>CM076579.1:599907415-601107415 GCA_034641835.2 Pinus albicaulis | reverse complement strand
TTGTTCTTGATATTATGCTGCCTTAGGATATTCTCAATCAAATTGAATGTGAAATGAGCTGCTTGATCAGTCATGATGTCCCTTGGGTACCCAAATTTGAAGAAAACATTTTCCCTTAATAATTCAACCACTTTCTCTTTTGTTGTTGCCTTGATAACCTTTGTTGCAACCCACTTTTTCAAATAATCATGCATACTATGATGTATTTATTTTGTCCAGATGGTGGATCAATTGGCCCAATGAAATCGATACACCACTTGTCAAATGGATCTAAGTCCACTTGAGTTTCTAGAGGCATTTCATCTATGGGTGTGGGTTTTCCCATCCTTTGACACTGGTCACATTTGCTGGTATACCTTCTAGCATCCTAATTAAGGAAATTTTGAGGTCTAAAATGGATCTCCTAGGAAAAATGTACAACCAAAATAAAATTTATAAGAACCAATAGGATTCAAGATGATGATGTCAACCATGGGGAATAATTGTGCAGAAATTTTATAAATACTGTGATGTATTACTAGACTTTCCGGATGTAACAATTATATCCACTATTGAATATAGAATCCTTCTACTTAATTCTTTGCAGAAATTTAATTGCTAATTGCAAACACATGAAGAAAAATCAATTACACATAACAAGATGTTTTTACCGGGAAAGCATAAAGCTAAAAACCCCAACTATCATATATTATGTATATCATGGATCATGAAACAATCTCCTACAAAACTCTACTACAAGAGTTCTCAGTACAATATACAATCGTCTCACAATGTCATACAAAAATTGGCATAAACATGCACCAATTTACTGCCTCATGATAGCCTACCTCCACTGCGCAATCCCTGCTGATCACAATCCCTAAAATGAATTCGATCTTTCCTTACCTTGACTGCGCAATTCTCATTGGCATCTCCAATGTGTGTTTGGTTGCACTTGTGCACCCACTATAGTCACAACTCATAGTCAAACTGTCCCTTTCACCTATCTCTCAACCGGGCTCCACTGGATCTGACATCCATGTAGTTAAAAATAGTAAATATTCAGTTGCATGTGAGATCACTCCATGTGAATTAAAATAAAATTTAATTCATTGATCTCTCACTAGTGTATCTTTAGTTACAACTAGCACAACTGAGTTTAACTCACTTAACTGAGTTAAACTACTTTACAACTCACATAACTACACATCCAACTCTGTTACAACTTTGTATCACTCAGTTACAACGAATTCCACTAGCATGTCCCACCAACCAACCTTTGAACTCAAAATTCCTTTAGTTAACTAGTTCGCCACATCGGTTAACTGAAATCAAGTGCTTCAGGAGAATAGATTGTTATTTATTGTCTAATTATTGTTAAGAGATAACAATAATCGACATGCATTCTATTTTTAGACATGCATTCCATGAAACAACTTCACATATGCATTCCAAAAAAAGACACCCATCCATACATATAATTTCTCAACCATATATAAATAGATTACTACTAAAAATAGACTTTGATCCAAATTCTAAAAATAGACATATCACCAAAAATAGCTTGCGGGCCCCACCTAGTGTAGGTGCTTAATTTTCAGTAGGATCATCATATTGTTGAATCTCAACACTCCCTCTAAAAAAGAAATGGATTATCCTTCACCTCGATCCTGTCTCTATGGTATTCAAATTTGCTCCTGCTGAGCACCTTCATCAGAATATCTGGATCCTGATCTTTCGTTGGAATGTACTGAAGCAACATGATCTTCTGCTGCACACAATATCTGATATGATGATACCAGATATCTATATGCTTAGATATATCATAAAAAACAGGATTAATTGAGAGTTTAATGAAACTCTGATTATCACAATGAATCACTCTAGGATCTAAATGAGAACCGAAAAAACCGACCAAGATCTTCCTCATCTAGATAGCATCACATACAGCTTGAATTGATGCCATGTATTCTGCTTCCACTAAACAGAGTGCCACGAATCTCTGTTTCCTGCTGTACCAAGAAAAAACTATAGATCCGATACTAAAAACCCCTCTTGATGTGCTCTTTCTGTCCATTGGGCTGCCTGCCCAATCTGCATCCGTGAAGCCATGCAACTTCAACTCATCCATTTGTCTGTACCATAATCCATACTCAGATGTGCCCCTGAGATATCTCAAGACATGCTTGCCTGCCTTCCAAAAGATCTTGGTATGCTTAACCATTTCTTGATTAAGCTGGTTCACTGCATAACATATATCTAGTCTTGTATTAACTAAATACATGAGCGAACCCACCAACTCTCGATAATCAGTAGCATCCACTACCTCTCCAGATGTAGCGTCCTCTTTCCTCTAGTTTCCTAGAAGAGGAGTATCCATGGGTTTGTATCCCTCCATGTGAAACTCACCCAGTATCTCCCTTGCATACTTGCCTTGAGACAAAAAAAATTCACCTTGTCACTGTCATATTTCCAATCCAAGGAAATAGTGAAGGATGCCCATATCCTTCATCTCGAACTCCTTTGCAAGGTCCTCCTTGCATGAGTGTATCAACTACTCATCACCAGTTAGTATTAAATCATCAACATAAAGAACAATGATTAAAAGCTTACCCTCCACCACAATATGGTATAGGTTTGCATCCGCCTCACTCTTGGTGAAGCCAAGTTTAGTGAAATAGTTGTCGATTCGAGTGTACCAAGCACGAGGAGCTTTCTTCAACCCATACAGTGCTCTTTTGAGTTTGCACACATGAAAATCGCTGTTGAAGATCTCAAATCCTTCAGGAAGCTCAATGTACACTTCTTCCTAAATGATCCCATTAAGGAACACAATCTTCACATCCATCTGATGAATGTGCCAAACCATCTACGCTGAGATAGAAAGGATGGTCCTTATGGAAGAATACTGTGTGACAGGTGAAAAGGTTTCTCCATAATCAATCCCCTTGATCCGTGAGAAGCCCCACGCCACAAATATTTCCTTATAATTCTCAACACTCCCATCAACAACTTGCTTTACCTTGTAGATCCATCTTGAACCTACCACTGATTTATCAACCCGCCTTGGAACAATTTCCCAAGAATTGTTTCTGAAAATGGAGTCATACTCCTCCACCATTGCATCTACCCATGTGGGCTCCTGCAATTATTCCTGAAAGGAAGATGGCTCAGTCACATTACATTTTCTCATGAGAGCCATGTATCTAGTGAATCGGTCAGGAGACTGTCTTTGTTTGCGCTGTGAAGTAGGGACTCCTACATTCTATGTCACATCAAGCTTCAGCCTCTCAGCTTCTATGGTATGCCTTCTTCTAGTTCTGATGTTTGGCTCTGTGTGAGTGGAATCCTCCACTCCATGAACCTCATCCTATGGCTGATCCACATCTAGAGACTCATCTTTGGGAACAAGCAATTCCTCCTCTACATGAAAGTCTAGCTCCCTCTCCAGTGATGTCTTCATGGCTTTCTCCTCATTGAATTTTATATCCCGCCACACCACAGTCATTCGACTATTTTTCAAATACACATGATAATTATGGGGTGTTTTTTTGTACCCAAAAAATATCCCAACTTCAGTAGTCGGCTCTAGCTTCTTCCTGGCATTCTTGGTCACATGGACATAAACAGATGAGCCAAAAATCTTAAAGTGAGAAACATCCAGTTTCTTACCAAGTACTCTATGAGGACAACGGTTTTGCATATAAATTGTAGTGTTGCATGCTTCTACCCACAAGTGCAATGGTAGGCCCTGATCATGCAGCATAGCTCGTGCAACACCCACGATTGTTCTAATATTCTTCTCCATGACCCCATTCTACTGTGGGTTATGAGGCACTATGAGTTCACTTCGAATTCCTTCTTTGCTACATAATTCTTTGAATTCGTTCGAGATATATTCACCATCATTATCACTCAACAAAGCCTTCACTTTCTTCCTCGACTCTTTCTCCACCAATGCTTTAAACTCATAGAACTTTGGGAATGTTTGATCTTTATTCTACATGAAGGACATCCAGCATCTATGAGAATAGTCATAAACAAAAACAACATAATACTTGTGTTTTTCTGTGGAAGCAACGGAGAATGGTCCACACACATCTGTGTGAACTCTCTCCAGGATCACCGAAGCACGGTTCTCCTTTTCATGAAAGGTGGTCTTCACAAAATTACCCATAGTACATCCCTTTCACTAATATATCTGCACAAGTGTACCCTTGGGAAGTCCAGTATAAATCTACTGCAAAATATTCACGGCGCCATGGTGAAGATGGCCCAATCGCCTGTGCCATAATTTCCCCTCATCCCGACTCACCACTTATTCTTCTTTGCCCACCATTGCAGCACATCTATCTACCTACAGCTTGTAGAGATTCTTAACTCGAATCCCTATCCTCTTGGTTTCATCCGTTGTTTTATGTCGCAGGAAAGCTTTTTCATCGCTGAAAACAATGTCATAACCTTTGTCCTCCAACATCGCGACTAAGACCAAGTTTTTATTCAGACCTGGAACATGCATAACATCTTTCAACAAAAATGGTTTCCATGACTCCCTCTTAAAGGTAATGGTACCAATGCAAGTCACACTATATCATCCATTGTCACCCATATCTATATGCATTTGGAGATCTTTCTCCTACAAGTCACTGAAAAGCTCCTTATCTCCCGTCATGTGGAAGAAAGAATGACTATCAAGATACCACAAAAATCCCATTGCAATTGAAACCAAGCATGCGATCAAAGAGAAATCAAGTTAAAATTGTGAGGTAAGGGCCTCACCAGCTGCAGCTCCAACAACCTTCTTGTTCTTCTTTTTCTGTGGGCAGTTAGTGGTGAGATCCCCATGTTCGTGATAGTGAAAACACTTCACCTTGGACAAATCCAGCTTCTTGCCTTTAGCCTCAGATTTTGAGTGGAATTTCTTCCCCTTCCCTTTCCTTTCTTTGTTAGCCAAAGCACAATCCTCTTCATCATCATGCTTTGATGAAGAGCCATCTCTGGTGTTTTGCTTGAACTCCTCTTGCACTAGATCTGACCACATTCGTTACCAATCCCGCAATTTTTATTGTCCATTGATAGAGTATTGATAACTTTGGAAACTCTTAGGAAGTCCAAAGAGAGCCAAACTCACCAAATAATCATCAGAAAATGTGATTCCCACACTCCCCAGTTCATCCCAACATTGGACAAACTTTTTGAGATACTTAGGAATATTGTTACCCTTTTCCATTTTGATATTTCTGAGTTTATCCTTCAGTGCCAATTTCCTATGGTCGCTGTTGCTTTGGAAAATATCCGTCAAAGCCGTCCATACTACAAATGGAGTGGCTTTCCCATGAAGGCTTGAGAAAATATGGTCTCGCACACTGTCCAACAGAACCCTTCTCGTCTTCACTACTTTCTTTTTCCATGTGTTAAGTAATGCAACATCCATCGAAGTGGGCTTAGGAACATCACTGTCGATGAATTCCTTCAATCCATTATCTTCAAGAACCACCTCCATACTATCCTTCCATGCAATGTAGTTTGATGTGCCCTTGAGTGCATACTCTAACCGCAAACCATTGAAAGCCATTTCAATGTTTACTCAACCGTCGCACCAAGAAATTCTTGCAACAAATTCGAATTGTTTCCACCAACAAACTCAGCTACTGCTTCAATATTCCAATATTCTTTGCTCTAATACCATGTAGAAATTTTATAAATACTTTGATGTATTATCGGGCTCTCATGATCTAGATAATTATATCCACTGTTAAATACATAATCATTCTACTTAATTATTTGCGAAAATTTAATCACCAATTGCAAACACATGAAGACAATCAATTGCACATAACAAGATGCTTTTACGAGGAAAGTATAAAGCTAAAAACCCCAACTATCATATATTATGTATATCATTGATCATGAAACAATCTCATACAAAACTCTACTCCAAAAGCTCTCAGTACATTATACAATCGTCTCACACTGTCATACAAAAATTGGCTTAAACATGTGCCAATTTACTGCCTCCTGACAGTCTGCCTCCACTGCGCA
The DNA here is from genome assembly GCA_034641835.2 of Pinus albicaulis. Taxonomy (NCBI): domain Eukaryota; kingdom Viridiplantae; phylum Streptophyta; class Pinopsida; order Pinales; family Pinaceae; genus Pinus; species Pinus albicaulis. The sequence goes on along the minus strand of CM076579.1, from coordinate 601,101,394 downwards.
ATCCCTGAAATGAATTTGATCTTGCCTTGCCTTGACTTGACTGCACAATCCTCATTGGCATCTCTAATGTGTGTTTGGTGGCACTTGTGCACCCACTATAGTCACAACTGATAGTCAAACTGTCCCTTTCACCTATCTCTCAACTAGGTCTCCACTAGATATGACATGCATGTAGTTAACAATAGTAAATATTTAGTTGCATGTGAGATCACTCCATGTGAATTAATTTAATATTTATTTGATTGATCTCTCACTAGTGTATCTTTAGTTACAACTAGTATAACTGAGTTTAACTCACTTAACTGAGTTAAGCTACTTTACAACTCACATAATGTTAGGTCCCTATATTACTAGTATAGTCCCTTATTGTTGTTAGTGTAACCCCCTTATTGTTATTATTGTACCCTTTTAACCCCTATATTGTTATTATTGTGCCCTTAAATTATTATTGTTAGGTCGGCTAGGATTACATTGTGGCCCCATGGACTCCTATATATAGAAAGGAGGTTTGGTAATTTGAATCATCCAAGAATTGTTCATTCATGTAATGTATTGTAGGTTTCCCCCTCAAAGTGGCTTATTTATAAGGAATTGATATCTCTTTTCTTCTCTTTTTGGAGCTGGTTTCACAACATTTGGTATCAGAGGTTTGAGATTCTAGGGTTTCGCTGCTCCAAACATGTCAACGTGGAATTTTCGCTATAACATTTTTTATACGAAGGTTCAAAATCTGAAATTTTTAGAGTACGAAGAAAAAATCCTGAGGAACATTGTCGCAAAATTTCAGAGCTTGGTTCACAATATTTTCGGAGATATGATCTGTGCAAGTTAGGTCATTTTGCATGCTCCTGAATTTAACCTAAACATGTCATCGTGGTATTTTGAAATAAATATTTTTCTGCAAAGGATTAGAAGCTGAAAATTGTAGAGTGCGAAGCCGCAATCCTGAGGAACATCTTTGCAAAATTTTAGATATTGGTTCGCAATATTTTCAGAGATATGATCTGTGGAAGTTAGGGATTTTTGAGGCTTCTGAATCTCATCTCAAAGAGGTGATCATGGGAAAATATATAGCTCTCTCTCTGAGCATCAGATAGGAATGCTGTAAAAAGTGGCCACAAGTACACGGACTATAGTTTTCAATCTATCAATTTCAGAGCGAAAGGAGGAAACAATGACACGTGGAAAGTCATACAAGTTCGCTCTACTAAACTATTCCAAAATTGGGTCATAAATTGGGTCATTGTGGGAGATTGGACATAAATTTTTCTTGAAGAATCCAAATCAGATTAGACCTGTGGCATTTGAAAGAAGCTTAATAGGGCTACTATAGGGCTGAATTTTAGATATTGAAGATCCGCAATTATATAGATAATTCAATTTCAATATCGAGCTCCTCAAAAGCAAGTAAAACGTGTGTATTTTTTTTTCCAAATTGCATAAGTCTTGTTTGAAGAATCAAGTTGAATTGATTCCAAGGGAATATAGTAGAATAAATATCAGTATTGGATTCTAAAATGGCCCCCAAAAAGAATTCAACACCCATTAAGCCTTTATAAAGCTCTACTATGACTCATGAAGACGAAGAATGGAAACATGACGTATCAAAATTAGAAGAGCAAGTGCAACAAATTTCACTCTCGCAAAGAGCAACAAAAAATGACATGGAAGTTTTGAAGAAAGGTGTGGAAATCAAGATGGATGGTTTAAAGAAAAGCATGGAATCTAAGATGGATGGTTTGAAGAATGGCATGGAATCTAAGATAGATGGCATGGAAGCTGGCATGAAATCTAAGATGGATGACAGGGAAGCTAAGATCGATGAGAAAAAGGAAAACATGAAGAATAATCTAAAAGTAGATATGGAAGGTTTGACAAAGTTGATACAAGAAATGTTTCCTAATGGTGAAAAGATAGTAGAGGAAACTCATGATGAGAACAAAATAAATGTTAATCGTGATTTCATAAAATATAATGTTGGCGGGAAGAACCACCATATTCCAAAAATGGATATGAGGAAGTTTGATGGAAAGGATCCTGTAACATGGATACTACAGATGGAGCAATATTTTTATCTACATAACATGAAAAACACGCAAAAGGTACGCATTGCAACTTGAAATTTAGAACAAAATAAATTTGTATGGTACCGATGGCTTTGTTCCCGTAAAAAAATTGTCACTTGATCAATTTTTACGGAAGAAATGATAGCACATTATGAGGATACAAAGAGCAACACCTTCTTTAGCCAATTGATAAATCTCAAACAAAAGGGTTTAGTGGGGCAGCACATTGAGGACTTCCAAAAATTGAATATAAAGGTAACTGATATTCCAGAGGAACACAGGATTGATCTCTTCATAGGCACTTTAAAGGATAACATTCAACATGAAGTTCGTGTTCTGGAACCTGATTCATTGGAGAAGGCATTCAGGTTGGCAAGAAAAGTTGAATGTAAAATTATGGCGACAAGGAAGCCTACCACTCAATTCTATAAAGAAGGAAGTGTTGCTACGTCTAGATTTCCACAACCTAAAAGGTTGAAACCACAACAATTGGAAGAAAAAAGAGCAAAAAGGGCTTTGCTACAGTTGTGATAGCAAATACACTAAAGGTCATAAGTGTGCTGAGAAGAAATTATTTTACATAGATTGTGAAGAGGAAGAAGAAAATGAACAAGAAGAGGATATACACCAGGAACCAGCCCTAGAAGAGGAAAAAATGAGTCCGACCATATCGTGTAATGCATTCGCAGGAATTACCCTTCCTCAAACTCTCAAGATAGAAGGACATATCAAGAAGAAAAAGGTAATAGTGTTGATTGATTCAGGTAGCACCCATAATTTTATTCATTGTAAGGTAGCCAAGGAATTAAATTGTTTCCTATACCCAGCACCAGAATGTCAAGTGATGGTTGCAAATGGAGAACTATAAATTGCTCTGGAAAATGCCATAATATCAAGCTAACCATGGGGGAATATGTATTGACTAGTCCAATGCTTGCCATTCCTATGGGAGGTGCTGATGTTGTACTAGGAGTACAATGGTTACAATCTTTGGGGACGGTAGCTTTTAATTTTGAAGAACTTTTCTTGAAATTTTTTTCAGAAGGAAAGGAAGTCGAATTACGGGGTATTGAAGGGAAGCCGGGAAGGATAATAAGCTCTAATGTCATGACAAAGCTTCTAAAGAAAGAAAAATGAGGCATAATTGCACAATTATGCTCACTAGAAGTTTCGACATCAAAATCATCTATTTCTGCAGATCTCCAACAAGTCTTGGACAATCATTCCAAGGTGTTTGAAACTCCCAAAGGACTCCCACCTATTCATGATCATGATCATGATATTCATTTGATTCCAGGAAGTGTTCCTCCAAACATCAGGCCTTATAGATATCCTTACTTCCAAAAGAGCGAAATTGAACGTATGATTGCAGAAATGTTAGAGGCGGGTATAATTCAACTTAGTCAAAGTTCTTTCTCTGCTCCTGTAGTATTGGTACACAAGAAGGATGGATCATGGCGCATGTGTCCGGATTATAGGGAGCTCAATAAGCTCACCATTAGAGATAAATTTCCTATTCCTGTGATTGATGAATTATTGGATGAATTACATGGAGCAATTTATTTTACCAAATTGGATCTTCATTCATGGTATCATCAAATTAGAATGAAGACTGAAGATATTACGAAAACAACATTTCGAACTCATGAGGATCATTATGAATTTTTGGTCATGCCTTTTGGCCTTACCAATGCACCTTCTACATTTCAAGGGTTGATGAATTCCATTTTCAAACGCTTGCTTAGAGAATTTGTGCTAGTATGTTTGATGATATACTAATCTACAACAGGTCTTGGAAATATCATGTTCAACATGTTGACAGGGTGCTCAAACTATTGCAGGAGGAACAATTATATGCAAAAAAATCCAAATGTTTCTTTGGAGTACAAGAAGTGGAATATCTGGGTCATATTGTATCTCATGAGGGTGTTAAGGTAGACCCTAACAAAATTAAAGCCATTAAGGAATGGAAAGTCCCCACAACCATAAAGTAGTTGCGAGGATTTCTTGGGCTAACAGGGTATTATCAAAATTTTGTTAAGAATTATGGGAGACTAGCAGCACCTCTAACAAAATTATTGAAGAAAGATGCATTTTCATGGACTCTTGAAGCAAATAAGGCCTTTGAACATCTTAAAGAGGCAATGTGCCTAGAACTAGTCTTAGTTGTTATAGCCCAAATCCACCTTAGGCTGAAGGAAGGCGGGATTCAGGGTAACACCAAACCACGCTCAGTCTGGTAGCTAGCCCTACCAGAACAGGACAGGGCTCTCTCCAGGTCAATCTCAGTAAAAATGTATCAATAGGCCTTGAGATGACTGAAATGAGTGCTAATTTTAGGCTAGGTATATTAATCAAGGAGTTTGGAATGATTTTTAGGGTTTTTTTGTTGGAAAAAGGAAAAGGCCGTTTTGGGCTTGGGGATGAGGCAAATTCTTGCAGAGTTCAAGTTGGGGCAGGGAAAGCAATGACTTTGATGTCTTAGATTCAATGAATGGATAGAAAAGACTGCTGAGGAGCTGAAGAGGGCAAGAAGGTGCAAGGATCCTCTTCAAACAGAGAAAACATATAAAACTAAACAAAATTTTAAGGCAGAGCACCATCAAACTAATGAATTCTACCTTAGTTACTCATTTGTTTAATAAAGAAGAAAAGAGAAGGGAAATGGCATACATATAACATTAATTAAACTTATAGATACATGGAGAAAAACATCAGAAAAACTCAGAGCCACAAGGATCCCAACAAGTGCTGCAAAACCTCTGGTCTTTCCTTTGCCAAAAAGCTGAAATGAATATACAATGAGGTGCCAAACTATTCCCAAAAGTCCAACCCTGAAAATGTCTCAGAAGATACATGATATAGACCATCCTAACCCCTTCCCATGCCTCTAGGGGTCGAGCTCATCCTTCTAGGAGCTATTTCAAGCAATTCTAAAACAAGGAACTGAAATCTAGGCAATCAAACAACTTGCCTGTATATGGAAGGAAACTGATTCATTCATTTAATTTTCCCTTTTTAGTGAATGAATCCTCTAGAACAAGTAAATGTGAGAAAAAATTACATCATAGTCATCAAGTTACATCAAGGTAGATCAATAGTTACATGAAAAAGTGAAACTAGTCAAAACTGGGCGAAATTCTGAGCTGAAAAGTAAAAATGAGGCCAAATTTCTCTATGCGCTGCGCCAGAAAACTCAATGCGTCGCGCCACTTTGAGCCTATTTTTGAGGCACTTCCCAAAGTCCAAATTGAGCTCATGATAGCTCGTGGGAAAGCCATGCCTGTCTACTATCCAACCCAAGTGGAAATTTTGGATTTGGATGTCATTTACCCCTCCAAAACTTCAATCTCCCAAGACTGGTTCCTGTGTGTGCAAAAGGTGGAAGAAAGGCCATTTTCAGGGTGTTTTTGACCCTTTAAACCACCCAGAACTGGATGAAATCTCTCAGCCATTCCTGAGCATGAATAATTTATCATAAAAAACCAAAAAATATCAATTTTTCCTCCAGAAGATGTCCCAATCATAAGCGCGCGCAAGGTGGCGCGACGCGTAGGGCGGAAAAATCTGTTTTGCGACCAAAATTTCAAAAATGACAAAATTTACTCCAAATTTGCTGAAATTTGGAGTGAATATCCCCCATCAGGTATCATTCTCAGAAAAATAAGCTTTGGCCAAGATTTTGAAGTCGATCATGTCTTTTTCATCTCCTGAGTGCCCTCTTAGTGCATGCAGTTCAGTGGCGGAATCACTGTTTTGTTCCTGGGATGTATCGGTGTCCATCATGATGTTGCAATGTGTATGATGAGTGTATGTTTGGTTGATTGAAAAAGATAAATGAAGACTTGGTGTCTTTGGCCCCAAGTTCCAAATGTGTGCCAAAGGGAAATGAGGGACTGTGAGGAATATGGAAAAGTGGGGAAAAGTGGAGTTTCTGTCAAGTGAATTCAAAATGTAGGAAAATCACTTCACATGTTTGGGATATGAGATTTAGAGATTTATAAGTGAAATGAGAGAGGGAGATTAATAAGGAATAGTAGGGTTTAGGGATAGGAAAAATGGGAACAAGGGATATAAGTGGTTTTGGGACAGAGGGGAAAAGGAGAGGGACTGTATGATGACAGTGTGATAGTGAGGAGGAAGGGAAACACAAAAGGGGAATGGAGTTCAAACCAATTGGCGCCAACAACCAAAATTTAAATTTCAAATATAAACCCTATGGAGCAGTTTTAGACAAAATTACAGGGTTTGCAATTTGACATCACAAACTCTCATAATCCACTTCAATGAGCACCAAACATGTTAATGGCAATTTCATAAACTTCTTGGAGCGAGAAGAACCAAGCCAATTGGAGTTTTTTTGAAACAAATGACAAAAATTTGACTTCTGGCTCTGTGCACCGCGCAATATCCCAACGCGCCGCGCACGCCATGTGCGCCGCGCCAGTGTATTTTTATACAACGGAAAACTGCCCAATGCGCCGTGCACGCCATGTGCGCCGCGCCACAGCCCAACGCGCCGCGCACCTAAATTCACACATAGTTTGCCTTCAATTTGATTGCATTGCTCCTCCACATTTTCACTTTGGATCTTTGATGTATTTGGCGTGCAAATGAAATTTTGGAACAAAAAAATCATGTTTTTTCCCATGACTTTGATTTTTATTTGAAAAAAAAAAACCCACTTTCTAAAATCTGAGAACTTTGGCACTTTATAAATAAAATCTGTTTTGTCTCCTTTTTATTTTTTGGCTGAATGATGAATATTTTGGCTACTTTTTTCAGGGATATCTGGCATGGTGTATTGATGAGATAACAGTGATGGGAGATGGAAAAAACAAGTTGGGGAGGTGGGATGATTGACACCAAAATAAGTTGCAAAACCCTAAGGAGGCACTTCTCGACAAGATAATAGGGTTTAGTTTTGCACTCAAATCTTCATAATAAAACTCATAATAAAAACAAAGCATGAGTTATGATCAATAGAGGAGTGAATTTGACTTACTCAAACATGGAGAAACCAAGCAAATTTGATGTTGGAGAGGAATGGAAATTTTTTTTGTGTTTCATCTCAATGCGCCGCACACCAAGCTCAATGCGTAGCGCAATTTTGCAGGAGGATTTTGGAGGCTTTCCCGGTGTCAAAATGGGGAGCGGGATAGCTCGTTGGAAATATTATTGAGTATAATTTCCAACCCAACCAGAATATTTCAATTTGGAGTTCATTTTCCTTGTCAAAAATGAAATATCCCAAAATTGGTCAAAATGAGCAGAATGAGGCTGCCTCAAGGCAGAGTGCTGTTGCAGTCAACTTTTTATGGTCTTCCTCAACTTCAAATTGATCTCATGATATCTCATTGGAAATATATTTTTGTCTAGTTAGCATTTGATGCATCAAGAAAGTCATTTGGCCAACGAAGCAAGGAGAAATCTTGATTTTCCCAAGGTCACTTCAGAGGTGCATCAATTCTCCTGAGGCAACTATATTTTTGACATTTCTCCAAAAAAATGACACCGGTGTAAAAAGTGAAGGAGGTGTTTCTTCCTTGGCCTGTTTTGGACAAAAACCTCTCTCTGTTTTCCAAAATTCATCTTAACTGCTCAGAAACATCATATGAGTGTAACTTATCTCGATATGTGGAACAAGGGATTTGTCGAAATGAAGCGAAACGAAGGGGATAAGGGGCTTCTAAATTTTTGAGAAAATTTTGGGAAGTAGGGAGGGATTTTAGGAAGCAGGGGAAAGTTGAATTTCATAGATTGAGTGAGGGGAAGGGGTCCAAAAGGGCAAAACACAGGCCTTGCCTAGAAAATTGCCAAGTTATAGCAAGAAACTAGGGTTTGTGCGAAAATGAGGAATTTGGGGGATATCAATGATGGGAAGTGTTTAATAAGGTACATTAAGGATAGGGGAAGGTGTATGAATGTTAGGATACAAGTTTTGCTGAGGAGTTGACCATCCAAGAGAAATTACCTCCAAAACCCTAGGAGAGGGAAATGAACCTTACCTAGGCACAACTGAAGCATGAACAAGGTATAAAATGACCCATTGGAACCTGACATGATGATGAAAACCATATGAATGATGATACACTCAGCTTAATGGTGACATGGACCAAAATTTGGGCAACTTTGAAAGGAGTGAAAGCAAACCCTAGACCTAATACTTAGTGACCAAATTTTACTTGAAGACTCATTGAAATGACAAATTTGACCTTGACACCTTAAAATAACCTTGAAAAAGCGTGTTTGATCACTGGAGGAAGGCTGCAAAGGCTGACACTAACATTGGCTCCAATGGGGATGGTAGCTCCTTGGAGGTGCCAAGGACTGCAGATCTCTTGGAAGAGCAGATAGTGCCTTCGTCCATTGGGCAATGGAGTCAAAACACGAAAACTGACATTATGTAGACTGAATCTGACTCAAGGCTAAAACTGAAAACCATAATAAAACTAAACATGACTAAAACACAACTGAAAAACTAGAAAGATTCTCACAATTGAGCTTATTCATCAAACCTACTCTAATTGTTCTTTTCACCACCCGAACAAGTGAAATGGAACAGCCAATGCAACCATGTAAGCATCTTATCTGCTATTTGATTTCTTCCCAAATGATTTGTGATGCGCAGGAAAAGGGAAGAATCGAAAGGGAACTCCCATGGTAACTTGGAATCAAGTTGACTGTTGATAAACTTGCAAAGCATGAATTGACTGGATGACTTCAAGAACACTGCGAAAGGATCTTCATAAACAAAGCTATTGATTTCCATTAACACATTACTGCTCTGGTCCAGGTAATCTTCATAGTTGGAAATTAAGATTTTTCTCACATCTATGTTGTATTTATTTGGTGATTGCAGCAAGCTGTCAAAAGGATCCCGAATTTCATGAATAACCAAACTCTGTTGCTGATTCCAAACATAACAAAAGTCTCCTTTATCAATCTCCTCATATGACTGCAAACCTTGAAATGAGCTCTGTAATGAAAAATCTGTTAGACGAGACAATGAAGGCAAATTTTGAATAAGATTATGATCAACATTCCTTTCTGTCACATGGTTAGCCAATGAAGAAGAATTTTTACAGCAAACATCATCCAACACATGAGCAATAGGATCATCAAAAACTTGAGAAGACGGCTGCGATGTATCCATTGAAGCTATATGACATCCTACTAGTTGTTCACCTTTTTCTTCAGAGATATTACGAAGATTCTTCTTTATAAACTCAAATGCTTCGAAACAAAAGGGTATAGAATCCTCTTGCATCATTAAATCATGTAATTCAGCTTCCCCGCCTTCATCCGCAATCTGTCCTTCCATTTTGTTTGGTGGCTGCAAATTTGGTGCTAGGGAGGGTTTTGTATCCAAAATGATTTCATCAGTTGTTTCAGGGGAATATTTCACATTAACAGCTTGCTCAAGAATCTCGCTATCTATCTCATCCTCAACATTAAAACTGAGAGATTGCTGATTTCCTATAGGCTGCTCATTTGAAGATTTACTATGCAATTTACCCTTCAAAACCTGGAATGATTAAAAAAAAAATGGTACAGAGTCACCTTGTATCATTGGATCATATGTGCCGGATTCCATGTCTTCATCGGCAACTTGACAATCAATGGCATTCGGGGACTGAAAATCTGAATATGAGAAGTCTTGAACAAGGTTTTCATTGCGCTCAAGATGGTCCAAATCAAGACTTGTTGACAGTTGATTTCTGATTGTATGGAAGTTATCTCTCATGAACTGAAATAAGTCACAATAAAAAGGCAAAGATCTTTCACTTACTTCAAAATTTGCTGCACTTTCCTCATCATTGTCATAGCTGATATGTATCGATTGATCACTGTACTTGAGCTGCTGAAAGTGAACTTCCTATTTCTACAAACTAGCTGTTGATTTGTCTGCAAGGTTAGCTTCTGTTTGGAGAACATAATCATCATCATACTGATCAAACTGAGGCAAATATTCAGTATACAACATATCATCAAGCATACATGTCATATCAGCAGCTCTCTCTTCTTCAAAATGATCTATAAAACAATCACTATGACAACTGGGATAAGAAACAAAATGTTTTGGATCAGCAACTTGTTCTTCTTCAATCAGCAAGTCATGGGTTTGAACATTATACTCATTCCTTGTGGTGTTCTTTTGCATCATCTCTTCTACTGTATGTACCAACATGTCAAGCTTTACCTCTAGAGATGTCGATTTTTTCGGATCTATGTTTTTCATCTCTTCTTCCTTCAACCTTGCTCTTCGGATCAACAAATGAGCCTCTACATTTACTGCATTGTTCTGTATCTCTACAAGTGTTGCAATATTCCTTTCTCTCAACTAAAACTCCATTTCCGGATCAAAGGCACCCGGGTAGTGCAAGAGAGCAGATCTAGGAGAAGGTCTTATATCAGCTGGCATCGAAAAATATACTTGGTTAAATCTGGCAGAAAATTGTTGTATTGTCTCCCCTGGCAGTCTTTTCAGCTGGTTATACTCTTCTATAATCAAGAAAAGGTTCTGTCTGATCACCCACCTGTCGAGGAAAAATTCGACGAACTGCTGGAAATCTAAGATGCTCGCATCAGGCAGGGCTTTGAACCAACTCTTGACTTTGCCTTGCAAAGAAAGAGCAAAAAGCCTCATACTAACATCTTCGTCATCAACTTCAAAAAGGTCTAGAAAAGTCTCAACATTCTGCACATGTTGCTCAGCGTTAACATTGTTACATTCACCGTCAAATCTTGGTAGATATAGGTCATAATTTTTAGGTAAAGCATGAAGAACAGAAGGTAAAACAAGAGGTTTATACCTATCTGGGACTATATAAGGTGTAGGAGTATATAGAAGAGCTACGGGATCAGTCTTGTTTTCTTTAGGCTCATCACTCTGAAGAGAGTCATCATAAGATGTGGGAAAAGTAAGGAGGCCAAGATCAAAGGGAAACTCAGTATTTACACTTTTTGAATAGGTCAAGTGAAGATTTGATCACCTTTATCATACAAAAAATTCCGAAAAACCTCCAGGATAGCTTCAAGAATAGCAAAGAAGTAATTTACAAGAAAGCAGACTAGATCCTGAATACCATTCCACTTTGGATACCTGAACTTTGTGTAAGATCCTTCCATTTTCTCAGAGAAAGAGTTAGTCCTCCAGTAGAGTATCTACATTGAGTTGGAGTCACCAGGTGAATGATTTCAGCCTTCTGATGTCTGATCATTGTCCACCATCAACCATCAGATCTGAACTTGATACATGTACTGGGGCAATTCACAAGTCAAGTGTCACGTTCACAAGCTAGACCGAAGATTGACTAAAGCAGCGTTTATCTACTTCCGCTAATGCAAAGCAAGAGCGTTTCGTAGGCTACCTGGCTAACTTCAGGCTCCGTCTGTAGCTTATAAAACAAGAAACACCAACAAGCAAACCATATTCTTCCCCAGTATGGTCGCCACTATGTTATAGCCCAAATCCACCTTAGGCTGAAGGAAGGCAGGATTGAGGGTAACAGCAAACCACGCTCAGTCTGGTAGCTAGCCCTACCAGAACAGGAGAGGGCTCTCTTTGGGTCAATCTCAGTAAAAATGTTTCAATAGGCCCTGATATGACTGAAATGAGTGCTAATTTTAGGCTAGGTATATTAATCAAGGAGTTTGGAATGTTTTTTAGGGTTTTTTTTTTGGAAAAAGGAAAAGGCAGTTTTGGGCTTGGGGATGAGGCCAATTCTTGCAGAGTTCAATTTGGGGTAGCGAAAGCAATAGCTTTGATGTCTTAGATTCAATGAATGGATAGAAAATAATACTGAGGAGCTGAAAAGGGAAAGAAGGTGCAAGGATACTCTTCAAACGGAGAAAACATATAAAACTAAACAAAACTTTAAGGCAGAGCACCAGCAAACTAATGAATTCTACCTTAGTTACTCATTTGTTTAATTCAGAAGAAAAGAGAAGGGAAATGGAATACATATAACATTAATGAAACTTACAGATACATGGAGAAAAACATCATCAAAACTCAGAGCCACAAGGATCCCAACAAGTGCTGCAAAACCTCTGGTCTTTCCTTTGCCAAAAAGCTGAAATGAATATACAATGAGGTGCCAAACTATTCCCAAAAGTCCAACCCTAAAAATGTCTCAGAAGATACATGAAATAGACCATCCTAACCCCTACCCATGCCTCTAGGGGTCGAGCTCATCCTTCTAGGAGCTGTTTCAACCAATTCTAAAACAAGGAACTGAAATCTAGGCAATCAAACAACTTGCCTCTATATGGAAAGAAACTGATTCATTCATTTAATTTTCACTTTTTAGTGAATGAATCCTCTAGAACAAGTAAATGTGAGCCAAAATTACATCATATTCATCAAGTTACATCAAGGTAGATCAATAGTTATATGAAAAAGTGAAACTATACAAAACTGGGTGAAATTCTGAGCTGAAAAGTAAAAATGAGGCCAAATTTCTCTATGTGCCGCGCCAGAAAACTCAATGCGTCGCGCCACTTTGAGCCTGTTTTTGAGGCACTTCTTGAAGTCCAAATTGAGCTCATGATTTCTCGTTGGAAATCCCTACCTTTCTACTATCCAACCCAGGAGGGAATTTTTGATTTGGATGTCATTTACCGCTCCAAAACCTCAATCTCCCAAGACTGGTTCCTGTGTGTGCAAAAGGTGGCAGAAAGGCCATTTTCAAGGTGTTTTTTACCCTTTAAACCACGCAAAACTTGATGAAATCTATCATCCATTCCTGAGAATGCATAATTTATCATAAAAAACCCAAAAATATCAAGTTTTCCTCTAGAATATTTCCCAATAATAAGCGCGCGCAAGGTGGCACGACGTGTCGGGCGGAAAAATCTGTTTTGCGACCAAAATTTCAAAAATGACAGAATTTACTCCAAATTTGCTGAAATTTGGAGTGAAGATCCCCCATCAGGTATCATGCTCAGCCAAAGAAGCTTTAGCCAATATTTTGAAGTCGATCATGTCTTTTGCGTCTCTTGAGTGCTCTCCTGGTGCATGCAGTTCAGTGGCGGAATCACTGTTTTGTTCCTGGGATGTATCGGTGTCCGTCATGATGTTGCAATGTGTATGATGAGTGTATGTTTGGTTGATTGAAAAAGAGAAATGAATACTTGGTGTCTTTGGCCCCAAGTGCCAAATGTGTGCCAAATGGAAATGAGGGACTGTGAGGAATATGGAAAAGTGGGGAAAAGTGGAGTTTCTGTCAAGTGAATTCAAAATGTAGGACAATCACTTGACATGTTTGGGATATGGGATTTGGAGATTTATAAGTGAAATGAGAGAGGGAGAGTAATAAGGAATAGTAGGGTTTAGGGATAGGAAAAATGGGAACAAGGGATATAAGTGGTTTTGAGACAGAGGGGAAAAGGAGAGGGACTATATGATGACAGTGTGACAGTGAGGAGGAAGGGAAACACAAAATGGGAATGGAGTTCAAACCAATTGGCGCCAACAACCAAACTTTAAATCTCAAATATAAACCCTATGGATCAGTTTTGGACAAAATGATAGGGTTTGCAATTTGACATCACAAACTCTCATAATCCACTTCAATGAGCACCAAACATGTTAATGGCAATTTCATAAACTTCTTGGAGCGAGAAGAACCAAGCCGATTGGAGTTTTTTTTGAAACAAATGACAAAAATTTGAGTTCTGGCTCTATGCGCCGCACAACAGCCCAACGCGCCGCGCATGCCATGTGTGCCACACCAGTGTATTTTTACACTGCAGAAAACTGCCCAATGTGCCGCGCACGTCATGTGCGCTGCGGCACAGCCCAACGCGCCACACACCTAGATTCACACACAACTTGCCTTCAATTTGATTGCATTTCTCCTCCACATTTTCACTTTGGATCTTTGATGTATTTGGCATGAAAATGAAATGTTGTAACACAAAAATCATGTTTGTTCCCATGACTTTGATTTTTATTTGAAAAAAAAAACCCACTTTCTAAAATCTGAAAACTTTGGCACTTTATAAATAAACTCTGTTTTGTCTCCTTTTGATTTTTTGGCTGAATGATGAATATTTTGGCTAATTTTTGGAGGGATAGCTGGCATGGTGTAGTGATGAGATAACAGTGATGGGAGATGAAAAAAACAAGGTGGGGAGGTGGGATGATTGACACCAAAATAAGTTGCAAAACCCTAAGGAGGCAGTTCTCAAGAAGATAGTAGGGTTTAGTTTTGCACTCAAATATTCATAATCAAACTCATAATCAACACCAAGAATGAGTTATGAGAAAGAGAGGAGTGACTTTGACTTACTAAAACATGGAGAAACCAAGCAAATTTGATGTTGGAGAGGAATGGCAAATTTTTTTGTGTTTCAGCTCAATGCGCTGCGCACCAAGCTCAATGCGTAGCACAATTTGGCAGGAGGCTTTTGGAGGCTTTCCCGGTGTCCAAATGGGGCATGGGATAGCTCGTTGGAAATATTATTGTGTCTAATTTCCAACCCAACCATAATTTTTCAATTTGGAGTTCATTTTCCTTTTCAAAAATAAAATCTCCCAAAACTGGTCAAAATGAGTAGAATGAGGTTGCCTCAAGGCAGAGTGCTGTTGCAGTCAACTTTTGAAGGTCTTCCTCAACTCCAAATTGAGCTCATGATAGCTCATTGGAAAGATATTGTATTCTAGTTATCATTTGACTCATCGATCAAGTCATTTTGCCAACCAAGCGAGGATAAATCGTGATTTTTCCAAGGTCACTTCAGAGGTGCATCAATTCTCTTGAGGCAACTGTATTTTTGACATTTCTCTAAAACCATGACACCTGTGTAAAATGTGAAGAAGGTTTTTATTCCTTGGCCTGTTTTTGACAAAAAAATCTCTCAGTTTTCCAAAATTCATCTTTTACTACTCAGAAACATCATTTGAGTGAAACTTATCCCGATATGTGGAACAAGGGATTTGTCGAAATTAAGCAAAACGAAGGGGATAAGGGGCTTCTAAATTTTTGAGAAAATTTTGGGAAGTAGGGAGGGATTTTAGGAAGCAGGGGAAAGTTGAATTTTAGAGATTGAGTGAGGGTAAGGGGTCCAAAAGGGAAAAACACAGGCCTAGCCTAGAAAATTGCCAAGTTATAGCAAGAAACTAGGGTTTGTGCGAAAATGAGGAATTTGGGGGATCTCAATGATGGGAAGTGTTTAATAAGGTACATTAAAGATAGGGGATGGTGTATGAACATCAGGATACAATTTTTGCTGATGAGTTGACCATCCAAGAGAAATTGCCTCCAAAACACTAGGAGAGGGAAATGAACCTTACCTAGGCACAACTGAAGCATGAACAAGGTATAAAATGACCCATTGGAACCTGACATGATGATGAAAACCCTCTGAATGATGATACACTTATCTGAATGTTGACATGGACCGACATTTGGGCAACTTTTAAAGGAGTGAAAGCAAACCCTAGACCTAATACTTAGTGACCAAATTTTACTTGAAGACTCATTGAAATGACAAAATTTGACCTTTACACCGTAAAATCACCTTGTAAAAGCATGTTTGATCACTGGAGGAAGGCTGCAAAGGCTGAAACTAACATGGGCTCCAATGGGGATGGTAGCTCCTTGGAGGTGCCAAGGACTGCAGATCTCTTGGAAGAGCAGACAGTGCCTTCGTCCATTGGGCAATGGAGTCAAAACACGGAAACTGACATTATGCAGACTGACTTTGACTCAAGGCTAAAACTGAAAACCATAATAAAACCAAACATGACTAAAACACAACTGAAAAACTAGAAAGATGCTCACAATTGAGCTTATTCATCAAACCTACTCTAATTGTTCTTTTCACCACCCGATCAAGTGAAATCGAACAGCCAATGCAACCATGTAAGCATCCTGGCTGCTATTTGATTTCTTCCCAAATGCTTTGTGATGTGCAGGAAAAGGGAAGAATCGAAAGGCAACTCCCATGGTAACTTGGAATCAAGTTGACTGCTGATAAACTTGCAAAGCATGAATTGACTGGATGACTTCAAGAACACTGCGAAAGGATCTTCATAAACAAAGCTATTGATTTCCATTAACACATTACTACTCTGGTCCAGGTAATCTTCATAGCTGGAAATTAAGATTTTTCTCACATCTATGTTGTATTTCTTTGGTGATTGCAGCAAGCTGTCAAAAGGATCCCGAATTTCATGAATAACCAAACTCTGTTGCTGATTCCAAACAGAACAAAAGTCTCCTTTATCAATCTCCTCATATGACTGCAAACCTTGAAATGAGCTTTGTAATGAAAAATCTGTTAGACGAGACAATTAAGGTGACTTTTGAATAAGATTATGATCAACATTCCTTTCTGTCACATGGTTAGCCAATGAAGAAGAATTTTTACAGCAAACATCATCCAACACACGAGCAATAGGATCATCAAAAACTTGAGAAGACGGCTGCGATGTATCCATTGAAACTGTATGACATCCTACTAGCTGTTCACCTTTTTCTTCAGAGATATTACGAATATTCTACTTTATAAACTGAAATTCTTCGAAACAAAAGGGTATAGAATCCTCTTGCATCATTAAATCATGTATTTTAGCTTCCCCGCCTTCATCCGTAATCTGTCCTTCCATTTTGTTTGGTGGCTGCAAATTTGGTGCTAGGGAGGGTTTTGTATCCAAAATGATTTCATCAGTTGTTTCAGTGGAAGATTTCACATTAACAACTTGCTCAAGAATCTCATCCTCAACATTAAAACTGAGAGATTGCTGATTTCCTATAGGCTGCTCATTTGAAGATTTACTATGCAATTTACCCTTCAAAAACTAGAATGATTCAAAACAAAATGGTACAGAGTCACCTTGTATCATTGGATCATATGTGCCGGATTCCATGTCTTCATCGGCAACTTGACAATCAATGGCATTCGGGGACTGAAAATCTGAATATGAGAAGTCTTGAACAAGGTTTTCATTGCGCTCAAGATGGTCCAAATCAAGACTTGTTGACAGTTGATTTCTAATTGTATGGAAGTTATCTCTCATGAACTGAAATGAGTCAAAACAAAAAGGCAAATATCTTTCACTTACTTCAAAATTTGCTGCACTTTCCTCATCATTTTCATAGCTGATATGTATCGATTGATCACTGTACTTGAGCTGCTGAAAGTGAACTTCCTCTTTCCACAAACTAGCTACTGATTTGTCTGCAAGGTTAGCTTCTGTTTGGAGAACATAATCATCATCATACTGATCAAACTGAGGCAAATCATCAGTATACAACACATCATCAAGCATACATGTCATATCAACAGCTCTCTGTTCTTCAAAATTATCTATAAAACAATCACTATGACAACTGGGATAATAAACAAAATTTTTTGGATCAGCAACTTGTTCTTCTTCAATCAGCAAGTCATGGGTTTGAACATTATACTCATTCCTTGTGGTGTTCTTTTGCATCATCTCTTCTACTGCACTTACCAACATGTCAAGCTTTACCTCTAGAGATTTCGATTTTTCCGGATCTATGTTTTTCATCTCTTCTTCCTTCAACCTTGCTCTTCGGATCAGCAAATGAGCCTCTACATTTACTGCACTGTTCTGTATCCCTACAAGTGTTGCAATATTCCTTTCTCTCAACTGAAACTCCATTTCTTGATCAAAGGCAACCGGGTAGTGCAAGAGAGCAGATCTAGGAGAAGTTCTTATATAAGCTGGCATCGAAAAATATACTTGGTTAAATTTGGAAGAAAATTGTTGTACTGTCTCCCCTGGCAGTCTTTTCAGCTGGTTATACTCTTCTATAATCAAGAAAAGGTTCTGTCTGATCACCCACCTGTCGAGGAAAACTTCAACGAACTGCTGGAAATCTGAGATGCTCACATCAGGCAGGGCTTTGAACCAACTCTTGACTTTGCCTTGCAAAGAAAGAGCAAAAAGCCAAATACTAACATCTTCGTTATCAACTTCAAAAAGGTCTAGAAAAGTCTCAACATTTTGCACATGTTGCTCAACGTTAAAATTGTTACATTCACAGTCAAATCTTGGTAGATATAGGTCATAGATTTTAGGGAAAGCATGAAGAACAGAAGGTAAAACAAGAGGTTTATACCTATCTGGGACTATATAAGGTGTAGGAGTATATACAAGAGCTACGGGATCAGTCTTGTTTTCTTTAGGCTCATCACTCTGAAGAGAGTCATCATAAGATGTGGGAAAAGTAAGGAGGCCAGGATCAAAGGGAAACTCATTATTTACACTTTTTGAATAGGTTAAGTGAAGATTTTGATCACCTTTATCATACAAAAAATTCTGAAAAACCTTCAGGATAGGTTCAAGAACATCAAAGAAGTAATTTACAAGAAAGCAGACTAGATCCTGAATACCATTCCACTTTGGATACCTGAAATTTGTGTAAGATCCTTCCATTTTCTCAGAGAAAGAGTTAGTCCTCCAGTAGAGTCTCTACATTGAGTTGGAGTCACCAGGTGAATGATTTCAGCCTTCTGATGTCTGATTGTTGTCCACCATCAACCATCAGATATGAACTTGATACATGTATTGGGGCAATTCACAAGTCAAGTGTCACGTTCACAAGCTAGACTGAAGATTGACTGAAGCAGCGTTTATCTACTTCCGCTAATGCAAAGCAAGAGCGTTTCGAAGGCTACCTGGCTAACTTCAGGCTCCGTCTATAGCTTATAAAACAAGAAACACCAACAAGCAAGCCATATTCTTCCCCAGTATGGTCGCCACTATGTTATAGCCCAAATCCACCTTAGGCTGAAGGAAGGCGGGATTCAGGGTAACACCAAACCACGCTCAGTCTGGTAGCTAGCCCTACCAGAACATGAGAGGGCTCTCTCCGGGTCAATCTCAATAAAAATGTATCAATAGGCCTTGAGATGATTGAAATGAGTGCTAATTTTAGGCTAGGTATATTAATCAAGGAGTTTAGAATGATTTTTAGGGTTTTTTTGCTGGAAAAAGGAAAAGGCAGTTTTGGGCTTGGGGATGAGGCCAATTCTTGCAGAGTTCAAGTTGGGGCAGGGAAAGCAATGGATTTGATGTCTTAGATTCAATGAATGGATAGAAAAGACTGCTGAGGAGATGAAGAGGGCAAGAAGGTGCAAGGATCCTCTTCAAACGGAGAAAACATATAAAACTAAACAAAGGTTTAAGGCAGAGCACCAGCAAACTAATGAATTCTACCTTAGTTACTCATTTGTTTAATTCAGAAGCAAAGCGAAGGGAAATGACATACATATAACATTAATGAAACTTAAAGATACATGGAGAAAAACATCATCAAAACTCAGAGCCACAAGGATCCCAACAAGTGTTGCAAAACCTTTGGTCTTTCCTTTGCCAAAAAGCTGAAATGAATATACAATGAGGTGCCAAACTATTCCCAAAAGTCCAACCCTGAAAATGTCTCAGAAGATACATGATATAGACCATCCTAACCCCTTTCCATGCCTCTGGGGGTCGAGCTCATCCTTCTAGGAGCCGTTTCAACCAATTCTAAAACAAGGAACTGAAATCTAGGTAATCAAACAACTTGCCTCTATATGGAAGGAAACTGATTCATTCATTTAATTTTCACTTTTTAGTGAATGAATCCTCTAGAACAAGTAAATGTGAGCCAAAATTACATCATATTCATCAAGGTACATCAAGGTAGATCAATAGTTATATGAAAAAGTGAAACTAGTCAAAACTGGGCGAAATTCTGAGCTGAAATGTAAAAATGAGGCCAAATTTCTCTATGCGCCGCGCCAGAAAACTCAATGCGTCGCGCCACTTTGAGCCTATTTTTGAGGCACTTCCTGAAGTCCAAATTGAGCTCATGATAGCTCTTTGGAAAGCCATGCCTGTCTAATATCTAAACCAAGTGGAAGTTTATGATTTGGATGTCATTTACCCCTCGAAAACTTCAATCTCCCAAGAATTGTTCCTGTGTGTGCAAATTGTGGCAAAAAGACCATTTTCAAGGTGTTTTTGACCCTTTAAACCACCCAGAACTTGATGAAATCTCTCAACCATTTCTGAGCATGCATAATTTATCATAAAAAACCCAAAAATATCAAGTTTTCCTCCAGAAGATGTCCCAATCATAAGCGCGCGCAAGGTGGCGCGACGCGTCATGCGGAAAAATCTGTTTTGCGACCAAAATTTCAAAAATGACAAAATTTACTCCAAATTTGTTGAAATTTGGAGTGAAGATCCCCCATTGGGTATCATGCTCAGCAAAAGAATCTTTGGCCAAGATTTTGAAGTCGATCATGTCTTTTGCGTCTCCTGAGTGCCCTCCTGGTGCATGCAGTTCAGTGGCGGAATCACTGTTTTGTTCCTGGGATGTATCGGTGTCCGTCATGATGTTGAAATGTGTATGAAAAGTGTATGTTTTGTTGATTGAAAAAGAGAAATGAAGACTTGGTGTCTTTGGCCCCAAGTGCCAAATGTGTGCCAAAGGGAAATGAGGGACTGTGAGGAATATGGAAAAGTGGGGAAAAGTGGGGTTTCTGTCAAGTGAATTCAAAATGTAGGACAATTACTTGACATGTTTGGGATATGGGATTTGGAGATTTATAAGTGAAATGAGAGATGGAGAGTAATAAGGAATAGTAGGGTTTAGGGATAGGAAAAATGGGAACAAGGGATATAAGTGGTTTTGGGATAGAGGGGAAAAGGAGAGGGACTATATGATGACAGTGTGACAGTGAGGAGGAAGGGAAACACAAAAGGGGAATGGAGTTCAAACCAATTGGCGCCAACAACCAAAATTTAAATTTCAAATATAAACCATATGGAGCAGTTTTGGACAAAATGACAGGGTTTTCAATTTGACATCACAAACTCTCATAATCCACTTCAATGAGCACCAAACATGTTAATGGCAATTTCATAAACTTCTTGGAGCAAGAAGAACCAAGCCGATTTGAGTTTTTTTGAAACAAATGACAAAAATTTGAGTTCTGGCTCTGTGCGCCGCACAATAGCCCAACGCACCGCGCACGCCATGTGCGCCGCACCAGTGTATTTTTACACTGCGGAAAACTGCCCAATGCGCCGCGCACGCCATGTGCGCCGCGCCACAACCCAACGCGCCGCGCACCTAAATTCACACATAGTTTGCCTTCAATTTGATTGCATTGCTCCTCCACATTTTCAATTTGGATATTTGATGTATTTGGCGTGAAAATGAAATGTTGGAACAAAAAAATCATGTTTGTTCCCGTGACTTTGATTTTTATTTGAAAAAAAAAAAACCCACTTTCTAAAATCTGAAAACTTTGGCACTTTATAAATAAACTCTGTTTTGTCTCCTTTTGATTTTTTGGCTGAATGATGAATCTTTTGGCTAATTTTTGTAGGGATAGCTGGCATGGTGTAGTGATGAGATAACAATGATGGGAGATGGAAAAAACAAGGTGGGGAGGTGGGATGATTGACACCAAAATAAGTTGCAAAACCCTAAGGAGGCACTTCTCAAGAAGATAGTAGGGTTTAGTTTTGCACTCAAATCTTCATAATAAAACTCACAATCAACACCAAGCATGAGTTATGAGCAAAAGAGGAGTGAATTTGACTTAATCAAACATGGATAAACCAAGCAAATTTTTTGTTGGAGAGGAATGGCAATTTTTTTTGTGTTTCAGCTCAATGCGCCGTGCACCAAGCTCAATGCGTAGCGCAATTTTGCAGGAGGCTTTTGGACGCTTTCTCAGTGTCCAAATGGGGCGCGGGATAGCTCGTTGGAAATCGTATTGAGTTCAATTTGGAGTTCATTTTCCTTGTCACAAATAAAATCTCCCAAAACTGGTCAAAATGAGCAGAATGAGGCTGCCTCAAGGCAGAGTGTTGTTGCAGTCAACTTTTGAAGGTCTCCCTAAACTCCAAATTGAGCTCATGATAGATAATTGGAAATATATTTGTGTCTAGTTATTATGTGACTCGTCAATAAAGTAATTTGGCCAACCAAGCTAGGAGAAATCTTGATTTTCCCAAGGTCACTTCAGAGGTGCATCAATTCTCCTGAGGCGACTGTATGTTTGACATTTCTCCAAACCCATGACACCTGTGTAAAAAGTGAAGGAGATTTTTCTTCATTGGCCTATTTTGGACAAAATCCTCTCTCATTTTTCCCAAATTCATCTTTTACTGCTCAGAAACATCATTTGAGTGGAACTTATCCCGATATGTGGAACAAGGGATTTGTCGAAATGAAGCGAAACGAAGGGGATAAGGGGCTTCTAAATTCTTGAGAAAATTTTTGGAAGTAGGGAGGGATTTTAGGAAGTAGGGGAAAGTGGAATTTCAGAGATTTAGTGAGGGGAAGGGGTCCAAAAGGGAAAAACACAGACCTAGCCTTGAAAATTGCCAAGTTATAGCAAGAAGCTAGGGTTTGTGCGAAAATGAGGAATTTGGGGGATCTCAATGATGGGAAGTGTTTAATAAGGTACATTAAGGATAGGGGAAGGTGTATGAACATCAGGATACAATTTTTGCTGATGAGTTGACCATCCAAGAGAAATTACCTCCAAAACCCTAGGAGAGGGAAATGAACCTTACCTAGGCACAACTGAAGCATGAACAAGGTATAAAATGACCCACTGGAACCTGACATGATGATGAAAACCCTCTGAATGATGATACACTCAGCTGAATGGTGACATGGACTGACATTTGGGAAACTTTGAAAGGAGTGAAAGCAAACCCTAGACCTAATACTTAGTGACCAAATTTTACTTGAAGACTCATTGAAATGACAAAATTTGACCTTGACACCTTAAAATCACCTTGTAAAATCATGTTTGATCATTGGAAGAAGGCTGCAATGGCTGACACTAACATTAGCTATGCCAGACTTCACCAAAACCTTTATTGTGGAATGTGATGCCTCAGGAAATGGAATTGGTATTTTTCTAATGCAAGAAGGAAGACCCATTGATTTTGAAAGTTGTCTAATCAAAGGAAAGTATTTACAAAAAGCTATTTATGAGAAGGAAATGTTAGCAATACTACATGCAATAAATAAATGGAGAACTTACCTAATGGGAAAACACTTCAAGGTAAAAACTGATCATGATAGTCTTAACCACTTTTCAGAGCAAAGACTATCTTCAGAAGAGCAGCAAAAATGGGTCACGAAGATGTTGGTTTATGAATTTGAAATAATATACAAAAAAGGGAAGCTAAATGTTGTTGCAGATGCACTTTCAAGAAATAATGAAGAGGTGAAAGAATTGCTTTGTGCCATTTCTATTATCCAACCAGATTGGATAACTGAAGCAAGCAATGAATGGAAGAAGGACGAAGAAGTGTGGACACTCATTCAAAAGTTGCATTAAGATCCTAGTACATATGATACATTTAGTTGGAAAAATGATTCCTTATGGTACAAAGATCACTTATATCTTTGTAAGAATTCCCAAATAAAACAAAATATTCATTTGGAATTGCACACTTCTCCTTTAGGAGGATACTCAGGATTTTAAAAAACTTAGCATAGGGTGAAGGAAGAATTTTTTTGGGATGGCCTTAAATATGACATTCAAAATTTTGTGGCGGAATGTTTGGTTTTCCAGCAGAATAAAGTTGAGACAATTAAGACCCCGGGTCTTCTACAACCTTTATCCATTCCAAGTCAACGTTGGGAGGAGATTTCAATGGATTTTATCACAGGTTTACCTAAGTTCGAAGGAAAGAGTGTCATCATGGTGGTAGTTGATAGACTTATCAAGTATGCACACTTTTGTGCATTATCTCATCCATTTAAAGCAAGTACAGTTGCTACTACATTTATGGACACAATTCAAAAGCTACATGGAAACCCAAGGGTTATTGTGAACGACAGAGATCCCATTTTTACTGGAAATTTTTGGACGAAGTTATTTTCTTGTTTGGGTACTCAATTAGCTCATAGCTCATCTTATCATCCTCAATCCGATGGTCAAAATGAGATAGTAAATAAATGTTTGGAAGGATATCTTCGTTGTTTTGTATCTGATAAACAAACACAATGGGTCAAGTGGTTACCTCTCGCTGAATGGTGGTATAACACTTCCTTCCATACTATAGCAAAAATGACCCCATTTATGGCACTTTATGGATATCATCCACCATCCGTCACATCATCTTTAAGAGAAAATTCGAAGGTTCAAGCAGTGGAAGATCACATCGAGCATCAACAAGAAGTTCTCCAACTCTTAAAGGACAACCTGAATTTGGCACAAAATCGAATGAAAAAATAGGCAAATCAACATCGTAGCGAGAGAAGTTTTGATGTAGGAAACTGGGTATTTTTACGGCTACAACCATACAAACAAATGTCCCTCAAGCAAGCTAAGAAGGATAATAAATTATCGCCAAAATACTATGGTCCTTACAAGGTGTTGCAAAAGATTGGTACTATGGCGTACAAATTGGAGCTTCCTGCTTCTTCACGAGTGCATCGAATTTTTCATGTTTCATGCTTAAAGAAGGTTATAGGTGAAAATCTTGCAGTTAAAACAATATTTCCAGAACTTTATGAGGAAGGAAAAATCATATTGGAACTTGAAGCGGCTGCAGAAACAAGAAATCGACAGCTACGAAATTGATCAATTTCAGAGTATCTCATCAAGTGGAAGAAATTACCCACTGAAGATTCTACATGGGAGGATGAGAATTTTATACAAAAGAACCCAGAGCTACTCAAGCATTGAGGACAACACTTTTTTGAAGGAGAGGGGCATGTTAGGTCCCTATATTACTAGTATAGTCCCTTATTGTTGTTAGTGTAACCCCCTTATTTTTATTATTGTACCCTTGTAACCCCTATATTGTTATTATTGTGCTCTTAAATTATTATTGTTAGGTCGGCTAGGATTACATTATGGCTCCATGGACTCCTATATATAGAAAGGAGGTTTTTTAATTTGAATCATCCAAGAATTTTCATTCATGTAATGTATTGGAGGTTTCCCCCACGAAGTGGCTTATTTCTAAGGCGTTGATATCTCTTTTCTTCTCTTTTTGGAGTTGGTTTCATAACACATAATGATCTGGATTTATGCAAGAACGCAACAGAATAAAAATATAACCATAAATACAGAGATTCAGTGGAAATAACACTTCATTTCATTAATATCAAAGAACTGAAATTTGCTTACATACAGAATGGAAATAAAACTAGCTAGGGCGCTAGTAGCTATCTATGAGAAGAGATGTGGCGGCTACAGGCCTCTGAACTGAGTTAAAATGAGGCCCGAGGGCCTATTTATTATTGAGAAACAATGGAGAACCATAAACATCCAAAAACCTAACCCTAGGAGATGAAGCGCCAAAACTATGGGCACCGTTTGGGTAAATTGGTGTTTCAACTTCCCAGGGACGTAACTTTGGCATACTATCTCTGTTTGACGCACATGATACATCATTAGAAAGCTCTATCCGAGGACTACAACTTTCGCCATGAATATAATTCCAAAACAAAATGATATTCATTGGGGCTGAGATTCCCAAAAAACGTCGTTTAGGGCCTCAAATGGCTCCAAAAGTTCAGGACCCGAAAAACTGCTAAAAATAGTAGGTTATGCCGAAACTGAAAAACTGAAAGAGACAATGGTGGGGGCCCAAGTGGAATAGGTGGGTGGCCACCAATATCCACTTGGATCATTCCTCCCCCCTTAGGAAGCAATGGTCCCCATTGCGTTAAGTTCCTCCATGAGATGAGTGGAATTACTAACTTGGTCCCCAGAATCCACTTCTCCTCGTACAGAGTTGTTCACCACAACCCGATATAGTTGGATCTTCTGTTGGCGAGTGTTCTTGATTTGCATGTCCATGATACAATCTGTGGTGGCCTGTTCCATGCAATCTGGATTTAACTCTGTTGGTGTGAGTTGTTCTGCAATGTCCGAGGTGTCCAGTAGAGGTGGGAAGTAAGGACGAAGGCGATCCACATTGAAGACTGGGTGCAGACCAAGGAATGGTGGAATACTAAGCTCGAAGGCATTGTTCCCTACAGCCTTGGTGATGGTGTACGGCCCGTATCGGAGCGGGCGAAGCTTGTGGTGGGGTCCAGTGAGGCGCTCCTTCTGCAAATGTAGCCATACTTTGTCGCCCACCTGGAAGTTGTGTGGCACCCGGTGTTGATCATGGTGCTTCTTGTACTTCGCATTGGCTCTGTCCAATATATCATGAACCTATTGGCAGATGTGTTGAATGCGCTCGATGAAGGTACTTGCTTTGTCAACTTCAGACTGGACATGAGCTGAATCGTCCTGAGCAGCTGCAAATGGCATGGCTACGTCAATGGGACATAGTGGCTGGAATCCCAAGCCCACCTGAAAGGGGCTATGGCCAATTGAACTATGGAGAGACCTGTTATAACTATGTTTTACATAGGGGAGGCTCTCGTCCCATGTGCGTGGATGATTTGAATTGTACATGCGCAAAATGTGTACAATCATTCTGTTGACGACCTCTGTATGGCCATCTATTTGGGGATGGAAAGCTGTGGACTTGGGGAGCTTTGTGTCCAACATTGACCAGAGGCTGGACCAAAATTTGCTGAGGAACCTGCTATCTTGATCTGATATGATAGACTATGGGATCCCAAAGTGCACCCACACTCGTTCAAAGAAGAGTTTAGCAGTGGCTTTTGCTGTGATATTCTTCTTACAGGCCGTCATAATGGCCATATTCGAGAATCTATCAACGACCACGAAAACACAGTCATTTCCATTCTTAGTAGAAGGCAGGCCCGACATGTAATCCATGGAGATGGATTCCCAAGGTCGACTAGGGGTAGGTAGTGGAGTATATAGGCCTTGCTTCTTGATGGTCGGTTTGGCAATGGCACAAGAAGTGCAGGATCTGATGTGCTTCTTGACATCCTTTCGAAGGTTCGGCCAATAGAAATACTTCTGTAGTATTGCTACTATTTTCTCGACCCCGAAATGCCTAGTGACTCGACTGTAGTGTGCTTCCCATATCATCTTGGCACGCTCGCTTGAAGGAACACAAAGGTGTTCTAGGTGACATAAAAGTGCATCTTGGAGGTGAAAATTTGGAACTTGCATACCCCCCAAGAGTGATTTGTAAGTGTGGCCGAATTCTGGGTCACTCTCATAGAGAAGCAGCCATTCAGAAGTCTCGTGCCCACAAGAGTTGAGCACGATGGTGAGCGCCACGATCGGTGGTCAGCTGAGGTAGTCTGCAACATTATTGGTGCTACCCTTCTTGTACTTGATGTTCAAATGAAACTGTTGCAGATATGTGGACCACTTCTGATGGCGATCATTCTGCAACTTCCCTTGTGTCCGTATGAACTGCAGGGGCCGGTGGTCTGTGTGGATGATTGTTTCCTTCCCCAAAATGTAATTCTTCCATTGTCGACAGGCTTGCACAATGGAATACATTTCTTTGTCATAGGTGGGATACTTGCGAACTGTCTCAGACAATGTCTCACTGTGATATGCCACCGGATGTCCCTGTTGAGTAAGAACTGCCCCAATAGCATAGTCATAGGCATCTGTCTCGATCTCAAACGGCTGCTACAAGTCTGGTAAGGTGAGCACTGGGGCAGAACATAGGCAATTTTTCAATTCTTTGAACGCCTTCTGTTGAGGTTCCGACCAAAAGAATTTTTCTCTCGCTCCTCCTTTGGTGACTTGACTCAAGGGCCAAGTGATATGAGAGAATCCCAACACGAATCTACGGTAGAAATTAGCAAGACCCAGAAAGCTGCGAAGCTCTGTTATAGTAGTCGGGGCTGGCTAATCCCGAATGACTTGGATCTTGGCTGGATCCACATGCACCCCCCTTTCATCAATAATGTATCCCAGATATTGAACCTGGGTCATGCCAAACGTGCACTTCTCCAAATTGCCACACAACTTGTGTTGCCGCAGTGTTTGGAGGACTTGTCGGATGTGATGAAGGTGCTCTTCCCAAGTCTTGCTGAAGATCAGAATGTCATCCAAGTACACCACTACGAATGAGTTGGTGAATGGCCGCAAGATGTCGTCCATCATCCTCATTAAGGTTGCGGGAGCATTCGTCAACCCAAAAGGCATGACCAGCCATTCAAAAAGGCCTTCCTTAGCTTTGAAGGCAGTCTTCCACACATCAGAGGGTTCAATTGGTACCTGGTGATACCCAGACTTCAGGTCGATCTTACTGAAATATTTTTCACCTTGGAGTTGGTCCAGAAGGTCATCAATCTATGGGATTGGGTACCTATTCCGGACAGTGATCTTGTTCAGCGCCCGATAGTCAATACAGAGTCTCCACGTCCCATCCTTCTTCTGTACCAACACGATCGGGCTCCCACAGGGCGATGAACTTGGTCCGATGTGACCTTTCTGCAACAGCTCCTGAATCTGCCTCTTGATTTCATCATTTTCCAGAACAGAGCGTCGATAGATCGGTCCATTGGGTAGCGGCGCACCTGGGGTCAGATCAATCGAGTGCTTGACCTGGCAGTGCAGAGGAACCCCTGTGGGTGAGGTGAAGATGTCCCCGTACTCCTCCATGACCTTATCCATTTGTTGTTGTCGTGCAGAGGGGCCCTGTCTGGAGGTCGTGGCCACAGTCTTCTTCTTGCCCTGGGGGCGGATCATCAAGAAAACGAATTTCTTGGTTTGGGAAATGAGCTTATTACATTGTTTTGCAGTAACCAAAGAGATAGTCGTAGGAGGTGGTACCTCTGGTATCCTGTACAACTTATTTCCCAAAGTAATAATAACAGCACGAGGTCGAGACTCATACACAGCATGACGCTTTCACAAGTATGGTTGTCCTAATAATACATCAGAAACATCAATAGGAGCAACGTCACATAATACCTCATCCGTGAAGGGCTTGATGCTATAGGGAAGGCGGCACTGCTGGCTGACGCGGAGATCTCGTCCTCGGTGAAGCCACCCGATGGTGTATGGATGTGGGTGAGCTGTGGTCGGCAAGCCCAACCGCTTCACGGCGTCTGCTGAAATGAGGTTCTTTTGGCTCCCATTGTCGACAATGAACTGTATAGGGGAGCCCTTTACCCACATCTGGGAGTGGAAGAGACGTTCCTCCTCCTCTGGATCTTCCGGTTCCTCCTTCTGGATCTTTGTAGTGGCAATAGTGGCATTGGGCTCCGCATCAATAATCTGTTTCCAATTTTCATTCCCCATTTCAGGTTCTGATTTGGAGTCAGAGCATGCATCTGAATCAGAAGCCCTCATCTCGGCCACTAGCGACTGCTTGGCCCGACACTCACTTGTGTTGTGAGTGGAGCTCTTATGGAACTCACACCACTTTCCCGTGTCCTTCTTTGTATTTGCGGTGATGTTCTTTTCTTGTGGCTTTGACGGGTTGTCTTTAGCCGCCATGCCTTGGCTCTGTCCTTTGTTCTACGGTTTGGAAGCACCTTTCCCTTGCTTTTGATTCATAGATCCAAAGTCTCGCTTCTTCTATTTGAATTTCTGCTCAATCTTGGCAGCATACCAGTATGCCGTACCAAGCGAGGAGATGTCGAGGAACTCCATTTCCTCCTGAATGTATCTGTGCAGAAAACTGCGATACTTTAGCACCAAATGTTTCTCCGAATCTTTGATACCCAACTTTGTGTGCAGGTTATGGAACAGATTCATCAGCTCATGCACATCTTGATCTCTTTGTTGTCGCAGCGTGGTCCATTGTATGTACTTGTCCTCATAGCTCCCCACGGGATAGTATTGTTCCTTGACGACATCTCGGAAAGAATTCCAGGTTGGTACGGCCGAGAACAGAGAGGGTACTGTCTGGTCCTTGTTCTTACAGTAGGTTTCCCACCAGTCCTTAACATGGGGGGTAGCTTTGAGGAGTGCAAAAATAATCTTCTCCCGGTTTGAAAAGTCATGAACAGAGAAATATCCTTCTAATAGATTCAACCATATATCTATGGCATCTGCGTCTATTTGACCCTCAAATATGGGAATGTGAAAATTTACTTGTACCTTAAAAGGAGTCACACCTCCAGAGTGGCTGCTGGATGCAGATGCGCTGCCGGTGGGCAACCGTTGAAGGATTTGAGCAAAGTTATCCATCATCGCGTTCCTTTGTTTTTCGAGGGCCTCCTCGAGCAATATTTTGATAGGATCTCCTGCTACCTCATATTTATTTTCATCCCCCATGGGTGTCCATCGAGGTTTGCGAGGCTGATCTTGCAAAGGTTCCACCAGATCAAGCCCTAGCTCTTTATACCCCGACCTCGTTGGGGACATGCAAAGAAGGATCGAGAAAAAGCAGACCACTTTGATACCACTGATCCGGATTTATGCAAGAATGCAACAGAATAAACATATAACCATAAATACATAGATGCAGCAGAAATAACACTTCATTTCATTAATATCAAAGAACTGAAATTTTCTTACAGACAGAATGGAAATAAAACTAGCTAGGGCACTGGTAGCTATCTCTGAGAAGAGATGTGGCGGATACAGGCCTCTGAACTGAGATAAAATGAGGCTCGAGGGCCTATTTATTATTGAGAAACAATGGAGAACCCTAAACATCCAAAAACCTAACCCTAAGAGATGAAGCGCCAAAACTATGGGCCCTGTTTGGGTAAATTGGTGTTTCAACTTCCCAGGGACATAACTTTGGCATACTATCTCCGTTTGACGCACATGATACATCATTAGAAATCTCTATCCGAGGAATAAAAATTTCGCCATGAATATAATTTTGAAATGGAATGATATTCGCTGGAGGCGCGATGCCCAAAAAACGTCGTTTAGGGCCTCAAAACGGCTCCGAAAGTTCAGGACCCGAAAAACTGCTAAAAATAGTAAGTTATGCCGAAACTAAAAAACTGAAAGAGAAAATGGTGGGGGCCCAAGTGGAATAGGTAGGTGGCCACCAATATCCACCTGGATCACATAACTACAAATACAACTCTGTTACAACTTTGTATCACTCAATTACAACGAAGTCCACTAGCATGTCCCACCAACCAACCTTTGAACTCAAATGGTTTTCCACATCAGTTAACTGAAATCAGGTGCTTCAAAATAATATATTATTATTTATTATCTAATTATTGTTAAGTGATAACAATAATCGACATGCATTCTATTTTTAGACATGAATTCCATGAAACAAATTCGCACATGCATTAAAAAATAGATGCCCATCCATCCATATAATTTTCTCAAACATTTATAAATAGATTACTGCTAAAAATAGACTTTGATCCAAATTCTAAAAATAGACATATCACCTAAAAATAGCCTGTGGGCCCCACCTAGTGTAGGTGCTTAATTTTCACTAGGATCATCATCTTTTTGAATCTCAATAGATTGACCATTTTTTAAGTAAAAGGGTAAAAATATTAAAAATAACAAAATAATAAAACTACTTTTTCAACTTGTATTTTCAACTTATCTCCCAAATTTTTTACTCAAATTTTGAGCAAGAGTACTCGTTGGATGAAAAATTTAATTCCTCATCTAAGGAGTTCCCATGTTGCATACTTTTGAAGGACTCTGCTACGCGAAAAATGAGAAATACATGAACAAACATGATTTTAATAATGTTTTTTGTGTATTTCACATGTTTTGTATAGTAGGGTCCATAGAAAATATGCAACATGGGTAAATCATTGGATGAGGAATTAAATGTTGCATCCAATGATTACTCCCGCTTGAAATTTGAGTAAAAAATTTGGGAGATAAGTTGAAAATACGAGTTGAAAAAGTAGTTTTTTCTTTTTTTCCCTCTAAAATTTGATGATGTAATCAAATCTTATTTTATTATTTCCACTATTATTTTATAACTTCCTTAGAAGGCCTATTTTAGACCTTAAAATTCCCCTATTGGATGCAGGGTAGGCCAAAAGTATCAA
Organism: Pinus albicaulis; assembly: GCA_034641835.2. Classification (NCBI taxonomy): domain Eukaryota; kingdom Viridiplantae; phylum Streptophyta; class Pinopsida; order Pinales; family Pinaceae; genus Pinus; species Pinus albicaulis. Next base: position 601,069,476 of record CM076579.1, on the reverse strand, counting down.
ACTTGTAAGGCCTTTAAGTTTGTCCTCTTAGCAAAATAATGACCCCCACAGGGTCCATCATGACATGTTGAGAGGATGTCAAAGAATTACTTTTCCCTGACACATATCCTTAAAATCTAATCTGGTTCCAGTTTGAAAATATTGACACCAACCCAAGTGAAAGGGGCACTCTTTCTTACAATTCTGCTCTTCTCCCTGGATGAAATATTTGGAGGAAATATCCTAGAAAATAGGTAGTTGGATATGTCAGAAAAATATAGAGAGAGTACTGAGATCGAAAATAAGTTCTAATATGGAAGTTGATCATCAATCATCCCTTACATTATCTGCAGGAAAAGTGAGTCTAGTCAAAAAATCTGAAACTGCATTTTCTTTCCCTAGCTTATCAATGATAGTTAAATCAATCTGTTGCAACAATAGTAACCACCTAATAATTATAGCATTCACGTCAGGTTTTTTTGATCAAGTATTTAATTGGTGCATAGTCAGTATGCACAAAGGTTTGGTACTCAGTAATATAATGTTTGAACTTATTCAAGGAATGGACAAGAACTAAAAGCTCTTTATGAGTGACAGTGTACTTCAATTCATCCTTAGACAAATTTCTATTGATGAGATAAATTGCATAGGGAAAATTATCATCCATTTATCCAAAATATTCTCCCACAACTTTATATGATGCATCAGTATGGATATGGAAAGGAAGATCCCAGTTGGGACCTCAGAATATAGAAGTAGTGGTCAAATTTTCCTTTATTATTTCAAAGGCTTCTTGACAAAAAAATGACCAACATAATTATGAGTCCTTGACTATCAATCCAAACAATGGTGAAGCCACCTTTCTAAAATACTTGATGAATCTCCTATAGTAACCTACCAAGTGCAAGAAACTCCTTACATCTCTTTGTTTCTAAGGAGTAGGGACCCTTTTTGTGATAGCAATCTTGTTTGGGTCTACTTGTATCCCTGCCTGAGATATGGAGTGGAGAAGGAAAATCCATGGCTTCCTCAAGAATTCACACTTCTCAAGACTCAAAGAGAGATGCATTTCAATTCTTCTCCTCACAAATTTACCCATATTAGAGAGTGCCTCTTGGAGATCATACCCATAGGGAGTGAAATATTCCATGTATATTTCCACAAAATCATGGACAAGCTCAGCAAAAGTGCTCAAAAATTCTCTTTGAAAACCGGAAAGGGCATTGCATAGGCTAAATGGAAGAAATCTATAAGAAGAGGTGCCCCAAGGATTGTAAATGTAGGTTTTTCTTAGTTTTTAGGGCTGATATGGATCTAATTGTACCCACTAAATTTATCCAGGAAAGAGAAGAAATTATTCCCTGCAAGACCATCTAAGACTGGTTCAATGAAAGACAAATGGAAGTGGCATTTATTTGTTGTTTTTTTCAAGTCTGTGTAATCAACACAAATCCTCCACTTCCCATTCTTCTTTGGGATGGAGAATAGAGGAGACACCCATTCACTATTTGATATGGGGTATATGAACCCTACATCCAACAACTTTTGCAATTCATACTTTACTATGTCTTTCAAGGCTGGGTTCACTCTCCTCTGGGATGGCACATAGGCTTGCATCCCTCTTTTATGTAAATATGATGTGTGTAGACTAAGGGATGCACCACTTTCCTTCTTTTTTTTTAATCCAAATAAAAAACATCTAAGTTCACTCTCAACATCTAGCACAATTTTTCTTCCACTTTGGCAGAGAGAGAGAGGTAGATTGATATTTAAGGTTCTATATGGGCTAAATTCTACAATATTGGTAGGCTAAGGGATCGAGTCAACTGAGGATAGCTCAATCCAAAGACTACTTCCATATTCTCTCACAATTTCATCAAGTGGAATTGTAGTGGTGGATTGGTTTTGAAGGATATGGTCAATGAGGTTATATTCATCAGGTTTCCCCCCTCTAATAACATCATCTAAGGTATAAACTGGGTATGGTGTTGCATGGTACACTTCATCTTCTTATTCATCCTCCAACCATAAAGGTAGATCATGTTCAATATAAGGCCAAGCATGAGGATATAATACCAGTTGTTTTGATAAGGTCCCATTCTTAATGGTCATGTTTCCAGCCCTACAACTAATATTGGAATCGACAGTGGTCAACCAAGGTCTTCCTAGGATAAGAGGATAACCATTAAACATGGTTTTGGGTTGAAGTACCAGGAAGTTTGTGGGATACTACCAAGAGTCAATGGATACCATAAAATCCTCAAAAAATACATCAAGAGCTACTATGGATCTATCTGCAAGTTGAAGAACTGTGGTAGTATTTCTCAAAGCTCCTTGGAGGTTGAGCTTCAACATAATTTCTTTAGTCATCACATTGATGGCAGCCCCAAGATCAATCATTTTATGAGGGAAAATGATACCATAATGTGTACCTCCACTACCAGACTCCAATGGTATAGGTATTTTTGGAAAATCACTCTCCCCATCATCAAATTAGATAATTGACCAACAACATTGATGTTGGGGGTGTCTCTCTTTTTTCTTCTTGAATTTTTGAATCATTTCTCCTTGATGAGATTACTATAGAAGGGAACTATTCAAATTTGGAACAAGAAATAGTGAAATTAGAGTCTAGAAACAAAATCCAGAAAATGGCACTAAAAAATGGCTACCATGTGAGGCTTTTGATTTAATTATCCCTTAATTAAATTGAAAGTAAATTGTAATTTCATCTCATAACAACTTGTATCAGTTAACTAAGTGAGATAGAATTAGTTAACTCAAGAATTTCGAGTTGAGGGTTAAAGGTGAGGCATGTAGAGTGATTCTATTATTTTTAGGGTCTAGTTGCAGTTGTATCACTAGTGTGGTGTGAGTGTAATAAGTTAACTCAAATTAAGTGAGTTAAAATTAGTTTAACTAGTTCTAACTTAGTGATGAGCTAGTGAGAGGTCATGTGAATTAAATTAGATTTAATTCACAAGTAGTGATCTACCAAGTAATTGATGATTCACTATTAATAGTTACATGCATGTCAATTCTGATGACGACCCAGATGAGAAAGAGGTTAAAGGAAAGTTAATTATCATTTGTATTATTAGCCAATTGCCCGAGCGTAATTATAATGTTGGAGGAAGGCTCCATAGGGATTGTGTCATCAAGGAAGGTTGATTGTTCTATTTAATAAAGATTAATTGCCTATGGATTTTGTGAGCAAGGCTGGGCTAAGCATGGGATGAGAATTGGCTAAGTATTCGTCAAAATTTCCTAAGAAATTCTAGTCAGTTTTGAGCAGGATTAGAGTGAGGCAGTCAGGAGAGTGAAGTGAGAAAGAATTGTATTGTTTCATGATTATTTGACTATGTACAATATATTACAGAGTGGTTTTGAGTAGGTGATTTCCCTAAGAACATATTGTGTTGTGTGATTGACAATTTCCTTTCTCTTACTTGCATGCGATTGAGAGATCGTGTTTTATATTCCTAAATATAGTAGAAGGATTCAATATCTTTCTTTAGTACATTCCATGATCAGATTGAATCCATTTGTATATAGAATTTCTATATAATTTCTACATGGTATCAGAGCTGTGTTAGATATTTTCTACTGGAACATCCTTAATAGCCTAGATAAGGGGTATCTTTACACAAATATTCTTCAATTCTCCCAGAAGTTCAGTTTCTTCTGGGGTGTGCTAGCTAGGATGGATCGATTTCTCAAGAAAAGGAGGTGGATTTACTTGAGGGGTGCTCTCTTCCTTTTCCTCTTCAATATCTTCAGGTGGATATGGTTGATGGTTATCTGGGATTACTCTCCCATAATTAAGGTTAATCTCATGGATCTCCACAACATAGGTAGGGTAAGATGTCTCCCCATTATAGACCTGTTGTGCCTATTTTTTTATTCGGGTTCATATTAGGTTGAGCATGCATCTAAGGTTAATTAGGTGAGTAGGATGAATGAGCTGAGGTTGAGGTTGGGGTAGAGGCAGTAAATTAGGAGGTTTGTTGAGTTGAGGTCCCCACTCTTGTTATGGGTTGCTTCATTGAGGAGGTTGGGGAGCATATGGCTAAAATGGTTGATTGATAGGTTGAGGATGATATGCAAGAGCATAAGGCCAAGAAAGAGGCGTGGGCCATGATGGATGAGTAGAATAATACCAAGGATTAAATGGTGCATTTTGGTTTGAATTGTAGTAAGAATAAGGTGCACCTTGCATGCCATGTTGGTATGGACGAGGTCCTTAAGGCCTCCTTTGATTTATAAATCAGAGTTGCTATGCTCCACCTTCCACCCCTTGGTATACAACTTTTAGGCTAGGAAGGGAAGAAAATTTGTTTTTTGCATGGTTTTCTTCATAGATTGAGTAGACTTCTATGAAATTCATTGGGCATTCATTCCTATGGTGTCTTCTAGTGCATCTAGGGAAAAATATAGCTAGGGCTCTATTTGCCTCCTATTTTTCCCATTTGATATGTATGCTATCCATTTTCAAGGAAAAGGTATGAAACATTTCATTCTTGAAATCATATAAGATGTTCTCTATCTCAATTTTGATGGATGAGGTGGATTAAGAGGTATTGGCGAGACATTGGTTACTTCTACCCTTTTTCTGATTGCCCTAGAATGGTTTCTAAACACAGTTTTGATGTCATCACATGCCAACAGATATATATATTCTCTAGATAACATGTTTAGGATTTCAAAAACTTCCTCCCCGAACCCTCAAAGAAGAACTAACTTGAGTGATCTAGGATAAGAGGTGTATTTATTCCTCTTTTAGTCTAGCTGAAACCTTTCCTCACAATCTTCTAAATATTCCTCAGGCCCTAAAGTCATCCTAAGTATTTCTTCCTTGGTTTCTTTGGACCTTCAATAGTCTCTAAACTTGTTGTGGAATGACTCTTGCATTTGGGCCCAGTTTGTGATGTTTTCCCTAGGAAGACCCATGAAACAACAAAAGTTTTCATCCATGAGGGTAGAGGGGAAAAAAATCAACTTTTTTTCATTTGAGGCATAGTCATAAGTCATAGAGACAACAAAAAACTCAGACATGAAAGTGCGAGGGTCCTTAGAAGTTAAGCCATGGAAGTGTGGAAGGGATCAAGGGCTGATGTTTTTCATCTTAGTCTCCCAATTGGTTTATATGATGGGAAATACCTCTTGGTTTCTGTTCTCAGCCACAACTTGAGCAGGTGAAGCAGGTTCCTCTTCTTCCTCAATAGGTTCTTTTAGGGTGCTCACCTAGAGGGTATTCTAACTGACAGTCACTAAAGAAGAGTGAAGGTTGAATGTGTGAGGATGTGGGGGTTTTTGGTAGAAATTTTCCTTGTTTTTCCCTACTCCTACGAGGCATGAATTATTATTTTTTGTTTCTTTTCACTTTTTCAAACTCTATGAAAGAGAAAATAGAAAACAATGCTTAAAAACAAGAATATACTTAGATACCTCCCTGGCAATGACACCAAAAAGTGGTGAGCCCTAGTTAACTACTCAACATTATTTATCAACCTAAGGTTCTTACATAGTTCGATGTGACAATATTATATGAACAATAGATGGATTCACCTCATGCCACCCTCAATTAGTTCTTCTGGTTAATAGTACTTATAGGCCATTCCTCCTACTTAATTAAATTGAAGCTAGCTAATGTAATGTAGGGAATTGTTTCTAATCTAAGACAAAGGTATTGTCTCTCAAACTTATACTTGTGATTGAAAGTGAAAGAAAAGCATAAACAATTAACCTAATTGTAGAAAAAAGAAACTATGCTATGGGAAATAATTCATTTATCTATCTATTCATTTGCAGTAAATAAATTATTCTATCATCACACACTTCATCAAAGCATAAATCAACTCTTATCTACTATTTCATTCAACTTGTACTTTCATGTAAACTTATGTCCTATTCAATCAAATTCTAAAATGAAATAAAACACTAATTCCTACTCTCTTTTGGCACTAAGGAAGGAAGGAGCTTTGGAGTGGCCTAAGGGTCTCTTATGACCATGAATTTAGAGCAAGGGGTCAAATTCATCCTATTCTAGGTTTAAAAGGAAAAAATGAGCTAAACTAGAGTGAAAATGGTGATCTACGACGTTGCTACAAGAAGTTGCTACATATTGTCTTGTAATTGCTATAGGAAGTTCCGAAGTGCTATAGGAAATAGGCTGAGAGGGATCTAAGGATGAATTTGGTGAAATGAAGGTTTGGAAATTCGGAAATAGGTGAGAGAGAAGTGACCAACACCTCCAACCAAACTTAAAACCCTTGGGAGGCTTGTTTTTCACTTGGAAGGATGCTCATGGTGGTTATGAAGTTGGTTTCACAAAATAGGGTTTTGGTGGAAGAATTGGAAGTGGGAGAGAAAAAGAATGACTGTGATGAAAAGGGTCCTTTCCCTGTAGCTATAGTCAACCCTAAAATCACTACACACATTCTTGCATTGATTATTGATAAACTAAGATGTTTAAAAGTGGAAAAGATGAGTTGAATAGAAAACCCTACTTAACCTATGCTAAAATATGATCTAATGAAAAATACAACTTCTAACTTACAATAAGCATATTACGAAAATGCTAATAACACTATCTAACTTTCCAAGAAACCACAAAAAATCTATTTTTTATCTATCGTTGGAGATCCTTCTCCTCAAGCTCCTAGGACAGAGGTCAGAAAGAGAGGCTACAAGCACACTTTTGATATATTTTTGATACTACTAGAATGCAAAGAGACTAAACAAAGTGCTAAAACATAAAAAGAGAACATAAATACACAAGAGGGACTTAGCCAATGGATTGGTCCCTAACACAAAATCACCAACCCTCTGAGACTAAATCAGTGATGAAACAAAAAAAATTCTCATTATCATTCCATAAAAAGGTCTAGTACATCATATGGCAGTAAAAGGTAACACTAAATCAGAGCTTAAGCACTATATAGCTGAATACAAATTTCAAATTTTAATGAGATCTTGCATATGATTATTTATACAAATGAATAGATACCAAAAGCTCCCTAAAAGGTAGGAAGAATTTCTCCTTGATCTCGAGAAGATTGGAGCTTGGCTTCTCATAACTGCCACTTTTCTTGGATACCTTTACCTTTGAGCTTTTGGGAGAGATATCGGTGTGATCTTGGCTGATTAGGAGAGTTTAGGAGGTGGAAAAACCTCCTACAAGCTCTATTTGTTGTCTACTTCGAGCCCTTAGGTGGAAAATATCTCAAAAATGACTTCATTTCCTGAAATTAATTTAGATTAGGCAACAAGACATGAAAAACATCCTACACCCTTCTCATTAAGCATAATATGAAAAAAATGTAAATAAATGTGAGAGAGAGGTAACTTAATAGGATGAAGTATGGAATTTTAACCTCTTAAAATATGCCTAATGATGGGACTCACCAGTCCTTTTTTTGTAGCCTTTTTAAGTTCTTGGTAATCAACACAGATTATCCACTTCCAATTCTTCTTGGGGACTAAAACAATAGGTGACACCCACTCACTATCTGAAATGGGGTATATGAACCCTGCATCCATTAGATTTTGTAATTCCTCTTTCACAGTGTCCTTAAGAGATGGGTTCATCCTTCTTGGGGGTTGGCGCATAAGATTGCATTCCTCTTTAATGTAAATATGATGAGTACAGACTGAGGGATATATCTTTTAATCTCTTATAATCCCAAGAAAAAACACCCAGGTGTTTTAATTAAAAATCTTTCGGGAAATCACATAAGAAATTTAGGAACCGACGCGTTTCGAACTACCAACTGTAGTTCATCATCAGGATAATGAAGATTGGTTGATCTGACATACACATTTATACCATGAAGAGAGAAGCAACGGTCAAAACCCAAGAAAAATTAAAAAGTTAAAAACGGTCAAAAATAAGATTAAAAATATAAAAATATAAAATAAACCAAAAATAAAATTCTCCCAACCCTAAAAAGTTCCAAAAGTTAAAAATAGTCAACAATAAAAATAAAAATAAAATATAAAAGAGCCAAAACCTTAATGACCCCATCCTTAAAAACACAAGTCAAAACTAAAATAATATAAAATTAAACCCAAAAACTAAAATAACACCCTTCTCAAAAAACAAGATAAACAAGTTTTTAAACATGAATAAGTTAAAAGTCAAAAAATCAAAGTCAAAGTAAAAAATAAAATAAAATAAGAATAAAAAATAAAAAGGATTTAATAAATAAATTAATAAATTAATAAATAAATACCTTAATAAATAAAAATTTAACTAAATAAAATAAAAAATAAATAAAAATAAATAAAGGATTTAATCAATAAATAAATTAATAAATTAAAAATAAATACATTAATAAATAAATAAAATTAAAAACTAGAATTAAAATACAAATAAAAATAAAAATAAATTATTTTTATTTTTAAATTATCACTGAATCAAAAAATATAAATAATAAAATAAAATAAAAGTAAAGGATTTAATCAATCAATAAATTGATAAATTAGTAAATAAATACAATAATAAATAAATAAAATTAAAAACTAGAATACAAATAAAAATAAAGTAAAAATAAAGGATTTAATCAATAAATAAATAATAAATTAAAAAATAAAAACATTAAAAATAAATAAAATTAAACATTACATTACTGTTCTTCCTGCTCAACAGACAAAGAGGGGTTGATCTTTAGAGTTATGGATGGGCCAATATCCACAATTTTTCATGTTATAGGCCAGAGTCAATAGAGCACAAATCAGTCCAAGGAATACTCTTAAATTCTTTCATCAGCTAATCAAATGGTATGGCAGTGGAAGACTAATTCCATAATATATGGTTAATAAGGTCATCTTCATCAAGTTTCACTCCCCTGATGATAGTGTCCAGTTTGCAGACTCGGTAGGGTGTTGTCTGATAAAATTCTTTGTTTTCCTCATCCTCTAACGATTAGGGTAAATCATGTTCAATAGAGGGTTGAGCAGGAGGATACAACACAAGTTGTTTTTATAAATTTACATTTTTAATAGTCATGTTCTCAGCCCTAAAATTAATGTAATCATCAACAATGGCCATCCAAGGTCTCTGTAAAATAATATGATAGCCATTAAACTTGGTTTTGGGTTGGATGACCAGGAAATCAGTGGGGTACTCCTAGGAGTCAATGGAGACCATGAAATCCTCAATAATTCCCTTAGAAGCTACTTTGGATTTGTTTGCAAGCTGCAACACTGTGGCGGTCCTTCTCAAACCCCCTTATAGATTGAGCTTCATCATGGTTTCCTTGGTTGTCACATGCGATTGTAGCCCTAAGGCCAATCAAGGTATTAGGGACCATAATGCCATCGATGTGCACATACACTACTGGCCTATTAGTGTCTAGGTATTTTTTGGAGTTCACCCTCCCAAGCATCAAATTAGATAATTTTCAAGCAACATTTATGGTGGGGGTTTCTCTTCTCCTTCTCCCAGGAATTTTGAAACATTTATCCTTAATAAGCTTGTTGTAAATGGGGACATATTCAATTCCATGGAGAAGGGGTATCTTGACACATAAGTTATTCAATACTCCCAAAATTTTAACCTCTTATGGGGTGTGCTTGTTAGAGTGGATCAACCTTTTAGGATTGGGAGGTGCATTGACTTGAGGTACACTTGATTCATTATCTTCCTCAAGCCCTTCTAGTGGATAAGGTGCCTGATTTTCTGGGAGAACCTTCCCAGACCAGAGGTTGATATCTTGGATTTACACAACATAAGTAGGATAAGATGTCTCTCCACTATAGACATATTGTGTCTGCTTATTGTTCGGGATCAGATTAGGCTGAGAAGGAATTTGAGGTTGGTTAGGTGGGGTATTGTTGGGTATCAGAAATGTCCTTAAAAAGAAACCCACTTTCACCATCATGTCTATTATATCACCTCCATTTCACCACCATTTCACTACCATGTCACTAAATTCATCTCAATTTCATCATTATTTGGGTTACCCTTGTGTTTTCCAAACATTATTAATTTATAGTGTTTTTAAGTGAATTTGTGATCAAAAGTTAAGAAATAATATGCATATTCTTATACCTTAAAAGTGGAAAGAGTTTTGTGACATGTGTAGGTATATTGGAAGCTTCCAAGGCCCACTTATGTGGCTCTCAAAGATCAAATTCGAATTTGTTTTCATGACATTGAAGAGATTTGAAGGAGGAATATGTGGCATATGACTAGAAAATTGGTTGAGAATATTATGGATCAAAGGAGAGAAAGAAGGATCCTCTTTAATGAAGAGGTTGCTTAGGAATTTATATAAACAGGAGACCCTTCTCCTTTCAAAGGCATGTGTAAAGTTGGAGTTATGCTCAAGCATTGAATAAGGAATTAGATTGTGGCACCTTACTCATGAGTGTTCTTTCACTTTGATTTGGTTTTTCTTACATATGGAGCATCTCGACTTACCATATCCCATACTTTTGGATCGACCATCTACAATGTGTGAGATTTATTTTCTTTTATAGATTAAGATTTATTTTCTTTCATAGATTAGGATTTATTTACTTTCTTAGATTAAATTCTCAATTAAATGTATAATTATATTCTTGTAAATCATGCCAAGAAGGTGACTTTGTCATTCTTCCATATTGAATGATTGAGTATTTAAAATATACAGTAGTTGAGTTTTCATTTACATGTTTTTATACTTATTTCTTAGATTAAAAACCTCAATTAAATGTATAATTAGATGCTTGTAAATCATGTCAAGAAGGTGACTTTGTCATTCTTCCATATTGAATGATTGAGTATTTAAAATATACAATAGTTGAGTTTTCTTTACATGTTTTTATACAGCTTTCTTAGATTAAAAACCTTAATTAAATTTATAATTAGATGCTAGTAAATCATTCAAGAAGGTGAATTTGTCATTCTTCCATATTGAATGATTGAGTATTTAAAATATACAGTAGTTTAGGTTTCCTTTACATGTTTTTATACTGCTTTTTTAGATTAAAAACCTCAATTAAATGTATAATTAGATGCTTGTAAATCATGTCAAGAAGGTGACTTTGTCATACTTCCTAAATTGGATGATTGAGAATTTAAAATATACAGTAGTTGAGTTTCCTTTACTTTCTTAGATTAAGTCTTTAAACTAAATTATAATCAATTGCTTGTAAATAATGTCAAGAAGGTGACTTTCTTATTCTTCAGAAATTGGATGCTTGAGTAGTTGGTCATACAATAGTTTCTTTTCAAATCCTTTGAATTTGCTTTCATTTAGATTAGCATTATAATTTCAATTCTCAGTCATAGGATTTATGTTTCAATCCATGGAATGGCAATTAGGAATGGTGTGATTAGATTAGGTTTTTTAGTTTTTGATAAACTGATCGCTAACATATTTTGTGCACGTATGTCTCACAAGTCCTATGGATACTAGATTGATAATTTACGTTAGTAATCTAATGAAAACTATTTTACTCAACATTTTGGCACTGTTGCTGAGGAGGCGTACATAAGGATCAGCCTTCGAATTTCTTTTTCTTGTTTGTTTCCAAGTTTTGTCTTCATTTTTTTTTTAATCAGAATTCCATTTCATTTTTCAATTCCATTTTTTTTACATCATGTAAATTCTCAAATTAAGTTTTTATGCAATTTCATTTTTATTTTATTTTATTTTTTCAAGTTTATTTTCATTTTCATTTATAAATAAAACAAAACATCCATAAATCAAAAACCCCTATTCACAAAAAAACGAAAAACAAAAACACAATAAAAATCCAATTACAAAAACAAATCTTCATGATCATATCCTTATGAATTTACTCATGATATTTTTGCGTCAATGGATGCATTGGAAACTCTCTTATACTTAAGTGAATGTTCCATTTATTTAGTAGAATAGGATTAACAATTAAAAATAAATTTTTGTATTTTTTAGGATAAATTTGCAACTTTGTGGTGTAATTTAGAGTGATACAAGAATATTTTTCAATAAAAAATATATGTTGATTACTAAAAATATGGAGTATGCTCTTCGCCTATACTCTGTGTGATTTGGAGTATCAGCAAATAAAATAAAACAAGGTCACAGAGCATTAAAATGGAAATGTGTAATTACTAAAAAATGTCAATTTTGAAATGCTTTTTTTGATCTAATGAGGGCGAATATGAAAAAAATGAAAAATAGGTGTTTCTCAGAACGAGGTGAATTAAGTAACCTTGAAATGGTTTCCTCAATTTCGCAACCGTTTGGGAGAAATTCGTGGTTCTATGGAGCCTTAATTTTCAGACTGTGTGAGAAAAAATAGAATTTCAATGCACAAACAGTTGCGGCCATGATGGAAGGAGAAAATCTATTTTTTTACTCTATAGGAGGTAGATCTACCACGATCCAGCCATGAAGTCTCATGCAAGCCTTCAAGGTAACATCTCCATGCTGTGTGTGCCTAAAAAAAATATATTACTGTAAAAGTTATGAATTTTCTCCATGCTTGCAACCTACAACAAAAATAATAAAGAAATCATGAACAATTTCATAACTTTTATGGTACAAGAATTGGTTATGAGATCCACTATTTGGGAAAAAAGGATGAATTCAAAAGATATGAGAAATTATTTGGCAAATATTTCGGAATCTCATTTTCCTAAAAATGTTGGATTTAGAGGGAAAAAATGATGATTTCATAAGATATGAAAAATGATTTGGCAAATATTTTGGAATCTCATTTTCCTAAAAATATTGGATTTAATTTGGCCACTTGTCAAGTTTTGTTTTTTTTTAATAAAATGAACAAAATTCCATTAAATTCACAAATATTTCTTATGATCTATTGGTAAATTATTCAAATTTTATAATAGAGGTTTTGAGTTTAAATCTTGTGGAGATTGAAATTTGTTAATTCACCTAAAATTTAGACACAAAGCATCAACAACTAAAAAAAAAAACAAAAAAAATCAAATTCATGATTGATGTAAATAGAAAAGTTGTTTTGATGATTTATTTAAAAATATGAGATCTAAACAATGAGAAAGCTATCATTAGAGTTTGAAACAGTAAAGAATGAAGAAATTTCTGAAAAGGCACAATAGGTAACTTGAGGCACTAGCTTTGACACATTTATAAATTCCTTTGGTTTTTCTTCATGAACTTGTTTTATTAGTACAAATTCTAAGTTTTTTTGTGTAAATGTCATAACAAGAGAGATTTATCACCTCTCTCTTTTGATAATCTTACATTCCATTGCAAAAGAAGTACTTGTTTTTTTTGCAGGTTCCAAGAGGAAGGACAAATGACTACAAGCGAATAGTGTCTCCGTGAGAGACCATATTTATTTTACAAGAAGATGATCAACAACAAAACATCAATGCATGAGCACATGCTAATGCAAATTAGATCCAACACTTGCAAGAATTTCATATGCCATCATCTCCATTACATCTATGTAATTCAAAAAAAAAAAAAAACATTCACCTCATTTTCCTTCATATTTTCCATTCAAATTCACCATCCATTTGCATTCATTCACTTCTATCCACCCCTAACTCACGAATAAAAACAATCACATCAATTACATGCCGATTAACTCCATCATCTTTTTCCTTTTCATGTTCATTTTCCTTTCCCAAATAAATCCCGTTTCAAAACAAATTGTATATCTATAGTCCTTTTTGAGTTTTAAAAATATTTTCAAAAATTACCCTGAGGCTTGCATGCCTTAATGGTAAGTTCTCTTGCCGAAGAACAATGGGAATGCATTAATGTCCATTGTTTGATGGATCTTCTAGGTGACTCGACATCAACAAATTTATGCGTACCTAGAAAGATGTGCTTAGGCATCTTGACTCTCATTTTCATCAATGGTGAGAGGCCTTTTGTTGATTAGGGGCATATATTAATGGCCACTAATTCCACAATTTCTTACTACGTTTGAAATAAAAAAATTCATTCACATAGATAAGAATTATGCCAATATATGATAACGACATGAAGACTATTAGATCCATCATTATTCAGCATTTGTAGCAGATGTAGCAGATTCAACAAATTCAGTAGCATCAGTAAAGATCCACTTTCACAACTTCATCCACCATTTGCATGGCCAATTGAAGACGCATTAGATCATATTTTTGCAATAGCTACATATGCCCAACTTATTCATTTCATAGGTAAGTAAAGATATGTCATTTTCTAACTTTTTATCATGCAATTTCTTAAAACGCTAAATTTATAATTTTTGGAAAAACACTTCACCATATTCCTTTTCTCACTTCATAAAATTGCAGAAACCATCAGTTCGGGAGAAGGGATATCACTCCATATATTTACATCTTATTCCACATCACTTTCATATAACCAACATACAACTACTATTGTATTAAGATTAAAAAAGATATGTTTTCCAAATCATAAAATTGATGAGCTTATGGTTAATTGAAAAAAATAAATTCTGAGTGTTTTTAAGATATTTGGATGCAACAAAGAATCAACAAATTATTGTAACACAAGATCCAATACTCATTCATTTTAGTTGTCACACAAGAACCAACCATAAAAAAATCAATTTTGGTTGTCACACAAAACCAACCATAAAGATGAATGTTGCAATGCAATGTATTTCAAAGAAAAACTTTGCAAAAATAATGAAGTTATCAAATATTATGATAATGCAAAGTTAAAAGTATAATTGATACAACCAAAGATCATTCAAAAGCAAGACAATTTGAAGGTCAAATGAATCAATGTAATAAGTTTCATGAGGACATGCAACAACTTCAGTTGGGGGGTATGTTGGGTCTGAGAAATGTCCTAAAAATACATCTACTTTCACCATCATGTCTATTATATCACCTCCATTTCACTATCATGTCACTACATTCATATCACTTTCATCATTATTTTGGTTACCCTTGTGTTTTCCAAACATTATTAATTTCTAGCGTTTTTAAGTGAATTTGTGATCAAAAGTTAGTAAATAGTATGCATATGCTTATACCTTAAAAGTGGAAAGAGTTTTGTGACACATGTAAGTTCATTGGAATCTTCCAAGGTCCTCTTATGTGGCTCCCAAAGATCAAATTCGAATTTGTCTTCATGATATGAAGGAGATTTGAAGGAGGGATATGTGGCCTATCACTAGAAAATTGGTTGAGAATATTATGATCAAAGGAGAGAAAGAAGGATCCTCATTAATGGGGATATTGCTTATGAATTTGTATAAATAGGATAGACTTCTCCTTTCAAAGGCATGTGTAAAGTTGGAGTTATGCTCAAGCTTTGAATAAAGAATTAGATTGTGGCACCTTACTCATGATTGTTCTTTCACTTTGACTTGGTTTTGCTTACATATGAAGCGTATCGACTTACCATCGCTCATACTTTTGGATTGGCCATATACAATGTGTGAGATCTATTTTCTTTTATAGATTAAGATTTACTTGCTTTCTTAGATTAAGTACTCAATTAAATGTATAATGAGATGTTTGTAAATAATGTCAAGAAGGTAAATTTGTCATTCTTCCATATTGAATGAGTGAGTATTTAAAATATACAATAGTCGAGTTTTCCTTTACATGTTTTTATAATGCTTTCTTAGATTAAAAACCTCAATTAAATCTATAATTAGATGTTTGTAATTCATGTCAAGAAGGTGACTTTGTCATTCTTCCATATTGAATGATCGAGTATTTAAAATATACAATAGTTGAGTTTTCCTTTACATGTTTTTATACTTCTTTCTTAGATTAAAAACCTCAATTAAATGTATAATTAGATGCTTGTAAATCATGTCAAGAAAGTGACTTTGTCATTTTTCCATATTGAATGATTGAGTATTTAAAATATACAGTAGTTGAGTTTTCCTTTACATGTTTTTGTACTTCTTTATTAGATTAAAAACCCCAATTAAATGTATAATTAGATGCTCGTAAATCATGTCAAGAAGGTATCTTTGTCATAATTACTAAATTGGATAATTGAGTATTTAAAATATACTGTAGTTTAGTTTCCTTTACTTCCTTTTTAAATTCTTTCTTAGATTAAATATTTAAACAAAATTATAATCAATTGCTTGTAAATCATGCCAATAAGGTGACTTTAGTATTCTTTCAAAATTGGATGCTTGAGTAGTTTTGTTAGCCTCTCTCTCATAAACAATTATAAATCCAAAATAAATTAAATATTGAAAGTTAGAAATTTATGCTTAACTCTCTAGATTGGGTTGTTCCTCTAAGTTAGGAGTTAGTTTAGGTAGCTCCTGGATTAGGGTGTGGTTGAGAGAATATCTCAACCAAGTTGTCTAATATAGACGCACTATCTTGAGAAAAATTCCTCATATATTAATCGTATTATTAAATTATTTTAATAATGTGAATATGTGAGGAATTCCGTAAGGTTCTAAAGCCTTTTCCACCAGGTTTCTATTTCTATGTTGCTGGTGTGTGTTAATTCTTTTTAATATTCAACATGTGGTATAAGAGCCGCTGGGTTGGAGAGATGTAAAGGTTTGCAGTGTTAAAGAGCATATATTTTCATATTGAAGTGGTATATTAGCTTCCATGTAAAACCATTTCATACCATATCTTGCTGGTGGTGTTTTTGAATCAATAGAGCACCATATGTGTGAAGAAATGAGTGGACACCATATGCGTTAGAATCGATCGAATCTATGGAGGCCTGGATGTTAAGGAAAAGTGGGTGATTTCTGTGAACTGTGAGTTCTATGACTTTCTTAGAACTTAGCCTCCATCGATTTAAACCTTCTTGAACTACAGTCAGAATGCCTGGGTGCATATCAAAAATTGTGAGACCTCTGCATTTATTATTGGTGTGGCATCTTGCGACAGTCAGAAATATTCAGTCTGACATCCATGGAAAAATGATGAAAGGCATGTGGAATTTAATTTGTCCAGTGTTTCCCAACACACTGTGATGTTTCATCTGGGGAATGCATGAAAATTGAAGAACGCTCGACCCAAGTGTTTGTGGACGCTGTGCGCATAAGGAGCCTATTTTCAGCCTGTAGGAGTTTGGATGGCTTTAAAATTTGTGGTGTGGCAACGATAATTGCAGAGAAAGAGCAACAGATCTAAGGCATTTGTTCCATATTTCACGTGAGATGTTTGCAGCCCCAACTTTGTAAAAAATCCAGCACGGTAATTCCACTTAGATTCGAGCCCCACACCAGTTTTATTGCCTTCCTAGAACATGGTAGTCTCTTTGTAAAATGAACTGCATGTATTGGACTAAAAGGGATCTTGGATCTCACCTGTACTTCTTGGATCCGCTCGCAAGAAATATTAAAACTGTCAAAGATAAAGATTTTAATGTACTCTCATGAATCGTGGAACGATTGCTCGGATCTTTACAGAAGATGGATATATTATTTTCACTCATAGGACTTGGGACTGAAATCCATATTTCAAAATTATTCAATATTGAAGACATAGAACTTTGGAGGCCGCATTTCAAAATTATTCAGAGCCAAGATTGATAATTTGGAAAGTGTGCACTAGAATTCGTATTTCCGTGTTTCTTCAAGCGAATTACAACCACGTTTGTAAATATTTTTTTCCCAAAGAGCTGCAGTATGTACTTTGACATTTCCAATGGATTTCTTGAACAAAATTATATTTCTTCCTTGAATTTATTCTATTTATGGAGAGTGGCTCACCTGAAACAATCATTGAGGAAAATTGCACCACGAAATTGCTGGAAATGAAATCAAACCATTAAGGAGATCGCAAAATTACTGTGAATGAAAATATCTGCATTATCAATGGAAGCTACAGATCAGTAGCCACTATCCAGATATTATGCAATTTTCTGAACAAGCGAAGACATTAGCGTGAAGATAAGTGAAGTGTTGAATTTTTGCGAAGACATTAGCATGAAGATAAGTGAAGCGTTGAATTTTTTTTCATAATTTTATGAATTAGTTTTCAAAATGGATAGTATTGAGCTTGGTTGGACCAACAATGAGCTAGCTCGGAGGATTCAGTATGTTGAGCCAGCGTGGAGGAAGTAACAATTAAAAAGGCCAGTGTTCTTTTAACCTTTCAAAAATAAGTTTGATTCAATAAAATTCATTTTTTAATTCACTTTATTAAAGGGACCCATTTAAATTCTTTGAAATGGGAATTTAAAATATTCTTTTAAGTTTTAAAATAGAGTGAGCATGTTGACTTTTTACCGAAAAAGTGAAGGTTGAGTGGAAAGCTTAAGTGGAGTAATATTTTAATATTTTTACACAATTAGTGGTGTAATGGAAAATGGGAATTTTAATATGTTTGATTTTAAGAGGGCATAAATAAGTTAATTTATTTGGAGAGATAAGGTGTCGAGTGATCTAGTAATTTTTTGGAGTGACAAGGATTCACTTTTCTTGTAAGTTTGGAGTGATCAGTTTTTCGAAGGAAAGCTCATTGTTGTAGGAGGTTGAGTTATTTTTTGAAGACATTTTTCTTCCAAGAAGTTCTGGAACTTTGATTCCATGAAGCTGTTGTGAAGTTGAAAGATTATGTACTCCAAATTTTAATAAAGAATATATATATTTTGTGGTGTTTGTGTCCTAGATCTGCCCGAAATTGAATAAGGGGATCTTAGGTACACCGTGTGTAATGAATGTGTGTACATGATTTGTGTCCAGTTATTGCAATCACTCTTCTTGTAATATGGTACACAAAATTACACAACTACACGCACATAAGCAAACTTAAGTATGCATGTCAACACACTTAATAAATCAAGCTCGTGTAATCAAGCTGGAGTACACATCCACAAACAAGCACAATGAATTTATGTGATACATCATCAACTCGATAACGAGATCTTCACATCACATCTTTTAATACAATAATTTAGGTTGTAGGCACTACAAAATAATGCATTCCAAGCCAAGACGACATCGACATCAACAACACTTTTTGTATCACTTGCAAATACACAGTTTTTGTAACTAAGTTAAATTGTACGGGTGCATTTTGGGTTGAAACTGCCACCCTAATTTGAATTGGTAAGGTGATTACATTAAGTCTTCAACTGAGTCATCAAGATTAAACTTGTAATTTGTCTTTTGGGTGCATTTTCGATAGTGTTCGATACCCTTCCTTTAATGAGAATCAAGTGGGTGCATAAGTTTTAACTCTAAAGAAAACAAACAACAAGTTCACATCTCCTGCAAGCAAGCTTGAGTATTCATTCAAGAGAGCGTGAAGTAATCAAGCAAGTTCAAGCGAGTGTTCAAGAAAAATGATCTTCATCAAGCGAGCGTGAATTCAAGAGTTCAAGCAAGAAATTTCTACAACTCTAGCAAGTGTTTAAAGCAAGTGCAATAAGAAACACTGCAAGTGAATGTGCTCTTGAAGCAACAAGGAAAGTGAGCATGCCATTAACATCAAGCGAGCGCACTCAATCCAAAAAAGTTTAAATAAAGTGAGACAATTTAAGACAAGAAAGCCTGAATTCAAGTGAGCAATTTCACATGGCACAACACATCCAGATGTTAGAAGTTATTCACAATTTGATCCTATCAAGTGCTGAAGACATGGTGTAAATAAAAAAAGCAACTCTTGTTGATCTTTCATGGCATCTACAACAGACAACTGAAACAATTGAGTTCCTTCAATTGGAGTCGCAACTGCAAAGAAATGAGTTGCAAGAGTGGAGTGATGCTTCTAAGTCTTTGAACCATACAGATAAATATTATAAGCCATTCATCACAAAGCACCAAGTGTCGAAGTTGTTCAAGTGCTTCCTTCCAAAATAATCATCAAGCCATGGGAATAAATCCAAAGTAACAGAAATCGACGAGGTTTAGGATACGTCAAATATGATGCCAACTTGCATATCCTAGATTATTCAAAGCCCATTCAGTTTTTTAGTGTAGGATTTCTTGAACAAATCACCTCAACACATTCTGAGAAAGTTGTAGACAAATAGAAATGAATGCAACCTGAAGTTCCAGTCAAACCGAAATGTCCTCATTGTCAAAGAAATAGTCTTATGGAAGATCAGTGTTTTGATCTCCATCCTTGTCACCATTGTGGTGAGCATAATCATTCATCATAAAAATGCTACAACCAGCATCAACCATCCAGATTGAAGATCAATTATGAATGGGTTGATCCTTGGGAATGGTCGTCAATAGTCAAAAAATTGTATATGTTTTAAAAATGGATTCACTCACACATATTGAAACCAAAAGTAAAATGAAGATGGTAATTTTATGTAGTTGAACGAAGGAGTACACTAGTGAAAATATCCTACACCTGAAGGGTGGGATTTCAGAGATAATTTCTAGATGATTGTCTCTCCTTTCAGTTGACAAAGGGGGGAAAATGTCAATGAAATTGACATTGGTTGTCAGATTGAAAGTCTTGACAACATCAGCCAAGAAACCAGTGAGCATATTCATCAGGAATTGGGCATATTTAGTAGCCAGTTGGCATATTTAGCAGCCAATGGGCATCTTCAGTAGCTAGTGGGCATCTTCAACAACAAGTGAGAATCAAAAAATTCGCCAGTGGGCAGTCAACAACAAAGCAATAGTGAGTAGTTTTCGACAGCATCAACAAAAGAAATAGTGAGTTTTTTTTTGACATCATCAGCCAGTGGGTGATCATCAAGTATCCAGTGGGCATTTACATCATCAAAAAATTCACCAATGGGCGTCTTCAAGATTTTTTCAGTGGACAAAGGTTGCTGATTTCACGCAAAGGACAGATGGATCCTTTTGAAACTTGGCACATGATGGAGTTGTCAAGAAAAATTTAGAGATGAATCAGACATGCAGCTGACTCATGGTCTCTTAATAGTGATGTTTTTTCAGCATCTAGCTTTGGCAGCTTTTCAGGCAATGTTTTTGAGGAGCAACAATTTCAGCATGAGAACTTGCAAGATGGTTCCTCGTTCTTATTTTGGATTTATCATTGAGGGGGGGAATGTTATCCTCTCTCATAAAAAATTATAAATATGAAATAAATTAAATTTTGAAAGTTAGGAATTTATGCCTAACTCTCTAGATTGGGTTGTTCCTCTAAGTTAGGAGTTAGTTTAGGTAGCTCCTAGATTAGTGTGTGTGGTTGAGAGAATATATCAACCAAGTTGTCCAAGATAGACACACTATCTTGAGACAAATTTCTCATCTATTTAATTGTATTATTACGTTCTTTTAATAATGTGAATATGTGAGGAATGCTGTAAGGATCTCAAGCCTTTTCTTCCATGTGTGTGTTTCTATGTTGTTGGTGTGTTTTTGGTGTGTGTTAATTCTTTTTAATATTCAACAAGTTGGTCATACAATAGTTTCTTTTCAAATCCTTTGAATTTTCTTTCATTTAGATTAGCATTGTCATTTCAATTCTTAGTCATAGTATTTATGTTTCAATAGATGGAATAACAATTAGGAATGGTGTGCTTATATTAGTTTTTTTAGTTTTTGATAAACTGATCCCTAGCATATATTGTGCACGTATGTCTCACAAGTCCTACAGATACCAGATTGATAATTTATGTTAGTAATCTAATGAAAATTATTTTACTCAACATGTATGGTGAGTGAGATGCAGTTGAGATTGAGGTGGAGGAAGTAAAGCATGAGGCTGGCTTTTTTTAAGCCTCCACCTTGGCGAGGGGTTTCTAGATTGGAAATATTGGGTTGGATATGGCTGAAAATGAGTGTTCATAGGCCAAGGAGGATATTGTAGAAAATCCACATAGATTCAACTAATATTCTAATATGGTAGAACAAAATACTTGAATATATTCTACAAATTGGGAAAACAAATTATGCCCGCACATTCAAATGAATAAGAAAGAGGAATAATTTCAATCACACATCACAAAGATGTATCTAGGGAAAGACTCAGCTAAAATGCCCAATATATATGTTGATATGGTGGATCAAATTTATGATCAAAATTTAAAGTTATCAAAATGGAATGAAAAATGTGTTCTTGCATATATATATCGTCATTATGAATCCGACGCAACTCATGTCATGACAAAAAGACTCCGTATGCTCCTACAATCACGATATGTTCATTTGGGTAAACAACAATTTTGTTTTTTCTTGGATGTACCCTGACTGTGCATGGTTGACTTGAATTTTTAGGACTATGTTAATGCACAACCTGTCACAATTAGGTTAGTTTCTATTGTTTTTTGGTCACTCCAACTAGGTAAAGCCACGTGGTCCAACCAGAGGTCACCATGTGGCGCCTTGGCGGGCAACCAAAAATTATGTTTTAAGGCTGAAAGCACCCTGAACGGATTTGAACATAGAACCTTCGAGTAGCAAGACCAATGCCCTACCAATGCACCATACAATATTACTTAACCTATATATTTTACCACAATTTAATTGTTTATTATGCTGCATTTGGGGGGTGGGTCGGGGCTATCCCCAACCCTGGTCACCACACCCACGGGAAATAAGGGGTGAGACCAGGGGCCAGGGCTTAGCTCAATCCCCAATTTTAAATTTATTTATTCGGTCCATAGGCAACATTTTGCGAATTAATTATCTCACGATTTGTGTTGGAAAATTGGTAAAAATTCGCTCAGTTAGTGCTTTTTGGGTCGAATTTGTAGGACGGATAGCTGAAGAACTTGTGAGGATCATAACTTTTTTAGTTTTTATCCTTTTTGGAAGCAGAAAAAGGCTAGATAGTGGTTTTTGAGTGCTGAAAAGCCATTAGATCTATTAGTGCAACCATTTGAGCACTATAATTTTATGTAAACACCATTTTTTGAGTATAATTAAAGAGGCCCAACCATTTGAAACTAGACCAGGAGATGTAGCCCAATAGGGGTGAACTCCTTCATCATTTGCTGTTGTGTGTTTGCTATTATGGTGATATTGTCTTATGTTTTATGAAAAATACTAAGTTATTTATTCATGTTTATGTGTTTATGAATTTCACATAAAAGGCTTAAAATCCTTAATTTAATCACTTGCAAAATTCACATAATCTTCAAGCAACTTCACATACAAATCAATTTGGTATCAAATCTTAGGTTTTATTTGTTGTTTTAAGGGTGTAATTGTTTGCAAGTGTATGTGATTCTTACAAGGTTGAAGCTCAAGAGAGGAGAAGGAAAGCTTGTGGTTGCAAGTCCTCAAATTAGGTCAAGGACAAGGAGAGCAAGTTTTCCACAATCTCCACCACAAATTCTACCTCAAAGTACAGTTGAGGCTTCAACAAGTATGTCACATGAAGGAGAGCCTATAAATATGTCAGAGGATGAAAAATACTTCAGGAAAATATTCTTTGATATGAAAAGAATGGTGAAATTTATCTATGAGGAGAGAAGCATAAGGATGCAAGGTGAGAGCTCCAATCCTCCAAAGAGAGATAAGTCTTCAAAGGGAGATGGAGGAGATGGAACAAAGACTCCAGAAGGAATTGGGAATGGTGAAAAACCAACTTTGACACCACCATTCTCTTCACCTCCATCCTCACCACCATATTCACCATCATCTTCTTCCACAACAAGCCCTACACAAAAAACTCCACATTCTCCAAAATATCATGGTAAAACTCCATTTTCGAAGCTTGACATTATGTTTAATTTTCCTATGTATGATGGAGAGGTAGATGCTGAAATATTAGAAAATTGGGTAAATAAAATTGAAGTGTATTGCAAGATATAAAGAATCAAGGATGATGATGTTAGGGTCCTATAAATTATAGGATCTCAAGGTGATTGAGTATTTTATAGTTGCAATTTCATAATGTACATGATTTTCAATATTCAAAAAATTTCCAAGAAAAAATAATAAAAACAAAAAGAGGGTATGTCAAAAAAGAAAGAAAGAAAAGAAAAAGAAACCCACAAAAGAATAACACTAAAAGTGCTGCAAGTCAAAATGCCACTATTGAAAAGTTAGTTTGTTCAATTCATGCAGTTTAAGCATGATTGAACAAGTCTAAATTTATGTTGAATAGGTTAGTGAATAAAGACTTACCAAATAGTCTAATCTTTGTAAGTCATTAGTTAGGTAGAAAAGGAAGTGATTCAAATAGTGTAAGCTGAATCAATAGGAGAAATAAGGGATAGAGTAGGATAGATTTTCATATATATAAAGAAATAAGAAATTCTAGATTTTCTAGTTCAAATTCACCTTGCAAAAGAAAAAAGGAAAAAATGTTAGGTTAGAAGAAAGGGTAGGTAGTGGAAGAGAAGGTGTTTTTGGAAAAAACATGAAAAAATTTGGGAAAAGATATGAAATACTATATCCTAAGTTGCAGAATGAATACATTTCATATGTTGGAAAACTTAAAAGGATACATGTTTATATCCAAGTTCAAAAGTATCATTTATTCGAAGGTATTCAGGAATTATTCTTCTATTTCCCTAAGTTTCTCACTATCCATATATCCCTTTCCACACATTTCATTGATTTTCTAACCCCGCCATCTACCCCGTCATGTCATATTAATGCCATGACACCTTTCCCCTCATCCCAATGTTCATCACCTAATCAGACAGTCGTAATTTCTCTTTGGCCCCCCCCGTACCATCCGAAATTTATTGTCAGAGGACCGGGGGGGGGTCTGAAGTCAATGGTATCGAGATAGGCCCCACCTCATATGTGGCAGGTGCATATGATTTCACCCCCCCCCCCCCCCCCCCCCTCCCCCAATCCCACTTACCATGTGATACCCCCTCCGAAAGCTATTTCTCCGCTACCATAAACCGCCCTCCTGACTGTGAATGTTATCCATCCTCCTATCATATTCTGCTACCTCATCCATCCATTGCACATCCAATCATCTTCGCTCTCACCAAAATCAGTCCATTAGTTAATTAATGAGTTTAATCATTAATCAAAGTACCCAAATATGGACAATGAGAAAACCATAAAAGCTATAAAATTCATCCTTCCCACCTTGTTTAAAATTTTGTTGTTCTTTTCGATTACCTTCCATATAACCAGTATTTAATTTTTTTAGGACAAGCACAAAAAATTCCCATTTTTTGTCTAGGTTCACTTCAATTCAATTCTGCTTCTGCGTTATGCTGACATGTATCACTAGGTAATTCAATCATTCTACAACATGAATAAACCATGTCACCCAAGAAGAAAGATCAGGAACCCCCCTTCAATCCCATGATTCACCGTTCAATCGACCTCAATCATGATAGCTCAGCAGATACATATTTCAATATTCATGAAATGATCTATGAATTTGACCTTTTCGATGTATATTGCTAGTTAGAAGACAAACTAATATATGGGGTCGATTACATTTACCTATGGGACACAAACTTACCCTACTACATATTCCATAAAACCCACATTGCCTCCGAGTTCATTAGAAGGTGTTGTGCATTCTACATTCCAAACTAGAGAGCTGTAATTGCTCCTAATGGTGAGGTTTTATTTACAATTATATCCCAATCCATCATCTAAATGATGCAGGGACCTTCAGCAAAAAATACTACCACATTTTCCCGAGAAGCCCTCATATACCTGTACCAGAAGATAGATTTTGATAAGAGAGCCTCAACCCTCGAGCTATTCCTCACTGAAAAATACTCCTTTTCCTAATTAAAATCCCTCCTTCATATTTATTCCCTGAAAGATCCAAGAAAATAGCCACAGTCGTTGCATACCTCCTAGGGTACTATTCTGACCAATGGATAGATGAGGCAATTATAGGCTTTTTGACTATATTGTCTATAGACTCTAAGCCCTCTGTCATGTTTGATTTTAGCCAATTCTTGGCTAATAACGTCCATGGCCAGTTTATAAAATTCCACACTGGAGGAGTATTTAAATATAATTCTGTCATTATCTACATGTTTTTTTATTTTCAGGCATAAAATTGCCAATTTGCAAAAAAGAAAATGGATGAATATGGACACCCACAGTTTGTCATTTTTTGGACAACCTTACTGATGAAGGATCGAGAAGAATTTAGTTATAAAAAGTTTATTTAGCTATTTATACATCCTGCTATGAGTATTTTGAATGGCACAAATGAGCCCAAAATAAGCAAAGAAATGAAAAGAATAATGCAGCTTTCAGAGTAGGCTAGAACAACAGATTGGTATTTATACCAAAATTGCACATAACTGAGGGTATATGGGTGTGAATTTCCACCCTATAAGCTACCAAAATTCCTCCCCATGAGGATTTTTTCCCTCAAATATATTAGACAAATGTTGAATGCAGATGAGGTGCACTTTGTCCCAGCAAAAAATAAATCACAGTTCAAGATAAATTCTGAAATAGGGCCATTTATATGCAACAACAAGGCAACAAGAGATGAGGCTGACAAGAGTCTGAAAGAAATGAAGTTTGCTCCTACTTTCACTTGGTCTTATGATCCATTTGGGGTCATTTCTAAACTTAGGGTGGAGAACAAGTCTACACCCTACATTCATACATAAATACCAGACATAGAGCAATTCAGGAATAAGCTAGAGTGGACTTATAATACCTTACATGAGGTAGAGGAGCTGGCTATATCTACTTCAAGTTTACAAACACCTGGACCTCAGCAAAAGAAAAGTAAAGAAGACAAAAAATAAGCAATAGGAAAGAGGCAGAGGGAAGAAAATTCACCTTCAGTGACTGATATTTCAAATGAAGAGTTCAAGATGAAGTATAGAAAAAGGGCCAAAATACATATGGACATTGATGAAGGTAAAGAAACATAGCCGTAGACTATAATTAATATACTAGATACTCCAAGATAATCTCTAGTTGGAGGAAAGCCTATCACTTCTCCTAATACTTCAAATTCCATCCTAAATTAGCAACAGACCCTCCAAACAAATTCATCTAGTGATGCTACAGGAGAAAGGGAGAAAACAATATTTGATACTTGCACTTACACCCAATTTTGGAAGCAGACCTCTAGCTCACAAAGCAGACTGTTATCCGCCTTTGATTCAGAGAAGGGGAAGATGCATATGGCATTTCTATAAGCTCAAATTACAAAACCCAAGATGGAAACAGAATACAAGAAGAGTTCCTTTGAATTCAACATCAAGGACATCCACCCCATCAACCAGATGGAAATGAAAAAAAAAACAAGAGAAATGATCTCTTCCACCTTAACCAACACAACCATTAATTCATGTAAGATGTATGTGTTGTTGGAAAATATACAATCTCAACTCAAGATGGAAAAAATCTCTTCAATGTCCAAGGTTACAAGGATAAAATCCTTGGAAGATTTGGTTGTGAAGATAGGATATGACCCATCAAATTTGCAGGCCGTGGAGGATATTATTAAGAAGAAAAATGAAGATATATTAACCTTGAAGAAGAAACTAAATATGTCAGCTACAAAGGACCATCTTAAAAAATAGATAGAAGAGACAGAGACACAAAAATCTGACGTGATGAAACTCATCATGGAGCAGATTGAGCAATTGAAAAATATGGAGGTCGAAACGGAAAAAATGGTCAAACAGAAAGAGAAGGTTTCCAAAAATTCAATTGTTCCATTAGAGGTTGTATGCCTTACAACCATTACTGCATCAACAAATTCAACAACTACCACAGGAGATGCTACAGACCAACTTGCTAAATCAATGGAAAATATGTCATTGCAGATAGAGGAAATCAAAATATTGCAGGCCCAACACAAGATTTTACAGGATCAGATGGTAAAGATGAAAATTTCTCATTCAACAGAGTCAGAGAGATATCAAAAGTAGATAGAGAGTCTACATAAATACTTAAAGGAGTCATCAATTAGCAATACCTTAGGGCAAATCAAAGAAATCATATGGACCAACATCACTAAATCCATCAATGAAATCTGGCCATATATCTAGATCATTTTTTTAGCAGAAGGACCTGATTGAGAAAGCTAACAAGGCCATTTCATATATAGCTAAAGATCTGGGAGACATGCCTAAAAAAAATAATAAGATCATTAAGTTTTTGAATGCCAAGAATAGATATGAGCTTCATGATTTGGGAGTTCATGAAAGGACTGAAACAATTATGGAGGTAAAAAAATTCCTTACACTAAGAAATTTGATACAAACAACTTGAGGAAAAGTGTAATGGACTGGAAATTGCAGTCAACAGGTTCTTTAATAGGATTGAGCCACTGAATAAAAGGGTACTTCCTTCTCTGTTTGTCATCAGTGACAGACATATGGGCAGAGATGATTAGATGAAGAAACTCAAGGAAATTGCACAAGATACAACAAAATTTTCAAATTTTAAAGGAGAAATGATAGGGAGAGCTTTCATGGAAGCTATGAGTAATGATGTTTACATACAACATGAGATAAAACACATTTTTGTGGTCATACCTGCATTTTCTCAATACAAGAAGGTGGATGAAATCTATCGGAAAGAAAACAAGAATCTTCTTCCTAATGAGGATCGGTGGGAAAAGCTATGTGAATACCAGGATGAGTGAAGAGAAGCTACAACTAGCGCATCAGGCCAGCACAACAATAGTGAGACTATGCATAGAGACGGTTAGAACGTGCAACAACGGTTTCCCAAACAAAAGTGCGAGATGTACACAATTTCTCAAATTACTCCACCTTTTTGGAGCACATTGTTTTAACAGAGTTATGTTTTAATTAAGAATGAGATTACCTATTTTGATACGACATCCTTCATAGATTTAGTTTAAATACCTTATGCATTTAAAGTATCAGGGGTTGGACTCTGATCATTGTAATTTTTCTCTTTTTAGTTGTGTACTTTTGAGCTACTGATACATCAATAAAGAAGACCATTCACATGATACTTGTGCTATATGTTACTAGTGGTGTATTTCCTTTCATGATATTTGTTTCCACTGTGTTTCCTTACTGTGTTTTAATCTAATTGTAAAAAATAAAGTGAAAAAGTAAGATTTTTTATTTGAACACCTTATTTTTGGCTATGTTTGCAATATTTATGTTTTCTTCCGAAGTTTGATTGAGAAATTATTGAATGCAAGCTTTTCAATCACTAGTGAAATCACTCATGGTTCATTTAATGATTCATTTAGAATTAAAAATCCAGTAATTGTAACTAGCTTTCCCTGTGAATACTATTTGATAAAATTGATGCAAAAGTTTAAATTTTGTTTGAATCCATAGCCTGGTGTAAAATAATTAACTAAAAAAGATCACTTATCCAACTAATCAAAAAACAAAATAAGCAATTCAGCCATCATCATAACTAGCCTAATATCAATTAAGGAAACATAGGTAAATTATACAGAGAGAGCCCTCTTTGAAGCTGGTAGGGCTAGATCCCAGCTTTAAAAGAGGTTTGATGTTGTGCTATATAATCATTCTTGCCAATATTAAAATTATAGAATGATAACATAGTGGTGACCATACTGGGGAATAACGAATTGAAAATTTTTTCAATTTTTTCGAATTCTGAAACCCTGGTTTGTATAATAGTTTATGATATAAATATTTCATAAAGATTGGTTTTGTTTCATTTTTGTAAATAATCAGAGTGTATGTGCTTTAGGTTTTAGTTTTGGCTCCCAAAAGAGCCTACACTAGATATCATTCTGACCTAAATCCTACGGTTATAGTGGATAATCCTAAAATAATCTTAAGAAAAACCAGAAAATCCAGGGAGAAATAACCCTCTTTCTAGGAAAAATTCTCTTCATGAAAATATTGAAGCTATACAAGACTTTGAATTTGATTTAAACTTCGAACAAGGTTTATTCAGAACTAAATCTGAGAGTTGGGTATATAAGATAATATTTGATCCATCAATTTTACAACAAAGTCCAGTAAGAGAAGTTTGTTCATAGACTGTATATGACCTTCAGCTTCTACAGTATTTTGATGACCTTCAAGGTTTTGTAACAAGCCTTACTTCAACAATATAATACGCTTATCTTCAACAATCAGTTGAATTGTCTACTTTAAACTTAGCAGCTTCTTCTATAGCTTCTCAGTCTTCACACCGTAAGTTATCTAGTCCTATTGCTTTGGTGATTCCCACCAATTCTCCTTTATTTCCTCATAACACTACACCAACCCCATTACATTTACCTATTTCCATTATCCACCCTACTTCAACTATTGCTCATCTTCCCCCATTTTTCGTTAATCCCCCTCTACCTCCTCCTCCACCAATCATGGCAGTAAGGTATGCTCCATTAGTTCTACCTGAACCTCTAGCAAACATGCCACAGGATTATCACTCAAAAATTCCACAATTTTATGGGACTGGTCCTTTAACATCCCAACAATATATCGACAAGATGAATGACTGTTTTTACCTTTAAGAAGTTGATGATGAAAGTGTTAAATTAAGAATGTTTTCTCAAAGTTTAACTGGAGAAGTAAGAAAATGGTTTAAAGGTTTTTATTCCAACAACATTAATGATCTTCATGCATTTAATTAGACATTCCTTAATAGGTGGGAAGTTAAGAAAAACCCCCTTCAAATTTTATCTGAATATGAAAGCATTAGGAGGGCTCAAGCAGAAAGTGTTCAGGATTATTGCACTATATTCAATAGTTTGTATAATGCAATTCCCGCTCACATAAAACCACCACAAGATTTAGCCTTACTCAAATTCCCACATGGTTTTGAGCCAGAAATGTCTTACCAAATCCAAGGGAAAAATTCAACAACATTAGAAGAAATGCAGAGGGATGCAGTAAGTGTAGAAGCCAATTTGTTAGGAAAGAGAGAAAGGATGAGAAATGAGAGAACAGTTACAATAAGAGATAAACCTTCAACTTCCTCAACTGATGCCAAAATTGAGGCCTTGACAAGAACTATAGAAAGAATGATGGAGAGGATTTCCCCTTGATAAAACCAGCCTACAGCTCAAAATGGTAATCAGAATCCCAGAAGAAATCCTCCTCAAATGAGACAAAGAGAACAAAGAGGCCTTGATCAACAGATTAGGCCTCCATTTCAGAAGAATTATGCTGACGAAGAAAGGGAAATAGTTGAAGAGGTAGAAGAAAACCAAATAAATAATTTAACGGGTGTAAATGAAGATGATATTGTTTTCCTCACTCCAGAGGAACATGAATCATTCTTCTTGACCCAAACTAAACTTGAAGATGAAGAGGTTGATGAATACAAAAAATGATTTGAAAATGCCACCATGGAAGTCCATAGGCAATACAATATTAGGAGCAAGAGAAACTTAGACACCTCTAGTAAAAAGAACACTTAAAACTCTGTCAAAAAGGTCTTTGAGTCTG
Source organism: Pinus albicaulis (assembly GCA_034641835.2). NCBI lineage: Eukaryota > Viridiplantae > Streptophyta > Pinopsida > Pinales > Pinaceae > Pinus > Pinus albicaulis. The sequence goes on along the minus strand of CM076579.1, from coordinate 601,038,361 downwards.
ATCCTAAGAAAAATATAGAAGATCCTAAGAAAGGTTTAGATAATTTAGGAAACAAGACCACATAAAGCCTTGCTAAAAGAACAATTGACATTTCTTCTAAATCTGCAAAAACTGATGTCCCTACTACTAGTCAACACAAAGAACCTGCCACAAAATTAGCTGTTGAAAAATATGATTAAGAGCCAAGCACCATTGAGTATTGAAAATGAAATTTCCAAACTAAAAGTTTTTATCCCCTTAACTAAATTAATAAACAAAAATGTGTATGGGACTCAGGTCATGAAAGCATTAAATATGGGGTAAAATACAGATATTGTCAATCTGAATGATGATCAAATTGAACTTTTGTTTGGACTAGAACTTGATGGTAAACCATAGGAAGGATGTGTCCCTCAATTTTATGTCAGTGTTAATGTTCATGACAAGATTCTCCATAATCCAATGTTGAATTCAGCTTCATCTCATAATTTAATGCCAAAATATTTTATGGAGAAAATTGGCCTTGAAATTACTAGACCTTACAAATAATTATATTCATTTGATTCTAGCAAAGTTAGATGTTTAGGTCTTATTAAATATCTCTGTGTCACTTTAGCTCAAATCCAAACTAAAAGTTTAGTAATGGACATAGTAGTAGAAGACATTCCTCCTAAGTATGGCATGCTATTATCATGCTCATGGGGAGCAAAGTTATAAGGAACACTTTGAATGAACATGTCTTATGCCACAATACTAGTATTTGGTCAAAAGAGAAGGATGTATAGAGAAACCTTGATGAAGTATATGATGAGTAGCCAAGAGAAACACCGTAACTACCCCCTTTACTCTGTTCATTCTGACCTTGAGTCTTTCATTCTTTATAATGATGGAGACATTGATGCACAAGTTACCAAGGTAGAAAACAGATATGTTGAAAAATAGGAAAAACCAATGCAAATTGTACGACTAAACACTGAAACTGATCCTTTTTGGAAAATTATTTTTGATGGATCACGTGGAAAAGCATACTCTAGGGTTGGTGTTTGGGTGAGAAATATAGAGAATAATCATGCGGAAGGTCATTCCTATAAACTTAGCTTTCAGTGCACTAATAGTATAGCAGAATATGAGGCACTTCTCTTAGGGTTACAGTTGCTGAAAAATTTGGGATCCAAAAGAATTTTTGTTCATGAATATTCTGAATTAATCATAAAACAGATCAAAGGAGAATATGCTGCGAAGCATCCTAGATTGAGAGCATACTGAAATGTCATGCTTGAATTTCTAAGAACTTTTAATGAATATGATCTTGCTGTCATTCCAAAAAATCAAAATATCCTAGCTAATGGTTTGGATTTTTCAGCAAGCACTTGTAAGTTGCCTCATCCCAATAAACAATACACAGTGGAAGTTAAACACCGTCCAACTGTTCTTGATAACATGAGATATTGGCAAGTTTTTGGGAGTGATAAACAGATTGAGAGTTTCTTACAGTCAAAGGATGAGTTTGAAGATAATTGTATTGATTTAGATTGTGAATTATAAAATCAAACTTGTGTACAAGAGAATATAGATAAATAATTTGATGTTTATGACATAAATAACCCAACAAATAAAAGTGTACATAAAGCATAATTGCATGAAAAATACCAGAAAATGAAGAATTTGAGGTACTTCAGCTTAAGGATAATGTCCTACCAAGAGGACTTGTCCCTTTAGAATAAATGTTTGATTTCAATGATGTAGCAAAAAAACTAAATATCGAACCCATAGGAGAAAGCATAGAAGAGTGTAACATAGGAAGTGAAAAAAATCCCAAAATGATAAAACTTTCAAAATCACTGCCTATTGTTACAAAAAAAAGGTACATAGCATTTTTCAAAGAGTTCATAAATTTTTTTGTATGGAGTTATGAAGATCTGAAAGCCTATGACACTAGTATCATACAACATAAAATTCCAATCAAAGAAGATAAAAAACCATTTAAACAAAAACCGCGTAGGGTAAATCCTATCTTAATGCCTTTGCTTAAAAAAGAAGTAAAGAAAATATATGATGCTAAAATCATATTTCCTATTAGATATTCTAAATGGGTATCAGACATTGTGCCTACAAGAAAGAAAACTAGAGAAATCAGATTATGCATTGATTTCAGGAATCTAAACAAGGTCTCCTTAAAAGATAACTAGCCACTACCAAAAATGGATCACATATTACAAAGGGTGGTAGGATCTAGTAGCATTTATTTATTAGATGGTTTCTCAGGTTACAACCAAGTCTTAGTAAATCCTGATGATTAGGATAAAACTGCTTTTACTACAACACGGGGAACTTTCATGTATGTGAAAATGCCCTTTGGGTTGATGAATGCTAGAGCTAATTTACAGAGAGAAATGGATATTTATTTTGCTGACGAAATTGGGAATTTTATTGTGATTTATCTTGACGAAATCACCATCTATTTGAAAAATGATGAGGAACACTTGTCACATATAAGAAGAGTCTTTGAAAAATGTAAAAGGTTTGGTATCTTATTGAATCCTAAGAAAACACTTTTTGGTCTCGAATAAGGAAAACTTCTTGGTAATATTATTTCTAAGGATGGTATTAGGATTGATCCCAATAGGATTGAAGGTATACTCAAAATAAATCACCCAATAAAACTCAAAGAACTTTAGTCTTTTATTGGTAAAATCGATTTCCTAAGGAGATTCATTCCTAACCTAGTAGAGCTTCTTAGAAACATAACCAACATGCTTAAGAAAGATTCATAAATCAAGTGTAATATTAAAGCTAAACAATCTTTTGATTTATTCAAACATGCATTAACAACAGCTCCAGTGCTAATTAGCCCAGATTTTACCAAAGATTTCATAATATTTTCCTTTTCTACTGAACATACTATTGGAACACCTAATCCTCCATGGGTAGGTGTGGAATGCGAAAAGTCACTTTGGAGTCCAAGTGACCTTGGAATGTGAAACCAAGAGTCACACCATTGTACTATAAATGTACATAACGTATAATGGAAAAATATGAGATCTTCACGTTTATCCTTCATTGTGTGTTGAGTTTCTTATTGTGTGTGTGTTTATCTTTCTCATACACCATGTGTGTGTTTAACATGATGTTTAACATGGTATCAGAGCTGTAGGTGTATTCCTAGAGTATTTTAATTTGAGCCATTATCCTTCCATCTATGAGACACCATTCCTGTGCATGATAGTTAATTCAAGTGGCCCTGACATCTCTGAGGTCTGCCATTTCCAAATTCAGATCTGGCCCTCTGAATTTATCAGATCTGCTACTTTACAGTGAACTTATTCTTTTTCCTTGTTGAGTATCTGACCATCTTCAAGATTTGCACCTTAGTATCATTTATTGTGCATTTGAATGTGTTTGAATGCTCCCCCACTCTCACTACTCATAGTCAACCACACCGCTCACTCTCATATCTGATTCCACAACTATTTGAGATTCCTTGAATGGCGCTGGTCCATGAAATATCTACGCACTTGATTGCTCTTAGTGTACTAGTTCCTGGGTTAAGCCTCATTCTTGCTGGCATAATTTGTAATGCATATTCTGATCCTACATGTGTTACCCCTATAACAAATACCCATATTCTGATCGTGTCTTCCCGAGCTCCCTTCAATTTCTATTCAGTTCATCTGCTAGCGAACCGAACAAAATGGTAGTCTATTAGGATTCATTTTCATGACCTTTTTCTGCTAATGAATGTGAGGAGGGGAATTGTCATGGAAGAGCAGCCTCATAGGTCTCGAGAAGGATCTTAGACTTAGGAAGTAACTGGAGCTTGTGTGGATCTATTCTCCACGCTTTTTCCTATTTTGCTATCCACAACATATGACCTTTCCATGTGTAGTTTTGTAGTATTAATTAAATATTCACATTCATGCTTGGTCGGAAAATTGTGATATAGAAAGGCTCATGGCTTCCATGATAGAACCTCCACCTGTTGCTTTGATTCTTAATTTCCATAACTGTGTCTATTGGTATCTGTACTCTTAGTAAATTTTGTATGTGACTTTTTCTTCTTGGGGTATAGAAAAAATTCCCAGTGTGAGCATAAGCAGTAAAACAATCGACAAAAGGACAAACAGAGAGCGTTCCAAAGACCTATTTGATTTTTTAAATAGGCATGATTTTTCCATTCTGTATCAATTGAAGGCTAATGGCTATGTCTGCAATGATTTTGATATGCAAGAATTTTCGTTAAAAGATATGTGAGAATTTGTAACATGAAGATATTCTAGAGAAGGTTTGCATGCACTCATTAGTATGTTTCCACCCACAAATTCATCAACAAGATACATAGAATCATGCCGGTCCTAAACGGAGGTCATATGCATGGAGACAACGAAAGTGTGATCTATGCATCCACAACGCTGAAAGCTACTCACCATTTGGTTTTTATTCAATGATATGAATGTCATTTTCATCTCCAGCCTGTTTATAACCATGATGATGCTCCTATTCCCATACTGTTCATCATATACATGTTTTCTTCTTTTGCGTCAAGTTTGCTAGATCGATCTGGTAATGGTTGGCTTCTTCAGCTACAACAACCATCATAGTAGGGTTTTGATTTGAGTACAATGGTGGCTCTGTACCTAAAAATGGAAGCTATATATTGAGTATGTTTCTTCTTATGAAATTATTCTTGCAGCATCTACAGAGAAAATAGTGGCCTTCTCCCCTTCTTTGAACTTAGCAACAATCAAAGGTATGCCAAAGGCCAATGGATGAGCTGTAGTAGTAAATGCCTGGATAAAATATGAGAAACATGTGCAACAAAGTGAACCTCAAAACAAAGTGAACCTGAAATATGAAAACAGTTCTTGTTGAAGGAGAAAAATAATTAGTATTTTTTGACTTAAAGGGCTATTTGATGCACATTTACAAAAGTGTTTTGTTGTGACAATGTATTGATAGTGGGTGTTGTTTCTTCTCTACATGTTGTGAACATTTAATGAAGTTTAAGCTTGAGTAGTTGAGGAAAATGGCTAAAATTGATGATATATTACAGCTATTAAACATTATCACTCATTCAGTTGTTGACGAGGTGGTGAAAATCAACAAGAACACTCTTATGGACATTAAAAATTGTCCACAAAATGCACATGAAAAGATTGAGTTTTTTCAGTTGGAGTCTCAGCTTCAGCAAAATGAACTTCAACAAAAGAGTCACCATTCTGAACCTATTTCCATTCATAATATTGTGAAGGACTCTCATCAGAAGAAATAAGATAAAGTTGCAGTTGATTCCCATTCAGTTCCTTGTACTAGAGCAGATTTACATGCAGATGCAGCAGTTGAACCTGCACTTCTCAAGCCCATCATCAAACCTTGGGAAGATATTTTCCACAACAAGCACAAAAAAAGTCTTGGATATGAAAAGGATGTGTCCTTTCATATTCCAGACTACACCAAGCCCATCATATTTTAGAGTGCTAGATTCCTATATGACAGTTCACCTGCAGCTGTTTCAGATCCTGCTCCACTTCCATAACAACAACAAATTGTAAAATGCCAACACTATGATCAAGTTGGCCATATGAGATATCACTGTTTTGATCTTCATCCATGCAAGCACTATGGTCGGCACACCCATTATTCAAACAAATGCTTCAGAAACAAGCATCCTGCAAGAACAAAGATTCATCTTGGATGGATCGCTTCTTGACAATGGGCATCAGCAGCCAAGAAGATGTTTAAGACACATGTCAGAACTTGTTCACGGATATTGAGCAAACTTGCAGTTGAGTTTTCGCCATCATCTCACCTTTTCCTGACAGGGGGGAAAATGGTGGTCATGTACAAGATTCGACGTCAGATCAAGTGAGCCTGAGCCACAATCTCTCATTCCATGTTTAGAGTTGTAGCCAGAGACACAGTAGTTCAAGCAAGCCTGAACCACAATTTGTCATTCCAGATTCAGAGATGTAGCCAGAGACACGGATGCCCATGAGAATGCATTTGGTTGGTCGACAACCTTAAACCATCATCTTTGGTTGGTGGATAGTCTTAAACCATCAAAGGTAGTAGACATCCCTTCTTTTAGGTTGAAGGTATCCCTTTCATATATGAGGGACACTTCCTCTAGCAGAAGCCTTCAGCTTCTTGCCAGCTTTGGTTGAGTTCCAGGAAATGCTTCAAGAATTCCAGTGTTGTTGGTAATCCTTAAACCATCACAGGTTGTAGACCTCCCTTCTTTTAGGTTGAAGGTCTCCCTTTTTTATGAGGGACAATTCCTCTAGTAGAAGCTTTCAGCTTCTTGCTAGTTTTGGAAGAGTTCCGAGAACTGCAACAAGTATTGCATTCCAGTGTTGGTGGTCATACTTAGACCACCTCTTTTTGCAAACATTTCAGAGAGTTGATTCAGCCCAAGTGTTGCCATGTATACTTTGCAGATTTGTATTACAACTCTCTTCTTGGACTCACACATACCCCTTTGGATTAAGGGGGGGAATGTTTGAACACCTAATCCTCCATGGGTAGGTGTGGAATGCGAAAAGTCACAATGGAGTCCAAGTGATCTTGGAATGTGAAACCAAGAGTCACACCATTGTACTATAAATGTACATCATGTATAATGGAAAAATATGAGAGCTGTATGTTTATCCTTCATTGTGTGTTGAGTTTCTTGCTGTATGTGTGTTTATCTTTCTCATACACCATGTGTGTATTTAACATGGTGTTTAACACATACTATTGCAGTTGTCCTATTGCAGAGAAACAGTGAAGGATTTGAATAGCCTATTGCATTCTTTAGCAAAGATTTAAGGGATGCCTCTTTGAAATACAACATTATGGAAAAACAAGCCTTTGCATTAGTTAAAGGAATAAAATATTTTAGAATATATATTTTACATTCCCATATTATTTCTTATGTTACTAATGCATTGGTCGAGGAAATTTTAACACAAAATGGGCTTGATGGAAAGAGAGGAAAATGGATTGCCATCATTCTGGAATACGATTTAGAAATCAGACCCAGCAAATTAATTAAAGGAAAAGGAATGGCCAAACAGATGGCTGAGTCCAATTTTCAGGCATTGAATATCAATATGATTTGTTCATTGGATGATCAAGAGGGACATGCGACTCCAAAAATTGATGAAGCATACCTAAAATCTCCCTGGTATGCAGAAATTTTATATGTTTTATTTAACTTGAATGCTCCTTCTGGTCTAAAAAAAAAATATCAAGATTTATGAAGTTGAAAGCAGTTAAATTTTTCATTATGGAAAATGTCTTATATTGGAAAGATTTTGGGGGTACTTTTACTCAAATGTTTGTTAAAGGATGATGCATAAAAGGTTATGTATGAGTTCCATGCAGGTGACTGTGGTGGACACCTTTATTGGAAAACCATTGCTAATAAAGTCCTTAAAGCTGGTTTTTATTGGCCAACTCTATTCCCTGACATACATAGGATGGTAACTTCTTGTCATACATGAAAAATATTTGAAGGAAGAGAAAGTTGTTGCCCTTGCCATTAAAACCTATTTCTATGGAAATCCCTTTCCAACAATGGGGATTAGATTTCATTAGTGAAATTTATCCTCCCTCCTCTCCCTAGCATAAGTGGATTATTATTGCCACACACTACTTTACCAAATAGATAGAAGCCACTCCTTCCAGAAATGACACTGATTTTGTCATTATTAAATTCCTTGAAACTAATAACCTTTCTAGATTTGGTTGTCCTAGAAAATTCATCATTGATAATGCTGCAACCTTCAAGTCCAAGAAAATGGTTAATTTCTCTCATAGATACCACATTAATTTGGGACATTCAACAACTTATTACCCTCAGGGTAATGGGTTACTTGAATCCTCAAATAAAAAGTTTGGTGAATATTATCAAGGAGATATTAGAAGACAACAAGAAATCATGGCATAATAAGTTGGTCAATGCACTTTGGGTTGATAGACTTACTACCAAAAAATCAATTGGAATGTATCCATACCAATTGGTCTATGGAATGGATGTAGTTTTTCCTTCCTCTTTAGGAGATCTAGTCATGAAGATCATTCAGGAAATACAATGTGAACCAAATGATGTGCAGAGGAGGATTAATAAAACTATTCAATTACAAAAAATCAAGAGAATAGGTCTATAACAGGACCCAAGTTATTTAAGAAAGTATCAAGAAGATTTTTGACAGAAGAACAAAGGCTGATGATTTCAATCTAGGTGAAATTTTTTTGAAATGGGATTCTAGAAGAGAAGACAAAAGTAAACATGGAAATTTTGACAACCTTTGGCAAGGACCATACATTATTGATTCCTTTAGAGGAAATAATGCATATTTACTTAAATAGATAGATGGAGCAGAGATACCTGGAGGTCTTGTAAATGGAAGGATGCTGAAGCATTACTTCTCTTAAGAATTTCGTTTTATCCTTCATCATTTTAAATACCATAGTTTTTGAAGTTTCCGATTCAGGTAACTCATTAACAAAGGTTGAAGCCCGTAGAGAAGGCTGTAAGCCTAGTTTGATGGGCTATCATAAAAAAGAAAAATAAATCAAATGAAGACTTTGTAGAAAATGGAGTACTCAAGGCTACTGATCTTATGTTCTTGACACTTCACTTGGAGAAGTGCCATCCCCAGTTGGAGCCACTGCTAGGGTCCTATAAATTATAGGATCTTGAGGTGATTGAGTAATTTATAGTTTCAATTTCAAATTGTACATGATTTTCAATCTTCAAATGATTTCCAAAAGAAAAGAAAAAAAAGAAAAATAGGGTATGTCAAAAAAGAAAAAGAAAATAAAAAAGAAAACCCCACAAAAGAATAACATGGAAAGTGGTGCAAGTAAGTCAAAATTCCACTATTGATTAGTTAGTTTGTTCAATTCATATAGTTTAAGCATGATTGAACAAGTTTGAATTTCTGTTGAATAGGTTAGTGAATAAAGACTTACCAAACACTTTAATCTTGGTAAGTCAGTAATTAGGTAGAAAAGAAATTGATTCAAACGGTGTAATCTGAATCAATTGGAGAAATAAGGGATATAGCAAGATATATTTTCTAATATATATATAAAAGGACAATCTGGGTCTGCTAGTTCAAATGCACCTTGCCAAAGAAAAAAGGAAAAAATGTTAGTTTAGAAAAGAGGGTAGGTAGAGGAGGAAGGGAAGGTGATTTTGGAAACAACATGAAATTTTTTGGGAAAAGATATGAAATAATATATCCTAAGTTGCAGAATGAAGACATTTCATATGTTGGAAAACTTAAAAAGATACATGTTTATATCCTAAGTTCAAAAGTATCATTTATTTGAAGGTATTCGGGAATTATTATTCTATTTCACTACTTCCCTAAGTTTTTCACTGTCCATATATCCCTTTATGCACATTTCATTCATTTTCCGACCCCACCATCTACCTCGTTACATCATATTAATGCCCCGACACCTTTCCCCTCATCCCAATCTACATCATGTAATTGGACGATTGTAATTTCTCTTCGGTCCCTTCGCACCATCCAAACTTTATTTTGGGGGGGGGGGGGGTCCAAAGTCAGTGGTATTAGTATAGGGCCCACCTCATACATGGCAGATGCATATGATTTCGCACCCCCCCCCACGAAACCTGCTTACCATGTGCTACCCCCTGTGAAAGCTGTTTCTCCGCTACCATAAACCGCCCTCTCGAATATGACCATTGTTACCCCATTTTTTGGTCATCTAACCTGTTACTATTAGATGGACCTAAGTACACCATGTAAGACCAATTTTACCCTGAGTAAAATTTCTTTCACTATAAAAAATAATTTAGTAAAACACCTTTATTAAGTTGTTTATGGTCTAAACAGGAAACCCCATGAGGAAATATTAAATAAATCCACATTTTTTTGGTTTTCCTCAAGGAATAATTAGTTAAACAACAGTCTAATTAATATTCCTAGTCATATTTAACCTAAAACAAGAAAATTAATTAGATAAATTATTATTTTCTAGGAATAATTATTTAAACCTTATTTAAAAATATTCCTTGTTAAATTTGACTAAATCACTCATAAATAGTTAAATAAATCATTATTTATTTAATTATTACTCAACCACATCCTTAAAATGATAAATGAATCATTTATTTATTTATTAATTACAGATAAAGGGATTTGACCCATGTTGGATCTTGATTTGGTTAATAATATTTTAATTATGCATCAATATTTAGACTAACTCAATATTTTGTTATAAATAGAAGGGTTTTTCCATTCATTCACTACCTTTTGTTGCCTAAAGATCACTCTAGATCTATACTCTTGGTATGACTTTGATCCACCATCATTGTCATATTTTTCTATCTTTCGCTTGTGAGCTCCCTTTGAGTTCCATTTTTTGTCTAGTTTTTCTACACCATCAAGAGAGAGGAATTTTAGATCTGAAGTGATGAGGGCTTACAAGTACATATCCCATTGAGGAGAACTGGTAACATCCTTCTATGTTTTCCTCCCAGGTTCCCTTAATATAAAATTCATTCAACATATTCTTGTCTTATCTATTGGATGCATGGAGTAAATCTCGTTTTTATTTACTCCTTAATGTCTTTTGATGCATAGATCTAGATTTTTGTAGCATTTATCTTGATCAAATAATTGCAGATATGAAGACATTGGTAGCCATCTTTACTATTACAGCTATTTGTTATGCATAGCTAAAGTGGTCCTTTTTCGTACACTTGCGATTAAGATTCATACTAAAAATCGTTATCCCTCCTCCTATCATATCCCACCACCTCATCCATCTGTTGCAGATTCAATCAACTTTGCTCCCACCTAGATCAGTATGTTAGTTAATTAATGAGTTTAACTATTAATTAACGGACCCGCACCATGGATAGTAGGAAAACTAGAAAGGCTATAAAATCCATCCCTCCTGCCTTGTTTAAAATTTTCCTATACTTTTCGATTACCATCCCTGTAACTAGCCTTTCATTTTTTCAGGACAAGCACAACAAATTCCTGTTTTTTGGTTAGTTTCTCTCCAATTCAAATTTTCTTTCGCACTCTGCTAACCTGTATCACCAACTAATTCAATCATTCTACAACATGAATCAACCATGCCACCCAAGAACAAAGGTCAGGAACCCCCCTTCAATCCCATGATTCACCCTCCTATCAACCAGGATCATGTTATCTTAGCAGGTTTGGATTTCAAGATTCATGAAATGCTCTGCGAATTTGACCTTTTCGATGTCTATTTTTGGTTAGAAGACAAACTAGTAGATGGGGTCGATGAAATTTTCCTGTGGGACACACACCTACCCTACTACATATTCCATAGAACCCATAGTTCCCTTGATTTCTTTAGAAGGTGTTGTGCATGCTACATTCCTAAACAAAGAGCTATAATTTCTCCTACTAGTGAGGTTTTGTTTATAATTACAGCCCAATCCATCATCCAAATGATGTAGGGACCTTCAGCAGAAAATACTACCCCATTTTCCCAAGAAGCCCTCATAGACCTGTACTAAAAGATAGATTTTGATAAGAGAGCCTCAACCCTCGAGCTATTACTCACTGAAAATAATCCTTCGCCTAAGAAAAATCTCCCATATCCCTCATCTTTATTCCCTGAAAGAACCAAGTAAATAGCCATAGTCCTTACATACCTCTTAGGGTACTATTCTAACCAATGGATAGATGAGGTAATTATATCGTTTTTGAATATATTTTCTACAGACTCTAAGCCCTCTGGCATGTTTTATTTTAGCGAATTCTTGGCTGATATCATCCATGACCAGTTTAAAAAATTTCTCACAAAAGAAGTATTTAAATATACTTATGTCATTATCTACATGTTCTTGTATTTTCAGGAAGAAAATTTCTAGTTTTCAATGAAAAAAATGGATGAAGATGGACACAAACAGTCTGCCATTTTTTGGACAACCTTACTGATGAAGGAGCAAGAAGAATTCAGATATAAATAATTTATTGAGCTATTTCTACATCATGCTATGAGTATTCTTAATGGCACAACTGAGCCTAGAATAAGTGAAGAAATCAAAAGAATAATGTAGCTTTCCGAGCAGGCGAGAACAAGAGCTTGGTATTTATACCAAAATTACACAGAACTGACGGTATATGGGTGTGAATTTCCACCCTATAACATACCTAAATTCCTCCCCATGAGGATTTTTTCCCTCAAATATATTAGAAAAATGTTGAATGCAGATGAAGTGAAATTTGTCTTAGCTAAAAAGAAACCATAGTTCACGATAAAGTTTGAAATAAGGCCATTTGTATGCAAGATCAAGGCATCAAGAGAGGAGGCTGACAAGAGACTGAAATAAATGAAGTTTTCTCCCAGCTTCACTTGGTATTATGATTCCTTTAGGGTTATTTCTAAACTTATGGTGGAGAACAAGTCTACAACCTACATTCATACACAAAGACCTGACATAGAGCAATTCAGGAATCAGCCAGAGTGGACAGAGAATACCTTATAGGAGGCAGAGGAGTAGGCTATAGCTACTTCAGGTTTATAAACACCTGTACCTCAGCAAAAGAAAAGTAAATAAGAAAATGAAGAAGCAATAGGAAAGAGGCATAGGGAAGAGTAGTCACCTTCAGTGACTGATAATTCTAACAAGGAGTTCAACATGAAGTATAGAAAAAGGGCCAGAATACATATGGACATTGATGAATGTAAAGAAACATATCAGGAGACTATAATTAATATCCTAGATACTCCATGATCATCTCCAGTGGGAGGAAAGCCTATCACTTCTCCTAATACTTAAAATTCTATCCTATATCAGCATAAAGCCCTCCAAACAAATTCATCTAGTGCTGCTACAAGAGAAAGGGAGAAACCAATATTTCATACTTTCAGAGAGATCAAACTCAAGAATGAAATCCTGAAAAATAACACTTACACCTAAATTTGGAAGCAGATCTCTAGCTTAAAAAGCAGAATTTTATCTACCTTTGATTCAGAGAAGGGGAAGATGAATATGGAATTTATAGAAGCTCAAATTACAAAACCCAAGATGGTAGCAGACTACAAGCAGAGTTCCTTTGAATTCAACATCAAGGACATCCACCAGATCGACTAGATGGAAATGCACAAACAGACAGGAGAAATGATCTCTTCCACCTTAACTAACACAACCATGAATTTGTCTAAGATGCAGGCCTCATTGGAAAATATTAAATCTCAACTCAATATGGAAAATATATCTTCAATGTCCAAGGATACGAGGATAAAATCCTTGGAATATTTGGTTGTGAAGATAGGATACGACCCATAAAATTTGAAGGTTGTGGAGGATATTGTTAAGAAGAAAAATGCATATATAACAACCTTAAAGAAGTAGTTGAAGATGTGAGCTGGATAAGACCCTCTTACAAAAGAGATAGAAGAGACAGAGACATAAAAAGTTGAAGTGATGAAGCTCACCATGGAGCAGCTTGAGCAATTGAAAAAGATGGAGGTCGAAATGGAAAAGATGGTCAAAGTTAAAGAGTAGGTTTCCAAAACTTCAATTTTTCCATTAGAGGCTATAACCCTTACTACCATTCCTGCATCAACAACTTCAACAAATAGTACGGGAGATACTATAGATCAACCTTCTAAATCTGTGGAAAATATGTCATTGCAGACAAAGGAAATCAAAATATTGTAGGCCCAACACCAGATTTTACAGGATCATATGGTAACAACTATAATTTCTCATTCAATAGAGTCACAGAGATATCATAAGAAGATAGAGAGTCTACAAAAGTACTTAAAGGATTCATCTACTGGAAATACCTTGGGGAAAATCAATGAAATCATATGGACCAACATCACGGAATCCATGAATGAAATCTTGCCCATATATCCAGATCATTTTTTAGAAGGACTTGATTGAGAAAGCTAACAAGGCCATTTCAGATATAAGTAAATATCTAGGAGACATGCCTGACACAGCTAACAAGATCATTAAGTTTTTGAATGCCAAAAGAAGATATGGGATTTATGATTTGGGAGTTCATGACACGACTAAAACAATTCTGGAGGTGAAAAATTCCTTACACTAAGAAATTTGATATAGAAATCTTGAGGAAAAGTGTAATGGACTGGAAATTGTAGTCAAAAGGTTCTTTAATAGGATTGATCCATTGACCAAAAGGGGCCTACCTTCTCTGTTTGTCATCAATGACAAAATTATGGCCATAAATTATTACATGAAGAAAATTAAGGAAATTTCACAAGATATATCAAAGTTTTCAAATATTAAAGGTGCAATGAGAGGGAGAGATTTCATGGAAGCTATGAGTAATTATTTCTATAGAAAGCATGAGATAAAAAACATTTTCATGGTCAACCCCACATTTTCTCGATACACAGAGGTGGATGAAATCTATCAGAAAGAAAAAAAAATTATGCTTCCTGATGAGGATTGGTGGGAAAATCTGTCCGAATACCAGGATGAGTGAAGAGAAGCTACAACCAATAGCTACAACCAGCACAATAGGCTAGTGAAACAACAGTCAGATCGTGCATAGAAAATATTAGAATGTGCAACAACGATTTCCTAGATTGAAGTGCCAGATGTCCCAAATTTCTCAAATTACTCCACCTTTTTGGAGCACATTGTTTTAACAAAGTTATGTTTTAATTTTTAATATCCCCAAAATGGAATGCTTAGCAAGGCATGCCTGAAAAATGCATTTTTCAGGGACGTATGCTATAGAATTGGAAACCAACCCTTGGATCCCTTAGATCTGACAATCTTGGACCTGAATCCAAGAAGGATTCAAAAACAAGTCTTTCTAGGTGGGTTAAACAGGTCTCCCCACACCTAGTGTAGTTGGAAAATGCCCAAGGAAGGGACTGCAACAATACAAAATAACACTGCCCAGAAAATAACGGAGTTCAGCCCAATATTTGCAGGATACCAATATAAAGGTTCATTAATCACTTATACATCAGAAAAACAGGTTTATAATAAGGCCCATACAATGTACAAGAGAAAAATAGAGGACTTTGATGAAGAATCCCTCAAGAATGAGGTGCTGCAACAATGTATTAGGCTGTAAGAAGGCTTGACAAAGTTATATTAAGAGCTAAAGTAAATGTACATTATATATCAGATCTAGAACAACTCTGTGTAAAAAATATTAGATCCATATCAGATATGTACAATAGATGAATTACTCTACAAATTCCCCTTGGGGTTTTTAGTAAAACATGAGATAAAAAGAGTAGACCTGAGATCTAAAGTTGCAGATCTGCAGTAATATTCATAATTTCTGAAGAAAATACAATAATAAGCAGATCAGATCTGAACAGAACATGGATCATAAGTGTAATCCATGCATCACCACTGTGAAGGGAAGAACCCCCAACAATAGAGATCTCTCCTCCAAAATTATTTCAAAACTCCTTGCAACTATCTCTTTGCAAATAACGCAGTTATGGGAGAGAAACTACTGTAATATTCCAAAACGGGAATTTTATACAATAATAAGAATACCTTAAGGTATTAAAAAGTTTGAGAACATAAATTAATCAAATCATGGAGTGTTTTTGAACACATATCCTTCATAATAACAATCACAGCAACAAACTATGCCTTTATACAATTCACCTAGTGGGGAAAAGTAGTTATTTTTGCCTCAAAAATGTTATTTTCTGAATATTGAGTTATAACAGTGGAAAATAATGGTTTTTTCCCTTAGAATGGAAAATATAGGACATGCATGCAAAATATTTTCAGAAACAAATGCCTTTAGCCTAGTTAAACATGCCTCCCATGCTCAAGAGAACTAAAAATTGCCAAAACCCCAAGACTGCAAAATGTCGGAGCTGCTGCATAAGAGACTGTACAGTCTAAATATATTTTAAATTATAAAATAGATAAATTTATCTGATAATATTATTATAATACTCAATGATGCATAAAAACAGAGATCTAATCTCTTTTATACAGATCAAAAAAGACCCGGCAAGGGTTTCTTGACAGAAAAGATATACAAGAGAAATATGCTACAAATTTGTGGCTAAATAATGATGTATGGTTGAAGCTCTATATAAGAATGGCTGAAAAAGAAAATAAATGGCTGTAGATTCTTCCCCTAGCTTTCCCAAAGAAAGGCTGATCCTCCTCCTGGGAAACTAGCTCCTCAAAATGGGGTTTTAACCCCTTCCACTGCACACCTTAAGAAATAACACAGTTTTATGAAGGGAGTGCATTTTTGCTGAAGGTAAGTGCTTGGCCTAACACTAGGTAGTGGAATATTCAGATCAGAAACCTCCTCTTAGATTTATTAGACAAGATCTCCAAGAAAGAGTAGGGAATCCCCGCCCGCGCAAACCCTTGCACTAAGAAGTGCAGCAACTTAGCTAAATAGCCAAGTATGCATAAAGTCTAAGTAGACCACATAAAAATATAATATCCAATATCTCAATATGCTTTCCATCTCCTTCATTATATAATTGATGAGCTTCCTCACCAAGGGTCCCACCCACTATGAGGTTGCTTCCATGCAAAGGCTCCTCCATAAAAACTGCATTGTCCATCAAGATGGTGCAATGTATCTAGACACATTTGTTGACTTAGTCAACCTTGACTGATTCTTCATGCCCTATCCATTTTCACACTTAAGGTGCCTTCATTTTATCTAGCTTGATTGATCTCTATTCACATTGAGATGCCTTTATTTAGAATCCACTTCTTTTGAGAATAAATAATGTTGACTTGGTCAAAATTAACCATGTCCACATAGTTTATACCTTGTTCACACATGTGGATGCTTGACTGGTTATTACATGATCCCCTTTCACATTGGGAGGGATTTTTATTCATAGAGAAAACTATGAGCCTCCTTGCCCACTTATTCATTTATCTAATTTTTAGAAGCAAAATTAATATTCCTATTAGCTGAAGCTAAATTAGGAATATTACAGTATGCCCCTCCCAAATGTTGCTTGTCCTCAAGAAACTGCAAGGGTGTTGTAAAATCTCCCCTCTTCCTCTTGTGGCCCTTTCATTCGATAGTTTCCTCCATGGCTTCATAATTTCTGCAACAATTCCATCTCCCAATGGCTCCTCCCAAGTGTGCAAGTCGGCCTTTGGTGAATAATACCAATGGCTCTCATCATGAAATAATGGAAGGTTGTTATGGAAACCTTCTTGCTGATCCATGGCCTCCTCAATATAGAAGTGATGACAATCATGGGGAATTTCATCATCAATGAAGGTCTCCCTCCTCCTTGCTATCATCCAAATAAAATGAATCACCTTCCATCTTGGTAATTCATAGAAAAGCTCCTCCCAATTTCTCATGAGAGGCATGCCCCAAGTGCTCCAACTAAACATATGGTCCACATCATAAAGAAACAAGTGATATGCAATGGTGGCCATATAGTGTCTCATGCTCCCCATGGAACATGTAGTGCAGAAAAAGTAAGGACTCTCTTCCCCCAAAGACACACCCAAAAAATGTTTCTCTCCTCCAACCATGTTCCCAACAACAAAAGTAAGAACATCTCTAGCATGTGGGATCATAAGCAAGATCATGCTAGCTGCCATATACAATAAGGGAGAAGGACAATGGTCCCTGATGTGCAACTAGCAGTTTTCCTCCTAACTTCCATAGAGTATGATATGAAAAACGTTCTTGCCAACACTTGTTTTCTTCCCCATCCTTCTTGCATGCTTGGAGAATGTGTATGATGGTTGGTGTTAAGGAATCACACCATGAAGAGTACATCACCTCTCCAATATCTCCCAAGGAATGGCTAGAATCACCATTGTTCATGGCCCAAAGTGGCTGATGAAGCCCATCAGAAAAAGTGCCCCCTCTTGGAGCCATGACCTGCACATGAGTGTTAAGAAAATACAAGTATATAATAAATACATCATAAGATTCAGCAATACAATTTTTGTCATACACTTTTTTAAAATCATAAAGGTAGCTCATGGATGAGCTCCCTCTCACACTCAATGAATAAGGAGGTGATAATGATAACTCTTTCCAAGAGCTATGTTCCTCCTCAACCAACAAATAATCCATGCACTTACTCATATGAGAGTGCATCTCCTCTTTGAAATTTTCCCACATGAATCCATCTAAGATTGTATGATATGTTCCAATGAAACTAGTGGGATTTGAAAGAAAGACCTCATAAGTTGTATCAAGTAGGTTATTCTTGAGTTTGGAATCTTTAGTTAAGTAGATTTGATCATGAACATAAATGATCCCATAAACTACTTTATACTTCCAATCCTTTGCTTGCCCATCAAGAACCTTACATGTGAATAGGTCCTTAGAATATTGCATCAAGAGTTGGGACTCCCAATAAGGGTCTAGGCTTCCCAACATTGACAACATTGTAGAGGTATGAAATGATGCATTTGGCATATGATGGCTCTCCTCCTTGACATGCTTGATGTCAAAGTCACATGTTGGAGTATTCCCAAATTTCTTTTGCTGCCTTTCTTGTAGCTGATCTTGCTCAAGACAAGATTGAAGTTTAGGAAAGTCACCCTCCCTTTGAAAGGTTCTCTTTCTCAAAAACTTCCACAATTTTGCTCCTGCATACAAAAATGAAATTATTTTTTTGTTATGTTCAGAAATATTCATTATATATTGGACTATCCTTGGCTGCCCCAAAGCTATGGAGTAGCCTTTTGATAATATTCTCATATCAGTACAAATTTCTGAATCTATTCCCTCCAATGCAAATAGATGTATGGAAGAAAGCAAGGTCAATTTCAAAAATTTGCCTAGCCTTCCGTCAATGATTTTCAGCGCTATATTCACTCCTTCCAAGGTTACCTCTTTAAACAAATATGTTGCTGCTGCATATAGTTGAGATAAAAATTTAGTTTCCCTCCCATCAGGAGGTCTTCCTACTGAAATTCCTCCTTGCAAAGAGGCATAAAGGCCTAGAGTAGGGTGTGAATGTAGGTGGATAGATTTTCCCCTACCTTTGTTGCATAAGTTCTCTTGCCTTCTTTGTTATTTCAAACTCTAAAATAGAGAAGGGTACATGATCTTCATATTGTGATGACATTCCTCCTCTTTTCCTTCTCCTATCTTCAAGATCTCATCATTTGGAAATGAAGGTACATGCTGCTCATGTGTTATGCCAAGAGCTCTATGTGTGAGACCTTTTGGAACTCCTTGCAAGAGTGAAAGAGTTTCTTTCTTTGGAGCAAGTGCTCCATCCTCTTCTTCATGAGGTGCTTGGGGTGCCCTTGTTATGACTGTGTTATCTTCTCCTGCCTCTCCTTTCTCTTCTTCACTAGTTGAAGTTTCCTTACCTTCAACAAGAGACCTTAGATCTTGGTCCTCTTTTGAAGAAGGAATCTTCATGTCTTCCTTTTGAGAAGAAAGTCCTTCATCTAAAGAGATCTTGCCCTTGGAAAAGTATCAAACAAGCTCACCTCCTCTTCATTGGTTTTCAGAAATGGAGTTGGATGGATAGACCCTCCCAACTCATGCAAATTTTTTTTTTTGATGTGGTTTTATAGTTGCAATAGAAGATGTTTCACATGAAATATCATCAAACCTCTCTACTAATATTTTAATGAACTTTGCATAAGTAGATGTATTTGAATTCTTGAGGGAAAATGTTTCAAACAACCACCAAGCATAGGCCTTACCCTCAAAATGTAGCGCTGCTACTTTGATGGCTTCAAATTCTGAAACTTGATGTTGCTACACAAAGGTGTCTAGCTCCTTCACCCAATCCCTAGCTCGACATAGAGGTGATCCATCAAAAGTGGATAGAAAGAATCTACCCCCACCCTCCTTCTTTCTCCTTGTTCTCTTTTCCTCCATTTGGAAAAACCCTTGGAAATTCAAGTGATCTTTTAACTCCTCAGATTGAGCTTCATATTCCTGCAAATAATCACCAAGAGTATCTCTCTTTGGCACATCTCCTTTCTTCCTCTTCATGAAGAAATTTCTGATAGAAAGTGATAGATCTAATGATATGGCTGAGTGCTGATATCCATAAAATGAGGATTTAGAATCTTCCTCTTGTATAGATCTTGCTGAGGGATTTTCATATTTCTCCCTCCTCATTTCTTTGATGCCCTTTTTCCACCCTGCAGATTTGGAAAAAGAAGTTTTGAGAACCTCATTTATCTAGAAAATAAGGGTTTGCTCTGATTTCTTCTACAAATTTCCTCCTCCCCATGATAATACTCCATGATGCTTGAAGCTCACAGGCTGATCCAAGATTGTTGCTCTGATACCACTGTAATATTCCAAAATGGGAATTTTCTACAACAATAAGAATACCTTAAGGTATTCTAAAGTTTTAGAACAGAAAGTAATCAAATCATATAGTTTTTTTTAACACATATCCTTCATAATAACAATCACAACAACAAACTATGCCTTTATACAATTCACCATGTGGGGAAAAGTAGTTATTTTTTCCTCAAAAACGTTATTTTCTGAATATTGAGTTATAAAAATGGAAACTAATGGTTGTGTCCCTTAGAATGGAAAATATAGGACATGCATGCAAAATATTTTTAGAAACAAATGCCTTTAGCCTAGTTAAACAGGCCTCCCATGCTCAAGACAACTAAAAATTGCCAAAACCCCAAGACTGCAAAATGCTGGAGCTGCTGCATAAGAGACTGCGTAGTATAAATAGAGGTTAACTCAGAAAATAGAGAAATATATCTGATAATATTATTATAATACTTAATGAGTCATTAAAACAGAGATCTAATCTCTTTTATACAGATCCAAGAAGACCCAACAAGGGTTTCTTGACAGAAAAGATATACAAGGGAAATATGCTGTAAATATGTGGCTGAATAACACTGTATGGCTGAATCTCTACATAATAATGGATGAAAAACAAATAAATGGCTATAGATTCTTCCCCTAGATTTCCCAAAGAAAGGTTGATCCTCCTCTTGGGAAACTAGCTCCTCAAAATGGGGTTTTAACCCTTTCCACTGCACACCTTAAGAAATAATGCATTTTTCTGAAGGTAAGTGCTTGGCCCAACACCAGGTAGTGGAAAATTCATGTCATAAACCTCCTCTTATATTTCTTATATAAGATCTCCAAGAAAGAGTAGGGAATCCCCGCCCGGGCAAACCCTTGCACTATGCAGTGCAACAACGTAGCTAAAAAACTAAGTATGAAGAAAGTCTAAGCAGACCACATAAAAATATAATCTCCAATATCTCCATATTCTTTCCATCTCCTTCATTATATAATTTATGAGCTTCCTCACCAAGGGTCCCACCCACTATGACGTTGCTTCCATGCAAAGGCTCCTCCACAAAAATTGTGTTGTCCATCAAGATGGTGCAATGTATCTAGAAAATTTTGTTTAATTAGTCAACCTTGACTGATTCTTCATGCCCCGTCCCTTTTCACACTCAAGGTGCCTTCATTTTATCTAGTTGGATTGATCTCTATTCACATTGAGCTTGATTTATTTAGAATCCACTTCTTTTGAGAATAAATCATGTTGACTTGGTCAAACTTGACCCTGTCCACATAGTTTAGACCTTGTTCACACATGTGGATGCTTAAAATGGTTATTACATGATCCCCTTTCAAATTAGGGGGGATTTTTATTCATACTTGAGAAAATTATGAGCCTCCTTGCCCACTTATTCATTTATCTAACTTTTAGAAGAAAAATTAATATTCCTATTAGCCGAAGCTAAATTAAGAATATTACAACTACGCTGTAGACTCTAGCACTGGCTTGGCCTGATGCCAAGATCTGAAAATGAAAGTCCAAAGGTCTAGTACTCTCTTATCAGGAGGATAAAAGGCTTTCCCACTGAAAAGAGGCACCATAATGGCCTAGATCTGAATAGATCTAGTCTCCACTTGCTACAGCTTACAAGGGCAACCAAACCCTCAACAAGATCTGCGTTGTAGTTGGAAGATGAAGCTTGGCCAAATTCCTGATAGTGGACAAGATCAACAAGACTCCTCCAAGATCTTCTCAATGGAAGAGGTGGGATTCCCGATCAGGAACACCCTAGTGCTAAACAATACTATTCTCAGCTAAACAATAAGAGAATAAGAAATGTATAAATAGACAATATCTTCAGAAAATATCATATCATGAACAACCTTCTCTTGATTTCCTCCTCTTCCTTTTATAATTTATAAATCCTACCAAAACCTAAACCATCTCAATGATTTAGCTCTATTCACATGTGTAGTCTCTAACTAATACTACGATGTGCATCTAGGAGGTTCATTGTATCTAGAAAGTGCTGTTGATTTGGTTTTGGTTGACTTGGTCAACTGATCCAGCCTCTTTCATACTTAGTGTGCTTATGAAAATATCTCTGATTTAGCCTTGTTTACATTGAGCATTTATTTTATTTAGGATTCACTCCTCAAATATTGATGCTGTTGACTTGGTCAAAATTGACTTTGCCCACATGCAAAAGTATCTGTTCACACATGAGGGTGTGAAATCCAACTTCTAGAATGACCCCCTTTCATACCAAGAGGGTTTTTAATGTTGATTTAAATTAATTATGGGTCTCTTTCCCCATTTATTCATCTACTAGGTGCAAAAATAAAAAATCAATATTCCCATTCGCTGCATGCTAATGTAGGATTATTATAGTCCTCCCCTCCCAAATGTTGCTTGTCCTCAAGCAACTGCAAGGATAGAACTAAAGAGTTTCCTCCCAAGTCATGGAGTCTGAAATGTGTTGGGAAACATCTTTCCCAAGTGGACCCTCCATCCCCAAGCAATCAGCCATACAAAATGAGTCACCTGCCAACATGGCAACTCCAGAAAATTCTACTCCACCTTGAGCTCTTGCAAAGTAGGTGGGCTGAAAATATGAACATGGTAGACAATGTAGCCTACCCCATGCTATCTTCCTCTCCACTTATGATAAGTGTAGAGCTTATGTAGATCTTGGGCTGTAATAATGTTTCCCTCAAGTGGAAAAATGAAGACTAGATCTCCAAATATCTCCTTCACAACGTTGTGAATCAAGCTGGCACAAATAATTCCATATGTGATGGATAGGAAATCATCACTATATGGTATCCCATCAATCACATGGCCCACCTCAAAAAGAAACAAGTGTTTGGCTATGGTGGCCATATCTCCTCCCATGCTCCCATTAGAACATGCAATGCAGAAAGTGTGGGAATCCTCTTCCTAAAAGGACACATCCAACCCATGTGTGTCCCTCCCAATCATGTTCCCCACAAATATAAGGAAAATATGAGTAAATTAATTCATGATTAGAATTTTAATGAGGGAAATACTAAAGGTTTCATATGGATCTAAACTGTATCAACAGTTTCCCAAGTAGTCACAACGCAGTTTTCCAAACTGATGCTTTAGAAAATTACAGGGCAAGTGGTTTCTTGATACATGGCTGATTATGTATGTTATTCATCCACTAATAAATGGTAAATGGATGTGTACATCAAATGAAAATACATGAAGTGATAAAACACTTTCCCATGGCCATATAAGAGATGTCTGTCTCCATCATACATTTTGGCCCAATGTTGATCATGAAGCTCAATGAAAAGCTTTCCCTCTTGTGGAGCAATGCACTGCATAGAAATGGTAAGGGTATGAAAATCACTAAATGCAAAAAAAATATCCTTACCATGTACTAAAAGTAATATGATGATAATATCCATGAACAAACTCTCCATAGTGGTATGACATACTTACATGAAGAGAAATGAATCATGTGCTGCATGAAGATCCTTCCTCATATACCTGGAAATCCAAGCCAAGAAGAACATATCACAATAATACATGTCTCCACCCATTACTCCATATTTCTCACCTCCCCCTTGTCCATCAAGTGCATCAATAGTGAAGTGATCCTAGGGACACTCCATCCATAAGTCCATGCTCCAAAGTGGCAGCGTTGTTGGCCTATGCAAATATGCTCCTACCATTACATAACTCCATTCTTTGATATGTTCATTGTCAAAGATATCTTCCATAATGATGCTACATACAAGAAGCTCCTTCCAAAGTGGAAGTAATTCCAGATCATCGAAGGCTAAGGAGTAGCCCCTTTGCACCATGATGGTGCCATCTCCTACTCATGCAACATCATGCAAAGTGTGAGAGAAAATCTGCCCTTGCTCTCCCAATAACATCCAAAGAAAACAAATTTTTTGCTGCCTCCTCATACCTCCATCGTAAAAACCATGTGGTGAAGGCATAATGTTCATATCATCATAATGAATCCACGCTCCTTGCTTTGTGATGATGCAAGTATCCTGCCAAACATCTTTCCCCCACAAACCCTTAGAAAGAGGATGATGTCCAAACTATTTCAAGAGTAGGCAATGCAGCCAAGCCTCTTGCTGCCCAGTATCATAGATTTTCAAGTAGCCTTCCAGCTTCTTGCTCATCATCCACATCCACTCAATCACTTGTGGATGATGGACCTCATTCTGCAAATACTTAGTATCTTCCCATTGTAGGACACCAACCTTCTGAAATCTTTGAAGAACTTTTCACTTCATGGAATGTTGAAGTGCACCTCCCATGGGATCTCTAGATGAGACCTCATCCTCATGCATGGCCTTCCAAAACCAGTGGGGTCTTCGATCTATTGCAAGTATAAGTCTCTCTTTGAGCTGTGGCATGCTCATTGAGAAAGTTTCATCTAGAGAGGAGAAAATGTTTCTCATATCAAGATGTCTATCCTTTTTTATTTCTTCCTTCATGGCTTCCTGAATGAAGCTAACCTTTGAATGCTCCCATGAGGAATGGGTCCTTGTTTCTTCACTTCTGCTCTTGGATAGTGCAGTGAAACTCTGCTGCTCTAGATTAGTAGTAAGTGATTATCCTTGATGGGCTTTGGGAACACCTTGTATGGATGCAAGAGTTCCTTTTTCTACTATGTTGGCTCTCCCAACTGCTGAATATGAAGACTACTCCTCCAAGACTATGACAATGTTGGTACAAGCCTCCTCAAGTGGTGGTGAGGGCTGCTCTTCCTCTGATTTCTCTTTATCAAATCTCGTGATCACCCTTTGAGTGAAATCTTCAAAAGAAGATACTCTTGCATGTCTCACATGGCTGAACCACCAATTTCTTGCTTCACCCTTCAGGTGCAGCACTGCAATCTCCACTGCTTCTTTCTCTACCACTGGATGTAGTAGGAAGAATGCACTAAGTCTTCTTTCCCAAGCTCTTGATACATATGTCCCATCCAAAGTGGACAATAGAAACCTATTGCGCTTGATTTATCCCTTGCTGTAGGGTCTCCTCTCTTCCTGCAGTTGAATGAACTGTGGGAAGGCTAGAGTCTCCTTGAAGGCTCTAGGTGGAGACTTGTACTCAAGAAGGTATTCACTTAGAATTTGATGATCCAAGAGTCCTCCATGCTTCTTGTCTTCTTCTTTATGATAATATGAAGTGCATGGTCCTTCCTCTTCTTGAAACCCTCTAATAGTTTCATTGCATCTCTCTTATTTTATTTGCTTAACCTCCTTTGAGAGGTTCTTTCTAAATCTGAAAGGTGATGATAGTAATCTCATTCTCTCCATCATTCTGATCTTGCTCCTTTTGATAGTTGGAACTCACAGGCTGAGCCAAATATCATGCTCTGATACCACTATAATATCCCCAAAATGGACTACTTAGCAAGGCATGCCTGAAAAATGAATTTTTCATGGATGTATGCTATAGGATTGGAAACCAACCCTTGGATCCCTTAGATTTGACAATCTAAGACCTGAATGTAATATTCCAAAATTTCCCTTCAATAACTTGGAATATTAAATTTTGTTAATTTCACTTATGAGTTGAATAATTGGGTGAGGAGGCCCAAACACAATAAAAAATGGATGAAATCCCTCTTAGTATGAAAGGGGATCATCAGAGGAACTAGATTTCACACCCTCATGTGTGAAAGGAAACATTTGAAAGAAGACAAGGTCAAGTTTGACTCAGTCAAACAATGCAGAGAAAGGAGGTGGAAAGCATCTTGTGGGATAGCACAGAGAAAGAGGAGGGAAGTTTCCTTGATGAAGGAAACCATAAAGAGTGGGACCCATGGAGAGGGAGCTCTCATTGTTTAAAATGAGGGCAAGGCAACCATTGTTACTCATACATATGATTATTGATTTCTTGTCTGCTTAGACATATTTGCAGTCTCTAGCTATTTAGTTGAGTTGCAATGCTGCTTACATGAGGGATTCCTATTTAGGATTTCGTCTCCTTCTTGAGAAGCCTCTTGAGGGTTTGCACTTCATTTCTCCACATCCTGGCTCAAGGCCAAAGTCATTCCTCCAGCTACAACATTATTTCTGCTGAAGTATAACATTGTGATTTCAGGGTGTTGCAGTGGAGGTTCCACAACACCATTCCTTGGCTTATTTTTCAGAGGAGGGGGAATTATTTCCTTTGGGAGATGAGTAAGGAAGGAATCTAAGTATATTGCAGTTTTTTGCACTTGGCCCAAGCAATTTATTCCACCTACATCGCAGTATTCCTCACTGACAGTGTTATTTTCAAAGCACACTTGCAGTGAGGGTTTGTAGTGTTGATTGGAGGGTGAGATCTCCAGTGTTAGGATCAGCCTTTCAGTTAGAAGATCCATTGGAGGAGGTTTACTTAAAATCATTCATCATCTTCAGCCTTCTCTATTTAGTTCCAGCTTTGAGTTGCAGCTACTACCCAGCAACTCCGACATTTCTGTAGATTTTCCATTTGTACATGTATTGCAGCCAATCCTTCTAAGGATTTTTGTACCATTGTTTTCAGGGTTTTAGAGCTTTCTCCCCCATTTATTTGAGCCATACATTTTCACATCATTTTATTGATATTATCTCTACAACAATACCTCTTATAAATAGCTCATTCATAGGCCATGGTTTATATATACCTAGCAATATTCTCCAAATTCTTGTACATATGTTGTAGAGGCTTGTATTGCCTTACTTTAGTGATTGTTTCCTCAAGGATTTGTACTTCCTTTACTGCTATAACATCATTTGTTTGCTATTTACATATTCATGTTCCCAGGCTTATAAGAATAACGTTTTTATTCCATTACATGTGCTTACATTTGTTGTAGTCCCTTCATCAGACATTTTCACAAGGTAAATAGGTGTGGGAGACCTATTTAACCCACCTTGAGGGATTTATTTGGAGCCACCTCTTGGATTTTGGACTTAGATACTAAGATATAAGGGATATAGGTCTTGGTTTCAAATCTTGTAGCAACCATTCCTGGAAAATGCATTTTCCAGTCATGCCTTGATAGCAGTTCCAAATTTGGACTATTACAGTGGTATCAAAGCAACTTTCTTGGCTCAGCCTGTGAGTCTCAGCCCAAGAAGATTAGAATGATGAAGAAGATGAGATTACTCTCATCAGTGTTCATAAATAAAAATAACCTCTCCAAAGATGAGGAGCAAGAAGAAGAGGAAGGACTGTTCACTTCCTATTCTCATCAAGAAGAAGACAAGCATGAAGGACACTTAGATCATCAGATCCTAAGTGATTACCTTGTTGAGTACAAATCTCAACATAGAGCCTTCAAGGAGACTCTAGATTTTCCACATTTCATCCAGTTGAAGGAAGAGAAGAGACCCTGCAGTAGAAGAGAAATCAAAGGCAATAGATTTCTGTTGTCTACCTTTGATGGGTCATCTCAAGCAAAAGCTTGGGTGAGGAAGTTGGAGGCATTTTTCCTACTACATTCTGTAGCATGGGAAGAAGCTGTTGAAATATCAGTGCTGCACTTCGAGGGTGGAGCCTATGTTTGGTGGTTCAGCCACTTGAGCCATGCAAGGGTGAAAATTTTTGTAGAGTTTACTCAAAGTTTGATCAAAACCTTTGATGGAGAAAGAAAAAATGAGGAAAAGCTCACACCACCACTTGAGGAGACTGGTAATAATGGTGTCACACTCATGGAGGAGTAACCACATGTAGCAACAGTTGGGGTAGCCAACACATTGGAGGAAGGAACTCTTGTAGCCCTACAAGAGATTCCCAAATATCATTGAGGTATGAAGGAATTCCCACTATCTGTTTTTGCAGCAACTTCTTTTGATAGTTGTGGAAATTTTATTTTACATGACCAAGGGTCAAATCCCATTGATGATCTAGAGAAACATGATTGCACTGCGTTGTGCAAATGGTTCAAGGAGGAGATGAACCATCATCCTCATGCACCTTTGTTTAGTTGCACACAATCCTTGAGGTTGGGGTGTGAAATTTTGGAGGATGAAACAAACCATGACACTCCTATGGAAGAACATGAAACCATCCCTAAGTTGGAGTATGAGACAACCATTGCATCCTTGGAGAGATTACTAGCGCTGTCAAACAATGGTGAAGAGGAGATATTACCTTCATCATATTTGGATCCTTGTGGATTCAACTTAGTCATGGGTGAGAGATCTTCTCTAGGAGGTCTCCAAAGAGCCGCATTTCAAACTTTCATGAAATGCAAAGAGAAATATTTGGTTTGGAAGGATGGTAGCCCTCCTGAGAGGAGTACCAAGGGGAAGAGAAGGAGAAGACATCCACAAGTGATTGAGTGGATGTGTTTGATGAGTAAGGAGATGGGAGGCTACTTGCAAATATATGACACGGGCAACAGGAGGCTTGGCTGCGCTGGCTCCCCTTGAAGGAGTTTGGCCATCAGTTGGCATGTGCTCATCCTAGAAGGATGGGGATGGAGAAGGGGTGGTAGGATGCTTGCATCATTGAGAAGCATGGAGTATGGATACATGGTGTTGATATGACATACATATCATTCATTATGTATTCATCAGAGGGGTTGTATGATGGGAGCATAAGGAGGCAGCAAGAACTTTGGTTGCTTGAGTTGCACTTGAGAGAGAAAGGGAAGATTTGCTCTCACATATTGTGTGATGTTGCAGGAGTAGTAGAGAGCACTCTCATGGTGCAAAGGGGCTACTCCTTGGCCTTGGATGATTTGGAGGCACTTCCACCATGGGAGGTATTCCATATTTGCAGAAGCATTACTAGATGAGTCTTTGACAAGGAGCATGTCAAGGAACATAGCTTATTTGCATGAGCTCATAGCGCTGTCACTTTGGAGCAGAAAATTATGGATGGAGTGTCCCCAGGATCAATTCACATTGGACGCACTTGGTGAACAAGGAGGAGGTGAGGATGATAGAGTAATATATGGAGACATCTATCATTATGACATATTCTTCTTGACTTGGATTTCCAAGCATGAGAAGGATGATTTTCTTGCAGCACATGGTTCATTTCTCTTCATAGCATGCCAAGACACTATGGAGGACTCACTCATGGATCCATGTACCATCTTACATCCAACATATGGTAAGAATTTTTTTTACATTCATTGATTTGCATACTCTTACCATTACTATGCAGTGCATTACTCCACAAGAGGGCAAGCTTTTCACATTGCTCCATGATCTAAGTTAGGCCAAGTTATATGATGGAGGCAACCATATTTTATGTGGCCTTGGGAAAATGTTTATCATCACATGTATGTTCAGTTGTTACACCTAAAAATTTACCATATGATGACATACATGATTAACTATGTAACAAGAAACATTTTTCGTTATGATTTTCTGAAGCAACAGTTTGTAAAATTGCGCTGTACATACTGGGGAGACTGTTGGCATCTTCAAGCAACATATGAAGCCATCAATATTTCCTTCATTCTTGTGCTGATCATGTCTTCATTTGCTGATATTGTTTCTATTCTTGTTGAGAGCATGATTGGGAGACTGACACATGAGTTGCATGTGTCCTTGAGGGGAGATAATTCCCACATTTTCTGCACTACATCTTTAATGGGAGCATGGGAGGAGATATGGCCACCACAGCCACACATTTGTTCTCTTTTTGGGTGGGCCATGATTTTGATATCCATCCATTTTTTAATCATGGGCAAGTAGTTGATCATGTATTTTTGACACATTCAACCATTTACTATCCATTAGTAGATGTGATGATTCTTGTATGTTACTTGACATGCTATTTTATGAAGTTGCAGTGGATGAGACTACGTTGTGTCCTCTTGAGCTATTCTTTGTATCATGCATCATCATGTAAAAATTTTAGCAAAATTCTCTTTGGGATACTCTATGATGACCATGTCCTATTCATCATGGATGTATTTTTTTTGGCCATCTTGTTCTTCAATGTTGGAGGAGAAATCCTTGGAGGATTGTTCTTCATTTTTCCACTTGAGGGCAACACTTTTGCAGCCCAAGATCAGAACATACTCTACACTCATCATGAATGGATAAAATTACAGCATGGGGTAGGCTATGATGCTTACTATGTTCATATTTTCAGCCCACCTCCATTTCCGGAGCTTGAGGTGGAAAGAGATTGCCATGAGTTGCCATGTTGGGAGGTGACTCATTTTGTTTGGATGATTGCTTGGGGATGGAGGATCCATTTGCGGAAGATGTTTTCCCAATACTTTTTAGTCTCCATACATTGGGAGAAAATTTTCAGTTCTATCCTTGCAGTTGCTTGAGGACAAGCAACATTTGGGAGGGGAGACTATAATATTCCAAATTTTCCCTTTAATAAATTAGAATATTAAATTTTGTTAATTTCACTTATGAGTTGAATAATTGGGTGAGGAGGCCGAAACACAGTAAAAATATGGATGAAATCCCTCTTAGTACGAAAGGGGATCATCATAGGAAGTAGATTTCACACCCTCATGTGTGAAAGGAGACATTTGCAAGAAGACAAGGTCAAGTTTGACCAAGTCAAACATCGTAGAGATAGGAGGTGGAAAGCATCTTGTGGGACAACACAGAGAAAGAGAAGGGAAGTTTCCTTAATGAAGGAAACCCTAAAGAGTGGGACCCATGGAGAGGGACCTCTAATTTTTTAAAAGGAGGGCAAGGCAGCCATTGTTGCTCATGCATATGATTATTGATTTCTTGTCTTCTTAGACATATTTGCAGTCTCCAGTTGTTTAGCTGAGTTGCAGTGCTGATTAGCATGAGCGATTCCTGTTTAGGATTTCCTCTCCTTCTTGAGAGGCCTCTTGAGGGATTGCACTTCACTTCTCCACATCCTGGCTCAAGGCCAAATCCATTCCTCCAGCTACAATGTTATTTCTGCTGAAGTATAATGTTGTGACTACAGGGTGTTGCAGTGGAGGTTCCACAACACCATTCCTTGGCTTATTTTTCAGAGGAGGGGGCATTATTTCCTTCGGGAGATTAGTAAGGAAGGACTCTGAGTATATTGAATATTTTGGCACTTGGCCCAAGAATTTTATTCCCCCCTATAGCGCAATATCCCTTAGTGACTGCGTTATTTTTAGAGCACACTTGCAGTGAGGGTTTGTAGTGTTGATTGGAGGGTGAGATCTTCAGTGTTAGGATCAGCCTTTCACTTAGAAGATACATTGGAGGAGGTTTAATTCATATCATTCATCATCTTCAGCCTTCTCTATTCAATTCCAGTTTTGAGTTGCAGCTGCTGTCCAAAAACTCTGGCATTTCTGCAGATTTGCCATTTGTACATGTATTGAAGCCAATCCTTCTAAGGATTGTTGTACCATTGTTTTCAGGGGTTTAGAGCTTTCTCCCCCATTTATTTGAATCATAAATTATCAAATCATTGTATTGATATCATCTCTACAGTAGTACCTCTTATAAACTGCACAATCATAGGCCAAGGTTTATATACCTAGCAGTATTCTCCAAATTCTTGTACATATGTTGTAGACGCTTGTATTGCCTTACTTGAGTGATTGTTTCCTCGAGGATTTGTGCTTCCTTTACTGCTATAACATCATTTGTTGGCTATTTACATCTTCATGTGCCCAGGCTTATAAAAATAACACTGTTATTCCATTACATGTGCTTAAATTTGTTGTAGTCCCTTCATCGGGCATCTTCACAAGGTAACTAGGTGTGGGAGACCTGTTTAACCCACCTAGAGGGATTTATTTGGAGCCTCCTCTTGGATTTTCGACTTAGATACTCAGATCTAAGGGATCCAATTCCTAGTTTCAAATCCTATAGTAGCCATTCCTGGAAAATGTGTTTTCCAGTCATGCCTTGCTATCAATTCCAAATTTGGAATATTACACTGAATCCAAGAGGGATTAAAAAAAAATCCTTCTAGGTGGGTAAGAAGGTCTCCCCACACCTAGTGCAGTTGGAAAATTCCCAAGGAAGGGACTGTAGTAATACAAAATAACACAGCCCAGAAAATAACGCATTTCAACCCAATATTTGCAGGAGACCAATATGAAGGTTCATTAATCAGTTACACATCAGAAAAATAGGTTTATAATAAGGCCCATACAATGTACAAGAGAAAAATAGAGAACTTTGATGAAGAATCCCTCAAGAATGAGGTGCTGCAACAATGTATTAGGCTGTAAGAAGGCTTGACATCGTTATATTAAGAGATGAATCAAATGTACATTACATATTAGATATAGAACAGATTTGTGTAAAAAATATTAGATCCATATCAGATCTGTACACTAGATAAGTTCCTCTACAAATTCCCCTTGGGGTTTTGAGAAAAACATGAGATACAAAGAATAGATCTGAGATCTATAGTTGCAGATCTGTAGTAATATTCAAAATTTCTGAAGCAAATACAACAATAAGAATATCAGATCTGAATAGAAGATGTTTCATAAATGTAATCCATGGATCACCAAAGTGAATGGAAGAACCCCCAACACCAGAGATCTCTCATCCAAAAGTATGCCAAAACTCCTTGCAACTATATCTTTGCAAATAATGCAATTACAGAAGAGAAACTGTGCTATAGACTTTGGCACTGGTTTTTCCTAATGCCAAGATATGAAAATGCAACTCCAAATATCTAATACTCTCTTATCAGGAGGATAGAAGCTTTCCCACTGAAAATAGGGACCAGAATGGCCTAGATCTGAATAGATCTAGTCTCTACTTGCTGTAGCTTATAAGGAAAACTGAACCCTCAACAGGATCTGCATTGTAGTTGGAATATGAAGCTTGGCCAAATGCTTGATAGTGGACAAGATCAACGAGAATCCTCCAAGAGCTTCTCAATGGAAGAGGTGGGATTCCTGATCAAGAACACCCTAGTGCTAAAAAACTATATTCTCAACTAAACAAAAAGAGAATAAGAAATGTCTAAACAGACAGTATCTTTAGAAAATATCATATCATGAACAACCTTCTCTTGATTTCCTCCTCTTCCTTTTATAAGTTAGAAATCTTGCAAAACCCTAAACCATCTCAATGATTTAGCTCTATTCACATGTGTAGTCTTTAAATAATACTGTGCTGTGCATCTAGGAGGTTCATTGCATCTAGAAAATGCTGTTGATTTGGTCCTAGTTGACTTGGTCAACTGATCCAGCATGTTTCACACCTAAGTGTGCTTATGAAAATAGCTCAAATTTAGCCTTGTTCAAATTGAGCATTGATTTTATTTAGGATCTAGTCCTCAAATATTGATGATGTTGACTTGGTCAAACTTGACTTTGCCCACATGCAAAAGTCTCTATTCACACATGAGGGTGTGAAATCCAACTTATAGAATGATCCCCTTTCATACCAAGAGGGTTTTTTTGCTGATTTAAATTAAGTATGGGTCTCTTTCCCCATTTATTCATTTACTAGGTGAAAAAATTAAAAATAAATATTCCCATTAACTGCATGCTAATGTAGGAATATTACATAATTAATAAGGAGATTGTCTGTTTTGATACGACAACCTTCATAGATTTAGTTTAAATACCTTATGCATTCGAAGTATTAGGGGTTGGACTCTGATCATTGTAATTTTTCTCTTTTGAGTTGTGTACTTTTGAGCTTCTGATACATCAATAAAGAAGACCATTCATAGGATACTTGTGCTATATGTTACTGGTGATGTCTTTCCTTTAGTGATATTTGTTTCCATTGTGTTTTCTTACTATTTTTAAATATAATTGTAAAACAAAAAGTGAAGAAGTAAGATTTGTTATTTGAACACCTTATTTCTGGCTGTGTTTGTAATAATTATGTTTTCTTCTAAATTCTAATTGAGAAATTATTGAATGCAAGATTTTCAATCATTATTGAAATCACTCATGCTTCATTTCATGATTCATTTAGAATTAAAAATCTAGAAACTGTAACTAGCTTGCCCTGTGAATACTCTTTGAAAATTGGATGCAACAATTTATCTTTTGTTTGAATCCATAGCCCAATGGAAAATAATTAACTAAAAAGTA
The DNA here is from genome assembly GCA_034641835.2 of Pinus albicaulis. Classification (NCBI taxonomy): domain Eukaryota; kingdom Viridiplantae; phylum Streptophyta; class Pinopsida; order Pinales; family Pinaceae; genus Pinus; species Pinus albicaulis. The sequence goes on along the minus strand of CM076579.1, from coordinate 601,004,172 downwards.
TCACTTATCCAACCAACCAACCAACCAACCAACCAATCAAACAAACAAACAAACAATTCAACCATCATCATAACTAGTGTAATATCAATTACAGAAACAAAGCTAAATTATACAGAGAGAGCCCCCTCTGAAGCTAGTAGGGCTCGATCCTAGCTTTAAAAGTGGTTTGATGTTGTCCTATATAATCATTCTTTCCAATCTTAAAATTATAGAATGACAACAGATGACACCAAGATTCAGCTTGCTTCACTAAGATTGGAAAGTGCAACGCTTATTTGGTGGGAAGCCAAAACTCAAGAGCACATGAAGAAACATGGTAAGGTATTAACCCCTTGGAATTATTTTGTTGATTCCTTAAGGAGACAATTTAATCCATAAGGATACTTGCAAAAGGCTCTAATGGATTGGCAAAAATTTAGGCAAGGAAAAGGACAAAGTGTGCGAAGCTATACTCAAGAATTTAGGAGAAGAGCAAAAATTTTGGGTGTAGATTTGACATCTCAAGAAAATTTGTTGAAATACATTGGAGGTTTTCATAGTTTCCTAAGACATACTATTCTCATGTTTAATCCTTCAAATTTAGATGAAGTTTGTGTATAGGCCACACATATAGAGGCAAGAGGGAAACATGTTTATGATGAGACAAGTGAGGATAGTTTGAGTCTAGAGAAAAAGGAAAGGGTAAGTTCAAGGGTAAAGGTAAGAATAATGAATCCATAAAGTTGGAGAAAGAAAATATCACATGAAAAAGCTGTTTTAAATATGGCCATGATGAAGATCATTGCTGGAAACTCCATCTAGAGATGAGACCCAACAAGCTTAAAAATAAGGAGAAGGAGAAGACAACTGCAACAATAACACATGATTTAGGTTCTGATTCGAAAGATGAAACAAAGATTACAACAATGGGATTGAAAGACAAGGACATTACAAGTACTATTTCTTGCAGTTGTCTCAATAGTACTCAAGATGATGAAACAATAAATGAGATTTTCCATGTTAGAGTCATTTCAAAGCATACCAAGATTGAAACTCGATTTAATAGTGGTTCAGAAGTAAATATTATTTATGAAGACTTAGTCAAGGAGTTGAATTTAGAGACCATTCCTCATCCAATACCTTATCCTTTAGGTTGGATATGTAAGAATGCAAATTTGTAGGTGACAAGGAAATGCATACTTAGATTTTCAATCACTGCAAAATTTCTTGATGATGTTGAACTTGATGTTGTTTCGCTTGAAATTTCTAGTATTGTTTTGGGAAGCCGATATATTTATGATAGGAGAGAAATATTTCACTACCTTGAGAATAAGTATCACTTGTTCAAGAATGGGATTGAGTACATTGTTAGAGCACGAAGTAAGAATATGAATTTGTCTCTTATGCATGCTGGACAAATGAAGAGAATTGTGAATGCTAGTAAAAAAATTTATTTGTTAATGTTCAAGCATGAATATGTTGTGAATGAGGCATTTCAAGGAGATGAATCAAATGTGAAATCTGATTTAATTGAAGTTGATAATAGTTGTGATAAGATTTTCAGGAGTATAACATGTTGCCTCTCACAAGTGGTAAACAAGGTGAGGTAAAATTGCAGTAGCATGCATCATTGCTGAACAATGATGTGAACAAGATGCCAGTGCAAGACAGTGCAAAGGTAAAAAAGCAAGCACCAAAGAAATTTGAAAAAGAGGGAATTGGGTTTAAAATTTATTCTTGTGGGTTTCATAAAGGATTTTCTTTGAAATGGGATGTTGCATGTCCATGGCTATCACATTTGGTCAAGGGTCAAGCCAAGCACAAGGCGAGACATGTTAAACATCGTTGTGTCGACAATGTTCAAGGTGAGAAGAAATTGAAGTTGTTTAAGATATATTTGATTGACGACTGAGGAGGGAATACATTTTTTCCTTCAAGGATAGGTTGTTGTTCTCCAAATTTTGGGAAATTGCAGCAAAATGGTATCTACAACAAGAAGTCAAGGTCTCCAAAGTCAGGGAAAATAATCAGTTTTCAAGAAAAGCTCAAATTGTTGCATTTAAGAAAATTTTAGTGGATAATGACTGGAAGGGTGAGGGAGTTGATCCCTCATCTATTTATTGACAGATAAATATATTTTGGAGGTAAAAAAGCTTCTAGTGGGGAGGAATGATGTAGTGGATCAAATTTATGCTCAAAATTCAAAGTTCTCAGAATGGAACGAAACTCATGCTCTTGCGTAGATCTCGTCGTTTTGAATCTGGCACAACTATTTTCTCGAAAAATAGACTCCATATGCTCCTGTAATCATGATATGTTCATTTGGGTAAACAACAAATTTTTTTTTTGGGTGTATAGGGCTACCTAGTCAGCAATTCATACTACTAACTAGACCCTGACTGTACATGGCTGACTTGAATTTTTCAGCCAATGGTAGTGCACCACTTGTCGCATTCAATTTGGTTTTAATTTGGTGTGTTTATATTGGTTGTTGGTCGAACCAACCAGGGAACTCCATGTGGGCCAACTAGAGGTCACCATGTGGTGCCCTGGTGGCTAACCAAAACTTATGTTGTTAGGTTGAAAGCACCCTGAATGGATTCAAACACAAAACCTTCAAATAACAAGACTGGAGCCCTACCAATGCACCATAAAATATTAATTAACCTATATAGTTTAACACATGTATTTAATTGTTTCAAATGGTGCATTTGGGGGTTGGGTCAGGACTAGCCTCAATCTTGGTCACTGCGCGCATGGGAAACAAGGGGCTTGACCAGGGGCCAGGTCTTAGCTGGACCTTTTTTTTTTAATTAATTTATTTGATCCATAGGAAATATTGGGCAAAATAATTATCCCAAAAATTTTGCTGACGGTTGGAGAAAAATTCACTCAGTTAGTGTTTTTTGGCATGAAATTGTAGGACCGTTTGCAATCATGGCGAATTTTTAGGGCGAATAGCTGAAGAACTTGTGAGGATAATAAATTCTTCAGTTTTTATCCTTTTTGGGAGAAGAAAGAGGCTAGATTGGGTTTTTTGAGTGCTATAAAGCCATTGGAGCTATCAATACAACCATTTGAGAACTGTAATTGTATGTAAGCACCATGTTTTGAGCATAATGAAAGAGGCCCAACAATTGGAAGATGGACCAGGAGATGTAGCCTAGGAGGGGTGAACTTCTTCATCTTTTGGTGCTGTTTTTTTGCTGTTATGGTGATATTGTCTTATTTTTTCTACAAAAACTGAGTTATTTATTCATGTTTATGTGTTTATGAATTTCATAAAAGAGGCTTAAAAACCCTAATTCGATCACTTGAGAAATTCACATAATCTTCAGGAAACTTCACATAAAGATCATGTATATTGCATTAAGTTAATAATACGAAACAATACAATGCTTCTCTTAGACTTGAGAGCTTTCTACACTATCTCCGGCTGTCTCACTCTGATCCCAACATGTTTGGTCGAATACTTAACCAATTTCTCTCCTATGTGTTTCTCACCCTTTCTTACGTATTCCTGAGGGAATTGAGCCCCTATTAATTAGGAAATTCCAACTAATTGATTGCACAATACATCCAAGGCATCTTGATGACCTCATGCATGACTTGTATAATTTTTAATTATAAAACTAATAATTTACTTCCCATTAACTCCAATATCAACTAGGTCTTCCTTATAACTGACATGCAACGACTATTTATAGTGAATGACCAGTTATATAATTGATTACTGCATGTGAATTAAATTATATTTAATTCAGTAGACCTCTCACTAGCTCATCCATCAGTTAGAAATAGTTAAAACGATTTTAACTCAAATAATTGAGTTAAACAATTACAACTCAAAATAAACAGCAACTGGACCCCCTGAAAGAGTGAACTCTACATTCCTCTAGTTTGACCCCCAACTCTAATTGACTAATCTAACTAAGTCTTCCCAACTTAGTTAAGTCATACAAGTTGTCATGTGATGTTGAATTACAATTTCCTTCTAATATAATTAAGGGAAATTTAAATTAAAATCCTCTTCTTGTTTCCAATTTCAACACTCCCTCTCAACAAGAAAGGGATTGTCTGCTACCCTGATCCCACCTTTGTGGAACTCGAATTTTCCTCTTGATAGTGCCTTTGCAAGATGTCTACATCCTGATCCTCCGTGGGAATGTACTCTAATGACATAATCCACATCTGCACAAAATCTCTGAGATGGTGATACCAGGTATCAATATGCTTGGATCTGTCATGCAAAAGAAGATTAACTAAGGGTTTGATGCAACTCTTGTTATCACAATAAGTCAATGTTGGATCCATCTATTGACCAAAAAAATCAACAAGTATCTTTCTCATCCAGATGGCCTCACATGCTTCCTGACTGGATGCCATGTACTCCGCCTCTACTGAACTGAGTGCAACTGATATCTGTTTCTTGTTATACTAGGAAACTACTGCTGATCCAAGGCTGAAGATGCCCCCCGATGTGCTCATCCTATCAGGTGGAACCCCTACCCTATCTACAACTGTTAAGACTTGAAGATTCACTCCATATATCCGCTTGTACCATAGCCCAAACTTTGTAGTGCCTCTGAGGTATCTCAACACATGCTTGCCTGAATTTCAAAAGAAATTGGTAGGCTTAACCATAGATTGACTAAGCTTGTTAACCACATAGAATATGTCTGGTCGTGTGTTCACCAAATACATGAGTGAACCCACAAGCTTCCTGTAGATGGTAGCATCTACTACTTCATCTGAAGTAGAATCCTCCTTCCTCCATTCTCCTGCTAGAGGAGTCTCCATGGGTTTACTTCCCTCCATGTGGAACTTCTTAAGAATCTCATTTGCACACTTTCCATGAGATACAAATAGCTCCCCATCTCTTTGTCAAATTTCCAATCCTAGGAAATAATGCAAGATCCTCTTTGCAAAAATTGATGAGTTTCTCATCACTTGTTAGTATCAAATCATTGACATAAAGTACAATGATAAAATTTTACCTTCTACTACAATATGGTAAAGGTTCATATCTGCTTCACTTTTGGTGAAGCCCAACTCGGTGAAGTAGTTGTCGATATTGGTGTACCAAGAATGAGGTGCTTATTTCAGTCCATACAATGCTCTCTTGAGCCTGCACACATGTGAATCTTTGTCGAAGGTCTCAAAACCTTCTGACTACTCAATGTACACCTCTTCCTCAATCACTCCATTGAGGAAGGTTGTCTTTACAACCATATGATGTATCTTCCATCCCATCAACGCTGAAAGTGCAAGGATGGATCCGATTGACGAGTACCTTGGTATCCTTGTAATCAATCCCTCCACCCGAGAGAACCCTATAGCCACAAATCTGTCCTTATGGATCTACACACTCCCATCTGTTGCATGCTTCACCTTGTAGATCCACCTAGATCCTACAACCAACTTCCCATTTAGTCTTGGGACAAATTCCCATGCACTGTTTCTGATAATGGAGTCATACTCATAACCATGACACCAACCCAACTGGTTGTTGCATTTCTTCCTTGAAATAATATGGCTCTATCTCTACACTCTTTCTCATAAGAGCCATGTAGAGAGCGTACCGCTCTAGGGACCTTCTCTGCATGTGTTTTGATGTGGGTGCTCCCACATTCTCTCTAGCATCAAGCACCAACCAGTTAGCCTCTCTGATGCACTTCCTTTCGACTCAGGATGTCTCTGCATGAGTGGGTGCTTCCACTCTCTGTTCCTCTGCTTGTGGTTGCTCCACATCTTTAGGTTCTTCTTTTGGAGCTAAGATGTCCTCAACTGCATGCAACTGAAGCTCCCTCTCAAGGGAAATTCGGATGGCCTTCTCTTCATTGAATTTCACATCTCTTATGACCACTATTTCCCCATGTGCTGAAAAGTACACCCAATAGTTGTGAGGTGTACCAGTGTAACCCACAAATATTAGCAACTAAGAATTTGGATTTAGGTTCTTCTTGACATATTTGGTCACATTGAAATAAAATGATGAACCAAAAATTTCAAAATGTGCCACATATGGCCTCTTACTTGAAAAATCTTTCTCTGGTGTACTCATCCCAAGTATTTGATGAGGACTTTTGTTTTGAAAAAATACTTTTATTTTGCATGCTTTCACCCAAATATGCAATGATAAGCCCTGATCATGCAAAATTTCTCGTGATGCTCCCACAATAGTTATGTTCTTCCTTTCTGCAACCCCATTCTGGTGTGTGTTATGAGGCGCTATCAATTCCTGTAAAATTCCTTTTGAAGAAAATAAGTTCTTTAATTTGTTAGTGACATATTCTCCACCATTTTCACTTCTAAGAGCCTTCACCTTCTTCCCTATATCTTTCTCGACAAGTGCTTTGAACTCACAAAATTTTGAGAACATTTTATCTTTCCTCTGCATGAAGAATATCTAACACTTGCATGAAAAATCATCTACAAAAATCACACAATACATGTCTTTTTTTGTGGAGGCTATCGAGAACAGTCCACTCACATTTGAGTGAAATCTCTCGAGGATCACCTTTTCTCGACTTTCCTTATCGTGAAAGGTGGCTTCAGTGTACTTCCCCAATGTACACCTTTTGCATGTATCTCTCTACTCAAGTGCACCCTTTGGAAGTCCTATAGAAATATGTTGCATGATCTTCAAGGCACCATGGTGTAGATGGCCCAATATTTTGTGCCATAACTCACCGATGTCTTGGCTCTCCACCTTCTCTGCTTCCATGCTCAAGGAATCACAATCTTCTACATCTAACTTGTAGAGTTTCTTGAACCGAACCCCAATATTCTTCACCTATCCCATGGATTTGTGATGACGAAACACATTTCCTTTGCTAAATATCACATCATAGCCACAGTCTTCCAACATAGAAACATAAACCAAATTATTCTTTAAACCAGGAACATACATGAAATATTTTAATGTGAGATGAGTACCTCAGTCCCTCTGAAAGGTAACTGTACCTATGCCAGTATCTCTATACCTCTCGTCATCTCCCATATGGATGTGCATTTGGAGATTCTTCTCGTCTAATATACTGAAGAATTCTTTGTTTCTTGTCATATAGAATGAAGCTCCACTATCTAAGTACCACACAGAACCCATCATCGATGACACCATGCATGTGATGAGAGTCAAATCTAACTCAAACTATGAAGTAAGTTATTCACCTACCGATTGTTGGCTTGAGGGGTCCTGACCCAGGTTCAAGTTTATCGCGCAACCAACAAACCCTCCAACTACTGGTCCTTTTCACAATGATCTTCTCATGTCAGTGCCAACCATCCACCCGGGCAAGCAGGGGGGGTGATAGAATTAGGTTTCTGCTTCTTGAGGAAGAATTTAATGTAGTGGCCTTAAACATAATTATAAAAATATTATAATAGATGTGCACATCAACAAATTAATAGATCAAACCTTGTGCAGATTATCACAGAAGGCTTCAATATATATTCTCACATAGTAAACATATATACTTCAATTAAATCTATTCATCAACTAATATTCACGCACAACACTACAAGGAAATGACCTTCTAGCGGATGTTTTTGAGGAACCACAAAGAAAAATACCTCATACATCTATTTCTAGCGGAGGTTAATAGAGGAGGTTGGTGGGCAGATGGTTTTGCGGATTTTTTCCTATCGGTGCTCTTATCGTTAAAACTCACCCCGGTTCTCTCAAAAAACGAAAGCACCGGTGCGGACAAAATCATTGGCACACCGGACACCATGCACTCCATACACACCTGCCCAGTGCGTCATAATATAATAGAGCACCAGTGCCTCACAACTCGTCCGTGACGGTGCATTATAAAACACAACGCCAACACCTAAAACACCCGGTGCGGTAGACAAAAACTGCACCGGTGCATCATAAAAAACGCGCCAAAACACAAAACGACCGGTGCATTTGTATCAAACAGTACCAGTGCGCCTATAAACAACGTGAACCGGTAAAGGGTTAAATTAAAAAAATATTTACGACAAAAAACCTGGATTTTTCAGTTTTCGAGTGCTCTTGAGCTATCAATTACCGGTCCGCACGATACCATAGAATGCACCGGTGCACACCGAACATTGGCACACCGGACAGCGTGCGCGAAGTACACACACCACCAGGGCATCCAATTATTGTAATGTACCGGGGCGTTAATACTCTTCCCCGTCGGTGCATCATAAAACACCGCACCAAAACAGAAACGAGTCGGTGCGTTCTTCTCTAAGAGCACCGATGCACTAGAAACCGCACGCACTGGAATAGCATTATATAAAAAAAAAATTAAGGCCAAAAAATCAGTGTTTTGCGACTATTACGCACCGATTCTTTACCATTATGTCGCCCCGGTGCATCATCAAATTTTCACACCGAAACTGAAACATCCCGGTGCGCGATTAGGGAAATGCCCCGGTGCATTATAAACAACACGCCAAAATTGATAACGCCTGGTGTTGTTTATTTAACTGCACCGGTGCGCTTATAAAACCCCGCGCACCGAAACAGGGTTAGTTAAAAAAAAATTACGGCCAAAAAACTTCATTATTCACTTTCCTCGGTGCTCCAGAGCTCTCAAGCCCCAGTGCTATTTCCTTATTTCTGAGCCGCCCTGACATCGGTGCTCTCATTGCACCCATTGCACACACTGCTGCTCTGCATTGGCCACCAATCTCCAGCTTGCATTTTGAAAAATAGTGGGCAAAATTTATTTTCCAAATTTTACAGCCAATATGCCTCCTCGACGACGAAATGTACAGGTATTTTTCTATTTTTTCTATAATTAAGCCTTTTAGTGGATTAGAAATTGAAATAAACTTAAAAATAAGAATTCAAAAAGAAAAAAGAAAAAAAAATTCGTGTGGTGTGCTCAAGATGTTCGGCTCGCACCGGATAGCGGTACTACCTGTAAAATTTACAGGAAGCACCGCTACCGATGCTAACGTTAACCACACCGTTTCCGAGGCGGTGCCGAAAGGCGCCCCGAATAATTTTAAACTAAAAATAAAAAATAAAAAAGGTGGTGCACTCATTTATCCAAGCGCACCGTTGACCCCGACAATCACAATGCAGTGCGTTGACTTCATTTGCCGCCCCGATTTATGTCAGCGCACCATATTTTGCATTTCGAGAGGGTCAATGATGCGGCCGGGTAAAAGAATGCACCGTTAACTATGTCATTGTCATGAAGTCGGTGCGCTGACACGACTATACGCATTGGGGCATATATTTTAGTCAGCGCACTGCTATTATGAATTATATACATTCCACGGTGCTTGAAAAATAGACATCTGCACTGAATCCGGTGCGGTCTGTTTCATTAGGGGCCCCGAGGACGGTGTGCTAAAATATTAGGACGCACCGTCACTAGTGCGTGACTGTTTTTATGGAGCACCAACTTGTATGTTTGTTTTTTTTTTCAAAAAAAATTATATATGTATATTTATAAATACATTTCTATTTTAATAAAAAAAAATATTTAATATGGCAATGATTCGGAGAGAACAGGAGCAACAGCAAGTAGAACAATATGACATGATTCACCAATGGGAGGCGAGAGAGAGGGAGAGAGATGGATGCCCTCGCCCTATTACTGCAGATACCTAGGAGATCCTTAAGCAGGTAGGCCTCCTCAAGTTCTATGAGGAGGCTATTTCTGGCCTAAAGGCCCATAGTGTGCTTTTGAGACATCTTATCAGCAGGTGGAATGCCCACCGACAGGATTTTCAGGTTAGTCCTGACCAGTGGTACACACCCACTGAGGAGGACATTTATTTTAATACAGGACTATCGAGGAGAGGGGTGGATTTTCCCTCATTCCCAGACATGCCACCTGGTTGTGTAGCAAGGAGTCAGTTAGTTTACTCCCAGAGATACATTGGAGCACATGTACTATCTCCTTTAGAGTTTCAGGTACCTGGAGGTCAGTTACGTATAGGTGCTTTTGGTAGACAGGACGTGCAGTACCTCTCTATTATTGCTTCGATCATTTCGCACAACACCAGTGATGGGCAACACATTAGTTGCTTGCTTTATATTACGTTGATTATTTAGTACAACAGCCACAACTTGTTAGGTGGTCTACCATTTTTTTGTGACAGTTTTGTACGGCCTTAGATAGATGTCGTGCTCATGCACAAGAGAGGGTCAACTTCCCTTTTGCTTCAGAGCTATTTTGTTTATTTTTTGAGAGGTTTCCAGAGATGCGACCTAGTTTTGTTCGACAGCCTCGTAGGCAGATGTTTGAGGCCTGGATACACATGTGGGGGAAAATGATGCCCAAGAGGGGAGACACTATGTTTCCAGCTAGGGTATCACATGATTCGCTTGACTTACTAGCCAGCGTTGGCAGGTTGCATCCCTTAATTATGGTCCGATGTCCTTATGCTGGACTATATTGGTGAGGGTGTCCCAACATCCTCTTCACTCCTGATGAGCTGCCAGATGATAGAGGTAATATTACTGTTTTATTTATATTTATTCTAACATGTTCTTTAACTTTTTTTTATTAAATTGTGTAATGAAATTGTCTAATTATTGTTGTGTACTTGTATATATTTTGCAGACATTGGATATTTTGATGGCGATGAGATGCTAGATCCACCACATGATCCAGGTGTCGATCCTGATGATTAGGATTAGGAGATGGCTGATGCGCCAGAGGATGAGGTCGGTGGCGTAGCAGAGAGACGTGTTGATCCTACGCCTCATGGTGCACCGGTATCGCCTTTTGCTAAGCGTGGTCAACCTGAGACCAGATACCGGATGGAAGTCGGTAGCCAACTCTGTGGATTGATTTCAGATGCAGGCATCAAGCCCACTCATTACAGAGAGATACAGGGCAATGATAGACTGTTACGGATGTGGAGAGGCATGCCGCGTGACATGTACAACCTGATGCGTCATGTCGTAGGAGCTACGACAGCTGTTACGTGATTGAGGAGGATTGTTCGTAGCTATAGGCATAGTCAAGTTGCGGCACGTGATGGATAGTCCGCCAGCAGCGACTCAGATGCATTTTGTGATCGTTCACCTCGCGGCGCGCCTGATGATCAACATGAGGCTCCACTGGCAGCATCTGAAACTAGTCATCATGGAGATGAGGCTGGATCATCGGCCACGTCCAGTCAGCAGCCTGCAACATCCATCATGAGTACTAGTCACGATAATCATGAGCAGGCTGGACCATCGACTACCGAGGCTGCAATACTATTGACTGAGCAGGCCTCCACTACTACTACGCTTCATATTGATCATGTTGTACTACCACCAGCGGATGCATCCATCAGTACTAGTGATCATCATGATCATGAGCATGCTAGTTAACCATCGACTGTCGAGGCTACACCCAACTTTACTGAGCAGGCTGCATCCACTTGTACTAGTGTTATTGATGTTGTTATACTACCACCAACGCCTGATCTATGACATTTATATTACAATTGTATATTTTTAACATTATTCAGTTATATATATATATATGGTCCATGTATTTTATGTTCATGTTGCAGTTGTACTTAATTTTCATGTTGATGATCATCATGATGTGGCGCATATTGTTAGTCACTTTAGATATGTTCATTTAATGTTTAGCTTGCAGATAGATGTGTATATGTGATAGACACATGAGTTATTTGACATTATATTGAGATGTATATTTGATGTTTGTGTTGTGATGATGTTAATATATAATGTTAATTTGATGTTAATTGAATGTGTTTATTAGTCAAATATGATGTTTGTACGATGTTTATCATGATTGTGATGATATTTATTAATTAATTTAATATTATTAAATGATCATGATATTTATTAAATATTATGTCGTGAATGTAATTGTAATTTAAATTTTAATTCTATGTAAAATTGTAAAATTGTATTTGTATTTGTACTAATTGTAATTTTAAGTGTAATTGTATGTAAAATATTTATTAATGTAAAATTTAATTGTAATTGTAATATTTAATTTATTTTGAAATGATTGTAATTGTATATATGAAAAATTGTAAAATTGTAATTGTAATTCTAATTGTATGTAAATTTCACAAATTGTAGTTGTATTTGTAGTTGTAATTTTAATTGAATAGTATGTAAAATATTTGTAAAATTGTAATTGTAATTGTAAATGTAATTCTATGTAAAATTGTAAATGTAATTGTATTTGTAACTGAAATTTTAATTGAATTGTTTGTAAAATATTTGGAAAATTGTAATTGTAATTGTAAATGTAATTATATGTAAAATTGTAAATGTAATTGTATGTAAAATTAAGATTGTAATTTTAATTCTAATTGTAATTCATGTATGTGAAATTAATGTAAAATTGTAATTGTAATTTTAATTCTAATTGTAATTGTATGTAAAATATTAATTTGTAAAATTTTAATTATATTAATGTGAAAATTTAAATTGTATTAATGTGAAATGATTTTATTAAAATGTTTAAATTTGTAAAATTTCAAATAATTGTAAAATAAAAAATCTAGAATAATAAGAATTTTTGTAACATAAAGTTTAGAAAATAATGAAAATAAATTCATGTACTTTATAATTATCATTATTTTATTATGATCTTACATATATAAAGTTTAGAAAATAATGAAAATAAATTCATGTACTTTATAATTATCATTATTTTATTATGATCTTACATACAAAAAAAAAAAAACATTAAAAAGTCTGGTGCGTTTATCATCCTAATAGGCCCCGGTGCATCGTATTAATACAACGCGCCAGTGCATCACATTTCCGCGCACCGGAAATGAATAAACACAAATAAAAAAAATGTAACTCTATTTTGTTTAAGTTAAAAAAAAACGGCAATTTGAAAAATGGGCAGCAAAATATTTTCGAAAATCTAATTTGATAAAATAATTCTTTAAATACTAGACACTTTTCATTATTTCACTATTTTTGCTAAAAATTTTCAGTCAGATTTTTGCAGGAGACAGACCTGGAGCAGGAGATCACGAGGACACTGTGGATGGCGAAATATGTTGGAACAGAAGTATTCAGACAATCAAAAACCAAAAATATGGTGATTCAAGCCCTTTATCATAGAATTTCAAATCATTTCGTGATTAAATTTAATTCTTTTTTTTTTACTTTTTTTCTGCAGTTTTTTATTTTTTCCTATAGTTTTATCCATTTTTACCCTGAACCCTTAATTTTTTTGTTTTCCCCCTTTCTTCTTCTAGTTTCTGTGATTTCATAATTAGGTTTTTTCATTTTAGATTGACGTCCAACCCATGGGACGACTTGCATAGTCGGATCCCAATCCATTCGTCCATTGCGTGAATTTTTGAAAAAATGGATTTTTCTTTATCGGTGTGCCCTACGTACGCCACCGCACCGATGCTCTGTATTATTACAATGCACCATGCAAGTTCTGCGTCGTAAAAAAATGATTTTTTTTTTTTAAATCCGCGTGCCAAATCTGAAATAGGGCACCGTTGCTCTCTTTAACTAAGGAATCACCATACGATGTATTACACCGTTTTTGCGGTGCGTTTATAATACCCCACACACCGCTAGGTCTATTACACTATTTTTGCGGTGCGTTTATAATATCGAAGGCACTGTACAATGTATTATACTATTTTGCGGTGCGTTGTTAATATTTCCATGCATTGGCGGCAGTGCAAATTTCATGAAATTCGCACCGATGTCTCGAGATCTATTTTGTACCTGAAAAGTTGAGAATTTATTTATAAATATATTAATGAATGATATGCTATAGGTTTCAGATTGATAAAGAAATGACTGACAAGATATCAAGTAACAGAAATACTATTAACACATCAAGAAAAGAAAAAAATGCAAGTTGTTTGTAAATTCTTTATAAAAAAAAATTATTTTTGAACTATATCTAACTTTAACTAATATTTATTGTTTACTGTGTATCATGCAGAGCCACAAAATGACGAAGCTCGATATGATTATTTCTGATCTATGACCAGAAGAGTGTAAAATTTTAATGGAAAAATTGCAAAAAGATTGAATTAGGTTAATGAAACAATACTATTGATCCAATATGAGTTTCTTTTTTTAATTATCATTAATAATATACTTAAAATTATTAGATAACATGTGTCAAACAGTCTACTAATTCACATCTGTTTAATGTTCCACATGGACCAACAACTCAGAAAAGGAATGTTGTTCTAAGAAAAAAAAAAGAATAGAACATGCAAATGAAAATGAATTGCTCCTTGGCTCATCTAGAGTGGTGCTGGAAGTTAACGAAAGGGGGAAATTTTTTTACAAAAGTTTGAGGGATCTAGTGGAACGAATACAACAATGTGCTTCAAATGTAATATGTAATCATTGAATTTTTTGATCATTAGGTACAATAAATAAACAATTTAGCATTAAATATTAATTTTCAAGAATTTTCTTACAGAAAAGAAAAGAAAATGGAACCCATTCAGCACATAAAACAGGACGACAAGGAAGAAAATGGTTGATCTCTATGTTGTGAATAATTGTTACTTCCTTATAATAACTTAACTAGATTTCATTTTTTTATTTTTTAAGTTGTTTTACAAAAATCATCATTGAATGCCTTCAAACAGGTGCTAACATACAAAGAAGAACCATTAGAAGAATTGATTGAAATTGGGTTAAATATGGGTTGTGAGTATATGTTGGCATATCAGAATTTAATTGTGGAATTTGTAAGCATCTATCGATCTTGTTTTAATTAGCTCTATCTATAATTAATAGAACAAAAATATATTTTATATTAAATATATGATTTGTTATGGGGTATAAAACTTGTAGGAAACAAAGTATGGAACTGCGCCAACAGATGAAATTTTGAAAGATGGCATGGTACATGGTTTTGAAAGAATGTGTATAGTTTATGAGTCAATTGTTGCTATGGTACGTCATTTTTCTTTTCGATTTACATTGATGTATATTATTTAATATTGGAATTTTCATTATTCTCACCAATGTATATAAACTCATTTCAATTTATTTTTATGTTTGTAGATGGAAAGTGAAGAAGAATAAAACAATCAATGCCGTGAACAGAACATTCCTGAAAATAACCCAAGTCATGGAAGTAGCTCTAGCAGGGACAACAGTTCAAGCGAAGAATGATGATCACTATGTAATTTTGATATCAAAGCAAGGCGTTTTATTTTTTCAAATATGTCTGTGAAATCAGACATTTTGTTTAATGAAATGGACATAGTGTCCCAATTGAAAGACAAAGGGATACGAATAATTGTCCCATTTTGTATGATAAATACTGTCTTATTCATATATATATACATATATAATCATAAAATATGTTTTAATTTATTCTATTGTGTTCTCCATTTTCGTTCTCAAATGCACTTATAAAAATTTAATTCATATGAATATTGTTATAAGATTATATATATATGTGTTGACTTTTTATGAATAACGAATTTAAAAAAACCACAATAATTTTGATATGATATAACAAATTAATCGAAACAACATATTCAAATGCATTAATAAAAATGTAATTAATATGAATATTGTTATAAGATGTGTCGACTTTTGATGAATAATGAATTTAAAATAATCACAATAATTGGACTGTCAGAGGTGGATGTTTCTAAAAAAAATAAAATGAAAACCAGTGCGTTTATGTGTCTATACGCACCGATGCGTTTATGATTCTATGGGCACCGCACTAATACCGATTCTAGTTATAAATATCAGTGCGTTTGTGTGATACTACGAACTGGGGCGTTTATGTATCTATAAGCACCAGTGCATTTGTAGATGCCATGTGCACCGCACGAATATCGATACCAATTATAAATCTTTATTCCTTTCTGTGATACGGAGCACCAGTGCCTCATAAAGATACATGCATCGGTGCTTATACGACCTATGGGCACTGCTCAAATCCCAAGACCAATTAGAATGACCTCGTGCGTTGTATCACCAACACCAGGCTCGATGTTGTTGTTTTCCTTAACGGCCCGGTGCATTCTCCTTTGACTGCCCCGGTGCGCTATCTACCGATACACATTGGTGTGTTAAAACCTAATAAGAGCACCGATGAAAAAACATCCGTAATAACCTCCGGCCGCTCATTTTTTTTTAGATGTGTTGAATTTCCATTAAAAGCTCCACCAAAACCTCCATTACCAGAAATAGATGTGGTAGCATATGTTTTTTTGAAAATTTTGGCCAATTTTATAACACTAAAACCCTCCTTTCTAACCTCTGCTAGAGGGTCTTTTCCTTGTAGTTCAATTTACTTCATTCATTCGCATAAATGAAATTAACCATAACATAAGTAAATATGTAATAACAGAACATATTCAGATCTTAACACAATTAAAAGACAAATAACACAGGAAATCAAATAATAGTCTATTTTTAGTACATTCAGTCCTTCAATAAAACCTATCCTTCTGCGTACATATCCAATGGAGTGCTCACACAACTAGGGCTTTGGTTTCCATGCACACAACCAACAAGAGCCTTTCTACCCAGAAACCCAGACTTTTAGCTCAAAAACATACAAAACATTGATATGTGACCATTCATTGTTTTTTCTCAACTCGATCTACCCATATTTATAATAAATTAGACGTGCATATACCATGGTCTCAAACCATGGTTTGAGACTCATGGTTTTCCATTTAAATCCGTCACATTGATTGAGGGACATTGACCCACCCCAAATCCCCTTTGACTCTTTCGCAGCTCGCACAACAAAACATACATAAAACTCAACCAAAAATTGTACCCCAAGGCACCTCGCTCCAACAGGCCCACAACACAAACTCATGACTTGTCCCGGGTCACTACGGGGTGGTCTCCTTCATCTTAGATTTTAGTGCTTTGACATAAATATTTAGTGGCAAGACTATTTCGCCGCTCTGCATGGCAGCACCCCGTGCTTCATTTACTAGCGTTGTGGTCGTCGGCCCTCCAACTCCAGATTTATGTTGTGTTGTGTTTGCTGAAGGATTTTTTGGGCACCATCTAGACTTTTCAACAATTTCAAGGCTTCCTTTGCCCATTACTGCATCCTTGTTTGCAAAATATGCTCCCAGTGGCACAAATATTCTATCTCAGTCTAAATTTACTTTCTGTCATGAAGGTAGGCAAGTCTCTGTGCTGTCACTACTGTAGGTGTCACCATCTGAATATCTGAAAATTGTTTCTCCTTAACATATAATTCATTGTGCAACTACTACACCATCGGGCCATTCTTAACCGAAGTCTAGACACCCATGGGTTCATCCAATAATTGAACATATTTTGTAACTGCGGCTCCTATGCTATCTGTAGCTTCCTTGACCTCTTTGGTGCATTTTTCTCTTACCTCTAGTGGCATTTCCAGCTGGAGCTTCCTCTGCAATTCAATAATTTGCTGCTTGAACTCAACTCGAACAGTCTGTACTTTATTGCGTGATTCCTTGAGTGCAGTGGTCAAGCCCTCTAATTTGGCTTTAGGTGTGGCTGATATAGGGACCTTCAGTAGGTCACCGTAGACTTGGTCAATATTGGCCTCCAATGCGTTGCACTGAGCCTCAACTGTATGACACACCTCCTCGGCTGTTTGCTGCTTTTGTTGAATAACTACTGCTTGTTATTGTGATTCATTAGCAGCATGGTAGGCACAATCCTCTCTATAATGTACTCTCCCATAATCATAATGTGGATCATATGAAGCTTCCCGGCTGGCAGCACAACTAGGTCGATGTGGATTTCTCCACAGGCTCGTAGGGTCATGTGCAATGTCGACGACTCTATGCTGATTGTAGGCGTGAGGATCTGAATCAGGTGGATATCCCCTGTAGAATGTAGCACCGTGTGGATTGGCTGTGCACTGGAATTAGGCACACTTGCTTGAAGCTGGCTCACTTGCACCATGATTTCTTGAATCTAGCGTGCCTGTACCTTAAGTAATCGAATCCCTATTTTCACTCCTTCAAGCACAACTTTATAGTACGCCTCCATATTTGACCACATATCTTCTGTCGTAGACTTTACTGTATTTTTAATTTTAGTAAAGTCATCCTCTGTCAAGGTGAGGTCCTCTGCTTCGGCTAATTTGGACCCTTTACACATTTTTCGTGGACCTCCGATGGCCTGAGAACCCCGCTTAGTCCCCTTGGTGGTCTGAGCCTTAGTTTCATCAACAAATGCACTGTTCTTTTCAACATCTCTCTCTTTTTCCAAATGAATTGTTTCTCTAGTGGTGGTTTGCGTAGGCTATGCTTCAGCATCTTTACCCTTATGCTATGTTTATTTTTTCATTCTCGGCTTCATCGGAGTCTTCATAATTGATGATGATGAACCCCTAGTGGTGCACAACTCTAACCAGGGAGGCAACCACTCTGCCATGATGTGCACTAGGCAATTGTCTGTGATCAATTAGGGTAAGTCATACCACACACCTTCTACAATGCTCTTTGTGTGGATATGTATGCTATGAAACATTTCCTTGAAATATAAAATCAATTTATATTGTTCATACAAGCTAGGGACAACCTTGGCTTTGACTGAATAGCTTGACATAGGACAAAGTCAAAAATCACCTAGAAAATCTTGTTTTCAATGACTGTTGTTGGAACGTTGGAATTCCACAGAGTTGCGTAGCACACAGATTCACACATTTCTAGCTCTATCTCAGGGAAATTAATTTCTTCCAGCTTTTTCCAACTGATGAGCACGATGAGGAGTACTAGCTAAGTGTAGTAAAAGTGTTTCCCCTTCTCCTCCACCTCGCGCACATTTTCCAGAAACTTTGTGCATAAATATTGTGCCCAGTTGTATTGGACACACTTCTCACACTGCCTAGTGAGCACAATAAATGTGTTGGGACATCCTTCGTCCTACACTTCCTCATCATTTTTTGGGAAAGGACAATTATTCCAAATTGAACTACAGGGTCGCTTATTTCAATGACAATGATGGCTCTGGTATTGCGCTACACCTTGTAATATTTATTTACATTGCCAACAACCTTCTCCTCTCGAACTTTCCCTCCGAATGCCGCCACAGGGTATGTCCCCTGGTTAGGAAATCCGATGGTCTGATGGATTAGTGCGACATTGATTGGTATGTGTTCTCCAAGCCACAAAAAATCTTTATGAATCAATGCGAGCAACTATCACACACAAATATCATTGATTGAGCTACACCAAAAGTGTGGGATCTGCAATATATTTAAAAATCCTAATTTGTGTAAGCCCAACACTGAGGGCATAAGCTAAAATTTGACGACGCCATCATCATAAAGACTTATCTCTAAATACATATTATGCTTGAGCTCTAGAAATTTCTCTTGGTTAGTGAGATCCCAGTCCTCCATCTTGGGAAATGGAATTTTGGCGAACATATCTCCCTCCAGAGGTACGTTCTCTAGCTGTAAAGGCATATTGATGTAGGGACGCACTTTATCAAGGTCCTTAGGGACCGTCACTGAAGCTTTGTGCAGGTGAAAAATAGACAGGAAATCGCAAGATGGGATTATAAATCTCTACCACATCCTCCTCCATTACAGTGTTTGGAAACTTTTCCATTGGCTTATTTTGGCACTTTTTCATAGTGGAGCACGGCATAGGTGTTTTATCTCGAGGCAAATTTTGAGACTCGGAAGACTGTCCCTTCTTAGTTTGGGCTGGCACAAGGTCTCAATAGCCTGCAGAGCAGTTTTCTCTCCTGGCTTGGGGGCAGTCATACTTGGCGGAACTAGGTGACCTAAAACTTTATGATGTCAGACATAGGCTTCCTACAAAATTTAGAAAGCAAAGATCTCAACTCGTAAAAATCACACAGAAAGCAAAGGGAACCAATGCGACCACTTTGGTCATATTTATAGCATAGGTTCACCTTAAACAGTCTCTTGTGCATTAATGTAACATCATAAATGATAAAATGACTCCAAATATGGAATAATATCCTCATTAAATGTAACTTATATGGTCCTCCAAATGGTAATAGTATTTTCTTGTCCAAAGTTACTGTTCCAATGGCTATATTTTGGCACCTCTCCGACCTAGTCAACCTTCGTGCGTAGCTTCGACGTGCTTGTTGATGGACCTCTAAATTATACATAAATTAAGGCCCATCTAACCTTTCTTAGGCACATTAAATATATATTAAACCTCTCCTTATACACACAATAATGTTTTTTATGCTTTAATATGTTCTTAGGAAGTTTTAGAGATAATTGCGTGTTTATGCATAATATTATTTATTTCTTAAGGATATTATGAGAATTTGGGCAGATTATGAAGATTTGGAGAAGGATATAATTTAGGGACTTGATCCCTACTACTATAGCATTAATATAGGAGAATAAATGAGCAAAATATCATGAAATAATTAAGAAATTCTAGAGATATTCTCGAACTCCAATGATTGAGAAAATCTAGGAATGTGTTCCCTATAATTTACTGCAAACTCTTAGTGTTGGGAACCAAATCCATTATCTAAGGGATTTTGGAGGGGAAATATTCCTCCTTTCAATGAGAATGCATCCTTATCATTTTTTATAAGTACCATTTCGAATTAGCCTCTAGGGGCATATATTGTTTATTCTTATTGTGGAGAAACATTGTTTTTTGGCAGCTCCACTTTCTTCTCTTGCGGGTATGTACTTGGATAGATTCAATAATGGATATTGGTGCCATTTTGAGCTTCTAAGGCTTGTTTTCTTCCATAGGACTCTGAATCCTCCTTGGGCTTGGCCATCCAAGGATCCTCAAAGCCCTCTTTCACAATTTATTTATGTTCTTGTCACTTCTTATTCACATTCATCTCTTATTTCTGTTTTGCATAATTCTGCATTTAGTATTGTTTCTTTTCTTGATGTAGGTTTGAGTTAAATTATTGAAGTGAGTTATTTTGTAGGTTTTTTATAAATTAAAAATAATTTTTCATCCTTATAAAAACTTTAGAATGTCATATTAATCATTAAGCTAATTGGAGTTGGTTACTAGTTCACAAATATAAGATTTCTGGAAATGCCTTGTAGCGAAATAGTAGTAAATTTAATATATTTTTTTAGAAGGGATTAATGACATCCATTTTACTTGATTCCACTTCTATTAGGTCATAATAATTTTAAATTTAATAAAAACGTTTACCCCATTGTATTTTCACTTGATTAGGATAGGCATTTGATAGATTAACTAGCTCACTAGTTCTTGAATTTCCAGATTTTAGAGTAGTAAATTTATGTTATTTTTTATCATGTGTGAATAGGGGTATTTTGGAGTTATTTAAATTGGAATGGAGACCTAAGAAATCATAATTAATAAAAAAAAAATTCCATCCTATTTTCATTTTATTTACTTAGTCATTTGGCGAGTTATTCCCAAAACATACTTTCCTGTAGCAAAAATAGAGTTTCCTGTAGCACTCTTGTAGCATGGGTAAACTCGGCCATATTTTATCCCAAAGGTTGGTTTTTTTCTCTTAGGATTGAATCATGACCTCTAAGATCTAAATACATTATTGAGGAAGAACAAACACCACTTAGGGCATCCATTTTTGCAATGTAGATTAGGTCTTTTTATTTCAATTAATGATCTTAGGAATTCAATTACAAATTGTTGTTCATTCCTAGGATTAATTTCTTTTCAAAGAAACCCTTATTCTTATGAAATTAGTTTAGGCTTTGATTTCATAAAATTCATTCCATTACATCAGATCAACAAAATAAGGACACATTGTATGTTGCACACATAGTCTCGATACCTCTTAAGTTTGTATGAACCCAGGGTTGATAATTAAAGTTGGTAGCCTCGGGAGTTGCAACATTCTTGTTTCAATACTGAGGCTCATCACTTTTTGGTGCCATCACCAGGGAGTTGTCAAAGTATGCATTTATTTCTTCCCTTGTTGATTCATTTATTTTCTTTTTGCAAAAACAAAAAATTCCATTAGGCATATTTCATTTCAAAAACATAAAATTCCATTGCATTAGCATTATTATTGGAAAAAATAAAAAATTACTTCTTCAACACCAAGCACTCCCCCATTTGATCACATGGTGCAGTAAGAACCACATCACCATCCAAGTTTACAGGTAGAAGAAGAATATATGGAAGAAAAGGTAGAAGAAATGGATGGAGATGATGACAATGAAGAAGATCCTCTTGGATTTCCCATTCAAGATACTGATGTCAATGTGCATATGAAGAGAATCCCTCCATCTTTCCTTCCCAACATCCATGGTATGAGGTTAGAGGATCTAAAAACATTTCTCTTTGAATTTGAAATATTTTTTAGATTTTATGGCTACTTATCACACACCCAAATATTGAGACTGTTTCCCGCAACATTGAAGGATAAAGATCTTAAATGGTTCAAGAGTTTAGGTACTAATTCAATAAGGTCATGGAATGATATGTAAAATATATTTTTAGAAAAATATAAATACCATGACCTTAAGGAATAAATATTACAATGAATAAAAAACAACATGAGAGCCTTGAAGATCTAGTAGAGAGGTTCATGGATAATGTTAAGAGGGGAAAATTACATCATTTAGGATTTTAAACACTAAAAAACTACTTACTTGGAACAATTAGGGATGAGTGGTTTTATCTCCTCGATCTCATGAGTAGAGGAGATGGATATCAATCATAATTTGAAGAAATTTATGAAACATGCAAGCACATATGAAGAGGAAGGGCAAGAGTAGGTAAATCAACATCAACATCGGTAAGTTAATATGAACTTGGAAATTTGCTTGATAAATCTAGAAAAGAAATTTTTAGCAATCTAAGTGAACAAGTAGAAATTTTAAGAATGTAAAATGAGAAAAAATAATATTTTGATATTTGTGTTATCCATGCAGAATCATATGCTACTAATTATTGTCCATCATTCCTAAGTTTTAAGGAAGTTTACAAAGAAGACAATGGAGCAAGTCAATCACCAAAGAAGTTATGTTATGTAGCTCCAAGGAGTCCATGGAAGCATAGTCAAATTGATATGATGCAAGGACCTACTTAAAAATTTCAAGATTATAAAAATCCATCTCAAAATAATTGGAACAGACTCCCTCGTTGGAAACCTTGGCCATCCTAACCCCAAAACCAATATTGGCAACAAGGCTAGCAAGAACATTATGGTAGAAATGCACAATATCCTTAATATTTTCCCCAATATTCTCCATGCCCAAATCCATGTTATCCCTACCATTTTCCTCCACCACAGCAACAACCTCAACCACATCCATCTCATAGATCCACTCACACTCAACTACCTGTAGCACCATTTGAAAAACAATACAAAGAAGTAACTGAACCCACTTACAATGTGGAGGTAAAAAATTTCCAAACATCTTCTCTTGATCTAAATAGTATCCATATTATCCCAGGAAGAGTATTGAAAAAAGAGATTCTCTTGATGTCGTCAAAGGAAAACATCTAGAAGAAGAAGATTCAAGCAAGGAGATCAAAGAATCAGGCTTTGCACTTGATGAAGAGCAAATATCAGAATCAAATATTGAGAAAGTTTCCTTCATGTTTACCAACATTTCCTCCATGTGTTCAAGAGAGTAATAAAAAAAAAGAGAAAGATTTGAATTTCATGGTAAAATAAGACATGAATGATCCCAATGAGCATGAACACCAAGGGCATCAAAGATATATCAAAATATGGTTCTATAAAATCATTAAGTTGCAGCACCACACTCTTCTTCAACATTACTTGATACAATCTCAGTCAAATAAATTCATCTCTCATATTCAGGTACATGTCAAAGCATGTATTACAAGTGTACACATGATTTATCTATCATCCTGATGTGCACATGGATCGATTGGAAGTATTCCTATACTTTAAAGAGATTTTGTTTTTCCAAGTAGAGTAGGATAGGAAAAAAATTTAAAAAATGGAAAAAGAGAAAAAATAAAAAGAATAAAATCATAGGTGAAAACCTCTTATGATGCACATGAGATTGTCTCACTAATTGAAAACTTCCATGAGGCAGTTGTTACATAGTATTTTGTCACCGTCCATGCAATCCCCATCCCGAAAATTGGAGGACCATTTCAATGAATTATATGTATTATCATACCTTGCTATAAGTCTTATTTCATCCCTTGGCATGTCAAGAACATTTCCTCTATGTATCATTCCTCATGAAGACCTTAAAAAACATGTGATTTTGTGTCGGTGCTGGTAGGCAGTTATGGCCTCGCACCAATGGATAAATTAGCAGTAAGCCATGTGCCCATGAGTGCTTTGTCTCATAAGGGCACCTGCTTTGAGCTATTTTTGGAAATTTTTTAAAAATAGAAATGAAGTTTCCATGCTTAAAATCTTCGTGAGCGGAGTCATCATGGTTTGTTTGACTGAATAACATCGGAGTCCTCCCTTCGGCTTCCTATTTCATATAATTGTGCACTCCCCAAAGGGATAGACCTCTCCTCCACCTTATGAGGGATCCTAAACCACCTCCTCCTCTCCTATAAATACTTCCCTCTCACATTGATTCATCTAGCTGAACAATCATTACTATAGCTGGTGTGTAGAAGAAGGCAGAGAAGAATCCATTGTTGAGAGAGATTTTAGGCCCATTGCCTCATCAAGTCCAATTTTGAACGAATGCTTGAGACATGCTTGACTGAACCCGTCAAAGGAGGATTACAATGTCAAGGCATTAAGGTTGTAAAATAATTTTCTCTATGATTAATACATGACTGGTTTTCTAGTTCCAATTATGTGTTTAATTATATGAAAAAAGTTTTATTTTCCTTGACCAATCGAATAGTTGTAAATGAAAATATATTCTCATATGCTGTCTTCGTTCACTTGATATTTGTGTAGGTACATGGATATCTTCGTTGAAGGACCATCATGTACAAAGAAAAATACTTGAGGACCACTGCTGCAAGCCACGACGAAGCGTTGGACCGAGGTAGGGTATCTATCCTAGTTGATCTTTCATTTATAAGCTAGGAATACAAAATTCCAACATGTTCCCTTGTTGCTAGACCCACCCTAGGGCTAGAGGGATTGCCTCTGTCTGCAGAGGGGATTTTCCAGCTCAAAAAGTTGGTGACTGTATTGGGGAACACTGTGTTAGTCATCTCTCGTTGTTCGTCTAGTGTTTTTCTTGTCTGTCCAAATTTGGTCGTATTGCCGCTTTTCTACTTTGTTTTTCTTATCTGACTGTTTCAAGCCATCCTACTTAATTTCAGAGTGCTAAGCTTGGATTTCCTTCAGTATTTTTTTTTCCTTTCTTTAGTTTTATAGATCAACACTTCTATTTCTATAACATTCGTGCTGATCGATGCGGGATTCCTGTTTTATGGGTGCGCCTTCACTTATTCAGTGTAGATTACAGCTGAAAAATCACATTGAATCCTGTAGGTTTGGATTTGGGCTTCTTTCCTGAATTTTTCCAGTGCATCTTGCGTCTGGATTCTTTTTTCTTCCTAGATTAGTCCATTTGGATTTTTTTTGACTTCCCTGTATCATTCTTGTCAATTAATTATCTCTTATCTGATTAATGTGGTTCATCATCCCAGGGTTTCTAGGTGTCTTCCAATACTTGTTCAGCCACCGCTTCACTAAGCTTCTGAGTTGTATATGAGTCAGTCTAGTCTTTGGGTTTTTCATCTTGTGGACTGTTTGTTTGGTCTTTTCTCTCGATTGTTTGTGTTGTTGGGTCGTTGAATTTTCATCTTGGTGTCCATTTGACCTTCCATCTATCACCCTGAACATAGATTACATTTCTCACTGAGTCTATTTTAAAGTCATCCTTTTATTTGAAGGGATGCGTCTCTGTTTTGAGTGTGTTTTACATTCACATTAGATTGGTCTCTTTGTCTTTGATCATTTTGTTCAAGTGGCTCGAAACTAGTATTCATTTTGTCCTTTTAGTGTAACAGTGAATTTTTCTTCTCATTCATCTAAAAGAACAAAAATTTCATTCTTTCTCTTGGTTTGAAAATGAAAAGTAGTCTTTTGCATTAGTGGCTTTCTCATTAAAAAGTGAACAACAAAAGAAGATCCTTTCGTTTCCTGCTTTGGTTATCTTAGGAACATTAGGAAAAATTCTTGTTGCATTTCGATTGCTTGCTGCTTCATTGTGAATTTCTATCTCTCTCTTAGCTAGCTATTCATCGAATTGGAACGATTTTCTTTTGCATGTAGTTCTGCATTAGAGATTCAAGATTACATTCGGTAAGACCCTAAAACTGAAACATAATTTGAAGATCAACTTTAAAATTAACTCAATCAACCTAAGGAAGCATTGAAACTTAATTCTCAAATTTAGAGGTCTAGGCTAGCAACGTGTTTCGACGTCGTTAAACCTATTAGCTGTCATTCACCATTTGGCGTTAGACAGCACTAGCATAGAATTGTGCTCCCTGTAATGTCGAGTATATAAATGGAGACCCTCATAGGTTGCAATCCTTTATCCACACGAATCTGAGTCTGTCCCCCTGTAACCATGATACACTGAACACAACATTTAGGGAGACTCCCTGCACGTAACTTAAGTCCTTGGTCATTTCTCTTTCATTTGATCACCAAGGTGTATATTGAAATTCACGAGAGCTTGGTACACCCTATTAATTAGATTTCCCGAGTAGTCATTTTGATATTTTAGTGATTCCGTAAAAATTGAAAAGATCATCGAGCACTTGTCCTTTCAAGCTCGTCCAACCAGAAAGTGACTAGAGTCACATTTTTCCCTTTTCTTGACTCTTGTAATACAAAAAGGTAGAGTTTTGTTTCAGTGTCATAAAATTGATTACCTACGATCACACACCAATTAAAGTTATTTTTTTGGCTTGTTCATAAGTAATTACTTAGTGATTGGTCTTGAAACCTTGAATTGATCATATCATTTCTCTCTCCTATTTTTGAGACAAAGTCACGGTGGTGGAGGCACCAGTTTCGTCATCCCCTTCATTACCTCATAGTGAATATCCTTCTCCCAAAGTTTCTTCAGAGACATCTCAGTCTACTAGGACTTTAGATTATTGGCCTTTTATTATTCCAAGTTTTCAACCCCTTGCCACTCTATCTCCTCCTGGGGAACCATTTTGATATAAATTGGAAACCTCTGGATGATTGGGAACATTTTAGGGAAGAATAAGATCCCCCTTTACCCTTGGAACTGCTTGCCTCAGAACCGCTTGAGTCACCATGATGCAGGAGCATTAAGGTAGAGCCAACAAAGTGAAAAGATGGTCACATTTTGTGGCTTGGGAAGAGGACTAGTAGTCTAAAGAATTTTAAGACTTTATTTTTTTAAAGTATTTTGTTCAGTTAATTTGGGCTAACACAACCATTGTAATTTGTAGATTAAAAGAATAGTTAAATTAGGATTAGCTAAGTATTTAGTTGAATAAAGTGTTCTAAAACTGAATGAAAGTTTCTGAACCATATGGGGAATCTGGAAAGACATAAAGCCAGACCATAACCACCTTTGAGGGGTTCTGCCATCCATAAAGAAAAAGAGAGACCGAGAGGGAAATAGGTGTGAGAGAGAAGGGTGAACAGAGAGCAGAAGAAAATGTAAAAACCAACCATCTTAGGGCTTGGTTTTATGTATTTTCATTTCTAAATTAGTTCCAAGTGTTTTGTAGTTGGATCGGTCTCTCTACTTTAACCCATTTGTTTAATTTCCCCATCGAAATCAAGTATTACATTTAATTGCACAACAAGAAGGTTAATATGGTTTTTGTTTATGTCAGTGTTTTTTATATATGTGTGTTATTTCTATTAATGAATAGACCGACTGAGCGAGAGGATGAAGTTCCTGTGAACTTTTCACATGAAAATATATGGCAGAGATCGAGGGAAGAGAGACAAAGAACAAGCTTAGGAGGGATCCATGCATTTATAGACTGAATGAAGCTCAAGAGAGATAGTGTTGAAGAATTGCAAAGAATCTCAGGAGGAATAGCATGGAGAATTTTTTTTTGCAAAGGAACGACTACTGAAAGAGGAGCAATTGATTAAAGACAAAAATAATTAGAAGAATTTTGAGAGAGGAATCGATAGTGAGGATTGAATCAAAGAGACGAGGTCTAAGGTTTGAAAACAGATACTAGAGCGGGAAGAAGAACCAAAGAAGAGCCACGAGAAGGTGAACTGGAAGTCACGATTAAATCAAAGATCCGAGGGCATAGGATGAACGGTCATGATGAATTTGAAAATCAGAAAATATGATATGCGATGAATTGGAAGAGATAGATGTTAGCCATTGAATCATGCAGTAGATCAATGGTGGATGATGAATCGTGATTTTACATTTTTTAAATAATAGTGGATAGCATCAAGAGTGCACATGGTATGTTAAATGGGTTGCAATGCGATCCGAGAAGGATGAAAGATGCGATGTGACGAGGGGGAGCCACGTGTCAGCTTTGCGCTTCCCAAGTTTTGTGGTTTAGAGTATTCAAAAAGAGTTAAAAGTTGTGGGCAAGAAATAGCAATAACATACGATTGGTTTGAAGTATGTTGGGACCCTCTAGCAAGAAATACATGTGTATGTAACATGTTTTGGGTTATTTTTATTCTATTATAATGAGTGTTGTTTGATCGCTTAGTGTATGTATGTTATTTAACTTCAAATTGTATTCCACTGTGTATAAGGAGTTTATGTAGGTCCTAACCCACAAGTCTACAGATTATTTTTAAACTACAGTTACGGCTGCATGAGTTGGTATCAAAGCATACAAGATCTGAGATGCGGTGTGAAGGACTTTGAACTAACCAAAGTGAAGAAATATTTCTCATTGATTCTAATTGAGTGAAAATTAAGAGGTAAGACTGTGGCTTGACGGCTTATGAAAAATCATAAGAGCTACAACAACATGAATGAAGTAGTAGCACAGAAAATAAGCAGCAGGAGTGAAAACATCTCAGCAAGAAGATCACATCCTTAAGGGGCAGTGATGAAGGAAGCTAGAAAGGGTTTTCTAGGAGGAAAAAGAAGTGTGGTCAGAACCTAGTATTTCAGCTGAGGTTTAAATATAAGAGGACAGTAGTGTTCTCAAGTGAATATGAGTTGTGAGGGTGACCCTAGAAGGAACATAGAGGAGTTCTCAAGGAGGGTTCTAGAATGAGAACCTATACTTGCCAAAAGAACAAGCACATAGAAAGTTTGGTGAAGTAATTTGTAGCAGGAGGAAATTTTACTACAGGGGCTAGTGCAGCTCATAAAGGGTGAAAGAACTCAAGAATATGACTATTGAAATTCATAGAAGGGGTTTAGGAGGAAACCAAAAAGTGAAGAAGGAAAATGCTAAGACAAATGGAATATGGAAGCAAATGAATGATGAAGAACATAAGGGAGAAATAACTGAGATGAGAACCCATCTTGATCTATTGCTTGAGTTGATACAGAGGAGTGATAAAGACCAGAGGTGTGGATGGATTATGAGGAAGAAATTGAAATGACATGGGCTGTAGATGGAGAGGGATCATAGGTTGAATGCTCAAGAATAAGAAGAATTACTCAGAGAAGCAAAGTATGAAAGGAAATTTATTGCATATGAAATGGAACACAGATTAATTTTTGAATAAAATGTTAATAATACTAATAGGAGGTCTATTGAAGAAATTGTAGGTATGGACGATGAAGGACAACCATTAGGAATTTTCATGGAAGATGGAGGGCAGCATGAATATGCAGTGATCATAACATGTCATGAAGAAATGGAGTTCCCAGAAGAGATGTCCAAATTCTCAAAGGAGATAGAGGAGTTTTTGGAGCATGTGGTTACAAACAT
Organism: Pinus albicaulis; assembly: GCA_034641835.2. Taxonomy (NCBI): domain Eukaryota; kingdom Viridiplantae; phylum Streptophyta; class Pinopsida; order Pinales; family Pinaceae; genus Pinus; species Pinus albicaulis. The sequence goes on along the minus strand of CM076579.1, from coordinate 600,974,472 downwards.
TGAAGAGAATGAAGAAGATAAAAGAGGTTTCTTGCAGCTCACAAGGTGGATCAGGATGATTCCACAGAGGGAAGAAGAAGAGATGACCGCTAATGTTTACCTGAAAGGCTCAAGGAGGAGTCACAATCAAAAGAAAGAAATCAGTAGAGATGCCAGTAAAGAATAAGCATGGAAAATCTTAGTGTGGTATCTACGGACATGTTCATGAAGTCAACTTCTATATATGGATTGTTTGTAGTCCATGATGAACAAAGAGGAGTTCATAAAATAAAGAATACTATGGCTACTGATAGTCATTGTAATGGTTCTAAGGGATATTATGAAAGATCCAGTAAGGATAAACTTGATAGAGAATTAGCTGAGATAAAAGTGCAGCTAGAAGTGTTGAGAGAATTCATACAAGGGAATATGGAACACAAAAGGTATGAATGAGTTTTGCGGAAGAAAAGAGTCAAGTGGAGTCAGTTGCAAAGGAGGCCGAGATCTGACAAAATAATTTAGCTAGAAGAAGAACTTAGAGGAGATGAGTTACAACATAGGATGGGTGTTGAGGAAAAGATTTGATTATGTGAACCTGAGCAAGGGTCCATTCTTGGTGATAGTAATAATTAGGATGAAGACATGAGACTAGCTGATGGTTTCATGGATCCTTGGAAGGATGAGAAATAGAAAAAAGAGTAGATGTTTCAGACAACAATAGGGGCTATAGATCCTTAAAGGTTTTGAAACAAATGATTATTGTATGTATGCACGTGAAATAGGTAAAGAAAGAAAATTTTCTGATGTTTTCATAAAGGATGAAGGGAGAGGAAAGAATCTAAATTCTATTCAATAATAAAATGAGACGGTTGAGTCTCATGTACATTCACATTCACACCTAAGTGGAAGCAATGATTTCCAGCCTACTGTGAAAGCTAAAAACAATGAGGACTTGGCTTATGACGATGGACAAGAACAGAAAGAGGCAAAAGATGTTATCAATCATTCATATGTTATGCTTGAGAAAGCTGAAAAGAAGACCAGTGAAGACATTTCGAGTCTTGGAAGAGACTTAGAACAACAAGAGAAAGATTTGGTGATTGAGTCATCAAATAAGACCACTGGGTCTTGTGAGTTTACCACTGACGATTTGAATGTGTTTGCAGGTTGTGTAGAAAACAATCCATCTCTTGGAATTGTCTCAAGTAAAGTTGAAGTTTATCTAGCAAAGCATAATGAAGAAGAAAATGGTCAAGCAAGGTATGATGAAGAGTGTCTTTATGATGAAGACGAAGTTGAGTTGTAGCAGCAGAAGGAATTCATAAGTTCCTTATTTAATTAAGGAAGTAGCTTTAATGGATATGAGGTAGTAATGCCTCATGAGATGAAACTTGTTCTTGATGAGGACAAGGAGAAATTGGTTTGTGTAAATAGCCAAAGGAAGATCGTTGGAAGAACATTTAGGAGATTCATAGAAGTAGAGAATCATAATTTTATTTCGATTAAATATGAAGAAGCAGTGTCACAAAGAGGTTTTCTTAGTAACAAGGAAGAAGAAAGCCATAAAGATGAAAGTGAGAAATTATGTCACAAGCTAAAGGAAAGTTAGTCATAGAAGTGGAAAAGACTGAATTGACTATTAGGACTAGTTAAGAAGTAGAAGGACAACAATGGAATGTTGTCAAGGAAGAGGAAGCGAGTTATGTTGAAACTAGAATAAAACATACTGAAGAGGTACTTGAAGGGAATCAAGTAATTAGTGAATGAATGAGTTTCTTGCTAAAATAATTTGAGGAAGAGAAAGAGATTGAAGACAATAAGATGGGACCATTTCAAACTGTAGTCAAAACAGAGATACATACTAGTTCCCAAAACTTAATTATGTTATCTAGTATATAGGAAAGAGTGAATAAATATATTAGTACAGGCAAATAATTAGAAGGAAATTTAACTTTTGTCTGCAAGTTGTCCCCTTCCCTCGATAAATCTAGGGAAAATGGTGTTGTCATATTTGGCCCATTTGAAGTAAATTTGCAAACAAGGAAGAGGGATGTTGTTACAGAGGGAGATATCTTCAGAGATATTCATGAAGTTTGGGTGGCAGCAATGTCCAGAGTAATATTTGTAGCAATATATGGGACAAAGTGCAGTAGAATGTGTTGACATAGGATTGGGAATAATATTATATTACATTATAAGATTTAATTTCAAGAAACCATAGATGAACTATGGGAGTTAATGCAAATACCTAAGAAGAGTTACAACAAAATGAAGAAATCATTCCACTGTGGAATTGTTTGGAAAGTGAAGAATAGTGAAGATAGAAGCAGTGGAGCACTACATTACCAAGTATGGAAGCCTGGAAGATTGTAGCTAAAGAATGGTGAATACAATGCAGCTTATGGACAGTAGCAAAACAAAGTTTAGGATCCTAGAAGATTCAAACATTGACGGCCATGACCACGAGGTCATGAATTATTTTACCTCGGGAGTTTGATGCAGGAGCATTAAGGTAGAGATAATAATGTGACAAGGTGGTCACATGTTGTGGCTTAGGAAGAGGGATAACAATCCAGATAATTTGAAGAATTTATTTTTTTAAAGCATTTTGTTAAGTGAATTTGGGCTAACACAACCATTGTAATTTGCAGACTAAAATAATAGTTAAATTTGGATTAGTTAATTATTTATTTGAATAAACTGTTCTGAAACTGAATGAAAATTTCTCAACCATATGGTGATTTTGGAAAGACATAAAGCGAGACCAAATCCACCATTAAGGAGTTCTGCCATCCATAGAGAAAAAGAGAGAACAAGAGGGAAATAGGTGTGTGAGAGAGGGGTGAATAGAGAGGAGAAGAAAATGTAAAAACCAGCCATCCCATGACTTGGTTTTGTTTATTTTCATTTCTAAATTAGTTCCAAGTGTTTTGTATTTGGATCGGTCTCTCTATTTTAACCCGTTTGTTTTATTTCCATATCAAAATTGATTATTCCATTTAAGCACACAGGAGGAAGGTTAATATAGTTTTGCTTCTGCCTGTGTGTTTTATATGCATGTTATTTATATTAATGAATAGACCGATTGAGCGAGGGGATGAAGTTCCTGTGAACTTCACACATGAAAATATATGGCAGAGATAGATGGATGAGAGATGAAGAAAAATCTCAGGAGGAATTCACGCATTTACAGACTGAATGAAGCTCAAGAGAGATATCATTGAAGAATTCCGAAGAAGCTCAGGAGGAGTAGCGTGGAGAAAATGGTATTATAGAGTTGTGGCCACTAAAAGAGGAGCAAACGATTAAAGACAGAAACATTTACAAGAATTACAATAGAGGAATCGACGGTGAGGATTGAATCGCAGAGACGAGGGTTTAAGATTTGATGGCAAATATTAGAGCGGGAAGAAGAGCCGAAGAAGATCCGTGATAAGGTGAATGGATGGTCGCGATTAAATTGTAGATCCAAGGGTGTAAGATGAAAGGTCATGATAACTTTGCAAGTAAGATAGTATGATATGCGATGAATTGGTAGAGACAGGCGTGAGTTGTTGGATTATGGAGTAGATCAACGATGGTTGATGGTTGTACATCAAGGTCAACCATCTACTGCTCAGCCGGGCCAACTTGGTATTTAGGGGAAACCTACCTCATCTCAACCATCAGGCCAACCTCTGTCGTAGGGAAAACTTGGTGGCTCTCAGCATCTAGGCCAAATTGCACCCCAGGGAAAATATGTCCAACCCCAACATCCAGGCCAACTTGCACCCCAGGGATAGCATATTCAACCACAACTTCTGGGTCAACCTATAACCCAGGAGCAACCTGTGCAGCCTCAAGGCCCACCTTTTATTCCTCAAGGTCAATCTCAGATGGTACAAGGTCTGCCCCAAGGGACTGCAGTGGTTTGCTCATAATCAATATCTTGGTCCTCAACTGGTGTATGGGAAGAATTATCTAAATTACAACCCCTATGGAAAAAATCTTCCAGGACATAACATATGGGGTCAAAAATTCTCCCAACCTGGTTGGAATCCCAACACTGGTCTCTATCAAAGGCTTGCAATGCCTTTCAATCCACAATTTCCCTTTATTACTATGCTAGAACTTCTCGATGTGTCAAAGTTGACGAATGATCCTATCCTTCATAAATCCATATTGGCCCCTAGTTCCGACTAAAATCCCTGGCGATTGTCCAAAATTTGAAGGCAAGTCTGAGAAGATCCCTAAGCGCATGTTATGACATACCATATTTGGCGCTCCTATAACTCTTGGGTTGAAGATTCAATTTGACTACGTCTTTTCCAAAGGACTCTCACTAGTGCTGCTGCAAAGTGGTACATTGAACTCTCTCGTGGCATCTTTCAAGATTTCAACTCTCTTGACATGGCATTTCTCACGCACTTCCAGTTACCAGTTCGGTATGAAACAGGGATGCACCTCCTCACATCCTTGAAACAGGATCAGGCTACTCATATCTCCGATCATATTCATGAATGGAGGCGATGTTGTCATTTGATCAATTTTGAGATTCCTAATCAACTTCTGACTAATTGGTTCACTACCTCTTTTATCAGTCCGATTTCTGAGGACATTGCTATGGGGGCATGTGTTACTGAGGAAAAAGCCATCTCTTCTGCCTTATACCTCAATCTCGTGTACTGTCAATCCAGCACGCTATAAGAACTCTTACCCGATGGTCCGTGACATGGAACTTCTAAAGCACCAACAACACCTTCTGTCGACGGTATCGTTGGTTTTGTGTCACAGTATTCTCGTAAGTCTTCTCCAAATCATGTGAAGTAAAAATCTACATCTTCCACTGATACTGATTCTTAGTCACCTCCAAATCCTCGTAAGACCGCGAAAGTGAATTTTGTCCAGTCCACTCTGGAAGATAAAATTTCTGAAGGTAAGAATAAGGGTTAAGGTAAAGGCAAAGTTATGCCCCAAAACAGAATTCTCCGAAAACTAATTCTGATGATGCTTCGAAACGCAAACCGAAGTACCCTTGTCTGATTTGTGACGAAGAGCATTACACAAAGGAATGTCTAGGATGGGATGAGGTGAGTTGACTGCTCAAAACAACTCAAGGCACTCCAGATGTTCTTAAAGAACCATTCCCATTACAATAAACTCATATGGTGGAGAAACCTTAGTCCTCCGCCCCATTTTTCTCTCAGGTTTTAAGGATGAATGGTTTTTCACCCATCTCTATTGCTACTAGGTCGAAAGATTATACTGAACTATGTCAGGCAACAGGGAGAGAGATCACTGATGGTCATCCTCCCCTACCTGCTTCTGGCCCTCTTGACATTGAAAGGCCTAGTCCTGAGCTTGTTGTATGACCACCTTCTAAAGGTGTACACCGAAAGTCTTCCTATAACCCAAATGCCCATGCCGCTTATCATTACAATATTGTTGAGGATTTGGCTCAAGTGCCATCCACTATGTTTGCGTTGGAAGTGCTTTAGATCTGTTCGTCACAATGGAAGGCTTTGCTATATTCCATTGAAGGGGTTGACCCCGCGGATTCTAGCCTTATCACTTTCGATTTGTAAAAATTTGTCCCACGTCTCCCTCACCAGCTTGCATTGATTATCCAAGTTGGGATTAATAGAAAGAATATCCATCGAGCAGTCATGGACGAGGGTGCATCTACTTGTATCATGTCTTCTTCATGCTGGAAAGCCATTGGTTCTCCAGCCCTCAATCTGGTATGCCTATCACGTTAGAAGGGAAAATGGTTAAATTTGAGGTTGAAGTCATTGATGCCAAACTCAATTATTATCTGCTCCTTGGTTAGATTTGGACTCACGCCATGCTATGAATCCCGGCTATGAATCCCGTCCACTCTCTCTTGTGTTCTTCGATTTCCGCACGAAGGAAAGATCATCTCTGTTGATCAGTTGTCCTTTTTCACTTCCATGTCTTTTGAGAGAAAAATTCCATATGTAGATCGTATTCCTACACCTTATGAGAGAATATGACCAGATATTTTGAAAGATCCCACCCTTATGGGTATTTTTCTCTTCCTCTACCCAACACTGCTCAGGTCAACATGATCTTAACGTCTTCTTATTCGTGGATCATCCCTTCACCCAAGCAGGTTGATTCATTTGGTGATGTGATGTAATTAAGCCCAATAGAAATTGATTATGATGAACTTATTTCGGCTTCGGCTCCTCCTCTGATCATACTCCGTTGAGTGTGTCTCTTGATGTGTATTCTCAATCCCTTGGCTCGATGCTTCAGATTCTCCTGATCTATTGAATGAGACACTTCCCACTAATGAGGCCATCGTGGAGACCATGTATCTTGAGGATCCTCCCTGGAATGATAGTCATCATCGTTCCTCCTTTATGCCTTGCCTTGGGGCCATGTCTACCTGTCTTGAGAAATTTGCTTCCCAAACTCCTTCCCGTCAGCTTCAAATGACCATTTTGACACATGAATTTTTCACGGAGGGTAACATGGGAAACATTATGCAAACGATGCATATTGACATCTCCATCAAACCAAGGGTTTTTAAGAACATCCACATTGGGTTGATCTATTCTCCTGATCAAATCGATGTCTATACTAGTCTCTTTCGAGAGTTTCGAGATGTTTTCCCTTGGTCCTACAAAGAAATGATCGACATCTATCCTAGTATAGTTGTGCACGAGATCCCTACTTATCCTGATGCGAAACCTGTTCTCCATTACATGATGGCTGAGTTGACTTATAATTTGGCTCTATGTCACAATAGCTCAACATTGTACTACCCTCAAGCCAATGGCCAGGTTGAAGCCGTGAACAATGTTATAGTCATTATGCTTCAACGTACGATTGGGATGCACAAGTCCAACTGGCATCTCTTGTTGTTTTCAACTCTCTAGGCTTACCGAACTTCGGTGAAGGATGCAAATGGATTCACCCCATTCTAGCTTGTTTATGGTCTAGAATCTACCCTTTTGATTGAATGTGAAATCCCTTCTCTCAAAATAGCTATTGAATTACTGCCTAATACTTCACTAGAGGAAGAGCATATTCTATATTTGGAGAGGCTTGATGAAAATCGCCGATTTGTTGCTCTATTCATAGAAGCATAGAAAAAGTGGGTCAAAGCTAATTTTGATCAAACAGTTTCCCCTCATACCTTTGTAGAAGGACACCTAGTCCTCTTGTATGACAAAGCTTATGATAAGCTAGGGGCAGGAAAATTCCAACCAATGTGGCATGGGCCCTATATATTTAAGCGCATTTTGCAGAACAAGGCTTATGAGCTAATTTACTATGAAGGCTATCCTTTAAACCAACCTAGAAATGGGTTGTACCTCAAAAAATATTATGCATGAGTTTCTTGTGCATGTCCTTTTGTACATAAGTGTGTTTTTTCATTTTTGTACATTTTTGGCTTGGTGTTCTATGCGAGCATTTTTAACTACTTATTATGTCATTTCTTATTGTGCAGATATCTATCACTCCTTATGTTGGTTTCGCGGATGGTGCTTCCCATAGTACCTAGAATCTGTCTTCCGCAACCTGGGTGATTTATAATACTAATGGTGAGTTGATAGGCCTTCAAGGTATTTTTCTTGGACAAAAAAAAAACAATGTCACTGAATACAGTGCCGTCATTGAACTCTTAACTAAGGCCATTGCTCTCGACATTCATGCATTAATTTCAAACCTAGAATCTCAGCTTGTTTTTCTGCACCTTAATGGGCATCACTCTATTGGAAATCCTCAAATTTTAAGGTTGTATTTGCATGTTCGTTTATTACAAAGGAATTTTGATTATATCACATACCAGCATACTCTTAGGCGAATGAATGTGTTAACTGATGCAGTAGCCAATATTATGTTAGATAGACATTTGCGTAATTTGTAAAACATCATCACATAATAAGATTTAGATAGGAAAATAAGCATATATATATATATATATATATATATATATATATATATATATATATATATATCAGTTGTTTGCATCCACGTGCATCATAAGTTCAAAAAATATGTGTGTTTTGGTTACATCTTGAGACATCATGTCTCTCAAAAATATAAATAAATAAAGCCTAGGCATCTAACCAACATGATGCTCATGATTGCATGTCACAACATGCACAAGCCACCTTAGTAAATGGTGGATTTTGTTAGACACCTCTGCATTGTGCCTCTGATATGCATGAGAAACATCCTCGAATCTCATGTAATCTAGGATCCCGCTTGTGAGCCCCTCCAAGTTGCACGCAATCTCCTCTTTGTCGCTTCCCTCACCAGGGGCCACCTTGAAATTGTGTGGGACCCTTCGTGCTATGGGGGACATTCCTGTAGGTCTTTCTGGGCCAACATCTGCATTGCATGAATAAATAATCAGAACATATATATTAAAAAAAAAAAAATACTCATCAAAATTAAAAAATGAGTTTTTACCCAATGCTTCATCCCAATCCTCTCCTTCCAAGAGTGGAAGGTCTGGATCACCTATGAAGTTGGTCCTAGTATAGGGCCAGTCCTCTACGACGATGAGTTGTCGGTGGAGCAAGTCCAAGAATTCCAAATTCCATGACATATGTTGACCGCCTCCCGATCGAGGCACCAACTCCGCCCAACAGACCATTCGTGGCTCTTGTGCTAGTGGCGTAGGTACTATCACCTCTTGGCGTTGAAATATCGAAAAATGTTCTAGGATGAACGGTACAAATATGGACCCATATCCAAATTGTTTTAGCTTTTTGTTCTTGCACTTTTTTAACGGGCACTTAAGGTTGATTGTCATGGCTTCCGCCCAGTTGAAAATGGTTGATGTCATACAATCCATGACAATTTGAAGCTGTGTTTTTGTAGCTTCATGAGAGGTTTGAGATCTGACAACTCATGTTATAGTATAAAACACTATTTTTAGTGCCAAGTTGGTTATTGTCTGGAAATCTATTTTTCCACTCTTAGATCCTTTCTTTGCTCCTGGGAAAAATTTGTCTATAAGAACACCCATGCTCTCACCCATGGGCAAGGAACCTATCATGGTCGGGGCTACTCCCCTCCGTGACAATCCGGTGATAAAATATATGTCAGAGACTTCTATCTCCAACTCTTGATCATGAATCATAAACATCTCTCGATCAGTGTCCTATACACTGATCAAATACTGTAGTAATTCCAGCTGAGCTCGAAGACACGGTGCCATGAATAATTTTAAGAGCCCATAGTATCTCAGGGAATCCATACATCCCACATTTCTCATGGCTAGTTCATCTTCCTCCCCGTGTTCTCTTTCCTTCCATTCGATGACCATTTTGGTTGTTAATCACCTATAAAACCATCACAGGGACTTTTATTGGTCAAATGTTTCACTTTTGAACTATTTGAATGAGAATATTTAGGATAATTTTCAATAAAATGTGGTCACAGTGATTAGCACAACTGTTTTAGAAACAACAGCACTGATTGGCGCCTCCTCGTTAGAATTCTAGGTGGGTTCAATCTTGAAAAAAATCCCCCCAAATACATTAAAAACTAAAAATGCAGGCAATGAAATATGGTTAAAAATGCAGGCAAGGATGAGAGCTCTTACCTGGAGAAGATGGATTTGTGATTGGTCTCCTGGATTTTCCACTGCCAGCTCCACAAGATCACAGTTAAAAATGGAAAAAATATCACAAGAAGTGAAAAGGTGAAAAGTAATTTGTTTTTACTATTTTTGTCATTTTATAACCTTTTCAAAAACCTAACTAGGTTTTTGAGCTTATTTTTTGATTATTTTAATGTTTTATCTTGAAAAATGGGTTTTACGTGCATTTCTTGTGCAGCAACAGGTCCTAACCATGATGATGATGAAGTAACGAGTTGTATTTTATTACTTTTTCAGACTCAGTACAAACATGAAAAAGTCACCCCATGGAGTCATCTTTTAGCTCTTTTCTGACTCTCTAAAATTGAAAAGATTTCTAAGACTCTTATCGTTTTGAACTCGTTAAAAGCTGCGAAACGTCATATGCCTAGTATACGTTTACCCCTTTTTCAGGCTGGGACATATTATTTACGAAAAAGGAATACCTAAGCAAATCACGACTAGAAGGTTCTCCCAGATTATGTTTTCTACCTTTTCGGATCTGTGAGACTACCTACGAAAAGGGCCCTGCTGGAGTTTTCTTTTTTGCTTCTTTTCAAACTCTCTAAACATGAAAAGATGCCGAGTTATTCCTTTGTCAGACTCGTTAAAACCTAAATGTCATCGGAAATTGTTACCATCACGTTACCTCCTTCCTCCTTCCTAGGGCTCATAAAATGTACCAGGATGGATTTGTATGAAGGAAAAAATTATATGACAAGCATATGATATCTCCCTAAAGCTTGTTTTAAAAAATAATTGGGGTACTCGCCAAAAATGGTGGGGGAAAATGGAACCACTTCTCAGTCGTGTCGGTAGTATGTCGCTCTTGAACATGACACTTGTTTGAAATTCGTGTCGATTTGGGGACATCCCATTTGTGATTTTTCCTCCATGGGTTTGGGTTATCTATTTTGACCTCTCATATATTATTTTTCACATCACCATGACCGTAGATCCCTTGATGTCAAATACTTCCAAATTCCAGAGTCGTGTCACCATTATTTTCAAGAGAAGTTTCCTTCTCCAGTTTTCAACCCTTGATCCTCTGCTTAGTCCTGATTCACTATTATCTTATCCTCTGTCTCATGTCGATGATGAGGGAAGAATTATGGCCCTCATTCGACTAGTCACTTCCTATCGACTTCAGCTCATTATCCAAGAAGCTGATCCAAAGACTCCCTTCTGGTACCTTGGAGCTTGCATGCCTCACTGGCAAGTACTTCGCATTTGATGATAGGTCCTCATCATTAGCCTTCGATAGAGTGATTTCGTGGGTGTTCAAATCCAGCTCACTTTTCACATTACATGGATTGTACTAGTTGTACCTTGAGAATGATTGTCATTATTGGTGGTTTCTCTCATGCTTGTTAACAACTTTCATCATTGGCTGGTAATCAGGAAATTTTATTTCATGTTTGACTTCAGCTCACTAATTCGCTTGCTTGAATTTTTACTTGTTCGGGTCGAGATGGAGCACAAGAACCTAGGTTTTGTATGATAAAATCCAGGCTACGAGATGATTTGGTTTATCATGACTATATGCATGACTTTTCTGATTGGATGGCTATGACCATACTTGAGTCATTTGATGATCCTTCTTATTGGATGGTTGCGTCCATACCTCGGGTCTTATTATTGAATGTACTCTATTATGGATGGCTGTGCCCATACCATATATTCATGTATTAGAGATATCAGTTATACTTGTTCTTGCAGGTCTTCCAATGAAGGCGTTTTGGTTTCGGCCTATTCTCAGAAAGCATTTCACCCCTCCCTATCTCTCAGACCTCATGCTTTAGGGGGCATCTATTACACAATACTTTGTCACTGTCCCTACAATCCCCATCCCAAACATTGGAGGACCATTTCAGTGACTTATGTGTACTGTTATACCTTGATATAAGTGTCATTGCATCCCTTGGCATGTCAAGAACATTTCCTCTATTGATCCGTCCTCAAGCAGACCTTCAAAAACATGTAATTTGGGTCGGCGCTGGTAGGCAATTATGGCCTCGCACCAATAGAGAAATTAACACTAAGCCCCACACCCATCGGTGTTCTGTACCAGAAGGGCACCTGCACCGAGTTTTTTTTCGAAAGTTTCTTAAAATAGAAACGAAGGTTCCTTGCTTAACAACTTCATGAGGAGAGTCATCATGGTTTTTTCAACTAAATAACATTGAAGTCCTCCATTTTGCTTCTTGTTTCCTACAATTGTGCAAATTACCAAAGGGATAGACCTCTCCTCCACCTTATGAGGTATCCAAAACCACCTCCTCCTCTCTTATAAATACTTCCTTCTCACATTGATTTAGCTATCTGAACAATCATTACTATAGCTGGTGCATAGAAGAAGGCAAAGAGGAATCCATTTTTGAGAGAGAGTTTAGGCCCATTTACTCATCAAGTATGATCCTGAACGAATACTTGAGACACGCCTGACTGAACCTATCAAAGGAGGCTTGCAATTTCAAGGCATTAAGGTTGTAAAATTATTTTCTCTATCATAAATACATGACTGGTTTTTTGGTTCCAATTTTGTGTTTAATTATATGAAAAATGTTTGATTCTCCTTAAACAATCGAATAGTTGTAAATGAAAATATATTCATGTATGCTATCATCGTTCACTTGATATTTGTGCAGGTACATGGATATCATCGCTAAAGGACCAAGACGTATGAAGACAAAGCCTCAGAGGATCATTTTTGTAAGCCACAGTGAAGCATTGGACCGAGGTAGTGTATCTATCCTAGTTCATCTTTCATTTATAAGATGGGAGTCCAAAAGTCCATCATGTTCCCTTGTTTTTTATCCCACCCTAGGGCTAGAGGGATCACCTTTGTCAGCAGAGGGGGTTTTCTTGCTCAACAAAGGTCAATGGGTTGGAAGAAAGAGAAGATAAGAGAAAAATAAAATATCATAGGTGAAAACCTCCTTTGAGGCACCTAGGCAGACCTACTAGTTGAAAACCTCATTGAGGCGGCTAGTAGGGCTAAATAAAAATAAGAAAAAAGTGAAAAAACGAAAAGAAAAGAAATTATTTTGTCCATTTATCTCTCTCTAATGAATTTTGATGCTCTTTGACCTTTCCAAGCAATAAAAAAAACAAAATGGCACTAAAAGAAAAAGTTGATCAAAACCATAGTCAAAGGAAGTCAAACTTGGACTTCCTCCTCCTTTGGTTAGATGCTCCAAAAGGAGCTAGGTCATGCCAATCCATCACCCTCATCCATTTCCAACATCCACCCATCATTTCCAAGCTTTTCTCATTCATTTTACTCGCTGTCCTAAAATGATACAGGAAACCCTATTTTTCCTACAGGGAAATCCTATTTTTTAGCAGAAAAATGTTTTTATTATATCTCAAAAACCATGCATCCATTTTATGATATTTTTCAGGAGGACATGCATATATATGATGGTAACATGCTCAAGAAATTTCAGAAATTTCTGGTGCAAAGTTTGTGATAAATCAACCTCCATCGCCTACAACCATTTTTAATTTTTCTCGAGATTTTTGCATCCAATGGCGAGATTTTTTATGGGGAGGTGAGTAAGGATGATGGTAATATGCTCAAAAAAATTTAGGTCAATAAGATCTAATGTTTGAGAGCTATGCATAAATTAAGTCTTCTACAAGGGGGTTGTCTTGAACAACCTGTGTAGTCACGTCAAAACTCAACATCGATTATTTTTTCACCCACATACCGGAAGATCCAGCCACCTTGAGCATCATGAAGCCATTTTTGAAGTTAAGAGGAGCACACCTTCCTTAGGAAGTAGCCCATCCACTCCACCAGAAGAAGATTGAACATTGGGAAGAAGACTGCACACAAAAAAAAATTTATCAGTCAAAGAATAATAATTCTATGAAGACTTGTATAGAAGAAAAATCATCAACTACATCACTCACATCATGAAAATATAAGCATCAATATTTTATCCAGGGATGTGAAGAAGAAAAAACACCAACAAAATAAACCCTATGAGATATCCAGATTCAAGGCTATCAGCAATAGGGCCTCCAACATATTATCACATGCAGCTTTAGGATCATGAGTAACAACCTCGAAACCACCAAAGGAAGTTTCAACGGTCATATGAGCAACCTCAATATCACCTCCAAAATCACATCAATGGTAAGGTTCAAGTGTGCAATCATCTAAAAATTTCTTCGAATGTATTCTAGCTTAAGAAAACATTAAAAGTGGGAAAAGTAAAGTTTTTTTATAGCCAAAATCAATAGCAGAGCAACCTCGACCTTATCTAGAAATGAACTTTACTTTTCCACCAACACACACACACACACACATGTGGGAGAGGAACAAGACAAAAGTAAAGAGGACCTGAGAAAGTGGGTAGTAAGCAGTTAGTTGTGATTGAAGACAAGGAGTGTGAAGGGGTAACTGAGGGCGAACTCACTTAAGAGAAAAATAACTCTAATTTTATTTTGCATGCAATGAAAAAAGAGAAAAAAAGAGAAAAAAATTCGAAAAAAAAGAAAAATTTGAAAAAATAAAAAATGAGAAAGCAAAAAATAATAGGTGGACCCACTTCCTCATGTCATGAAAAAGGGAGTTTCTACAGGTGAAATAGGGTTGTCATAGGCACCAAATTCGCTACAGGAAAAATGGATTTGCTACATGAAAGACAAATTTGCTACATGAAGTTAACCATGAAAAATTTTGTTGATCAAAGGTGGTTTTCCTCCACCCTTATCTCTCTCCTCTGCTTACACACTCCATGGTAAACTCCAACATGAACCCATTCACTCATTTCGGCTTTCAAGTAGGCAAAAAACTCCATTTTTACTCCTGACTGTAATTGCTACAGGATTCCTGTATCACTACAAGAAACCCTATAAATGCTACAAGAAACTTATTTACAAGGAAAAAACCTCTCTCAAAGGTTTCTAAACTTAAAAAATAGCATGATAATCTATTTTTTTCCTATACCTACCACTCCTAACCCTAACGTCACTCCCTGCATAAGGATTCACTCCCTAAACCCTATGTTGTGCCACTAGTAGTTAGATCACATATACCTTGGCATGGGTCCTCTCCCCTTACCTCTCCATTAGTCCAATCATTCCATCACTCCATACCTAACCTCCATAAACCATTTCACTTCATCTCTAAGCAATATGGAGCATCAATAAGTAGAGAGAAGTGTTGAGCCTCAAAATTGTGCTTTCTTTCATTCCATTTTACCTCATTTTCCTTTGTCCATTGCTATCCTAGACCCAATTGATCAATGAATATAGTTAAAATTACTTTTAGAATGATTTACATGACTGACTTGCTAAGTTTTGTGATTTTTGCCATTGTAAAGCATTTTGACCGGAACTAGCTGCAGAATGCAGACATTCCGTAGCTAACCGGCGATTCTGCAGCTATCTTCACGTTTGAGTATGTTCCAGGTGGCCTCTCAAGAAAAACCACATATGGGCATATTCCACGTCATGTCTACATGGTTCGTTGCTCACCATGAAGGAAGAAACGAATTCTGGGTATGGTTTTGGAACGTGGGAACACATTTAGGAAAGCAGACTTCTATTAGGACTGTCTCAGTCCAGATGTATTTTTCCTTTTCACGCAGCCACTTCAAGAGTCCTAATGTGATTCCGATAAGGAAAGACAATGTTCCTGAAATTGTTGCAAGTCTTGTTATTTACATTTGTTATATAAACACTTGGGAAACCGAGAGCTAGGCTAGATTTTATGCTAGATTTTGTTCTAGATTTTTCTTAGATCCTGTGCTACATTTCTGAAGAAGCAGTGTGCTCTGTTCAAGTTATTTCACTTTTAATGAAGCAGACAGTGTTGTTTTGAAAGTGTTGATTTGATTTGGAGTTAGATTCCGTCAGGTGGTAGAGGGCCCCTGCCTCTTGCACGAATTTATTTGCGTAATTTAGATAAGTATTCTAGCCGCCTTTACGTTTTTGAATTTGAATTAGTAGTTGTTTTCATTAGCTACTGTGGTTATACTCATTCTAACTCTTCCAAAAGAAGAAGCTCTTCCAAAAGATTATAATGATGAATGGGAAATGGCTATAGTATTGTAGGGTTTAATTGTAGTCTCTTTTATTCACCATCATGGTTATACTTATGATAAGCACTCTTCCACAAGAAGAAACTCTTCCAAGAAATCTTTATACTGTCTTAAGCATGATTGTGATCTTGAACGTTTTAGTTGTGTGTTTTCACTAAGTACCATAGTTTTTCTTGCTCTTAAACGCTTGTCCAAAATATCATAATGATGAGTGGGAGATGGCTATGATATCTTAGTTTTTCATTGCTTTCAGTCTTTACATTTGCATTTGCACTCAATTACACAGTCAGGATTGTTCTAAAAACTCTTCCAAAAGAAGGAACTCTTCCAAAATATCAATCATGATGGACAAACAGACTGTATAATTCCATATAATAATGCATGATAGTTTAGTTAGGATGTTCCGCAGTTTAATTGCACTTAACTCATGTTCAGTTGTTTTGATTTTAGTTTGATAATGACTTGTAGTTTAACACTGTTTTAGGCTAGTGACATCTTAGGTTTGGTTGTAGCTCAACTCATTGCATTTGCACTCCACATTCAGTTGTCATTCACTGCACATTAAGATTACTTCAGTTGTTAAGATTAACAAAACAACCTTCATTATTCACAAATCTCTTCTTGTTCTAAAATTCATAATTGATTCATCACCATATGAACAGAAGACAACATCATTTTAAGGCCCGAAGTACCTCTGCAATTTTCTTATCATTTCATAAACAGAGCCCTCCCTCAAAAGACTACTTTGAAAAGAAATCAATAACTCTTGAGTAAGGTTTTGTGACATTCAATTAAATTGCAGAATAGAGTTAGGAATTAGCTTTAGAGTAGAAGATCTTATGATGGTATAAATTTTTTATTCCAAATATGCTTCAACAAATCTCTAATCAAGGATAAAATGTTGCATCATTATAAGTTAGTTGTTTAAACTGTTTAATTAGGAAGATTTTCATACTTAGTTGACCATGTTTCAAGCTCTCTCTCAAATGCCTTTGATGAAAGAATTTGACAAGTTTAGTTTGTGTTTTGAATCATTTGGTTAAAAGTCATTATCAAGCTTTGTTTTTGATTGGTCATAGTTTAGATTTGATTCTGTTTTAAGTATTGCATTTGTATCAGTCATTTGTCATCAACCAATTAGGTTTCACTCTATTTTTAATCATTAGCTTCCTTCCATCAGGTTTCTAGTCATCGTTCTTGTGAACATAAAATCACCAAAAGACCAAAAACATCATAAATCATCACAAAAGACCAAAAACATCACAAAACACTACACACAACGCATTAAGAAACAAACACCTAGGTACATACAGTACACTTCACTTCAGCAGTTTACCAACCCTGGTTTACAATTAAATGAGCTCAATTTAGGAGACTAGATTGAGACCAAACATTTTGGCGCCATTGCCGGGGAAGTGAAAACTAGGTAACCTTTGTTTCTTAGCATCCAAAAACAATTATATGCGTAGGGAGAGAGATTCAAGGGGAAGATTTATAAGCAGAAGAGGCAGAAGTTTGATTTCTAGAACACCACTTGTTTCATCTAGATCCAGAGCTAGTACACCTTCAACTCAAACCCATCTTCCATCCTCTTCTGATCCTGGAATTCTAGAAGATCTAAGGTCAACTATTCCATTAGAGAAACCTTCCACTTCATCCACTGAACCTGCCATAGAAGAAGATCTAAAAACTCCTGTTGGGGACACAAACCTTTCCACTTCCACAAGAGAGTCAACCATGGCAGAAGAAGGAGGAGGAGGAGTTTTTAATGGAGAAAACACACTATTTGGAGGTAGAGGTAGAGGTAGAGGAGAAGGAGGAAGAGGAGAAGGAGGTAGAGGTGCAAATGGAGGAAGAGGTAGAATAGGAAGCTCTTTTGGGTTCCCTATACTCGATGAAGAAACCAATACAACCATGAAAAACATTTCACCCTCTGTCCTTCCAAACTTCTATGGACTTAAAACTGAAGATCCTGAAACTTTCTTATTCGAATTTGAAGTGCTGTGTAGGACTTATGACTACTTACAAGATGCTCAAAAACTGAAATTATTTCCTTCAACTTTGAAGGGAGCAGCATTGAAGTGGCTTATGAGTCTAATCAGTAGTTCTATTACAACATGGGAAGACATGAAACAAGCATTTCTAGAAAGATATTTGGATTATTGTATGCCGGTTAATCATAAGGAAGAAGTGTTCAAGATGTTACAAAAAGAAGATGAAAATTTGGAAGATTTGTTGGAAAGATTTAATTACAACATCAAAAGGGAAAAAATGGAAAACCTAGATCAAGACACTTTAAAAGCTCTTTTGTTGAAAACAATTAGGGATGAATGGTTGGATATCCTTAACATGATGGGAAAAGAGGATATATCACAACTCACATTACCTGAAATATCTGAGTTATGTATCAACCTTTCCAGAGGGAAATCTAAAACTGCCAAAGGTCCAAGAGATCCTGCTCTTGCAAGGGCAAGTAAATCTGCTTCTGGGACAGTAAGTAGATAAGAAATAGGACATATGCTTGATGATTTTAAATCTGACATCTTAGGGAGTCTTAGTGAACAAATAGACACCCTTAAGATACAAAACAAGCAAAAGGTTGAATCTGATGCTTTGGCAATCTTTTGTCCCAAATGTAGAAAGAAACATGCCTTGAGAGAGTGTCCTTTGGATGTAAAAGTTGTAGAAACCTGTGTCATTTGTTCTGAGAAACATGAGACCAAGAATTGTCCTTCTCTTCCTGGTCTCAAAGCTGTCTTTCAGGAGGAAACTCCTACAGATTCCACAGAGTCTCTCAATTTTGTATCTAGAAGGCCTTGGCAGGGACCCCAAACACAAGGATTCCACGATCAAATGTATAATCAACCTCCACCTTGGAATTCTTGGCAGCAACCTTGGCCCCAATTTCAAAATCAATCTCAATCTTGGGCACAAGGAACACAAAGTCCCTATGGAAGATACTCTCCATACTATCAATATCCACCATCCTATCCACCATACCCACATTTTTATCCTCAAAATCCTCAACAAAATTTTCCTCAAAATCTTCAACAAAATTCTCAACAACATCATCAGAACCAACCACATCAAAATCAACCACTTTCATTACCATTCCCTCAAAAATCAAACCAATTGCCTGCTCAACCCATACCAAACCCCAATAATAAGAACCCTCAGAATACATACATGATAGAAGGCCAACAATTTCCAACTTATTTAATCACTCCTTTAGACCTTAGTGATGTTCAACTGAGGTCTGGAAGAATACTTGAAAAGAGGAAACCTTCTGTGATCATACAAGAACAAGATAATTTTTAGGAAGACTCCCTACGGGTGAATAAAAGTCTTGAGGAAGACACATCCTTTCAAGACCCACACATTGAAAAACTAAAACAAAAAGATCCAATAAATCCAACTCCTGTATTAGAGCAACCATCCACATCTACTTCTATACCTCCCTTTCTGGAAAGATTACAAATTGATACAGGTGTATAAAACAAATCATGGTGCCTAATTATGATTTCTTAGATGAATTGAGAAATGTTTGCATTAAAATTCCATTATTGCAAGCCATCAAGGAAATCCCAATTTTAGCCAAAACAATAAAGGAGTTGAGTATGAAGACAACCAGAAAAAGAATAAGAGAAACCAAGAAAATTCAACTGGTAGGACAAATAGCAGACATTATGATGGGCAAGATTGCTATTCCAAAGTATCTTGACCCGGGAAATCCAGTTGTCAAAATTCACATCAATGGAATTGAAATTCAAAACACACTCATTGATTTAGGAGCAGCAATAAATATCATGAGTAGACAAATCATGGACAAACTGAAACTTCCTAATCTTCTCTTTACACCCACACTATTACAATTAGCAGATAGATCTGTGATCAAACCAGATGGGGTAATAGAAGACATTCCAGTATCCCTAGATTCTTGGGAGTACCCTGTGGATTTCATGATCCTAACTCCTAAGAATAATCTAGGAGGACATCCTGTTATATTAGGAAGACCTTGGTTGGCTACAGCTGATGCTTTTATTAGTTGTAGATCCGGTGATATGTACATCTCTGATGGTAGTTCAACTAAGAAATTCACTTTATATCCTCCGGCTAGGACAATTACAGATCTAGATGACACTCAATGGATAGAGGATGAAGAAGATTTACAACCTCTCTTCACAATTTCAGAAATTAGTGAAGATAATCAAATTCTGAATACTCTAGAAAACTTTGAATCCTCTCGAGAACACAAACATGAATCATTTCAAGAGGGATCCAATATTGAGTTTTTGTCATCAAGGCAGATGTCTCTTCATTCTATGGATAAATTTGGCAGCTCTACAAGTGAGATATTTCCAGGCAAAACTTTGAACATAAATAAGAACCTAGAAAAATCTCAACAAGAAGAGTTAGTCAAAGTATTACAGAGACATTCTTATGCATATGCATGGGAATACACTGACATGAAAGGGATAAGCCCCAAGACTTGTACTCATCACATCTATATAGAGGCAAATTTCAAACCAATCAGACAACCTCAAAGACGGATGAATCCAAATCTTAGGGAAATTGTTAAAGAGGAATTGCAAAAATTGTTAAATATTAATTTCATCTATCCTATTTCAGATAGTCAGTGGGTTTCTCCTTTGGTAATTGTGCCAAAGAAAAATGGAAAATGGAGGGTATGTGTTGACTACCGAGAACTGAATAAAGCTACTCTTAAAGACCATTTTCCCTTACCTTTCATAGATCAAGTATTAGATACATTAGCTGGCAAAAAGTACTTTTCATTCTTAGATGGGTTTAGTGGTTAGAATCAAATCCAAGTAGCACTTGAAGATCAAGACAAAACCACATTCACCTTTCCTTGGGGTACCTATGCTTACCGAGTATTGCCATTTGGATTATGCAATGCACCTGCAACATTCCAAAGGGCAGTATTAGGAATTTTTTCGGATCTAATACATGACTGTGTAGAGGTGTACATGGATGATTTCACAGTTTATGGGAATACATTTGAAGAGACTTTAGAAAACTTGGAAAAAGTCTTAAAAAGATGTCAAGAAGCAAACCTTTCACTTAGTCATGAAAAATGTTTTATGATGTTTACTGAAGGTATTGTTTTAGGGCACCACATTTCAGGGGATGGGATTAGAGTTGATGAGGCAAAAGTTGAAGTCATTTATAACCTATCCATTCCAAGTTGTCAAAGAGATGTTAGAAGTTTTCTAGGATTTACAGGGTATTATCGGAGATTTATAGAAAACTTCACCAAAATAGCATCTCCTCTCTTCAAATTACTCACCAAAGATTGTGAATTCAGGTGGACTTCTGATTGCCAGTTAGCTTTTGAAACCCTGAAAACCAAAATTTCTGAAGCACCTATATTAAGGGGACCTAACTGGAAGTTACCTTTTCATATCTCGACAGATGCTTCCGATACAGCTCTAGGAGCAGTATTGGGACAGAAATATTTGATTCCTTATGCCATCTATTATACCGGTAAAAATTTGACTCCTGCAGAGTTAAACTATACTGTAACTGAAAAAGAGTTTTTAGCTTTTGTTCATGCCATAAACAAATTTAGACACTATATAACAGGCTATGAAACTTTTGTTCACACTGATCATTCTGCAATTAGATACTTAATGAACAAATCAATCACTAATGGCAGAGTTATAAGATGGTTGTTGCTCTTACAAGAATTCAACATTACTATTCTAGATAGGCCTAGAAAACAAAACACAGTAGCTGATTTCCTATCTAGACTCCAAAATATCAAAGATGACACTCCGGTTGAAGATCAATTTCCTGATGAATATCTTTTTGCAATCTCTACTCAAACTCCATGGTTTGTTGATATTGCTAATTATTTAGTTTCAGGAAAATTTCCTTCGATTATGAATACAAGGGATAAAAGAAAAATCATTAATGATAGTGCAAAATATTCATGGGTTGCTAATGAGTTGTACAAGACAGGTCCAGATTTGATCATTAGAAGGTGTGTTCGTGAAGATGAGATGCCTGAGATTCTCAAGGCATGTCATGATGAACCTTGTGGTGGACACTTTGCAGATAAGAGGATAGCCTATAAGATCCTTAATTTAGGATATTATTGGCCATCCTTGTTTAAAGATGCTAAGGAGTATGTCAAAAGGTGTGACAGTTGCCAAAGGGTAGGGAAACCTTCTCCTTCAGGTGAGATGCCATTACAACCTCGGGTACACATTGAACCTTTTGAAAAATGGGCTTTGGATTTTGTAGGACCTATTAGTCCTCCATCAAGACAAAAGAAATATATATTAGTTTGCACTGATTATGTTACTAAATGGGTAGAAGCTAAACCATTACTTGTTGCTAATGAAGCATCTGTAGTTGCTTTTCTTTTTGAGGATATTTTTACTCGTTTTGGTGTCCCAAGGGAAATTGTTACAGATCAAAGAGCTCAATTTACATCAAGGCTAGTGGAGAAAATGATGGAGAGGTACAAAATCAGACATAGAAAATCTACTCCTTATCATCCACAAGCAAATGGTCAAGTGGAATCTACTAATAAGGTCATTGAAGGAATCATAACAAAGACTGTTCATTTACATAGAAGAGTTTGGGTAGATAGGCTTCCTGAAGCCTTGTGGGCCTATAGAACTACATGGAGAAACACAACAGGCCATACTCCTTATGAGCTTGTTTATGGAAAGCAAGTTTTGTTTCCCATAGAGTTCCAGATTCAAACTTTCAAAATGGCAGTTCAGATAGGACTTGATTTAACGGAGGCACAAAAGCATAGATTGAAGTTGTATCACAAACCACTCTCAAGAGAAGAATTTGTCCAGAAGTTCCAAGAAAGCAGTGATGTGAAGTTAATGAAGAAGAATTCTTCTTCTTCATCAACTTGATTAAATTTTCTGAAGTATTTCTCTTTGAAAATAAAAATAAAAATAAAATAAAATAAAATAAAATAAAGGTATAAACATGAAAACCAATCATTGATTGGCATGTTTATACAGAAAAGATAGGGTGAAAATCAGAGTCTCTCTGACACTCTAACTTTTCCATTTTGTTTTTGCAAGCAGCTGTTACAAAATCATAAGTTTAGATCCATAGTGCTTATGATCCATCTCATTTTCATTTCACTCCACTCACCTATCCATCCATACTCCATTTCATTCATTCATTCATATTCTACTTCATTCCATGTTTCATTCATCTCATTCCATACTCCATCCATCTCATTTTCATGTCAAGAATTAAAGTCTGATGTCTTGCTGTAAATAAATAAAACATGTCATGGATTACAGGGCAGTTCTTATGTTCTTCCACTCCATTTCATAAACTGAATTCATTCCATTTCATCATCCACTTCATACATATCATGTCTCATCATCCATATTCATTCATACCATATAACATTTCACCTATATTCCAAAAACACTCCATTCCATGATCAAAATGCTCTATAGGTACATTCTGCAGCTTAACAGACATTCTGCAGCTGATCAGCCTTTCCGCAGCCAGACAGTCATTCTGTAGCTACAAATCCTGAAGGCACCAATCAGAAAACATTAGAATTGCAACAAAATGATCCAGTGTATCCATGAATAAGAAGCATCAAGAAGAATTATGAAGACTCTTCCAAAGGAGAACAAAGAAGACAAAGACTACAAAAAATCAAATGAAAAGCAGAGGTAACAAGTTTAGATTATAATGGCATTTCATAAAGTTTAGCATAGTTTTAGTTATGAATTGTTCGAAAAGGTTGTTTTAATTATTTTTATTGATCAAGACCAATAAACCCTCCACAGAATTTGGATTAAAATCTCTCATTTCAAATTCCATATCCGACATCATTTAAGCGGTTAAAATGGCTGAAGTATTTGAATTCTTCACGTCTCTTAACCAAATCATTCAATGATGATTCTCTTTGCCGTTGTAAAAATCTCCACCGTCTCTTCAATCATTAATTCGTTCCCTCCACCTCACTCCACTACTTCATTCCGTGACCACTGCCATCACTCCATTCTGTAGCCGGCATTTCATTCCGTAGACAGAGATACTCTTATCACCGAGAGCAGAGCAAAAGGATATCAGTTTGAATATCAAAGCATTATCACTGTAAACGCAGAGGTATAGCAGAGAAGAATTTGAAGCCATTTGTTACCAAGAGACAGAGATATAGCAGTCTGGGAATTTGAAGCTATTTGCCACCGAGAGATAGAGGTATAGTAGTGTGGGAAATTTGAAGCCATTTGTCACTGTCAAACAAAGGCATATCAGTCCAAAGTTCCATTGTCAACAGAGGCATATCAGCTCGAAGTTTGAAGCTATTGTCACTGTCAATCAGAGGTATGTCATTCCGAAGTTTAAAGCCATTGTCATTAAGAACTTGAAGCCATTTCAATTCGAAGGTGAAAGTTATTATTTCTGTGGGTAGAAGAGTGTTAATCTGAACATTGAAGAAGAAATTATGGGTTTCATTGTAAGAACTGAACCAGTGGGTTCAAAATACTTAGAAGGCTACCCTCAATGCAAAGAAATGTTGCAACAGATAAGATGGCTTCAATTTTTGGAGAAATTTAATGGCTTCCACAAAGAATTCACTAAAACATTTGCAAGATCATTTCAAGGAACTGAAGTTGAAGTGGGAGATGTCAAATTTACTGTCACTGAAGTTTTCATTGCAGAAGCTACAGGGTTGCTCAGAAATGGAGAGAGATGGTTCAAAAACAGAGAATTCCACAATGAATCTTGGAAACAAATTCTAAAATCACCAGGTATGGATGTCACTGTATTTAAGAAAGGAATTCCAAGTTCTGCATTGAAAAATAAATGGAGAAACATACTACTTCTTCTGCAAAAATTTATTACATGTGAGGGTAGATATGGTACATTTTATGTCTACCACATTAGACTGATAATGCATTTTCTAGGGGAAGACTTAAACCTACCCTATTTCTTGCTTCAAAGCTTGAAAAAGATGGCTTCCTATGTTCAAAGAAGGGTTCAATTTTTAGAGACAACTTTATATCATCATGGTTTGGTTAAAATTTTGATTGAACATCATTTAGCCAAAACAAATGATACATGGGACAATTTCTTGATAAGAAATCATTTTGAAGAGCCAAAATAATCCTCACCTGAACCACAGCTTACAAGGAGAAGTAGGAAATGGAGAGCCTCAAAAGTTGAAATTGACAAAACAGTCCAAGAAAGTAGTGAGGAAATCATTTCAGAGAAGTTGACTCAAATCAAGAGACAACTTAAGGAAGAAAAGGTAATCAGGAAATCTTCCATGGAGAAAGGAGAGGGATCTTCTCAGCCTAGAAGAAGCCACAGACTAAAGGGGAAACTGAAGAAAACACTAATCAAACAAACAAGGGTGATTAATATAGAAGATGAAGAAACATCCATTGAAGAAGATGTTGAAGAGGATTTTAATGAAGGAACCCCTGAAATTGACCCTGCTCAACAAGAAATTTATGACTATGTGGAAACTTTGGAAAGGAGAGCTTCAGAAAGTAAGGAGAGAACCCCTAGTCCTCCACTGTCTGAAATAGATATATTAAGAAGGGATAGGTATGAGTTGGAAATACTTAATAGACACATAAAAAACGAGAATGAAATTCTCAAGGATCAAGTCAAGCTCAAAACTGATATGAACTCAACCTTATCCCTACATATAGACAAAGTGGAAAAGACCAATGAAAAGTTGAAGAAAAGGAACAAAAAGCTAATCAGGGCACTTACCAACCTAAGGTTCAAACTTGTTATCAGAAAACCCAGAAGATCTTTAGCTTCCAGACAAAGGAGAATGAGAGGATTAGATGTTCTTGCAGAAGCCTCTGAGTTCATAGGATAATTTGCATGAGGACATGCAAGGAGTTAGCAGTGGGGGTATGTTGAGCCTCAAAATTGTGCTTTCTTTAATTCCATTTTACCTCATTTTCCTTTGTCCATTGCTATCCTAGACCCAATTGATCAATGAATATAGTTAAAATTACTTTTAGAATGATTTACATGACTGACTTGCTAAGTTTTGTGATTTTTGCCATTGTAAAGTGTTTTGACCGGAACTAGCTGCAGAATGCAGACATTCCGTACCTAACCAGCGATTCTGCAGCTGTCTTCACGTTTGAGTATGTTCCAGGTGGCCTCTCAAGAAAAACCGCATATGGGCATATTCCACGTCATGTCTACATGGTTAGTTGCTCACCATGAAGGAAGAAACGAATTCTGGGTATGGTTTTGGAATGTGGGAACACATTTAGGAAGGAAGACTTCTATTAGGACTGTCTCAGTCCAGATGTCTTTTTCCTTTTCACGCAGCCACTTCAAGAGTCCTAATGTGATTCCGATAAGGAAAGAAAATGTTTCTGAAATTTTTGCAAGTCTTGTTATTTACATTTGTTATATAAACACTTGGGAAACTGAGAGCTAGGCTAGATTTTATGCTAGATTTTGTTCTAGATTTTGTTTAGATCCTGTGCTACATTTCTGAAGACGCAGAGTGCTCTGTTCAAGTTATTTCACTTTTAATGAAGCAGACAGTGTTATTTTGAAAGCGTTGATTTGATTTGGAGTTAGATTCCGTCAGGTGGTAGAGGGCCCCTGCCTCTTGCACGGATTTATTTGCGTAATTTAGATAAGTATTCTAGCTGCCTTTACATTTTTGAATTTGAATTAGTAGTTGTTTTCATTAGCTACTGTGGTTATACTCATTCTAACTCTTCCAAAAGATTATAATGATGAATGGGAAATGGCTATAGTATTGTAGGGTTTAATTGTAGTCTCTTTTATTCACCATCACGGTTATAGTTATGATAAGCACTCTTCCACAAGAAGAAACTCTTCCAAGAAATCTTTATACTATCTTAAGCATGATTGTGATCTTGAACGTTTTAGTTGTGTGTTTTCACTAAGTACCATAGTTGTTCTTGCTCTTAAACGCTTGTCCAAAATATCATAATGATGAGTGGGAGATGGCTATGATATCTTAGTTTTTCATTGCTTTCAGTCTTTACATTTGCATTTTCACTCAATTACACAGTCAGGATTGTTCTAAAAACTCTTCTAAAAGAAGGAACTCTTCCAAAATGTCAATCATGATGGACAAACAGACTGTATAATTCCATAGAATAATGCATGATTGTTTAATTAGGATGCTCCGGAGTTTAATTGCACTTAACTCATGTTCAGTTGTTTTGCTTTTAGTTTGATAATGACTTGTAGTTTAACATTGTTTTAGGCTAGTGACATCTTAGGTTTGGTTGTAGCTCAACTCATTGCATTTGCACTCCACATTCAGTTGTCATTCACTGCACATTAAGATTACTTCAGTTGTTAAGATTAACAAAACAGCCTTCATTATTCACAAATCTCTTCTTGTTCTAAAATTCATAATTGATTCATCACCATATGAATAGAAGACAACATCATTTTAAGGCCTGAAGTACCTCTGCAATTTCCTTATCATTTCATAAACAGAGCCCTCCCTCAAAAGACTATTTTGAAAAGAAATCAATAACTCTTGAGTAAGGTTTTGTGACATTCAATTAAATTGCAGAATAGAGTTAGGAATTAGCTTTAGAGTAGAAGATCTTATGATGGTATAAATTTTTTATTCCAAATATGCTTCAACAAATCTCTAATCAAGGATAAAATGTTGCATCATTATAAGTTAGTTGTTTAAATTATTTAATTAGGAAGATTTGCATACTTAGTTGACCATGTTTCAAGCTCTCTCTCAAATGCCTTTGATGAAAGAATTTGACAAGTTTAGTTTGTGTTTTGAATCATTTGCTTAAAAGTCATTATCAAGCTTTTTATCTGATTGGTCATAGTTTAGATTTGATTATGTTTTAAGTATTGCATTTGTATCAGTCATTTGTCATCAACCAATTAGGTTTCACTCTGTTTTTAATCATTAACTTCCTTCCATCAGCTTTCTAGTCATCGTTCTTGTGAACATAAAATCACCAAAAGACCAAAAACATCATAAATCATCACAAAAGACCAAAAACATCACAAAACACTACACACAACACATTAAGAAACAAGCACCTAGGTACATACAGTACACTTCACTTCAGCAGTTTACCAATCCTGGTTGACAATTAAATGAGCTCAATTTAGGAGACTAGATTGAGACCAAACAAGAAGACTGCTACAAGGAGTGAAAAGTTTGAAGTAGAAATTATGCATATGTCACAACAAGGTCAAAATTTGAGGACAGGTTGATGAATATGGCTTCAAAGGACCACCAACAGAATCTAGGAGGAAAAACACACCAACAAAGACACCTGAGGACCTCCATGCAACACCTGCAAGAAGAAAAAAACAAATAAAAAGGTTAAGCATCTCACTCATAAATAAACTGCTTACTTCGAAAATACATAAAAAAACATAACAAGAGAAAGATAGTCATGTCTATCACCAAATTCTAGCTCCCTGCACCAGATAATGTTTGCAACTCCTTAGCAATAGGTACAAACAAGGCCCTAACTTTTCAGACCATTACAGTTGAAGAATCCCTTGAGAGAAAGAAGTAGCTTGAACATACATTAGAAGTTTAATGGGAAACTGAGATAGGGGAAGAAATGAAAATATACGAGTAGCAAGAAGATCAACTCGAGGAGCAACACATGGACCAATAAACAAAGAATGAAATAGGCCAACAAACATGAAGAACCATAAGGCAAGGATGATGAATAGGTTGGTTAGAGGATGAGAAACAATTTCAAAAGGGGTATGATGGGCCTATAAATTAGAAATAAATTAAGTCCCATATAACCTTTCTTAGGCACATAAAATATATATTAAATCTCTTCTTCTACACTTAATAATGTTTTTTTATGCTTTAATATTTTCTTAGGAAGTTTTAGAGATAATTTCATATTTGTGCCTAAGATATATATATATATATATATATTGAAGGATATTGTGAAAATATTGAGCAGATTATGAAGATTTGGAGAAGGAGATAATTTAGGGACTTGATCCCTACTATTGTAAGATCAATATTGGAGAATAAATAAAAAAATATCATGAAATAATTGATAAATTTTGGAGATATTCTGGAGCTTCGATGATTGAGAAAATCTATGAATGTGTTCCATGTCATTTACTACAAACTCCTAGTGTTGGGAACCAAATCCACTATTTGAGGAATTTTGGAGGGGAAAGCTTATTCCTTTAAATGATAATTCTTCCTCATCATTTTTTATAAGTAACAATTCAAATTGGCCTCTAGGGGCATGCATTTTTTAGTCTTATTGTGGAGAAAACTTGTTTTCTGATAGCTTCAGTTTCTTTTCTTGCATGGATGTACTTGGACTGATTCAATAATGAAGATTGGTGCCATTTTTAGCTTTTAAGGATTGGTTTCTTCCATAGGAGTCTGAATCCTCCTTGTTCTTGGTCATCCCAGGAGCCTCAGAGCCCTATTTCACAATTTATTTATGTTCTTGTCACTTCTGATTCACATGCATCTCTTATTTTTGTTTTGCATAATTCTCTATTTAGTATTGTTTCTTTTCTTGATGTAGGATTGAGTTAAATGAATGAAGTGGGTTCTTTTGCAGGTTTTTTTCAGGTTCAAAGGAATTATTCATCCTTATAATAATTTTGGAATGTCATGTTAATCATTAATCTACTTGGAGTTGGTTACTAGTTCATGAATATAAGGTTTCTGGAAATGCCTTGTAGCGAAATAGTAGTAAATTTCTGTTACTTTTTTAGCAGGGGTTAATGAGATCCATTTGAATTTATTTAACTTGGATTAGGTCATAATAATTCTAAATTTAATAACAAATTCACCCACTTTATTAGGTTAAAAATTTGATATATTAATTAGCCCATTAGTTCTTTAATTTCGAGATTTTAGAGTAGTAAATTTATGTTATTTTTTAGCATGTGTGAAAAGGTGTATTTTGGAGTGATTCCACTTGGAATGGAGACCTAAGAAATAGTACTTAATAACCAAATTTTTCCCATCCCATTTTCATTTGACTTACTTAGTCATTTAGTTATTTATTCCCAAAACGTACTTTCGTGTAGCAAAAACAGAGTTCCCTATGGCACTCTTGTAGCATGTGTAAACTCGACCAAATTTTCTCCCAAAGGTTGGTTTTTGTCTCTTAGGATTTTCTAGGCTCAGTTCCTGGTCGAAAAAACTATTGTATATGTCCTTCACGATTTCACCTCCACAGATGGAGCCCGCAAGGGAAATGGGGGCACGAGGTGTCGAAAAACATGTCATAAAGTAAATGTCATCAACCAATATTAGGAGCACTTTGTCCCCAATGTGAAATTCCTATAGTCCCGGGTCCCATGAATGGATCAAGAACTTCAATAGTTCCATGTGTTTCCTCATCCCTGAAAATCTGAAGTACTTGAGCAACTCATAGTCTCTGAGGGCTCTGATAGTGCCAGGATCATCTAGGGCAACGATATCCTATTCTTCATGTTCTATTTCTTGCCATGTAATTGACATTCTTATCCAATCAAAGTCTGAAATCACATGATAGGCATAGTTAGTATCCATTCTATGAAAAAAACTGGAGAAATTTTGGGTAGAAAACAAGATGAAAATTTCTGAAATGCACCCAACACTCTCCCGAGTGGAAGAAAGAGTGTTGCATAGGAACTGGCCTTCTTTCTAGCCTCTCTGCAATGCATTTTTCGACATCCAAGGGTGCATTGGTCCTAGGGCGTTGTATATTTACGCTAGGAACCCAAAAACCCTAAAAAAATTGCATGAAACTGAACAAGAGTGCAACTAATAGCAAGAGGAAGGTAGGATCTTCTACTTGGTCTGGACGACATGAGAAATGGTCCATATAATTTGTCACAATCAACTGCTGAAGTTCGAGGGTAAAACTAGCTTAGAACACTAAAATTTGAATGGTAAATGTTAAATGGTAAAAATGATTTGGTAATTTATTATTTTAATAGTCTTTTTTATTAACTTATGCATATTTAATGAAATGAATATGGTTTTTACTGATTTTTACTATTTAAATAAGTATTCTTAATCCATTTTATGGTTCTTTGAGCAAGTTTATAGCTGATTTCAGTGAGTTAGTCATGCATGATCGTGAAATGCAATTTTAACCTCAAAGTACACTTTATCTCTTTTTCGAGCTTTGTTAAATATGAAAAAGGACCTCAAAGCACATTTTTATCTCTTTTTTGAGATTTTTTAAACACGAAAAAGGACCCCCCCTAGAGTTCTCTTTCAACTCTTTTTAGACTCTTAAAATATGAAACGATCGCTGAGAACTTGTCCTTTCAAGCTCGTAAAAGGAATTGAAATGACATCTACTCAGTATAAGTTTAAACCTTTTCCAGAATGAGATATATTATATTTACGAAAAAGGAAAACCCTAGTCGAACATGGCTAGGAGGTTTTCTTAGGTATTATTTTATTCTTTTTTCGGATCTGAGGGACTATTATATGATAAATAACATGTGGAGTTTTCTTTTTTCCCCTTTTTCAAACTCTCTAAACATGAAAAAGGAACAAGTTCTCACTTTCTTTAGACTCGTTAAAGCATCAAATAGCGACGGACTTGTCCATCATGACAAGATCGAGTTTCAACTTTTCTAGACTTGTTAAAGCATCAAATAAAAATGGATTCACTCGAAGGGTGGAATTATACATCAAGCATATGTTATCGACCTCAAGATTGTTAAAAAATAAAGAGGTGCTCGTTAGCAATGATTTGGGAAAATTGGAAAGGGATAAAACACTTTATGGTAGCAAGTCTTCATGGACTATCATACCTATGGTCTATCACATGATCTGTCACTTTGGTTTTGGGTGAAATGATGCCAATTCATTCACTATGGATGATATGTTCAAGAGAAGTCACTTAGTTAGTCCTCATCTTTTGAAATACTCATAAAACTTCATTTCATGACCGCCATCCCTGACATTGCTTCATCAGTCACATTCTGTCTCCAAAATCATTATTCCTATTTTGTGTCGTTGAGGGGGAAACATCAATGCTCTCTTGCGACGAGTCACTTACTACCGACATCAACTAATCATCCAGGAATTTGAACTAGAAACAAATTTTCAGTAACTTGGAGATTGATTACATCAATGACATCATTATCGCTTCCGGTGATAGGTTGAAATCACAGGCCTTCGACTGAAAGACATTGTATGGTGTTTGACATCAAATCATTTATTCACACCATGGAGAATGTACTATAGTACCTTGAGAGCCATTATCATAAACAATGGTTTCTCTCGCGTTTGTTAACGACTCACATCATTAGATGGTAATCAAACGGTGTCTTCCCATGTTCGACTTCAGATTACATATTCGCATGGTTATACTCGTCTTTAAGAGACCGAGTGAATGAGATAGAAGACCCCAAAATTAGTTTCATCCATCTGGGTTGCAATTTTAGGATTAGTACCAAATCATCCGTACGATGGGCATTACTGATATGGTCATCCTATCATGCATCTATATCTGTAGACAAGTCTATATTTATATACAACTTTATGATGTTATGATAGTTTATGTGCTGAGTATGGGATATGCCTCCCTTAGCAATTCATGTCTAGGATGAAAATATGTCAGGATGTAATGTATTGTAATTGATGCAGGTCACCGTCCACTTCAAATCCTCCTCATCACATCGTAAAGAAATCACTCAACATTATCATTTTTGACTTCATGCTTTAGGGGGAAGCTATTACAGGTCAATTTTAGCATCATCCCAAAACCTAGATCAGAATTAATTAGGGTCTATCATACTCTAAATTAGTTTCTACATGCCCTAAGCAGGTCATCCCATTGGTGGTTTTCCTTCATGAAATTTTCACTACTTAGATGCTAGTGGAAGTGCCCCATTGAGCCATCAATGCACCCCTAGACAACAATAACTTCTTTGCAAAGCATCTAATCCCATGAAAACATTAGGCGATTTTTGAGGTCTAAAATGGGCCTACTAAGGAAATTATAAAATAATAATGGAAATAATAAAATAATATTACATCATCAAATTTTAGAGGGAAGAAAGAAAAAACTACTTTTTCAACTCTTTTTTTCATCTTATCTCCCAATTTTTTTACTCAAATTTCGAGCAAGAATACTCTTTGGATGAAAAATTTAATTCCTCATCCAAGGAGTACCCATGTTGCATACTTTAGATGGGTCTTGCTACACGTAAAATGATAAATTCATGAAAAACATGATTGTAATCAGTTTTTTAATGTATTTCTCATTTTTCGTGTAGGAGGGTCCATCGAAAGTATGCAAAATTAGTACTCCTTGGATGAGGAATTGATTTTTTCATCCAATGATTACCCCCGCTCAAAATTTGAGTGAAAAATTTGGAAGATAAGTTGAAAATACGAGTTAAAAAAGTAATTTTATTATTTTATTATTTTTTAATCTTTTTACCCTTTTACTTAAAAAATGGTGAATCATCCCCCATGGTTGACATCATCATATTGAATCCTATTGGTTCTTATAAAGTTTATTTTTGTTGTACATCTTTCTTAGGAGGCCCATTTTAGACCTCAAAATTCCCCTAATGGTTGCGTTGCAGAGGATCTAGTCTCACTGTAGAGTGTGTTGGTCGATTGTGAGCGAATTGTTCATTGGATTTCGTGAATATTCCCAACCTCTAGTGGCTTCTAGAAGTTGTTCCATCTTTCACTTTGTCTGATCATTTTGAATATGGACACCATGAAGCCATTAAACCTCTTATCCTCCTATTCCCATGAACAAGGAAACCTCGTCATCCATATTTAGGAAATTCATTCATTGATTCATTAATGTCAAATTACCTTCATCTATTTATAAATAGAGAACTGATCATAGTGCATAAGGGAGAAAGAATTTGTGTTAAGTAGAGTTATGCTGGTGAGATCACATCTCTTGGAGGTATTGTGCATGTACTGTGATGCTGCTGAATTGTTGATGCTGGATGTGATGAGGATGGGACTAAAGCTGGAAGAGTGAAAATGAATCGATCAACTGGTTTTACTCTTTCTTCTACTTCACAATAAAGACATTTTTTCCTTTCCTAATGCATGTGTCAATGATGTTATATGCGTATTTATGAATTAAATCAATTCAATTTTTTAACTTGAATATATAATATTTACTTTTTGTTGTTTTCTGCCTTTTTTTTTCCATTTCAGGTATCAATAAAGTGAGTTCAATTAGATTGAGAGTGATGGAAGCTATGAAGGGAGGTGAGGAAAAGCGAACATATTAAAAGTAGGTTTTATTCTCTTTATCTATTCATTTTAAGGAAAAAGGTTATATATATTTATTTCTATTGTTGTAAGTGCATCACCACACTTAGGGAAAGCATACTTATCCGTAGGTTTGATTTCCATAAAAAAATATTTTACTTTAGTTGCTTAAGTATATAGTACATTACAAAGGGCTTGTATCGACCTTATACATTCAACATCACCATCACTGGATGCCGAAATAATTCCTATCGAGAAGATTTTGCATTTAATGGATCATTTTATATGATTCAGTGATTGGTTCTTTCCTTCATACTTTATATGGCAGGTGCCCTAGATGCATTTCCTAATGTACAACTAAATATTTTATTAGTGTGTTTTCTTAGAAATTTTATAACACAAGCAACAAAAAACAATTTGTGATCACATAATTTTTTTTATCAATTTTAAACTTCCATTGTTGTTCTATGATATTGACATCCAATCTGATATCATTAGGGATGAAAAGTGAAAAATTATTAGTATGTTTCCTAAGATAGGGATCAAAACAATGAGTAAAAAAATTCTTGAGGTTTTGGACTTAACATTACAAAATTACATTGTTGATGTATGAGTTGAAGTTGTTGTGTATATGCCAATTATTGCATTTAATACTAGCTATGATGTTGTTGTAACCATGTGAAAAATATTGGAGGTCTTGATTGAAGACAAATATGACAAATTTTGTGCAATTGTAGCTCATGATATTGGATAAATTGCATGTTTATTTTCTACTCCTTTAGCAATGATTATGTAACCTAATTTTTGTGTCAACTCCACCAAAATGTTGTTTGATAAGTGAATTTTGGAAACATATATGATCTTATTTCAAGATCCTGTTGCACCCAGTGTAATAACAAAATTCAACTAACTCAGGGAAAAGTGAACTTGATGTAACTTACATAAGATACTAAGGGAATAAATCATTAATAATACAACTTGTAGAGTGTGCTATCAGTATTTGTTAGTCTCTCTTTTATCAACTTATTTTTAGTCAAGCATTAGAGAAAGTTCAATTCACTATTGTGGGAAGCATTTCTCGTCTTTCATGCTATGCAATCAAAACTCGTCTTCTGAGAAAAAAACATTTGTGGATAAAATGTCTTGATATACTTCCACCTTATGAGAAGAAGGATGTGAGGAGATTATTTTGTTTCAAAATTCATCATTTCATTGAGAAAAATGTAATGGATATTTGGTTTGAAGATGATGACACATGCAATAAAACAAAAGAAGAAAATATGCTTGGAATATTGATACATGATTTGGAAGCCAGTGAGGATCCAGATGTATTTGAGAATTTGTTGGAAACAATAACATAAATTATGAAAATGGATACTATCCATGTATAGTTATATAATTTTCCTCATTTTCTTTATTTTTTGATTGTAATATCCCAAAAGGGAGAATGCAGTAATACAAAAACACAATATTTGGAACCTACAACAATGAAAAAAAATCTAAATACACCATAAAAATATACAAAATAGATGAGCCATTTTATTATATGGAGGTGGATAAAAAAGTACAATAGTGCTCAAAATATGAGACACTCAAGCCAAAGAAGTGGCCTCGAATGACCTTGAAGTCCTCCCAGAAGAGGGACTGCGTAACTGTTGGACTGCTGAAAAGGAATACTGCACTGTCCCTGCTGCAAATGTCGGGACTACAATTTCCAAAAATTATATATAAGTGTAGATATGTCAGTTCCAGAGAATATATGATGTTAGGAATTCAGATCCGGGCTCTATGATGAATACCCAAGATAACCAAGAAAGGATTTCCAGATCTGACAATCTTGTAAAATCACCCTCTTAGGCCCTGCAAAATATATTTGCTGGGTATGCAGATCTGAAGCAAGAACTGATCATAAGATGGCTGAAATGTGATACAATCATATATATGCTTGAAGGGCTGAACCCTTCACTATATTCACAGGCTAGAAGCTCAAGATCTAGCTCCTCCTTCCTCCTCCACTTATTGCAACTTTTGAATACACAACAGCTGAAGAAAATTGTGTTGTCAATGAGGGAGGATCTATATCCTGATGCTAGATGCTACAATGTAGCTATTGAATGATGGAAACAATGAATAAAAAGTGAGGATATGGTCCCTCACAGGATTTCTAGCTGAAATACTGGAAACTTACCTCCTCTAATAGATCTACAGGATTGGACTACGCAATCCCTTGGGGAATTACTGCTGCATGGAGGTGTGTAATGTTGGCCTGTATTCCAAATATAAATATATAGCTCTTGTAAGACTAATCTTGAAGCCCAAGGTGAAATTATGAATCCTCCACCGGTTCCTTAGCTGAAATGCCAAGAACTACCTCCTCCTCTCAAACCCTCAAGCAGGAATGCGTAATTCCTAAGAATGAATGTGCTGTAGAGAAGGGATGGATGTGGCACCAATGCCTGATGATGTATTGCAGCTCAAAATAACCTTCCCAGAGTAGACACTCGAATTCCCCCATGGGTAAGGGTGGGATTTCCACTCGGAAACACCCGTGTGCTAAACAACACTGCAAATTTAGCTAAGCAACTGAAGCATGCATAGAAATGCGAAATGAAAATTCTATATCTAAAAAAATAAATAATCAAAATATAAAGCCTTCCTTCTATTTCTGCATCCATCTCCCTTATATGTTTTTTGAGCCTTCCATAGACCTGGCCCACCTCATAACTACGTTGTACATGTTGCCACTAGCCTCTATGGATGTTCTCCACCATATCTACATTTAATTCCCACTCTCTCCATCATGTGTGCATTAGATGCACCACTTCCTCCACTATTTCATCATTAGTGCTCTATGATCTTACTTTTAATGCACCATGATATCATTTGACTTCCTACATGATCTCCATGATCTTATCTTTAATAATGCATGATCTTGACTCCTTCTTTATTAATAAAATGATCCACTACTCAATAAAGCATATGTACTTCTAAATTAGGGACATACACACATCAAAGTGGATTTTATTCATCTATGGGGTTTATGGGTCCCTCCACCCTCTTATTTACTTAATTAATTAGAAAGAGTAAGAACTATAATATTCCAATTAAATGATGGAAAATTGGGAATATTATAGTCCTTCCTGCCAAGATTTTGCTTTTCCTCAAGAAAATCCAAAAGTGGATGCTATAGAAATCCATCTCCCTCCAAATGGAATCCTCATATGGAAGGTCTCCCCATCTGCTACAATGTGGAATGCATGCTCAACTCTAAAGCCACCTCTCTAGAATGTCTAGAATGGCCTCCAACTATAAATTTAGATTTCTGTCCTCATCAATGAGTCTCCAAGTGGAAAATATATGTTGTCCAAGATCCTCATCTATGCATGAGATACATAAAGTGAAGTGGTATCTTCCCAAAGTGGAAAGTTTCCCATCATAAAATATCTCTGCATTCCATGCTACATGAAGTAGATTATATCTCTCCATGCTTCCATCCTTGGACTTGTTGGCCTTCTTGGATCCAAGCATCATCCCAACAATGTGAAAAATAATAAGTAGAGATATATGGGTGAACATGTATAATGTAAAACCATACGCTCCAAATAACAACCACCGCATCAAATACTTCTACTGCCATGCGAAATCATCATTAAACCAAGTAAGAGATCCATGCTCTCTCAATAGAAGCCACCGCAACAATGCCTCTTGCTGTCATGCCATATCATCAACCAAAGTATGAGAGCCATAATATCTCAAAAGAAGCTACCGCAACAATGCTTCTTGCTACCATACCACATCATCATCATACCAAGTATAATGACCATAATATCCCAACAAAAGGCAACGCAGTAAGGCCTCTTGTTTCCAACCTCTTTCATCACTAGGCAATGTATGGGTTAAAATCAATCCATACTCTCCCAAGAGTAACCAAAGAAATAAGGATTCTTGCTGCCACCTTACATCATCATGATGCAAGTCATGTGTTACACCAATTTTTGGTCATCTAACCTGTTGCTATTAGATGCAATAAATTACACCATGTAAGACCAATTTTACGATAGTAAAATTGTTAAGTCCCTATATTAACAGTGTAGTCCCTTATTATGTTAGTGTAGCCCCCATTATTGTTATTTTTGTACCCTTGTAACCCCCATATTGTTATTATTGTTCCCTTACATTATTATTGTTAGGTTGGCTAGGATTACATTGTGGCCCCATGGACTCCTATATATAGAAAGGAGGTTTTTTCATTTGTATCATCCAAGAATTGTTCATTCGCGTAATATATTATAGGTTTCCCCCTCACATTGGATTATTAATAAGGTTTTTATATCTCTTTTCCTCTATTTTTGGAGCTGGTTTCACAACATTTGGTATCAGAGCTTTGGATTCTAGGGTTTCGCTGCTCCAAACAGGTCATCGTGAACATTTCACTATAACGTTTTTTCTATGAAGGTTCAGAAGCTAAAGTTTTTAGAGTGTGAATCCAAAATCCTAAGGAACATCATTACAAAATTTCAGATTTTGGTACGCAATAGTTTCAGAGATATGATCTATGGAAGTTAGGGATTTTTGCAAGCTCTTGAATTTAACCTAAATGGGCCATCGAGGAATTTTTGCTATAAATATTTTTCTAGGAGGTTTAAAAAGCTGAAATTTTTGAAAAGCGAAGCTAAAATCTGGAAGAACCACCTGTAGAAATTTCAGATCTTGGTGCACAATATTTTTAGAGATATGATCTGTGGAATTTAGGATTTTTTCAGGCTCCCGAATTTCATCTCAAAGAGGTGACCGTGGGAAAGACGTCATAACTCTCTCTCTGAGAGTCAGATTGAGATGATTTAAAATGTGACCACAAGTACATGGAATTTAGTTTCTTTTGTGTCAATTTCATAGTCGAAGGAGGAAACAGGGACACATGGCAAGTCATACAATTTCGCTCTACTGAACTAGTCCATAATTAGGTCATCGTAGGATATTGGGCATAAATTTGTCTTCAAGAATCCAAATTAGGTCAGAATTGTGGCATTTAAAAGAAGATTTAGAGGGCTACTTCAGCAAAAAAAAATCAGTTATTGAGGATCCAAAATCACATATATAATTCAATTTCAATATCGAGCTTCTCAAAATCAAGAAATAGGTGTGTATTTGGTTTTTAAAATTGCTAACGTTTGTTTGAAAAAATAGTTTGAATTGATTAAAAGGGCATATTTTAGAATTTTTATCAGTATTGGGTTCTATAATGCCTCAAAAAAATAATTCCATACCCATTAAGCCCTCAAAAATCTATACTATGATGCATGAAGAGGAAGAATTGCAGTATGAGATATCAAAATTACGGTACCAAGTGCAACAAATTTCGATCTTATGAAGAGAAACCGAAGATGACATAGATGATTTAAAAGAAAAAATGGAGGCTAAGTTGGATGGTTTGAAGGATCAAATAATAGCTAATATGGATGATAAATTAGTGGAAGATCACATTGAGCATCAACAACAAGTTCTCCAACTCCAAAAGGATAACCTAACTTTGGTGCAAAATCTAATGAAACAACAGGAAGATCAACATTACATCGAAAGAAGTTCTGGTGCAGTCATAGAAACAAGAACTCGATAAGTATGATCAATTTCAGAGTATCTCAGCAAGTGGAAGAAATTTCCTTCAGAATATTCCACATGGGAGGATGAGAATTTTATACAAAAGCATCAAGAAATAATCAAGCGTTGAGGAGAACACTTGTTTGAAGGAGAGGGGCATGTTAAGTACCTATATTAATAGTGTAGTCCCTTATTATGTTAGTGTAGCCCCCCTTATTGTTATTGTTGTACCCCTGTAACCCCCATATTGTTATTATTATGCCCTTACATTATTATTGTTAGGTCGGCTAGGATTACATTGTGGCCCCATGGACTCCTATATATAGAAATGAGGTTTTGTCATTTGTATCATCCAAGAATTGTTCATTCATGTAATGTATTGGAGGTTTCCCCCTCGAAGTGGCTTATTTATAAGGCATTGATATCTCTTTTCTTCTATTTTTGGAGCTAGTTTCACAACAAAAATTGCTTTCACTATGAGAAATAATTTAATAACCCCTTGTTTATTAAATTATTTCTTGTCTAAATAGGAAACCCCATGAGGAATAATTTAATGAATCCTTACTTTTTTTATTTTCCTCTAGTGATAATTAACTAAACCATTGTTTAATTAATATTCCTGGTCATATTTAACCCAAAACATGATAATTAATTAGATGAATTATTATTTATCTTATTATTCTCTAGGAATAATTATTTAAATCATTAAATAATAATATTCCTTGTTGAATTTGACTAAATCATTTCTAAATAATTAAATAAATCATTATTTATTTAATTATTCCTTAAACTCATACTTGAAATAATAAATAAATCATTTATTTTTTATTATTTCTAAATAAAGGGATTTAACCAATTCTAAATTCCTTTTCCCCCCATAAAAAATAATAAAATATTCCAAGTAAGTTGGATCTAGATTTGGTTAGTAATATTTTAATTATGCACCAATATATAGAGTAACTCAATATTTTGTTATAAATAGAAAGGATTTCCTTTCTTTCACTACCTTTTGTAACCTTTTTTTATCACCTTTTGATCTGACTTCGATCCTCCATCATTGTCATATTTTTTCTACTTTTTCTTGTGAGATTCCTTTGAGTTCTATTTTTTTTGGGTTTTCTGCACCGTCAAGAGAGAGAGATATTGGATTTGAAGCACTGAGGACATAAATGAACCCGTCCCATTGAGGGAAACTGGTAACATCTTTCTTTTTTCCCTTCCTAGGTGTCAAAATACAAAAATTTCCTTCTAAATTGTTGTCTTGTTTATTGGATGTATGGAGAAACTCATGTTTATTTTCATTGTTTAATGTCTTTAACTGCTTACATCTAGATTTTTTTATTCCATTAACACAAGAAAATAGCCATAAACCATAAAACGATGGATATCGATAATATTTGTCGTCCAAATATACAATATTTTGGAGTCCATTAACTTTGATACATATGACATGCCCATA
This sequence comes from Pinus albicaulis, assembly GCA_034641835.2. Taxonomy (NCBI): domain Eukaryota; kingdom Viridiplantae; phylum Streptophyta; class Pinopsida; order Pinales; family Pinaceae; genus Pinus; species Pinus albicaulis. The sequence continues at coordinate 600,933,553 of CM076579.1, read as the reverse complement.
GCATGTTATAAAAAGAAAAAACTGGGGGAACCTCATGCCCTACATCTAATCACTATCTGGAGGGTCTCAGGCCAATGGCTCAATTCCTGTAGCCCGTATATCATGTGTCCCCTGTCCAACCATCACCATGCACTGCATGACTCCTCGACACTCTGACGGTATAACAATAAATGACTCTATGTGCTGGTCATCAAGGTACTGCCAACCACACTCAGAAACAACAGTCAGAAGCTTCCCATATCTATGAGGGATATCCTCTAGGAGGGCCATTGCATCCTCATTTTGTGTTCCCATATTTCCATTGGGTTCTGTAGCTCTTGACACTGCAGGTCATCCCATATACCTAGTCCGTTTCACCGCTGCTATATCTGCATAACAAAAGTAAATGATTTAGTACTATATACAATATTTTGGAACTTTAACATGCACCATAAAAGATAAGAAACTTTTCACTTACCATCTAGCCCCCATGCTCGACCTGGTAGAAGTGGCAAGTCTGGGTCCCCATGATAGTTCATCCTACTATAAGGATAGTTGTCTATGTATAATGGAATCTGATCCCAATGCACAAAAAAATTGGGTTGGAACACATGTACGACTACCCCACCTCCTCCTCTACACAACAATTTCCCCCAACGGTGCATCCTGGGCACTCGCAGGCCCCCATCCTGGATCTGTAGACAAGGATGAAGTGTCATGATCTTCTCAAAGAACAACGAGAAAATCACTATGCCATATGCACAATCATGGTTCACCTACCACTTGCACAATGAGATCTGTCATTTCAATGATGATATCATCATCTAGGCCCACCCATCGTAGGTCCCACTCAATACACCCTCAACCAGCATCATCTACCCTCTACTGATGTGGTGGAGTGCCTCGTTGCCCACGATCGGCAGCACTGTTGTGGCCACAACACGAGTCTCTAGCCTCTCTAGATCTCCGATCGGTATCCGAGTGCCTTTCACATGGACACCTGGTCAACAATGGCGCTCTAAAAATTCCATAATGTTTCTCCCTTGCGGTAACACTGACTGTGTGTTTCCCACCATCCCCAGTGGCAGGAGATCGGTCAGGAAATATATATCCTAAACCGTCAGCACGATGCGGTGCTCATGAACTATAAATATCTCATGATCCAGGTCCCAATAGCTTACTATCTGAGCTATCAAGGGCTCTCCTACCCTCATCAATGGGTTCTCAACAAATTTAATGTCCCCAAACCTGTCCAATGTGGCTCGAACTACATGATCCTCTCGGATCTAAGAACATAAAGTATCCAGGTCTCTGTCTCCCCAGTTGATCCTCAACTTTTCCATACCTGCACAAAACCATCATGTTTGTTAGCGTATAGAAAGGAAAGACTACACCATAACCATAAAATAGTAGCTCTCAACCAAAAATAACACTAAAACCCATTTATCTGACAGGTTGCACTTTTTAGGTCATTTCCTGGGACATGTCATAGATTTTTGCCTAGTACCTACTACCCAGGTCATAGAAAATATCCCAAAAAGTGTGACTCGGTCATGAAGAGGTCTATTCCTAGGCTCTGGGTGCCTAATATGAAACATTAATCCACTAAATTGAAATATTATGGTTAGGCCTCTTACCTCCAACTGATAGATCTTGATTCCATCGGTCAGTTTTCTCGCTACGATCACCACAAGATTTAGGTCCTTTTCTCCTCTCTACATTCACCATAGCTACACTCGGAAATGAATCAAATTGGAGGGAAATTGCCTTATGAAAACATAAACTTCATATCTTTCTTTTGCCAATTACGACCAAATCGCAGCTCGGTTTGGTAAATCGTCAGCACTGTTGGAAAGATCTCACTGAGCACGAAAATGAGTATCCTTTCATTTCTGGTGATTTGATACTTCACCCAGAAGTATTTTTTCCAAGAAGGATCACTTCGCCACTTATAAAAGTTGAATTTCTTCACTTGGGACACTTGTACGTGGGGTACCACTTTGCCTTCATACTTGTCAATGCTCATGTCGATTTTCAGCATGAGTAACCATATTTCACTCATGTTTTTATGGTCCCCACTAGGCCTATTATGCATGGCAGCATCATCGAGTCGCCCTTTTTTAGAGCATCCGAGTTGAGTCATCATCGCATCCATGGAGTGTGTCCCAAGTTCCTTTTGTCTCTAGTCACAGTATTCCATATTTCATTACTTTGTACCTCTCTCATGTCGCACATTTTGGCCTCTAGCCATACTGTCCCATATCCCCTTCGGAGTCAAGTCAGTAACTTCCAGGTCATCCGTGCCCTTTATCCTCTAACAAGGGAAGTCGTCAGCCCACTACTCAGTACCCCCAATTCCACCATCATCCTTGGTGTTAGTCTATTCATCGCTCTACTATTATCCCTCATGCCTTAGTTGAGGTTCCCTTATTGAATCAGCTGTGGCGAACCTCCTTCTGTCAACATAAGATTATTCATTCCAGAAGAAAGGTCTAGAGGGCGATGTACCTTGGTTCTAGATTCCACTCTTGTTCGATGCCTTAGATCAGGAAAAGGCACCCTTTATTTCCCTTTGATTTGATTTTTTCTCACTTCCAGCTCCTTATGGCATGATCGAGATCCGTATACTTGATGGTTCAGTGACGCAACAGATTGTACTAGTGATTCTTTGGCATGTGTGAGATGTTTCGAACCTCATGAGAGGGTGGCCCTTCAGGTAGCCCCCCACATACCTGGATGACCTCTTTTAATACATCCTTCGATGTAGCTCTACAGGTTTGATGGTTCTGGCCTTAGACGCTCGCAACACCTTTTTAGTTTTCATGTATCATTCAGATTTTCAGAGCCCTTTCCTCTTCTACAAGGCCTCTTTGGTTGTTATTATATCTCGTGTACTTAGATATTATTGTATAAGTCACGGCTATTGTCCCAGGCACAATATTTATGTGGGATCCATTATGTTTTTTATCTGGCCCATGTTTATGCTAGCATGTACTATATAGCTCGCTCCCATGTTTGTTGGGCACACCATTATTCCTTGTACTTTGTCATCTCCGCAGGCATAGGTATGCCTCCCCTGCCTAATTAAGAACAACTAATCACTCATAAAAGAGACTTGTCGCACCTCTAAGTCTCGCCTCCTCAGGGTCTTGTCCTATCTCACTTCAATCCATCTTATATCTCTCTCTCTCTGACTCCCCTTCGGTGTCTAGTGATTGTGTTATTACAACATACTTCATTCATACGATTAGCTCCTAATGCTCACATGTTGGGGGGGAATTTGTTACACCAATTTTTAGTCATCTAACATGTTACTATTAGATGGAATAAAGTACACCATGTCAGACCAATTTTACCATAGTAAAATTGCTTTCACTATGAGAAATAATTTAATAACCTATAGTTTATTAAATTATTTCTAGTCTAAACATGAAACCCCATGAGGAATAATTAAATAAATATTTATTTTTTTGATTTTCTCTAAGGATAATTAACTAAACCACTGTTTAATTAATATTCTTGGTCATGTTTAACCCAAAACATGAGAATTAATTAGATGAATTATTATTTATCTTATTATTCTCTAGGAATAATTATTTAAATCATTATTTAATAATATTCCTTCTTGAATTTGACTAAATCATTTCTAAATAATTAAATAAATCATTATTTATTTTATTTTTCTTTAACCTCATTCTCGAAATAATAAATAAATAAATCATTTGTTTATTTATTTATTATTTATAAATAAATGGATTTAACCAATTCTAAATTCCTTTTCCCTCCACCAAAAATAATAAAATATTCGAAGTAAGTTGGATCTAGATTTGGTTAATAATATTTTAATTATGCACCAATATCTAGATTATCTCAATATTTTGTTATAAATAGAAGGTTTTTCCATTCATTCAATACCTTTTGTAACATTTTTTTATCACCTTTTGACCTATACTTTTGGTCTGACTTTGATCCTCCATCTGTCATATTTTTTCTACTTTTTCTTGTGAGCTTCCCTTGGAGTTCTATTTTGTCTGAGTTTTCTACACCATCAAGTGAGACATAACTGGATCTGAAGCACTGAGGATATACAAGAACCCATCCCATTGAGGGGGACTGGAAACATCTTTCTGTGTTCGCTTCCCAGGTGTCATAATACGAAAAAATATTTATAAATTCTTGTCTTTTCTATTGGATGTATGGAGAAAATATTGTTTATTTTCACTTTTCAATGTATTTAACTGCATATATCTAGATTTTTGTAGCATTTATTCTAATAATCTACTATATATATAAGGAAATTGACAACCACATTTGATGTTAGGGTTGTTTTTTATGCACATCTAAAGTGAGATTTTTTTATACGCTTGCGATTAGAATTCACACTAACATCATGGAGCAACAACATACTGATTGGCATGTGGAATATCACATCAGAAGAATACAAAAAATCTCCCTTCTTCCACATCATGTGAGAGTCATGCCATGTCGCAAACAAAAGTACATACATGAACATATATATACCCCAAACAAAAGTACATATATGGACATACGATATATCATGTGATGGCCAAACTCTCTCAACAATAATTAGTGTAGCCATGCATCCTTCTGCTGAATAACATCAGTGATATAAATGGCATGTACCACACAAATGTGAGATGTTGGGTAGTAACCATACTCACCCAAAAGAAAAAATAACAACCATGCTTCTTGTTTCCCAATATCATAGATATGCAAGTAGGTTCTCAATCCCTTGCTCATCCTCCTCATCCATCCATCCCACTGTGGATGATGAATCATGTCATGCTCAAACTTGGTATCTACCCAAATTAGAATAAGGTTCCATGCATACTATAGGTAGAAGTTTCTCTTTGAGCTGTGAGAAGCTATCTTAGTGATAGTGATGTAGATCTGCATGGTGATACATTTTCTATCTCCTGGCCATACACAATGCTGAACTCATAGTTAGGAAATGTACTGAATATAACTGTGATCCTCCCCTCCTATGAAACTCCAGAATTTGAAAAAAAGTGTTGGGTGTAGCTCAACCATGATAATATGGGATAGCTATACATATTCTCCTTGATCAATTCAAGGGTCGTTTGCACAGTGATAATTTCTGCTTCAATTCAACAAGGTGCTCTAATACTTGGTTAAGAAATTTACCTAATGGCATGGTCTCAAAATCTCAATATGAGGTGCTGAAATAATTTGATATGAAAGTGTTGGAAAACATTCAATAAGATAAATCTCGAGAACATCTTGCATAGCTACAAGATTTCCTCCAACAAGTGAAATGGACTCTCTAATTGCTGGTAATGATGATGGTTGCATCTCTTCTACTGTACCAGCACTTGTACCTACCTCCTCCTCCTCATGCATCTCATGAACCATGCATGGGGCTCCCAATTTTAAGAGATAAATACCATCTTGAAAATATGCAAGTGTTCCTCTTGCTGATACAATTATTTTTGAAGCTAGTGGTGGTGGTAAGGGATCCTCTTCCAGAGTGATAAGGACAACATATGCCTTTGGATCCTCATGTACTATCTCATAAATTATGGGAGATGTCTCCATGGGAAATTTCTCTGGTTTCCTTCTACCAAAATTATTATTTAGTCTCTAAAATAAATCTTCATAAGTAGTCACTTTGGCATGTGACAAATAATTGAACCACCAATCCTATGCTTCACCCTCAAGGTGCAACACTGCAATCTAAACAAACTCTATTTCTACTACTGGATATAGCTGAAAGAATGCATCTAATTCTTCCCTCCAAGCCTTCACAGTGCTTGTGGATGATCCATCAAATGTAGGCAAGAATAATCTATGCCTCTTTCTTCTAATGCTGCTGCGGGATCTCCTTTCTTCTTTCAGTTGCAAAAACTCTTGGAGACTTAGATTCATCTTGAGTGCTTTAGGTTGTGATTTGTACTCAGGAAAATATTTACTTAGGGTCTCATACCCCAAGTCTCCTTCATATTCACACCATTCACCTTCATTCTCAAAGAAAGTGGATCTACTAGAATGTTGTGGAGCTCTTTGCCTTGTCGGTTGTTTTTGCTACTGATAGGAAGTGTTTCGACCTTCCTCATTCTAAAATATTCATGGATCCTCCTTTTTCCTTTCTCTCTTAAATTTTTTGACCTCCTTGGAGAGATATTGCATATATCTAAAGAGAAGTGAGGCAAATCTGAAACCCTCTGTCATTATTGATATCTACTATTTTCTTATTCTTTTGATGTTAAATATGAAGTTCCCACAAGTTGAGCCAAAGATCATGCTCTAATACGACTGTAATATCCTGAAAGTGAGAATGCAATAATACAAAAACACAATAGCTGTAAACTACAACAATGAACAAATAATATAAATACAACATAAAAATATACAGAATAGCTGAGCTTTTTCATTATATGGAGGTGGATAAACAAGTGCAACAACGCTGAAAATATGAGACACTCAAGCCAAATAAGTGGCCTAGAATGACCCTGAAGTCCTCCCACAAGAGGGACTGTGTAACTATTGGACTGCTAGAAGGAATATTGCGCTATCCCTACTGCAAATGTTAGGACTACAACTGCCGACAAAATATATAAGTGTATATATAGCAGTTCTACAACTCAGATGCAATTTCATATTCGAGCTCTATGATGAATACCCAAGATAACCCATAAATGATTTCTAGATCTGAAAAATCTTGGAAAATCACCCTCTTAGGCCCTACAACATATATATGATGGGTATTCATATTTGAATCAAAAAATTATCATAATATGGCTGCAATGTGATTCAATCAGATCTATGCTTGAAGGGCTAATCCCTTCATTACATTCTCAAGCTAGAAGTTCAAGATCTAGGTCCTCCTTCCTCCACTAAATGCAACTATTGAATACACAATAGATGAAGAAAACTACACTGTCAAGGAGGGAGGCTATATAGCCTGATGATATATGTTTCAATGTAGCTCGTGAATGATGGAAACAATGAATAAAAAGTGAGGATACGGTCCCTCATAGGATTTCCAGCTAAAATACTAGAATCTTCCCTCTTGCAATAGATCTACAGGACTAGACTATGCAATCCCTTGGGGAATTGTCGTTGCATGGAGGTGTGTAATGTTAGCCTGAATGCCATATATCAATATACAACTTCTAGAAGACTGATATTGAAGCCCAAGGTGAAAGGATGAATCCTCTACCATTTTCTTAGCTGAAATTCCAAGAACTACATCCTCCTCTCAAACCTTGAGGGAGGAATGTGTAATTCCTTAGAATGAACGTGTTATAGAGAGGGTTTGGATGTGACACCAATGCCTGATGATGTATGGAAAGTAAAAATAAGCTTCCCAGAGTAGGCACTTGTAGTCCCACGTGGGTAAAGGTAGGATTTCTGCTTGGAAACACCCGTGTGATAAACAACACTGTAAACTTAGCCAAACAACTAAAGCATGCATAGAAATGTCAAATGAAAAATCTAGATATAAACAGATCAATAATTAAAATCTAAATCCTGCCTTCGTCTCCATTATATGGTTTGGGAGCCTTCCATATCCCTGGCCCACCTCATAAATTCACTGCACATGTGGCCACTAGCGTCCATGAAGACTGCGCTATCTCTCCATGTTCTCCACCATCTCTACATTTCATTCCCACTCTATCCATCATGTGTGCATTATATGCACCACTTCCTCCACTATTTCATCATAAGTGCTCTATTATCTTAATTTTAATGCACCATTGTATCATTTGACTTCCTCCATGATCTCCATGATATTATCTTTAATAATGCACGATCTCCACTCCTTCTTCATTAATAAGCTGCCCCACTACTCCATAAAGTAGATCTACTTCTAAATTATCCACATACATACATCAAAAGTGGATTTTATTCATATATGGGCTTTATGGGTCCCTCCACCCTCTTATTTACATAATTAGTTAGAAAAATTAAGAACTCTAATATTCCAATTAAATGATGGAAAATTGGGAATATTACATTGATCAATTTAAAAATTCAAATAGTTCGGTAAGATTAACAACTGCTAGGTTAATACGTAAATATATTGGTTTTAAGCATAAAGAAGGGTTCATATTAGTCATTTTCATGTTTGGTGGAATTATAGATGAGATACGATCTATTAGAGATGAGTTCATCAATTAAATATTGAAAACCATTTTGTTCCTCAAATGTGTTTTTGTTTGATGCTTAACCTCATTGTTTAATACCATGAATCAAATACCTAAAGACATGTTTTTTCCCCAGTGGTATGTCTTTCCCATTCAAGTTATTTATCTTTCCTACTGAAGTAGACCCTAAACAATATTCTGATTTTAAATTTCTCACTTATTATAGAATTTGATTTTTCTTATTACTGCAAGAAATTACAATTGAGGGAAAATGGAAAAAAATTGTCACAAACTATGTGTTAAAGGTTATTATTCAAAGGATTGGGCTTATGGGATAATAATACTAAATGTTTTTAGGAATACAAATTATTCACTTAGGATGCAGTGTCTTTGATTTCTTTCAAATTTTGGGCTTTGACATTTTTGCAGAAATAATTTTTGGATATAATATGCACCGTGGAATCTCTATGGGCTAGAAGAAGAGAGTTACCATAGGTGGGCCAAGAAAGTGCCAATAATATTTTGTTGTCACAAAAATAAATTTGCATTCACATAATAGTACCAATGCAATTTTTTGATTGATAATATATTTTCAAGAGAAATGTTGGTTAGTCATGAAAAAATTATTTTCATGGATGAAATTTACATAGGATTGGACAATTATATGGATTTCCATATTATGAAATGTTTCCACCAAGTTATCCATCTATTTGATATGACAATGCTATAATGTTGATCTCTTTTTGCAACTTGGACCTGAAACATAAGAGCTATTTGATCAAATCATCCTATTGTCTAAAGGTGAGGTGGTGTATCAAGGATTTCTTTGAGTCCATGGCCCTTCAAGTGCATGGAGAGAAAAGGGGTTGTTTATTTATTATAGGAAGGATTTATAATTTTTGATATAATTTTGTCTAGTCTTGTGTTTTGTGGGTGGCAGTTGCAAACTACCTAATAAAATTCATATATGAAATATTTACAAAATTTTCACATATAGATGTTTGTGGAGATTTATAAAATTTGCAAGCTTCAACTTACCCTGGTTTTTTTCTCTCTATTTCCAATAGTGGTAATTAAATGAATTGTTTAAATATTTGTTGTAAATACACCTGAGATTTCACTTGCGTGGAGCTACTTTAATTTTACAGGTGACCTCAAGAAAGGATCAAGAGTAGTATTAGGTAGTTGGAAGGAAATCATATCATTACATACCTATCAAAGAATTTTCAAAGGAATTTCATTCATTTCATGTTGTGTTGGCTTGAGGGGTCCTGACCCAGTTTCAAATTTTATCGCACACCCAAAAAACCCTCCAACTACTGGCCCTTTTGGCAATGACCTGCTTGTGCAGATCAATGTCTCACCTGAAGCTATATGGGGGGATACTAGAACTAGGTTCCTATACCCTGAGGAAGAAAATAATGTAGTGGACCTAAACAAATTGATTGGACACTTATACAGATATTAACATATATGCACGATTATCACATAAAAAAAATCTCACATTACTTCGTCGCATATATAACAAAACTAGGTCCAGATGCATATAATGCATAATCACTTAAGAATATTCATTCATGTATTCAACCATCAATATAACTTCATGCATAAAAAATTGATGTATTCACGCAGATATAATAAGCATAACAAAAGTAAAGGGATTTTAAGAAAAAACAAATAAATACATAACACAATTCTTTCACCAAAATCAGTCCCTGTATTAATTCAGATCAATTTAGTACATCAGACTTTCCATTACACTTTACCCTTCTGCCACATAGCCAACAGAGTCTGCACACAACTCGGACTAGGTCTCCACGCACACTGCTAGCATGTGCCTTTCTACCCAACCCAAACTGAAACCCTTACAAAAGTATCACAAACGCATAAACCCTTAGATCAAAACATGAATAATGATTGAGTACTTCCTTAGACTCTATCTATCTATTTATATCCAATTTAGCATGTAGATACTATGCTCTCAAACTAAGGTTTCATGCCCACAGTTTACCCTTACAACCATTTTAAATCAAGAGAGGGAATCTGACCCGCTCAAAAGACCCTTGACCTATCCATGCAATGCGCATATACAAAAATTATACAAAAATACACCAAAATGTGTACCCTAGGGGATCTCTCTCAAACAAGCCTCCAACAAAAGCATGTGACTCATCCTGAGTCACTGTGGTGTCTACTCCTTCATCTTAGATCAGAGAGCACTGACAGAATATTTGAGAGGGAGCACCATTTCCAGACACTGCGCAAAAACACCCTAGTCTTGAAGAACAAATTTTTTAGTTGTGGGCCCTTCAGTGGAAAGCGGAATACTTCTTTACGTCTGTTGAATGACCATCAATGTGTTGTCCAAAGTGTGTGATATTTGGAGAGCCTCCTCAGCCTATGGTTGCATTCGTGCCTCCAACTACTGCTCTTTGCGACGCAGATCCTTGATCTCCGTTTGAATTATCCATCCCTCCTATAGGAGGGTGAGGTGTTGTGTAAGAACAAGGGTAGGGTTCACCATCATAATCTCATCAAATCATTTCTCCTTGACGTGTAGCTCATTGTGCAACTACTGTACCTCTGGGTAGTTCTTAATTGAAGGCTAGACACCCATGGAATCATCCAAAAGTTTGTCACACTACGTGACTGCGGCAACAATACCGTCGGTGGCCTACTTTACATTGGTAGCTCGCTTTGCTCTGAATTTAGGTGGAGTTTCAAGCTACACCTTCATTTGCAGATCAGTAATTTGGTGCTCAAAATTAGCATAGACCATTTGGACTTCATCACGTGAAGCCTTCAATGCGGAAATATTTCCTTCCAATTTGTCCTATGGGGTATTTGTGCCCAGAACTGTTGGGACATCACTGCACACTTGGTGGATTTTCGCTTCAAGTGCAACACGCTGGGAATTCCTCCATGAATTTTTGTGTCTGTTGTGCTTTCGTTGCTTGGATTCTACAGAAGTTGTGTGAGCATAGGCCTCATGGAACTGAAGTTCATATACAATCATAGAGTGCATCATGTGTAGCTTCCATTTAGGTAAAAAAGACGAATTAATGTTAATGTCACCACAATCTCTAAAATGAGCCTTGGATGGTGTCTATATAGATGGCTAGAGCAGGGATTTGAACAAGCTGAACATCCCCGGTTACTAGTAAGGCTATTTCTAATGGCTGCATGCTGGTTACATGTGTGCTCATCTGTGTTTGGCTCGCCTGAATCATGCTTGCTTTTAATTTTAGTTCATGGATGCCAACCTACACAACCTCAAGCGTAGTATTATACTGCACTTCCATATCATACCATATGTGCTCTATCATAGATGTGGATGTGTTTTCAATTTCATTTAAGTCATCCTCAGTCAACATTAAGAGTTCCTCTCCAGTGACTTTAGATCGTTATGCTTTATTCCTTGATCCGCCAGTGGCTTGAGAATTGCACTTTGTGCCTTTGGAAGTCTACACTTCTATTTATTCTTCTATTCCTCTCGGCGCAGTGCCATTTTTCTTAGGTTCAGTTTCTTTCTCCATGTCAATAGCTTTTCCGGTTGTGGTCGGCGTGGCTTCTTTCTCTGTCATTTTCTCTATTGTCTTATATGTTGTGTTCTTTGGATGGGTACCAGTGTGTGGCTTCGTTAGTGTTTTAGGAATGGATGTGGATGCACCAATCTCTAACCATGCTGGTGGCCATTCTGCAGTGATGTGTATCAGATGTCCAACATGACGATATAAGGTAATTCATAACAAACGCCTTCCACTGCGCCTTTCACGCGGATATGCATATTATGGAAAGTGGCTTTAAAGTATAATATCATCTTGTACTAATCATGAAGTGTTATAGAGAGCCTCGGGTTAGACTTCACGACCTAATAGAGCGAGGCATCAAATAATGCTCAGAAGATCTCATTTTCAATGATACACGAGGGGTCTGGTGAGTTCCATAGTGTAGCATACCATGCGGCCTCACACATTTGTAGCTCTATCTCAGGAAACTGTGTTTCCTCTGGGGTCTTCCATCTGATCAAGTCAATCAATTATAGAATCCAAGAAGAATATAATTTATTTCCCTCTTCATGTGCTTTGTGCACATTCTCTAGAAATTCATTACAAAAATAGCTTGAACAGTTGTAGATCACTCCTTTTTTGCACTGGTCTACGAGAGAAATTACCTGGGCATACACCACCATAGGTCTGAATTTTCACATCATATTGTAGGCCAAGATGAGCTTTCCAAAATTCATAGCAAATTCATTTATATCACTTACAACAAATCTTCTACTTTTGCACGATACTTGGTACTTAGCTTTGATATTTTTCACGACCACTTTTCATTGCATTTTTCCTCCAAAATCAACAATTGGGTCTATGCCCTAATCAGGTAGGCCAGTGATCCTATGGATGAGTGCAACATCAATGGGAATGCTCTCTCCCAACCATAGTTCATCACCATGCACGAGCGTGAGCAATTGACGAAGACACATGTCCTTTATCGGGATGGGCCCGAAGTGAGGGATCTGTAATAAGTTCAAGAGGCCTTCCTTGTGCAGACCCAACACCCATCACTTTGGCTCTAAGTGCACAATTCCCGCTTCATACTAAACACGGTATACATAGAGCTCCGACGAAATTTTAGGGAACTTATCGATGTTTGTAATGTCCAAATCCTCTATTCTTAGCTGTGGCAATTTTGCAAACCTGTCACCTTCCACTGGGATGTTTTCTGTTGTCAAGGGAATACTGTACTCGATCACAGCTTATCGAGATATTTGGAAAGTATAACTGATGGTTTGCACAATGTGACATAGGTTTAAAACCACAAGAATGGGGCCGCTTCAACCACATCCTACTCTTCCTCCATTATCATCTTAGGAAGCTTCGTCATTGGTCTTTTCAGGCACTCAGCTGCGGTGGAGTGCAACTTTGGAGTCTTTTCCTTTGGATATTTCCTGGTCCCAAATGTTTGACCTTTCTTAGACTTCGTGGGTGAAAGTGTGTCAGTAATTGGCACAACAGGAACCTATGGAACATTATGATTTTCTCTAGGTCATGTAGCTATCATACTGGGTGGAGTTATGTAACCCAAAACCCTACGGCACAACTCTTACTCGAATCTTAGATCTAAACCAGACATAGTCAATGAATATGTCGTGGAAATAAAAGAGCTCATGGAAAATAATTTACTCATAAATAAAAGGGAACTATTGTGACCCCACATGTCATATTTATACTTTTGGCACGTACTCAACAGTTCTTTATGCATTAATGTGTCTCCATAAATGATAAAACAATCCCAAATCTGGAAAAATCCCTTCATAAAATGCAACCTAGACGCTCCCATAAATGGTAATAAAGTTGTGTTTTCCATATTTATTGTTCCAAAAACTAGTTTTTTTGGCACCTATGTGATCAAATCAACCTCCTCACACAGCTATCACGTGTGCATCACACCTTCATACGCATCCAAAATCCCGTCCGTGTCGATCTGATACTCCGGCCATATAATAATTTGGTGCACACATGATCATCCCTATACGACTTCAATGGGCTTCCATTGACATACCTAGGAAGATATTCTCTGCTCAATGTGGCGAGGCACACTGCACCTCCATCAGTGATTTCCTCAACAACATATGGCCCTAGCCAGTGCAGCTTAAACTTCCATAAGTGGCGTGCATACTTGCTGTTATACAACAAGACTAAATAATATTCCTTGAAATCATTTTTTCTGATTTGCCTATCATGCCATTCTTGTTTGGAAGTATAAATTTTATATTTACACCAACATTTAAATTTCCAATCCAGGGTCGTAAGACTTGGAGATGTAGCACAATATATGCCAAAATATGGCCTCGGGGACTTGCAAAATCAAAACCCTAGAACTAATGTAGAAAGGAGATCGTGAGGGAAAAGAAACAAGACATTTTAAGAGAACACAATGCAAATTAATAATATATGCAGGAAAGGGGTGTAAAAATTCTTAATCAACTACAAATACACTTGCGAATAAGAAAGCATCAAATAAATAACTATTTAAAATCTATACTTAAAATGCTTCTTCAAGATTTGTACTTAAAATTACGCTTTAAAATCGATACTTAAAATGATACTTCCAAATGATGCAATTATTGTTGATGGAAGGAAATCATAAGTGTATGAAAATATTCAATGCAAACTGAGCAAGGATATCTTCAAGAGTACTCTTGGACATTTTAGTTATGTTAAAAATATATTTAAACTAATCTTGGTATTTAAATAAACATGATCTCCTTACAATCCTAAGATCAATTCATATAATAATTCAAATTATTTGTAAATGCCCAATAATATAAATAGTGAATTAGATGGATACCTTGTTGATTTTATCCTCGTCTTGAATCTTTGTAGCTCAAAATTTAGATTTCATTTATAAAATATCTTGAACAGGGAAAAATGACAAACTGAGAAGCATTTGTTAATTGATATTATATTTTTAATCTAATTAACTGTGAAAAAGTAAATCCTAAAATAATAGTGACATTAAGTTCATCAAACCTATGCAATTAAATATTGTAAAGGAAATATGTGGAATGAAATTGCAGTGTTCAATTTTTAAGTTGATTGGAAATATCCTCAAAAAGTCTTACCAGACATTGTGTGAACTAGATAGTCTCCTCATGCTAATTCTGGAATTTAAATTACAATGATGAATAGTTAAAATTCCAATATTAGCAATGTTTATGAATTTCCAATTAAGTCAGAGTTTTCAATGATTACATTACAATTATTATCTCTATTGCGAATCTCTGCACTTGATAATCTAGTTCGTTATATAATAAATTGAATATAGCAAAATGAGACACATAAATAAAGAAATGCTTGCTAACTAAATACACTGAGAAATAAATCATTGAATTCATAAATCGAACCCGTAGTAATTAAATAGCAAAAGATAAAAGAGATCTATATGAAATGAAATTGAAGATCGGAATGTAAATCATGCTCACACGATGCCAGAATAAAATGCAACAAAGAAATAAATAAATCATAAGCCATCTAAGTAGTGAGCTGACTGATGGGACCGATCACCCAGTTCTTGTAAAATTAAATCAACAAACCATCTTTAGAAATTAAAAGAGCTAGAAAATATAACTTAAATGCAGATTTCTATTTCTAAAACAATTGAATTAAGAAAATACTACTTACATCTGTGGATGCAAGGGCATCTCGTCTCTGCATGATGGCTTTCTGGCTCTGGCATACATCACATGTGTGACGATGCGCATAGGCATTATTTTGTTGGGAAAAATACTGAGAGGGGGGGTGAATCCAAGATGGGATCATTTCAAATTTTTTACTTTTCATTCACTAAACCCATACGTTGTTTTGTTGAAGCCAACTACGATACATCGCCATATCCTTCATAAACTCGCATGAATGTAGAGATCTAATTATAGCGTATAATTCTTAATTTAGTCTCATAACATTCATTCATCCGATGTTAAGTTAATAGTAAGCATGTGCAGTAATAACAGAATAAACCATCACACATAAGAATCACACATGAACAATAGGATTTAAGGTGGAAACCCAAGTCGGGAGAAAACCACCGCTGTCGTCGTCTCAGTCTTCAACATTTATTATATAAATAAAACATGTTACAACCATGTACTAGCGCAGACTCATACCAGCACGCAGGCACCCACCTGCAGAAGCCTACTACCTTCTCTCGTTTACCAGCCTCTCCTGGAAGGGAGCTACAACCCCCTGCTCTCGTTTACCAGCCTCTCCTAGAAGGGAGCTACAACCTCCTGCTCTCGCTACTGCCTCACTGACGGCCACCATGACCTCTCGCTTTGCTTACCAGCCCGAAGCGGAGCTACGACTTCTGGGATCACATGACCTCAGCTTTACCATGGACCACGTTTCATCAATTTTAATACTGGATCCAATAGCTTCCATAGAACACAACTTGCATACCACTTTTCATCATATTTTCATACTGGATCCACTCCACACATTTAAGCTCAATCATACGTCAAACTGAAACTTATAGCTCCATCACTTCATTCATTGAATCATCAAGAAATCAATCAATGTTCCGATCTTTCATATCAATATAACCAAAGAAAGATAATCATCATTCAAACAACCCAGATCTGTATGAATACATCATTGTCAGATAGTAGTAAAACAACAGAACATATCAGACATTTCATACCATATACTTCAGAAAACCCTAGTTTTCATATGTGCTTTCCTTTCATTGATCCAGTGTATATACGCACTTTCATGCATATAAACCCACCTATACATCTTCACATATTACAAAACTAATTTCACAACCCATAAACGCTTTCGCTTAATACAACCCGCGTATATACGTGCTTCCTCTGTTACAAACTAGCGTATAGATCTTCAAACATTTTAGGGCAGCACAATTCTTTAGAACAGATGCATAGCTCAGATTTTACTCTTCACTTCGGAAACATGTTCGCCTCATCTCAGATCTAAGCAATCCATAAACAGATCTAGAAAATACAAATACATTTCAGATCTAGATACCCTTCTTCATCATTCTCTTCATAGGTGCATTATGAATTCAGATCTATCATTCAACTCTTACCCATTCCATTCAGATATACTTCAAAGATAAGTATTCATTCAAACCCAGACATCTTCCACACCTTTGCACAATGAATTTATTCTCCTTAAATAGATCTAGCCTTTTTCAATACCATGAGCCAAAACCACATCCCTTCCGATGGTATTCCTGAACGAGATCAAATAGACAATCTAGTGCTCAATACAATGGGTCAATACCATGGTAGTAACCCCTGGTTTTACACATTTAGAGTGCAATTGAGCATACGCGACTTGGCATGTACTTTTCCGCGTGCATACGCTACTTCTCCTAAACAAATCCGCGTATGCTTTGTGACACACACTTTTCATCATTGTTCTGGCCCTTACTAAAATTATTTCTTCTGCACCTTCTGTACTGATTGTAGATACATTAGATTTACATCATTAATAAGTTCATCAAGTCAAGACCAACTTCATCAAGTAGGTTGCCATCATCTTCATCAAGTGGGTTGCCATCAAGGACAACACTCTGCATCATATTGCTAACAATCTCTCACTTTGGACTTGATGGCAACAACAATGGTGTTTGATGAAAACAGATAGATACATTAAGCATAATGATATTCTCCCCCTATTCAAACACCATGTCACTCTCCCCCTTTGACATCAAGGGAAAAGGGCGGATCAAAACCAACACAAGGTTGTTTTCTCCTCATGTAGATAGACGAGTGTTGTAGATCTGATGTGTACTGAAGTTACCATGCTCCCCCTGAGTTCATGCTGAATCTTCAAACATATTTTTCAATGAAGTACATGACTCTATGACCTTCCTATCACCAAGGACTCATACTTACATCAAATATCCAACCAAGTGGATTTACATATGAGACTCAAATACCCAACCAAGAGGGTTTACACATTTTGACTCAAGTACCCAACCAAGTGGGTTTACACATTTTGACTCAAGTACCCAACCAAGTGGGTTTACACATTTGATCAAGTCCTTACATGACTGAATATTACAATTTTACATCAAGACCTTTTCATCAAATTACAAATATGACTTTTTATGACCAATACCAGAAATACCTCAAGAGAGAGATCATATTTCAGAACCATCATAATGCCAACAATGCATTATACTTAGCAAGGCTAATGCTCCCCCTGAAAATGTGCATCCAAGCATCCTTTCCATATGACCAAGGCTCCTCCTTAGCTTTTGCAACCTGAAAATTTTTCAACAGCAAGTTATCAACAACAATCTCTGCATGATCTGTCCTTATCTCTGAATCATAAGACTTCCATCTCATCCATGTGTGAAAGCAAAGAATACTCTTCAGAAAAAAGCAAACAGGGCTCATCCATAATCTCATTACAAGAAACCATGTTTCATTTCATCAACATGAGTATAATCAGTTACAATGTCAACAGTACAATCATTAGCAGTTGGACTGATGCTCCCCCTGAACCTGTGCTCCTGATCTTCAGCTGTCATACTAATTTTCTTATCATAAGTGTATACGCGACTGTATCCACTGTAACTCGCGTGTATACGTGGGTTTAGTTCACAGAACTCACGTATGGAAAGTGAAGCATTGAAAACTTCACATTCCTTCATCTCCCCCTGAGTTTGTACCACCTGTACCTATCTTCTTCACATCAGATGCTCTGTTAGAAATAAACATAACCAGAATAACCAAAAAAATCATGGGAATCACCATACATCGCTCCCCCTGTGAAGATACATTACTAATCCCTATAATGTATCTCACATCACTCCTGCAGTCATTAAGAGAAGTAAGCTTTAGAAGCAGATGATTGCAGTAGGGTCAATATTCCCTACGTTTCTGACTGGTGTCTCTTCTTTTTCCAGCTTTGCTTGTGATTTATTATAGTGTGCTGGAAATTCTCCAATTTATCAGATCTGTTCATCATACTTATCCTGCAATCAGTGACCTTATGACCAAATGATTTACAATAGAAGCAACATCCATGAAAGCAATCCTTCTTTCTTGTTCTATGCAATTCTTTACCAATCAGATCCCTTTCTTTTGTGAAGTTATCATCTTCCATAGTAGATACCATGAGCACTTGCAGATCGTGGTCAAAACCTTCATAACTTAGAATGATTTTGTCCCATATTTCCTTTGTTGTATTCAGCTGCATGACTTTGACAAATTCTGATTCAGTTAAACTTCCTGTTATAGCATTGACCGCTTTTGCATTTGATTCATAATTCTTCCTTTCAGTTGGATCTGTTGGTGTAGCAGCTGGATATTGATATCCTTGTTCAAAAATGGCCCATACATCAGCTCACATAGACTGAATATAGGATCTCATCCTCATTTTCCAGAATAACAGATTACTTCCATTGAATAGAGGTGGCCTTATAGAGAATACTCCTTCACGACTTCCCACTGCGACAGATCTCCTTCAAGAGATCAAGCTTCTGCAGAAGGACCTGATCTGATACCAATTGTTGGGAAAAATACTGAGAGGGGGGGGGGGGTGAATTAGTATTTAGGACTTACTCAAAACTTTTTACTTTTCATTCACTAAAACCCATACGCTACTTTGCTGAAGCCAACTAGCATATACACGCGGATATCCTTCATAAAACTCACGTATGAACAGAGATCTAATTATACAGATAATTCTTAAATTAGTTCTTTGCAACATTCATTCATCTGATGTTAAGTTAACAGTAAGCATGTGCAGTAATAATATAATAAACCATCACACATAAGCATCACACATGAACACCAGGATTTACAGAAACCATGTTTGGTACTTTAATGATCGCCGTCATTGTCACTAATACTTTTATATGTAAAGAAAACATATCGGAACCATGTACCTAATGTACCACAACAAGATGGGCACCAATTGCATACAGCAATGCCACATCACTTTCCTGAAGCGAGTTACAACTCGCTCGTTACCGCTCGAAGCGAGTTACAACTGCCTGCTATCACCACCGAAGGGGAGTTACGATCAAGCCATTATCAACACCGAAGTAGTTGATGTACTGGATCAAGGCTACGACCAGCCACCATGGACCACGTTACCACCACACCGGATCCATGCTTTTTAGAACACATCATGTGCTACTTTTCATCATATTGGGATCGCACCACTCCACACATTTAAGCTCAATCATACATAAAACTGAAACTTATAACTCCATCACTTCATTCATTGAATCATCAAGCAATCAATCAACAACTTGATCTTTCATCAATATAACCAGCAGCATAATCATCATTCAAACAACCCAGATCTGTATGAATACATCATTGTCAGATAGTAGTAAAACAACAGAACAGATCAGACATTTCATACCATATACTTCAGCAAACCCTAGTTTTCATACGCGCTTTCCTTTCACTGATCCGACGTATATACGCGCTTTCATGCATATAAACCCGCGTATACATCTGCACATATTACAGAACTAATTTCACAACCCATACACACTTTCGCTTAATACAACCCGTAGATATATGTGTTTCCTCTGTTACAAACTAGCGTATATATCTTCAGACATTTTAGGGCAGCACAATTCTTCAGAACAGATGAATAGCTCATATTTTACTCTTCACTTCAGAAACATGTTCGCCTCATCTCAGATCTAAACATTCCATAAAAAGATCTAGAAAATACAAATACATTTCAGATCTAGATACCCTTCTTCATCATTCTCTTCATAGGTGCATTATGAATTCAGATCTATCATTCAACTGTTACCCATTCCATTAAGATATACTTCAAAGAGAAGTATTCATTCAAACCCAGACATCTTGCACACCCTTTTCACAATGAATTTCTTCTCCTTAAATAGATCTAGCCTCTTTCAATACCATGAGCCAAAACCACATCCCTTCCGATGGTATTCCTAAACGGGATCAAATAGACAATCCAACGCTCAATAAAATGGGTGAATACCATGGTAGTAACCCCTGGTTTTACACATTTAGAGCACAATTATTCATACGCGACTTGGCACGTACTTTTCCGCGTGCATACGCTACTTCTCCTGAACAAACCCGCATATGCTTTGTGACACACACTTTTCATCCTTGTTCTGGCCCTTACTGAAATTATTTCTTCTGCACCTTCTGTACTGATTGTAGATACATCAGATTTACATCATTAACAAGTTCATCAAGTCAAGACCAACTTCATCAAGTAGGTTTCCATCATCTTCATCAAGTGGGTTGCCATTAAGGACAACACTCTGCATCATATTGCCAACATATTTTTCAATGTGGGCAACAATAAACGAGCTCGTAAAATCTTCTACATGGTTTCCTTACCTACATAATGACCACTGGAAACCCTCCATGAGCTTCATCTAATATTGTACATCTTTCATATTCCACAACATATCTTTGTAGAACTTCATTTTCACCCGTTTTGTACAAATGTCCAGCAATAATGGTGAAGTCTGTTGCACGTGCCATGAGATATTTCTTCTGTCGAACTGTATATTCTTGAGGTGCACATCCATTAGTCATAAACTGAATAACATCAGTTAAATTCTCATCAACTACCTTGATCGCAAACAATCGCTCATCTAATAATCCATCCTCCAAGTTCATAGGTTCTTTACCGGTCTCAATGCATGACAGATGATCTGGCCCAACATTTAGTATTCCTAGTTTCACCATAATCTCAAAGTAATACTCCTGGAATAGAAAAAACCACATGGGGATATTCCCCCCCAACAAAAGGTTATTGACCAAGTACTTCAAAGTAGAATGATCAGTAAACATCTTGAAATTCCCTCCTGACTGGTAGTGGCAGAATTTTTGTAGTGCATACACCATCTATTGGGCAAGATACTGAGAGAGGGGGTGAATCAGTATCTTTATCTGTCAATCAAATTTTTCTTTTCTTTTCTCAAAAACCCATACGCTACTTTACAGAACAAAACTAGCGTATGTACGTCGATATCCTTAATGAAACTCGCGTATGCTCAGATCTCTTATTATGCAGATAATTATTATCTTAGATTATTGCATCATTCATTTATTAGATGTTAGTAAGCAGTTAGCATGTACAGTAAGAACAGAATAAATCAACCCACATAAGCATCGCACATGAACACCACAATTTTAGGTGGAAACCCAATTCGGGAGAAAACCACCACTGCCGTCGTCTCAGTCTTCAAAATTTATTATATAGAAAACATCTTACAACTATGTACTGGCGCAGACTCATACCAGCACACAGGCACCCACCTGCAGAAGGCTACAACCTTCTTCTCGTTTACCAGCCTCTCCTGGAAGGGAGCTACAACCCCCTGCTCTCGTTTACCAGCCTCTCCTGGAAGGGAGCCACTACCCCCTACACTCGTTTACCAGCCTCTCCTGGAAGGGTGCTACAACCCCCTCACTGAAGGCTTCGACCTTCAGCACCTCTGCGGACCACGTTTCATCAATTTTCAAACTAGATCCAACCACTTCAACACAACCCTTCACTTATCAACAATCATACCTTGCCCATTACTTCCAACAGAACAGTGAAACCACTGTAACCAAAATATCAGAGATAACCCAAACTTCAGAATAGATATTCAGAATCACATTCAACCTTGAGCAACTATAAGTTCGGATACCATACGCGCCTGTAGTTAAACAGATCCGTGTATACACGCGCTTTTAACAAAATGAACCCGCGTATACATCTGTGCATTTTTCAAAATAATTCTAACTGCCCATACGCGCCTTTGTTTAAACAGATCCACGTATATACGCGCTTTTCACGAAATGAACCTGCGTATAGATCTATAAAAGATAAACTTTGCAGAATAGACCAGATCTATGAACTTACCCAGATTTCTTCAATTTCTTCAACAGATTTGCGCCAGGTCTTCATTTATTCTTTTCAGATCATCCTAGAGATTCATCATTTCCAGATCTAGAGATTTTAGACCTTCATCATATTCATAGGTGCATCATAGATTCATATCTATCAATTGAGAAGAGAGTTCAACCATACAGATAAACTTCAGAGTGAAGTATTCATTAAAGCCCAGACACTTGCCCACCTTGCACAATGATCTTCTTCTCCTTATATACATTTAGCCTTTGTCAATACCATGAGCCAAAACCACACCACTTCCGATATTATTCCTGGATGGGATTAGATAGGTAATCCAGCGCTCAATACAATGGGTCAATACCATGGTAATTCCTCTTGGTTTTATGAATTAAGAGCGCAATAGGGCATACGCGACTTGGTATGTACTTTTCCGCGTACATATGCTACTTCACCTCAACAAACCCGCGTATGCCTTCTGACATACCTTGTTCAACATTATTCTGGCACTTTCTGAATTTCTTTCTTCTGCTACTTCTGAACTGATCTGTAGATATATCAGATTTACGTTATTTTCATCAAGGACAACTTCATCAAGCAGGTTCCATCAAAGTCAATACATTATGTCACATTGCCAACAATCTCCTTCTTAATTCATCAAGTAGGTTTCCATCAAGGACAACGTCATCAAGTATGATTCCATTAAGTACAATAGGTTTCATCAAATAGGTTTCCATCAACTTTATCA
Source organism: Pinus albicaulis (assembly GCA_034641835.2). Lineage (NCBI taxonomy): Eukaryota > Viridiplantae > Streptophyta > Pinopsida > Pinales > Pinaceae > Pinus > Pinus albicaulis. The sequence goes on along the minus strand of CM076579.1, from coordinate 600,910,307 downwards.
AGTAGGTTGCCATCAAGGACAACACTTTTCATCATATTGCCAACAATCTCCCCCTTTGGACTTGATGGCAACCATGATGGTGGTTGATCATTACAACAGATAGATTCATTGATACTAACCATTATGCAAACATATGAAAACACTATGATACTATCCCCCTATTCAAATACCATGTTACTCTCCCCCTTTGACATCAAGGGAAAAGGGCGGATCAAAAACCAAGAAAAGGTTTTTCTTTTCTTGTATAAAGAAGAGCTCTGTAGATCTGATGTGCACTGAAGGTACCATGCTCCCCCTGAATCCATGCTGAAACTTCAAACAAATTTTTCAATGACTCTATGACCTTTCCTACCACCAAGGACTCAAATTTACATCAATGATCCAACTAAGTGGATTTACATATGAGACTCAAATACCCAACCAAGTGGGTTTACACCTTTTGACTCAACTACCCATACGCGGTTTTCTTTGTATGAACTCGCGTATATACGCGACTGTCTTTCAGGAAACCTGCGTATCCAATTTAATCTTTTGAATTTAAGCAGTTCTGATTTTCTGCGCAGCAGAGACTACTCCCAGCTTCTATTTGAGATATTCGAACGCTTCCCTGGGTAGAGGTTTGGTAAATATATCAGCAACTTGTTCTTTGGAGGGAACATACTCCAACTTCACCTTTTGTTCAAGCACTTATTCTTGTAAGAAGTGATACTTGATGGGAATGTGCTTGGTCTTGGAATGCATAATAGGATTCTTTGAGATACTGATGGCGCTTGTATTATCACACATAATGGAGATATGAGGTGAACATTTGATTTGAAAGTCTTGTAAGGTTTTCATCATCCAAAGAAGTTGAGTGCAACATGATGCGGTAGCTACATATTCTGCTTCTGCTATAGATAAGGAAATAGAGTTTTGCTTCTTGCTGAACCAAGATACTAACCGGGGCCCCATATAGAATGCACCACCACTAGTACTTTTCCAATCATCAACATTTCCAGCCCAATCTACATCAGTGTAAGCATGAAGAGTAATATCAACATTCTTTGGATACCATAGTCCAAAGTCTTGAGTTCCTTGTAGATATTTGAATATTCTTTTGACAGCCTGAAGGTGAGACTCTTTTGGATTAGCTTGGAATCGTCCAACAATCCCAACTGCATGCATAATGTCTGGTCTAGTCCCAGTGAGATAAAGTAGACTTCCTATCATAGATCTGTATTCTGGTTGATTTACCGTGGGAGAATCATCATGAGAACTGAGATTACATCCGGTTATCATTGGTGTACTTACAGGTTTGCACTCTTCCATGCCATACTTCTTCAGAATTTTCTTAAGGTATTTTTCTTGTGATAAGAATATACCATATGTAGTTTGATGCACTTGCAAACCAAGAAAGAATGTTAGTTCCCCAAGTAAAGACATTTCAAATTCTTGATGCATGACAGAAGCAAATTTCTGACTCATGGATTCTTCATTGCTTCCAAAAATGATATCATCAACATATACAACCACAATCAAAAGTTTATCATTTTCAATTTTTGTGTATAAGTTGCTATCAATAGACCCCTTTGAAAATCCTTGTTGATGAAGATATTTGTCAAGACGATAATACCATGCCCTTGGAGCTTGTTTGAGACCATATAGAGCCTTTTTAAGTCTACAAACAAGATTTTCATCATTTCCCAAAATGAATCCTTCGGGTTGTTCTATATATACTTCTTCTTCTAGATCACCATTAAGAAAAGCAGATTTAACATCCATTTGATAAACTTTGATTTGTTGATAACTTGAAAAAGCAAGAAACATTCTTATGGCTTCAAGTCTAGCTACAGGAGCAAAAGTTTCTTCAAAGTATATACCTTCTTGTTGAGTATACCCCTTGCAAACCAGTCTAGCTTTGTTTCTTATAACATCCCCATTCTCATTTAACTTTTTTTTGAATATCCATTTAGTTCCAATGACATTTTTGTTATGAGGTCTTGGTACTAATTCCCAAGTGTGATTCTTTTCAATTTGATCAAGCTCTTCATTCATGGCTTGAACCCAAAATTCATCTTTGCTAGCTTGATTGACATTGTGAGGTTCAATAGTAGATAGAAATGCCAGATAGCCGGAAGATCCCACAAGAGTCCTTCTAGTTTGTACACCTGATCCCTTATCTCCCAAAATTTGAGATTCTGGATGATTCTTTTGAACATATCTGGATGGAGCCTTTTCAGATAAATCATCTTCAGGTTCTTCATTGGGTTCACTGTCTATATCATTTCTATTTGATGTAGAAGGACATAAGTCACCATCGTCTTCATTTGTTGTTTGTTTTTCTTCCTTTGGGGCTGCAGGAGACTCATCAATAACAACATCAATACATTCAACAATCTTCCGAAGTTTTTTATTGTAACATTTATATGCTCTAATTGTAGAGGAGTAACCAAGAAGTATTCCTTCATCTTCTCTAGGTTCAAACTTGCCAAGTTTTTCATCATTATTTTTGATAAAGAATTTACTTCCAAACACTCTAAATGCTTCACAGATGGAGAATTACCATACCAGAGTTCATATGGAGTTTTGTCACTATTTACACGAACATGTGCCTTGTTGAGAATGTTTACTGCTGTATGTGCTGCTTCTCCCCAAAATGTGTCAGGTGTTCCATAATCATCAAGCATAGCTATAGCCATTTGTTGAACTGTTATATTCATTCTTTCTGCTACACCATTTTGTTGTGGAGTTCCAGCTACATAAAATTATCTTTTTATGCCATGTTGTTCACAAAATTCAAGGAATTCATTTAAAGTATATTCTCCTCCTCGATCAGATCTAAGACATTTGAGTTTTAGATCTACTTCATTTTCAACCAGAGCCTTGAAGATCTGAAATTTCTCAAATGCTTCATCTTTGTGCTTCAGCAACCCAATCCAACACATTCTATAGAAATCATCAATAAATTAAATGTAATATTGTTCACCACGAGGTGACTTCTTTCTCATAGGTCCACATATGTCAGTATGAATGAGTTCAAGAGGCCTACTTGAGGATCCTTCCTTGGCATTAAATTGCACTCTGGTCTGCTTACCGAATTGGCAAGATTTGCATATGATACTTTCAGGTAGAGTAATATTTGGAAGACCACGAACAACATTAAGTCTACTTGATTTGTTGATTTGAGAGAAGCTTAGATGCCCCAACCTTCTATGCCATAGCCAATTTTCTGAAGATTTACTCAAGTAGCATTGTTCTTTGCAGTTCTTCAATACATACAGGTTGCTTAGAGTTCTATTTCCTTTTATAATTGTTTTACCTGTATCAAGATCACGAACCACACATTCTTTTGAACTAAAGACAACTTCAGTTCCTTGATCACAAATTTGACTTACACTTAACAGGTTATGTCTTAATCCATCCACATACATGACATCATTAGCCTTCACCTTTTCTTTTAGAAACACAGACCCTTTTCCTTTAATTACAGCAGGAGTATCATTTCCAAAAGTAACTTTCTTTTCCTTTTCTAGTGTACTATATGCACGAAGTTTGGTTTTGTCACCTGTCATGTGTCTTGAGCATCCGTTATCAATGTACCATTGATTTTCTTCACCTTATGCAAATAACGCTATGCCACAATTTTCAACCTGTAATTCCTTCTTTTTCCATACTTTCGAACTTGAAGGAAAATGCTCTTTTGGCTGAACTTTGCTCCTGCATTCAGATTCTTCATGCCCAAAGTTATTGCAATAAGTACATTCAACTTCATTTAGAAGAGGAGAAAAATTGTTATAGGTATTCTTCTTTGTTTCAATATCAATCCTTTTCTTTCTCGCTTCTCTTGTCATGATGGTTTTATATGCAACACATTGAACAACTTTGTGACCAAAATTGTGACATGAGAAACATTGTCCATTGAAGAAGAAGTTTCTGCGATTATGAAATCTTCTACTTGAATTTACCTGTTGATTGGTGTTTCTTTGAAAGATATTCCTGTTAGTTTTCTTTGAATTGAGATGATCATGCTTTACCTGTAAAGATTCTTTATACCCTTGATGAGTAGCGAAATTTTGTAAACCAGTTGTAACTGCTTTTAGATAATTTGGTGCTGAAGCCTAAGAAGATTCCCCGGTATATCCAAGACCTGTCTTAACAAGAGGAGAGCGTTGTACCTTGATAATCTCATTTAAGGTTTCAGATCCTTTCGCAAATCTAAGATTCAGAGTCTTTTCTTTCTCAAAATCTTTTCTTAGACTTACCACTTCACATTATAATTTCTCAATGTGTTTCTTTTCTTCTTTAAACTTCCCTTTCAGAGTCTCTATGGTTATTTTCCTTTCTTCTAAGAGTATTTTACATTCTTCTAAGTGTATTTTGAGTTGATTGTTTTCTTCAAGAAAATAATTGTCCTCTAGAGCATCCACAAAGGTATCATTTTATTCTCTAGATTCAAATGCCATGAGAAGTCTAAGATCTTGTTCACATTCTTCCTCACTATCAGATAACCCATCACTATCTTCATGAGTATAGTAACTTTTTCTAGTGCTAGACCGGTTCTTATTCCCTCTTGCTACTTCTTTCCATTTTGCAGATATTTATTTATAAGGACACTTAGCAGCATAATGACCAACTCTTCCACAATAAAAACATTTGAAAGGAAGCTTACCTCTAAACCGTCCTGTGCCAAGTTGAAGTTTCTTTACAAAATTTAGCTCATCTTCTTCTGAGATATATCTTGATCCTTCTGCTTCTTGCACTTCTTTCCCTTTTGTAGAAGCTCTAAATATGGCTTCTTTGACTTCAGATGGTCCTCCTCTTCTCATTTCATATGCAGTTAGTATCCCATGAAGTTGCACCACAGTAAGATTTTGAAGATCGTGTTTTTCTTCAAGAGCAGAAACTTTTGAATCAAATTTTGTTGTTAGAGATCTCAAAATTTTCTCAACCAAAGTAGATTCAGTTATTGTTTCTCCCAGATTTCTCATACGATTTACAACATCATCAAGATGTAAAAATAAACTGGCAATACTCTCATCATTATGCATCTTTAAATTTTCATATTCAATTCTGAGAGTTTGGAGTTTTGCACTTTTTACCTTTTCATCACCTTCATAACTTAGAATGATTTTGTCCCACATTTCCTTTGCTGTATTTAGCTGCATAAATTTGACAAATTCAGATTCAGTCAGACTTCCCGTTATAGCATTGACTGCCTTTACATTTGATTCATAATTCTTCTTTTCAGTCGGATCTGTTGGTATTGTAGCTGGATATTGATATCCTTGTTGAAAAATGGCTCATACATTTGTTCCCATAGACTGAAGATAGGATCTCATCCTTGTTTTCCAGAAGATTAAATTGCTTCCATTAAAGAGGGGAGGCTTGATAGATGTTGTTCCATCTTGATTGCTCATCTTGCTTGATCTTCCTTCTAGCAGCTAAGCTTTTTCAGAAGGACCCGCTCTAATACCAATTGTTGGGCAAGATACTGAGAGGGGGGGTGAATCAGTATCTTTATCTGTTAATCAAAATTTTCTTTTCTTTTCTCAAAAACCCATATGCTACTTTACAGAACAACACTAGCATATGTACACGGATATCCTTAATGAAACTCGCGTATGCTCAGATCTCTTATTATGCAGATAATTCTTATCTTAGATTATTGCATCATTCATTTATTAGATGTTAGTAAGCAGTTAACATGTACAATAAGAACAGAATAAATCAACCCACATAGGCATCACACATGAACACCAGGATTTTAGGTGGAAACCCAATTCGGGAGAAAACCACCGCTGCCGTCGTCTCAGTCTTCAATATTTATTATACAGAAAAAATCTTACAACTATGTACTGGCGCAGACTCATACCAACACGCAGGCACCCACCTGCAGAAGGCTACAACCTTCTTCTCGTTTACCAGCCTCTCCTGGAAGGGAGCTACAACCCCCTGCTCTCGTTTACCAACCTCTCCTGGAAGGGAGCCACTACCCCCTGCACTCGTTTACCAGCCTCTCCTGGAAGGGAGCTAAACCCCCTCACTGAAGGCTTCGACCTTCAGCACCTTTACGGACCACGTTTCATCAGTTTTCAAACGGGATCCAACCGCTTCAACACAACCCTTCACTTATCAAAAATCATACCTTGCCCATTGCTTCCAAAAGAACAGTGAAACCACTGTAACCAGAATATCAGAGATAACCCAGACTTCAGAATAGATATGCATAATCAGATTCAACCTTGAGCAAATATAAGTTCGGATACCATACGCGCCTTTAGTTAAACAGATCCGCGTATACACGTGCTTTTAACAAAATGAACCCGCGTATACATCTGTACATTTTTCAGAATAATTCTAACTGCCCATACATGCCTTTGTTTAAATAGATCCGCGTATATATGCGATTTTCACGAAATGAACCTCTTTATAGATCTATAAAAGATAAACTTTGCAGAATAGACCAGATCTATGAACTTACCCAGATTTCTTCAATTTCTTCAACAGATTTGCGCCAGGTCTTCATTACTTCTTTTTAGATCATCTTAGAGATTCATCATTTCCAGATCTAGAGATTTTGGACCTTCATCATATTCATAGGTGCATCATAGATTCAGATCTATCAATTGAGAACAGAGTTCAACCATACAGATAAACTTCAGAGTGAAGTATTCATTAAAGCCTAGACACTTGCCCACCTTGCACAATGATCTTCTTCTCCTTATATACATTTAGCCTTTGTCAATACCATGAGCCAAAACCAAACCACTTCCGATGGTATTCCTGGACGGGATCAAATAGGTAATCCAGCGCTCAATACAATGGGTCAATGCCATGGTAATTCCCCCTGGTTTTATGAATTAAGAGCACAATAGGGAATACGCGACTTGGTACGTACTTTTCCGCGTACATACGCTACTTCGCCTCAACAAACCCGCGTATGCCTTCTGACATACCTTGTTCAACATTATTCTGGCACTTTCCGAATTTCTTTCTTCTGCTACTTCTGAACTGATCTGTAGATATATCAGATTTACATTATTTTCATCAAGGACAACTTCATCAAGCAGGTTCCATCAAATTCAATACATTGTGTCACATTGCCAACAATCTCCTTCTTAATTCATCAAGTAGGTTTCCATCAAGGACAACGTCATCAAGTATGATTCGATTAAGAACAATAGGTTTCATCAAATAGGTTTCCATCAACTTTATCAATTAGGTTGCCATCAAGGACAACACTTTTCATCATATTGCCACCACCATCGCTAATCCTTCCCTTTCTGTGGTTGAGTAATTCTATTATGCGCTTTAGAGTTTTCGATTGGTATAAGAAATGGGGTGATTAATCTCTCCAACTCTTGGTTTTTCTAACATAGCTCTGAGTGTGATACAAAAGGCATCAACATGCACATGAAATTCCTTGGACCAATCTGGAAAGACCAGTATGGGCGCAATGACCATATTTTTTGTCAACAATTAAAAAATCTTCTAACAATCCTTATCCCAGTGGAATGTCACATCCTTCTTTAGAAGATTCTCCATGGGCACAATTATCAACACATAACCCTGAATGAACTTCTGGTAGTACCCAGTGTGCTGCAATATTGACTGCAATTGATTGACATTCTCAGGTATCTCCAGATTAACTATTACTGCGGTATTAGCAGGATCTACCATCAATCCTTTCTGGCAGACAATGTGTCCCAACAGTATCCCAAATGGCACATAGAATATAAAATTATTCAAATTCAATGCGATATGGTATTTTCTATAGGTATCCAACATTAAGCGCATATTTGAAACATGCTTCTTTAACAGCCTAACAAATGTTCAATCATCAAAGTACACCTCCAATAACTTATGAATAAATTCTTTGAAAGCAGCTACTACTACGCGCGAGAAGGTCGTAGGCGCATTCTTCAAGCCAAAGGGCATGAATGTATATTGGAAATATCCCCATTCAGTTGCAAATGTGGTCTTACTACGATATTTTGGTGAAATCCTGGTATGATGATACACTGAAAACCCATTTGTGAATGAATAAGCTTCTTTTCCTCCAACATTATCCAGGATCTCATCAAAGAAGGTGTTAGCCATCAGTAATTTTTATTATCTGAAGATGACTAAATGTCAGTCCTGGATTGCTAAAAACAATATTCATGAATATTGTGAGTTTTAGAAATCTCACTGCCTTCATTATCCTTAGGATAATTTTTTCACTTTTTTACTACTCTACCATGTCATGGTCAGCCTCCCACTCCCAGAAGACCCATCATGGGCTCATGCCACTCATCTTCACTATGTTTTGACACTTTTGACCTTAGCACTCAGTTTTTCCTTGCCTAACCCCTCCGATTGCCACCTAGGGTCACCAACCAAATTACTCCTTCCTGTGTTTCCTAAAGAGCCTCCCATTAGGTCTCTATGGTTTCATAGGTTGTAGGGATGTCTTTAATTTTATAATTTTTTTTTTTATGAGCCAGAGGCTGTATCAAATGTGAAATAAGTTCAAGAAAATGTTTGTCCAAATTACATCAGAAAGACCCTAAAGAAGGATTTCTTTGCCAAAGACAACATGCTGCAAAAGGATAACTATACATCTTAAACATTTCTGCAGGAATGATTTAGATCACTATCATACAAGGAAATACTATTGAAGGTAATTTCTAGGGTTTTCCAAGGTAACCATGCTTCACTGCATCAAAGGGAGGAAAATGTAAAGAGTATCAGTGTTAGGGAGATCAAGCCTTCATTTTTAGTTATAGCCCTCTAAATGGTCAAGAAAGCATAGGGTTAAGCTTCAAAATGGAAAAATAAGCTAATCATGAGTTTACTGCTGAGTAACTGAGGTTGTCAAACTCCAAGAATGACAAAGGGGACAAAAAAAATTATGTCATTTCACCTACAACAAAACTGAAGTGCCCAAAAGAAGTTAGCATACATGGTAATGAAAGATGTGACACTTTTTACAAGATAGATTTATTATACCTCTGGAAAATCAGTAAGAGGGGAGGAAACCATTTTTTCAGATCACCCACACTCAAATATCTCAAATGGGGTAAAAACATGAGTTTCAAACTTCACAATATAAGCAATAAATGTTTTGACATTGTTAGGGTAAGATAAAATCCCTCAAAATGTTTTAAAAGAACTTACCCTTACTAAAGGAGCTAATGAGATGTGTTAGGTTTCAAATAACATAGAAGGAAAGTTTTAAGGTTTTGATATGATGGAATGGGTAAGAACAGAGTGTTAAAGAATCAACAAGCCAAAGAGAGCCAAATTCCATCATATTAGCTACCTGAAGAACAACAGAGAGAAATGGTTGAGAGGAAAAGACATCACTTTTTGTGTTTTAAGTCACCTCCTGCAAAAGGTAAAAATAATATCAGTGATAAAGTGACATGAAAAACATAAAACCTTAACAAAGGTGGGTTTCTAATTTTAATTTATTTTTCTAAGGTATAAAGGCATCTTGTTTATCACTCAAAGTCATTTTTCATCTACAAAAAAGAAGTGAAAGGCTTTCAAAGAGAAATTTCAGAATTTCTAGCAAACTTCAGGAAAAATCTTCCCTATGCTATGCGCCACGAAACCCCTACTACACTCCTAGAGCTTTTCTTCTTTGTGAAATACACTAAGCGCTACGCACCTATGACCCAGTGCTGCGCGTTTACCAGCATGCAGAATTGACAGAAATTCTCGTGCACTGGAACATGTTCACCAGCATGGAGAGGTTTGACTAGCCCAGGTGCTATGCATAGAACACGTTCAGTAGCTGACCAGACAGCGTGTAGAGGCCCGACTGGCCAGGGCGCTACACACAGAACACCTTCAACAACCGACCCAACAGTGTACAAAGGCCCGACTGGCCCGGGTGCTACACAAAGAACACATTCAGAAACCAACCCGACAGCTTGTAGAGGCCGGAATGGCCCTGGCGCTATGCACATAACACATTCAGCAGCCAACCCAAAAGTGTGTAGAGGCTCGACTAGCCTGGGCGCTACGTACAGAGCACGTTCAACAGCCGACCTGACAGCTCGTGCAGAGGCCTGACTGGCCCGGTGCTACGTGCCTACGCTGCGCGTTCAACTAGGAAGGTTTATGGAGCAGCTCAAGCTCAAAATTTCTCAAAAAATCCTCAAAGTCACCTCCAAAGGTTGCACAACACCTCTGAGGGGTAAGTAAAAAGGCACCTCCTTCATTTCCTAAGGTCTTGTCATTTAAATTAAAGGAAAAACCCTAGATTTATTCATCAGTTTCATAAAGTAAAATTAGGGTTTTTGCCTTCAAGGAAAGAGTAAAAAAAGTAAGATGTAAAGGGAAACTAATAGTGGCAGTGGTGAGGGAGGCCAAGGGCCTAGAAGATAGCAAAAAAAGGGTGGAAGGGTATTTTAGAGTCCTATAATAATAGGATTCATAATTTTTGAATTGAATTTGATAGTCTTGTAAATATGTACATACCTTGCTTTTTGAAAGTTTTTTTCCCATATTTTGAAAAATAATGAAAAATAAAAGAGGGTAAAAAGTCCTAAAATAAAGATCAAAGGACTTAGAAAAAAGATAGACCCTAGAAATAAAAAGAGATGAAAATAAGACCTGAAAGTGAGCAAGTCAAAATGCCACTACTATTTACTTTACTGCAAGAATAATGATTATGTGTAGATTGTCAATAAATGCCATAATCCATGATAAGTTAAACAATTTAATCTTAACTTTTCATGCTTTGAATTTCATGTTATAGATAGAGAATACAGATATTTCAAATAGTATAAACTTAACAAGTCAATAGATTAAATAGAGAATAAATGAGGAGCTCAACAGTTTAATCTGAGTCCTCTGACGAAATAAGGTTAGACTTAGATAATTTCTATCATTTGAAAGAAAATGGATTTAGGGTTGCAAGTTTAAATGCACCCATGAAAATGAAGTAAAAAATGTTAGAAATAAATATGGGTAGGTAGAAAGCAGTCGAGAAAGCATGCAATAAAGCATCATCAGGAAAAAATCACTAATTTCCCCTCCCCTACAATTATTCAGTATTCTAAACTATCAGTTGAAAAGACTCAGAGCATTTCTTTGACTTCTGTTGGGACCGGACCCAAGGCTTGATGACTGATTGGTTAAAAATATTGAATCCCTACACAAAACCCACATTCATAAGCATTTATCCTTCATTTCATAAATCATAATCCCTTTCCTACGTAAAAATCAATTATTACTTAGTAAAAGTAAAACCCTAAGTAACTAATTTCATTTTCCTTCCAAAAAGACTCGAAACCCATGAAATACATTTTATCCTAAGTTAAAAGTGTGAAAAACAAAAGAAACAACAAATGCTTTATTTTGTCTATCATTTTCACTTTACTTAGATTTAAAAAATGTATTTTCATATCCCTTAAACTACATCCTTTATTTCATATTAAATATGAACTATATATATTAATTCCTTAAGTTACACCCACCCGTATGTTATTAAATCCCTTTTATCTTAAATAAACCCACAAAAACCCTTTATTTTACTTTAAAACAATGTTTTAAATACTCCATGTGCACAATATTTGAAGCCTCGTCCTATCCCATTGGTTTAACACACACACACACACACACACACACATATATACCCTACCTCTGATAGTTCTAAAACAACTGTCAAAAGTTGAGAAACCATATAATAAAAAAATCCGTGCCCATATGTATAATTAAAACGTTGGCAAATGTTTTAATTAACACATAAAACTTAGCCTCGCCATCATATAAACTAAGGTTTGAACGTATTAAACATTTATTTCTAAAAGTTTAAAACCCATCCCTGCCACTTATATTAGACATCGGCCCCACTGCAAATCCCGACACAGCTTCCACGATTAATCTGGGTTGTTCGCAATCGAACCCCAAGATCTGATGATAGAAACACATTTTCGCTTGTGCGTATTTCCCCATTTAATTTCTGCGCGAAATGGGTGTTATTCCCATTTCCTCTCTCTTCCACGTGCTCCCTTTTCATTGGATCACTTTGGTTTGCTCCAAAACTACTTACCACCCAAATTCTGTGTGATAACCAATCCGGTTTTAGACCCTTTGAGCCTGAAAACCATTTTCCCGCCTGACTTGACATTCATTAAATGTTGGTTGTTTTCCCTAATATGCACAATAAACATTGAAAATGCATTTCATTTCCTCTTTTCTGTGCATTAATCCTGTATAAGTTCCACGACTTTAATATCGAACATTTTTCTGCCATTTCTATTCCAAAATCCTGCAAAACTCAACCCGTAGCCATTGAAGATTGTTGAGGAACTCTGGAATTGCTCCAAAAGATCAGAAGGAAGTTATTTGAACTTTTCAAAAACTCAGAAACCTCCTCGAAACATTATACCTGCATATAACAGGTATTTCTATGGAATTCTGACCTGTTATCAATTTGAAAGACCTTTAAAAAGACAATTTCAGTCAGAGCTTAAAAACCATCCATAGAAACATATCAAAAATTCCAAAAAATAGGCGAAACCCTGTTTTAAACTGCACACTGTTTTAAATGGAAAATATTGAGTTTATATAGATTTCCTAAACTATTTAAAACTCCGAATTGAACCCAAAAATCCTCTGAAGGTAGCCAAACCATCTGTGCCTAATTTCAAAATATTCCTAACCCTGTTATCCATTGAAAAAGCTCAGGAAACCCTTGTTTCTTGTTTATAACTAGTAAAAGTCTGTGAATCAAGTTGAAGAGTCCAAAATTCATAGAAAAAAACCAAGGAAAGATCATATGCTGCCCATTTTTATCCAAGAACCTCTATCAAAGTCAAGAAACAGTTCTGTAAACCATTTAATCTTATAGAAGAATTCAAAAAGTCCTAAAAACAAGAGTTCCTAAGATCTGAAGGTCAAAATTATGAGAAAACCTCTGCTATGGCTAGAAATACCTTCACTATATTCCCTCTTCCCTAAATTCATTACTAAATTCCCTTCAGACTAGGGTTTTATTAACGAATTTTTTGGGTTTTGCAAATTATTCCCAAGATATGAAATTGGGCCAACAATCTCAATACTAGTTGACAAAATTGTTAGCTGCAAATTCTTAGATTTTAATTCAAAAGATTCATTGAAAAAATAGTTTGTATACCAAGAAAGAATTAAATCAAATTTAGAGAGAGATCAGAGTAATGAAATTGCACAGTGAATGGTAAAGGTGAAATAAAAATTCACACTGGCAGTGAAAACAGAACAGTCAAAGAAAATCATAGTTAAAGTGTATGAGATGAAAGTGAGAGTGAAGGTCAAATCGGAAAAAGTGACAGAGCAGTCAAGGTAAAAATTAAAAGCAAATACAGAGGAAGTAATGGTTAAATAGAGATGAAAATACTTTCACCAACAATGAATTTTATCCAAAGTAAACAAAAAATAGTTAAAAGAACAAAAAAGTTAAAAGATGAAAACAGAGGAAGAAGTGACATTTATGTAGAAAATTCTTATTTAAGTCATAATGTTTCAGAGAATATTTTGGCCAATCCAAGATGAGTTTTGAAAACATGGAGGAGGTTTATGTTCCTAAGATTTAAACCTATGAAAACCTATCTCACTTTATGCACAATTATTACATAATGATAGATACATGCACATCTTCACAGCCTACTTTTTAGATTATGCAAAATCCAGTTTTACACATATTTTTTGTAGAGCATATGGTGAACAGCTGGAACTGAATTTGTAGAAATGAAAAGAGGTTTATGTTATTAACATATTGAGATACTAAAACCTCTTTCACTTTTTACATGTATATTTCAGATTGAGATATAAAAAGGTATCATTGGACCCCAAGTTTGCAGAATTTCTCGAGCAAAAAGCACAAAGGAGATAGTTAGTGACTTGGATGCCTCATCATCAACTTAGAGTTGATATCAAATTCAAATTATTTTCTTTGTCACCATCAATCCATAATTATAGTTCCAAATAGATTCATTAGTTTTGAGTGTCCTTTTATTAAGTTCTATTTATGTAAAACAGTTTGAAATATTTGTAAACCAATCTTGATATTTTTTCAAGATATTTTAGTTTAGCATTATGTGTAAATTTTTCAACCTTTGAAGTATTATTGTGGAATAAATTTCTGAAGATTTCTATAGTCATTTTTGTGCAATTTAAGGCTTTTTGTGTTTCAAATTTTGAGTAGCAAACTGGATCAGATCAACTAGTATCATATTTCAGGATTCATGTGATGAGCTATTTGGAGTGAAGTATTTTCTACTTGTCATTGTTATCTTTCTTTTTTACATGCAATAAATTATGTGTTATAAATTTAAATGAATGAATAGGAGGATTACTTCAGGATTTTGTTAAAAGAACCTTGTATTAACTATTTGTCATTTCTATGTTTTCATCTGATTTCCAGTGTAGGGAATCCTTAATTGATCCCTCTCTCGTTTGAACTCTTCCTACTACTTCCATTTTCTAGATCAAAGAACCCTTCATTTTTCTTTATCCCGATCATATCACCTCACAAAAAAACTTTCCAAGATCTCCAAGGGTTATCTATCTTGCCCTCAAATTTTTTGACATTTTAACCTTGATCCTAGCTCTATATGCTTGAATTTTGACTCCTTAGACCAATGGAAAAATATATTTCCCACCATCCATCCCTTCATGTGATTTTTCTCACAAAACCAATTGCACAATCATAACTAGCCTAATATTTTATAAAACAAACAAAGTTAAATCTTATAGAGAGATCCCTCTCTAAACCCTAGGAAGGATAGATCCTAGAGTTTAAAAGTTGGTCTATGGTTACCTCAGACTATTTCTTTCTTTAACATTGAGAAATCACTAAGTGATAACAAAGTAAATAGATTTGAGACACTAAATACCAAGGAATTAATGTCCTATCCTATGACAATTACATATTTCCAAGAGGTCGGTTGTTTTGACTTCCGTGAAAGGGTACAACAGGTCCAAAGTCATCCTGAGTTGACCAGGAATTTCATCCCTAAAATCCATGACCATAAAAAAAAATTAGTAGGAGTGAACTTTGAGCTATCCATCAATACCATTTCTATGGCCACCGGGATACCTAGTATGGGAGAAAAGTGGTTCAAACAAGCAAGTTTGGACCTGAGCCATTATCAACCCTTCTTGAAACCCAGATACCAAGCCTACTACAAATATATTTTTCCATTTTCACATCTACAGGAGAGATATGCGCCCTTAATGAAAATCATCATGAAATTATTCACCTGTGAGGGTAGGTTTTCTAGATTTTATTTCTACCATATAAGACTACACATGCACTTCACTAGGGCCAAGCTGCTACATTTTCCCTATTATATTTATAGAAGTATTGATAAGATGTCATAAATTGTGAAAAAGAGACCTCCTTCACAACAAATTAAAAGTATTTTTGACCACTCTCTTATCAAGATGATTGTGTTGCATCAATTAGAGCAACATGGTATCCCATGGGAAGTGTTCATCGCCCATGAAGTTTTAACAAACCCACAACCTCCTCATCAGTCAAATTTACCCTCATCATCTCATCCACCTCCTTCCACTTCTCCATCACCCCCCACTGACCATGACTCATCATCCACACATGAATCCTCTCCTGAAGAGGACCTCCCTCCCTCACCTTCTCCTAAATCGTGAAATCAAGAAGAGAATGATGATGAAGAGGAAGAAAATGATGACAGGGAAGAAGAGAAAAATGATGAAGAGGAAAATAATGAGGAAGAGGAAAATGAAAATGAAGAAAGTGGTGATGATGATGAAGAGACAAATGATGAAGAGGAAGATGATGAGGAAGAGGAAAATAACAATGAAGAAAGTGGTGACGATGATGAAGAAACAAATAATGAAAAGGTATAGGATGATAATGAAGAGGCAGAGGAAGATTATGAAGACAAAGGCAGTGAGAAAAATAGTGAAGAAGAAAAATATAATGATGAAGAGGCAGATGTAGATGATGATAAAGAGGAGGAAGGGAGCAGCGGTGAACATAAAAGTGACAAAGAGGCCAACATTGATAAAGATAATGAGAGTGAGGAAAGTGAAGAAGATAAAGGCAACATTGATAAATATGATGATAGTGAGGAACGTGCAGAAGCTAAAGGCAGCATAGATGAAAATGAAAACAATGAGGAAATTACAGAGGACAGTAAAGAGTTTGAGGAAAGTGAAGATGAAAATACATAAAACAGTAATGAAGACACTCATAAAGACACCTCTAACAGTGACAACACAGAAAATTATAATGGCCATGATAATGTTGCAAACAAAGAGGAGGGTGATGAAGAAGAAACCATGATGACTGATAGCCCTAATAATAATGACAACAGTGACACTATGAACCAAAAAAGTAGTCAAGAGGTTGATGACAATGGTGAATATCCTAACAATAATGTTAGCATGGAGGAAAATGAAAGTGAATCTCAAGAGGGTAGTCGAGAACACAATGCAGAAGACATAAATGCATAGATCATTGATGAAAAGAAAGGCACTCTTGAGATCAACCATGGTGAGGGCACTCAAGTAGGAAAATTTGAGATTTTCCATCTCAAATATCATAGTGGAAATATGCATGTGTTTTCTGCCTCTTAAAGGCAAGGGACCATGCCATCAACCTTAGCTCAGCCACTAGACAAAGGCAAACAAAAGGTAAAAGAAGAAGAAGAATATCATGAGTTGGAAAGGGAGTTTGAAATCATTCAGGTAGACAGTGATGAGGAGAATGAAGCAAGAATCTCAAAATTGCTTATGCAAAACAAAAATTCACTTATTGAAGACCTCTAGGCCAATATGAATAGGGCCAAGAGTTTCAATGATGCCCTTGACTTGGAGAACAGGCAGCTAGGAGCACAAATTGAAATCTATGAAGCTAGAGCCATCAAGGCCTAGAAAGAAGCCCAAAAGGCACAAGTGAAACTAGAAGAGTTCATGAGCACTTATGAAGAGAGTGAGGATGAGGAAGGAAAATCTAGGAGGAGAACTAGAACCATGGGTTTGAAGAAGGCATTGGAAAAGAAAAGGGAACAAGAATCAACCCTAGTAGAACAACTCCCTCTAGATGAGCTTTTGGCCATGGATATAGCACATGATCGGGAGCCTTGGTTGGAAAGAGCCAAAATACATTTTGAGGCTAAAATGAAGAAAGAAAATCATAATGTTGACCTCCAAAGAAGGATGACTAAACATTACGCCTGGAGAAACCAAATTGCAAGGGCTAAACTGAAAAACACCCAAACCCAGATACAATCACTAAAAGAGGGAAAAGGAAAATTTAACCTTGGAATCTTGACACAAGCTTCTCTACAAGTCTCTCAAAACCCATGAGGCACACATCCACCAAATTTGGGATAATTTTGACAAATTTTGGTTTTTTTCTAATTTGGAGGGCCAAGGGGGTAGCACCCTTGGTGCTACGCTTTTTCTTAGAGAATATTTAGGAGGAAAGGATTACATTTTTGGAATCCTTAACCCAATTATAGAATGCTCACAAATTTTTAGGTCAATTGGAGTTTTTTTGGTCCTCCAAAAGGATCAAGCACACCCTAAATTTCAACTTTCTGCCTAGTTTTCAGGACAGGTGTTGCACCTTTACCAGCCTTGGAATATTTTCTTTCTAAAAAGGTTATAGAGATCCAATAAAGGAACTAAGGGTAGTTTTGGAAATTAGACTCAATGGGTTTTACAACGAGCCATCACGAAGCCTTTTCCGACATTGGTAATGCCTTCAAAGAATTGCTACAAGTTGACCTAGTTTTCCTGCTCCAATGCTACGCCCTTGGCATGGAAATTCATCCTAAACTCAGTGTCACGCCCTTAACAGATGAAAATTCAACAATGTATGCTTGGAAAGTTTTAAGAGGCTTGGCAGAGCCCAGATGTCAATTTCTTTGCTAAAAATGCCCGAAAAGATATTTTGTTTTAGATATTTGGTGCCTTGGGCCTTGTAAGGTCTCGAGGACAATAATGACATTTCTGATTAGCCAATAGGATTCTAGAGACTCTATTAGGTTATTCTCCTCCTTTCGTGTTAAATAGAGCATCCAGGATTCATGTTTTATGGTTGTTGTTACGACTCTTGTGAGTAATACATAATATTTGGATCTTGAAGAGAAATTGGTGTTGTGGAGCTTGTAAATGAGTTGTTTTGCTTATTGGTAGAGAAGGCTTGCTTGTAGGATCCCTGAGCTTGGTTAATGGTCATGTGCTTATATTTATTTATTGTTTTCTTGTGTATCATTTTGTTTCATCCTTCTATATTGTAGTAGGATAAAATATTTAGACTAAGAAATGTTGTTTATAGGCACCTTAGCTATGTTTATCCTTCACTGCTTCTATGGTTTCCTCTGCTAGGTCAGTTTAGAGAATTATTAGTTTCTCTCTAGACCCACCCAAGCTTGTTTATCTTATGAATGGTTTAATGCAGTAGATATCATAGATGTTTTATGATAAGCCCTGCTTGTTTGATATCACTAAAACACTGTTTTGAGGTCTCTCTTTGAAGTACCATTGTTTAGGTTTGCTAAAGAGGCTATGTTTCGATCATACCCTTGGTCCATGCTTGAAAAATTGTTTCAAATATCTTTATAGCTCTGGTCAATGATGTCTAGGAGTCCCCTGTTCCTTGATTAAATTTATGTGTTAATATTAAATTTTTTCTAACCTTGAATGTGAAATCACTATAAGTTAAATGAGTTTCTCTCCTATATTTCATTGGATTGTTTGTTTGAAATGCTTACTTGCTTGAGTTGAATCAAAGATTTATTGGTGTGCCTTGTCTATTGATTTCTTATTTATTCTAAATAGTGTTGAATTCCCTTCTTGTATTAATTATTTGACAAACGGTTATTGATTAGCCTTTTCCCTACTTTGTTCACAAACTTGATGTTCATTTCATTTCACCAAACCTTGAGAATCCATCTGACCATGCTAGATTTTCCCTATGATGCTCCCTGATTCATTGTTGAACCTTCTGTGACATTTTGTAGACTCCATAGCCCAATTACTTGAAAATATCTCATTACATCTATTCTACTTGAGCATTTACCCAACCCAAATAAACAAACAAACCCTAAACTTAACAACTAGCCTAGAATCAAACCATAAAATAAAACAAGTTCACATCCTTTGCACAAAATAGAGAGAATCCTCTCTGAGTCTAGGAAGGCTAGGTCCTAGGACTCCAAATATTGGTCTGATGTTACCCTATGGATTTGGTCGGCCAATCTGCTAAATCACGGAGTTGGAGTTGGGAATGGATCATATACACAAACACCATTCAATTTGCATAGATCTACCCAAATTCTGGTTTATCCTTGGTTTTCTTGTCTTGCACTACCATTGGACTTACCCAATAAGACTCTTATGTTGGTTCTATAATGCCTGCAAAAAATATCTTATCCAACTCTTCCTTCACCTTATGTTTATATCTCAGATTCAAACTTTATGAGCATTGCTTCACTGGGCACGCATCAGGTTTCAAAGTGATCTTCATAACTATAAGATCCCCAATTATTCGTTTAAGCTCTGAGAACTTCGTAGGGAACAAGTCCTGATATTCTATTAGAAATTTAACAAATTTTCCTAATGTATCATCATCCCAGTAGTCTCCAATATTTTCCAACTTAGGTTTCTCTTCAGATCCAATATTCACCTATCAGATCTTTAGAGGTTTTGTCACATCTAGTGAAGTGATTTGGGGCCCACCCACTGTGCGTTGTTCCTCAAATTCTGGAATAATGATATTCCTTGGATTCTCTTCACTATCTTCAATCATTAGATTTATGCAATTCACAATATCCTTCATCTTCACATCCTAGGCTGGTGGAGCGTATTTGTTTGCAGGCTTTGTTGTATCAAAGACAAATTCTTGAATATAATGCAATGCTTTACCAATTTATCAAATCCAATCTTAAAGTGGAATGTCAGAATAAAAATCTCCATCGGCACAAACCATTCTCTATTACCTTGGCACAGCTCTGTCTCTAGATATCAATCAGTAGGTACCTTCCCTAATGTATGAATAAACATGTGGACCCATTCAAGTCTTGCTTCTACACCCCATACCAGATTCCATCTAGCCAAATTTTTGCATACATCATCCTTTCCTGAGTACACTTCTTCCATTCCGATGGTTGAAAATTCAAAACGTAACCCCATCATTCATGCGCATTCATGCCAATTGACCATGTTCTTCTTATGAGCCTCCCACCATCTTCCTGGAGTATCGTGCAGTTTGAGATCCGAAGCATGGAATCTCTGTCCTTCTGGTACAGTTCGTTCAATCTCTCCTAATAACATGTTTACATCACTTAAAACATCATAATATGGTAATTTTTGTACCTTAGATGTTATACATCTCATATATCTCGTCACACAATTACAACATAGCACAGATACATCACACAACTGGTTCTGCTAGTTTTCCAATTCTTCATTAAAATTTGAAAAAAAATAGCTATCCTTTTCCCAATTAAGATTTTCATCAGCCATTGGGTTGATCCAATTTTCCTCGTGAAAATTAAGCTTATATATTTGATCAATATCATCATCATCGCACATAGGCTCTGTGTATATTTTTCCTTCTGCACGGTCTAATGGAATGATGACTCTGATTCCATTTCTTTCAAAATCCATTATTATTTTCTTCAGGTTTATGACACCATCCATATAAATATCTCAATCCAATCTCAACAATGCAGATAAGTATTAGTATCATCTACAATTTATATAACTTCAAATTCTACCATTACCTTAACACCCTCAATACTGGTGATGACCTGTGACAGCCTTCCTAACGGAATGATCTTCTGTTGATTTTCCATGTGCAGTTGAATGGTAGACCATGAAAAATTTGGCTCTCCCATGCCCTGCCATGTTTTATTAGGTAAAACATTTGAATCTGACCTTAGATCTAAAATAACCTGGTCCATCCCATAAGCACCAATCTACATGGTCATACGCATCTCTCAACCCATACTCTTCTTGTTCTTATAAATTTTGTTGAAAAATATTTGTTCTACCATCAGTTTTTCCTTCTCTGCGTAATTATCTATCAGAGCCTGAAGGTTATCTACTGCCTTTCTATTGCGTAGTAACTTAATGAAAGATTTTGGAAACAATTTGATCTCTTCACCTACTCCTTCTTTCTTCATTGGTCTACTTGATGTTGATGTGCTTCCTTTTTCAAATTTGTTCTACGCTTCAACAAAAGTCTCCTTCACTCACTGCAAATCAAATCCCTCTTTTTTCTCAAGTGCTTGATGAATTGAAATATCATTAGTTGTTTTCTTTCCCTTATCTTCACTATTAGTTTCACTGCTCCTAGTGACCACATTTACATTAGGATCTTCTTCGTTGGTTTCTTCTTTAACCATCTGAAGATTCTACGTTGGATCTTGCATATTTTTCTCCTGTATTTTTGTAATCAAAATATGGCAATATTCTATCACACTGTCAAAATGTCAATAATACCTGCATGATTGTCGTGTTGGGTTTGTACAATCATATGCATAATGACCAACATCAGCTTAGTTGTAGCAAATAACCTGCCCACTTCCTCGACCAACTGATCCACCTCCTCATCCTCTTCCTCTGCCCTGAAATCCACCACGCCCAAAGGGGGGTGATGGTTAGGTAGGTTCGGCCTGCATTCTATATATTTTAGCTTTTTACAACATCATATCATAAGTGTGACAATTTTTTTCATCATGTCCTAGTGACGAACATAATTTTAAAAACAGTTTCTTCAATTCAGGTTGATATTTTCCGACCCTTGGACATAAATCTATTTCATGTTATCCAGAAACTCGACAGATTTTGAACCATAATAGGCTTTTAAATTGACTAGGACCTTCGGTGTTCAGATAATTATTGAAGACATGGCATTGATCCTTATGGTGCCCAACAAATTTACATTTTATTCACTAGAATTTTGCGAAACCTCCTTAAACTTGTATTTGCACAGGCTTTGAATCTCTAAATGCATGGCTTCCAATTGATTTTGAATTTTTTGGGTTCCAAGCACAACATGTGTTGGGGTAGCTTCTTGTTTCATTGCAACCTCCACAACCTCATCCTGTGTGTGAATATTTTGTTGACCCAAGGGCTGGTGCAAATGTGGGAGCATCATAGAAATAAACCACTCATTATTTTTAGTATCATTGATGGTAAATCCACCATCTCTAATAGTCACCTTCAGCCTCTAATCTGCCTCCCACACAGATTCATTAACCTCCCGATGAATCTCTTTCATTTCTGTAACCAACTGCATGTATGAATTAGGTTTCTTGAACTACTCTTTTATGGCATCTTTTATTTTATCCAAGGTGGCATTAGGGTTTTCTTGAACACATTTGATATACCAATATAATGTGTGATCTTGGAAACTAGTGGCTAGTTGTGCTTTCTTAATATAATCATTATTAACCTGTTGAGCCTGCCAACAACATTAGTCAAAAACCAAAAGTGTTGGGTATCTTCATTTCCAATACCTCTAAAATTAGGTAGCTTCATCGATGCGACCATATCTACGCGTGGTGGAGGTGGATGTGGTGGTGGAGATGGACTACGCAGTGGAGTTGGTGCTTTGTGAAATGAGTTTGGAAGTGGAGTGGATGGGGTTTGAAACAGGATAAATATTCTCTGATTGTTCTGGTTTGATGAAACTTCTTCTCCTTTAGAGCACGTGGATTCAATAGAGCTAGTAGTCTCTAGTTCACCATCACTGTCAGATCTATGATTCAGAGAGCTATAAATAAATCCTTTCTCTAGGTATTCACTGTAGAGTTTTCCACTGCGTGTATTCGAGCCTCTTCATGGCATTCAAGAAATATTTTGACAGAAAGAACCCTATTCTCACAATAGCATCTTCAAAAAAAACTTCAAAGAACGCATGAACTTACCTCTAGAACCCTTGAAAAATATTCTTTATGCTTCAGCGTATGACACACATTTATCAATGGAAAATTCAATCACAAATCCTCCCAAGAGACGATCAATCCAATGATCTACTGCATGGGTAATCTTATTGTCTAGATTTTATAATTACTGAATCAATTCAGGAGTCCACTTAGTGACTTTGTCATCTTTCATCCAGGTATTGAATTTAGTCAATCGCAACAACCACTCTTGGAGCTCAATTGTAAAGGATAAAAATAATATCTCGTGAACTTTTGTATATATGTACTTTTGTACCCACTTTTTAGCAGATATCTTAGAGATTTGATTCTATTGGATTGCGAATTGAAGGATATTTCTATCCAGCTAATCTTGAAATTCATTCTACGAAGGGTGCAAAAACATAAAATCTCCCTTGGAATGATCCCGGTCCTGGCAACAAAACCATTTTTTGGCTTGAGGGGTCCTAACCTAGTTCATAGTTTATCTTGCAACCAAAAAACCCTCTAACTAGTCGCCCTTTCAGCAATGACCTTCTTGCATAGATAAAAGTATCACCTGAAGTAGTATTGGGGGGTGCTGGAACTAGGTTTCTACACCTTGAGGAAGAAAATAATGTAGTGGCCCTAAACGAACCATTTTTATACTTATACAGATCTTAACAGATATGCAATTATCATAGAACATAAAGGTAGATTACTTCGTCATAGATGTAACAGAACCAGGTCTAGATCTACATAATGTGTAATCACTTAAGCATATTCATTCATGTATTCAACCATCAATATAAATTCATGCATAAAAAATGGATGTATTCATGCAGATACAATAAACATAACAGAAGTAAATCCATCTTAAGGAAAAATTGATAAATAGATAACTCATATAGATAACACAATGTTTTTTCGAAAATGAGTCCCTATATTAATTCAGAGCAATTAAGTACATGGGAATTTCCCTCACACTTTACCCTTCCACGCACATAGCCAACGGAGTCCACACACAGCCAAGACTAGGTCTTTGCGCACACAGCCAACAATATCCTTTCTACCCAACCCAGACTAAAACCCTTACAAAAGAATCATAGACACATAAACCCTTAGATGAAAACATTAATAATGATTAACTATTTCCTTAGACTCGATCTATCTATTTATATCCAATTTAGAGAACAGATACTATGGGCTCAAACCATGGTTTGAGGCCCACAATTTACCCTTACAACCCTTTTACATCAAAGAGGGACTTTGACCCGCCTCAAAGCCCCTTGACCTATCTATGCAACACGCATATACAAAATTATACAAAAAAGACATCAAAAGGTGTACCCAAGGGGATCTCGCTCCAACATATTGGAGAGGGCTATTAGAAGAGTTATCACATCCATTTGATAGAGAAAATAACCACCCTACTTCTCTTAGAACTATCAAGTGTGGTATTAGTAGAATGAGCATATTCAAAGCCCACTTTTCTAGAGAATGACTGCTTTTGAAGAGAAACTCTCTCTCTCTCTCTCTCTCTCTCTCTCTCTCTCTCTATGTGTGTGTGTGTGTATTGAAAATAGTATAGGTGGGTTGGATTCCAAATTCAGAGAAAACATGCTATTTATTATTGACTTATTGGAAAAAGGGAATATGAAACTAAAAAAAATATATGCAAATTTTAATTTACAGGGAAATTTCAATGACCAATTTTTTACACAAAAAAATGCATCACCAGACTATTAATATTTGAAACCTGTACGTGGGAGCTTTTCTCTTTGAAATAGTCCATGTAATGTTCAATGGTTTCCTGGAATTACCAATAACAATTAGTCTTGTTCCCGTTTTGTATAAGAAAATGGACCTTTTGTTCTATCCATGTTGGGCTTATGCTTTACCAACATGGATAACGAATGTTCCACTCTCTATGCTAGAAGCAATGATTTGGGTTTGTGTTAGATACTATGTCATGGGTTTTGCACTAGAGTCTGAGAGGGAATTCTAATAGCTTTTGTACCTAAATAAATTCCCATATCATTATTCATTAAACAAGGATAGAAGCATGGGGAGTCTCATTGATCCATTAATCAGTTAGTCAATGAATTCATTTATGTTTTTATTATTTAGTAGATATGGATGAAAGCATGAGAACTCCGAATAATATATTTATGAATTAGTAACATTGAATGACACCCATATTTTGTAGATATATAGGAGTATGAAATAATTTTTTATTTTTTTGCATATCAAAGGACTTACTGCAACTAGTTAATGTTGAAAATGCAGCAAGATGATGGAGCTTAGTGAAATGAAGTCGCCTTCACTAAGTGGGCCCGCAGGCAAATTCTGGCGCGAAGTCTATTTTTAGACTATGTCTATTTTTAGACATATGGAGCATGGTCCGGGGATTGCAGTATGTTATTCTTGGAGTATTGGTCATGTTGGTAAAAATAGATGGGACTCTATTTTTTGGACCTATAGGTCGAAGTCTATTTTTAGACTGCCTCTCCTTAAAATAGGGAAGTCAAATATTATTTACCCTTAATAATATTTGGACTCTAAACTTTAGTTTACTCTCTTGGAGCACTTCAGTTTGAGCCTTGGAAGTGGCTCATGCATCTGACAGAGGAATTACGCTATTCCTAGGGTTTGGTGAGCACATGCATGGTTGACTTCAGTTAGGACTTCGGTGGCAGAAGTTTGGTGGAGTTAATGAGATAGCTAGTGGAGTTGTGTTCGGTTTAATTTAGTTGAACTGGTTGAGATTAGTTTAACTAGCTAATCAACTAGTTATGAGTGGAGTGAATTAAATATTATTTAATTCATTAATTAATAACTCATTATTCAACTCAAGAACACATCAGTTCACTACAGTGCATGATCAGTTCAGTGGAGACCAGTGAAAGAGGTAGATGAAAGGGTGGAGTTAGCTATCAGTGGCGACATCAGTTGTGCATGAGATTTGCACCACACTTGGAGTAATTGCCCATGATGATTGCGCTGTCAAGCCAAGGATATTTGAACCTTGGATCTCTATATAGACAGGCCATGATTGCGCAATAGATGCAAGGCAATTAGTGGTGAGTTTTGAACCAGTAACCTGTTCAAAACCAAGCTAGTTTGTGTGTAACTTTATGAGAAAGTACTGAGTACTTGTGAGGAGTATTGTACTGAGTTTGTTACATGATTTCTCCATTATAATATACACAATAGCTGCGGGGTTTTCAGCTATAAGCTTTCCCCATACATACTGTTTTAATGTGTATGATGATTTGATGTGTTATCGCTTGATTTTATTTCCGCATGTTTGATGATCTGAGTGGAAGAGATTATGTGTTGCATATAAATTCGAATTGTATGTGATCGGGATAGTCTCGGTGGATAATTAATCATTATTCAGCAAATTTCTACATGGTATCGGAGCTATTGAAGCAGAGATTGATCATCACAGTGATTACAAACTTATTTCGGTAGACAGAGTCTGCATGCGGGCCAGGTAGCCTTTGGATCCATCCTTTCTTTGAAAGGTGATATATCCAGTAAACGCCCCTTGCAGTCAATCTCTGTGCTAGAAATAATTTGTTCTCACAGATCTAGAGCGGTTGAGCTTTGAGGTGGAATTCGAATTTTGCAGTAGTTTTGTTTTCTTGGTGCCGGTGTTGAAAATGTCTTTCAATGGTTTGCGACTCGAATATCCTCTTGAAGGCAGTTCGAATTATGTTGCATGGAAGGATCGCATGGAGGTAGTATTAGAAGATAATGGTCTGAAGGAGTTCGTAGATACGGATGTCCAAAAGCCCACTGATCCTGCTGAAGTCGAAGTATGGCAAAAGAAGATGGCGAAATGTCGAAGGATCCTGTTGGAGGGCGTCAAGGATCATATTGTATCCAGCCTGCATGGAAAGGCTTCTCCATTTATAATGTGGAAATATTTGATGGATCTATTCTAGAGTAAGAGTGACCAAAGGAAGCTGGCGCTCAAAGATAAGCTCAGGAACATCAAGATGGAGAAAGGTGACAGTATCGCCAAATACCTCACGAAGTTCACTCAGTGCAGAGATGAGCTGGGAAGTGTGGGGGTGACTGTCGAAGACGAGGACATGGTCGACCTGGCTCTCCTTGGTCTTCCGAAGGCTTGGCATTCATATCAAGATAGTGTCAATGGTCGGGAGAAATTTCCGGGATGGGAGCGCCTTTGGGCAGATCTCATGCAGGAGGAGATAAGGAGGACTACTCGTGATGGATCTTCATCAAAGGGAGCTGATGAAGAAAATTACGCTTTGGTGGCCAAAGCAAAGAAGGGGAAGGGTAAGAAAACTTCTCATTCTAGTGAAAAGGACAAGAAGCAGGATATGGCGAAAGTGAAGTGTTTTCACTGCCATGATCACAGACATTATGCTACAAATTGTCCAAAGAAGAAGAAGAACAAGCAAGCGGGAAGATCTGCAGATGGAGAAGCTTTGGCTTCACAGTTCGAGCTTGACTTTTCACTGATCGCATGCTTGGTTTCAAGTGTGATGGGATTGGTATGGTTCTTGGACAGCGGTGCGTCATTTCATATGACGGGAGATCGGGATTTGTTCTCAGATCTGGAGGACAAAGATTTGGGTGTGCACATCGAGATGGGCGATGATGGTAGATACGGTGCGACTGGTATCGGTACCATATCCTTTCAGAGGGAGTCTGGTAAACCCTTTGTATTGAGGGATGTCATGCATGTACCTGGATTGAAGAAGAACTTGATCTCTGTGGCGATGTTGGAGGATAAGGGGTATGATGTGGTCTTCGGCGAAGGAAAATCCTTCCTGCGCAGTAAGACTACTGGAGAGACCCGGAAGATAGGGGTTCGAACCAAGAACCTTTATCAGTTGCAGGTAGATGGCTGCGCAGCTATGGCATGCAAGGCGGGAGAAGTGGTGAGCCGGGATGATGAGGGCGAACTGTGGCACAGGAGAGTGGGCCACCTTCACCATGGAGCTTTGAAGATTCTGCAGCAGATTTCTACTGGGCTTCCTAAGGGCACCCTTGCGCAGTCAGATCAGTGCAAGGGGTGTACTTTAGGGAAGTATGTGAAAGCCACCTTTCACGAGAAGGATAGTCGCGCCACGGCGATCCTTGAGAGAGTTCACACAGACGTGTGTGGTCCTTTCTCAGTTGCTTCGACAGCAAAGCACAGGTATTATGTGATCTTTGTTGATGATTTCTCTCGAAAGTGATGGATCTTCTTCATGCAGAAGAAGAGCGATACATTCGCGAAGTTCTGTGAGTTTAAAGCACTGGTCGAGAAGGAGTCGGGGAAGAAGGTGATTGCTCTAAGGAGTGATAACGGTGGTGAATTCATCTCGGCTGAATTCAAGGAGTTATGCAGCGCAGAAGGGATTCGGAGAGAGCTCATCGCACCCCATAACCCACAGCAGAACGGGGTGGCTGAGCGGAAGAACAGAACGATCGTGGGTGCTGCACGGGCGATGTTGCATGATCGGGGCCTACCCCTTCACTTGTGGGCTGAGGCATGCAATACAGCAGTGTATGTGCAGAACCGTTGTCCTCACAAGGTTCTTGGCATGAGTACACCAGAGGAGGCTTATTCTGGCAAGAGGCCTGATACTTCCCATTTGCGGATTTTCGGATCTCCTGTCTACATGCATGTGACGAAGGATGCAAGAAGGAAGCTGGATCCAACTGCTGAAGTTGGAATATTTGTGGGGTACACTGATACACCTCACAACTATCGGGTGTATGTGCCAGACAGTCGCAAGACTGTTGTGCGACGGGATATAAAATTTCGGGAGGAGAAAGCCATGCAGTGTTCGCTTGAGAGGGAGCTACACTTGCATGCAGATGAGGAGCTGTTAGTTCCTAAGGAGGAGCTTCCGGATGTGGATCAGCCACAAGAAGAGGTTCAGGAGGTGGAAGAAACCACCCAGGCAGCGCCAACCATCAGAGGGCGCATGCGCACTACAGAAGCTGAGCGACTGGCTCGGGATGCAGAGAAGGTTGTAGGACCATCTACAGCACAGCGCAGACAGAGACAGTCACCGGATCGGTACACTGGATACATGGCTCTTGTGAGTCAATGTGTTGTGACGGAGCCATCCTCTTTTGAGGAAGCTGTGGAGGAACCCGCATGGGTTGATGTCATGATCGAAGAATATGATTCGATCGTCAGGAACAGTGCATGGGAGATTGTCCCAAGACCAGTGGGGAAATCAGTGGTGGGTTCGCGATGGATCTACAAGGTGAAGCAGGCGGCTGACGGGAGTGTGGAGAAGTACAAGGCGAGATTTTTCGCCCATGGCTTTTCACAGATCGAGGGGATCGATTATGAGGAGACCTTTGCACCTGTCGCAAGGTACTCTTCCATACGGACGATCCTTGCTCTCTCAGTGCAGATAGGGTGGCACATTCATCAGATGGATGTGAAGACTGCGTTCCTCAATGGAGTTATTAAGGAGGAGGTGTACATAGAGCAGCCTGAAGGTTTCGAGATCTTCAGCAGTGAGTCGCATGTGTGCCGACTCAAGAGAGCACTGTACGGGCTGAAGCAAGCACCTCGTGCTTGGTACACTCGGATAGACAACTACTTCACCGGGCTTGGATTCTCCAAGAGTGAAGCGGATCCTAACCTGTACCAGATTGTGGTGGAGGGGAAGCTGTTGATCATCGTACTGTATGTAGATGATCTGATTTTGACTGGCGATGAGCAGTTGATACTTTCATGCAAGGAGGATCTTGCACAAGAGTTTGAGATGAAGGACTTGGGCATCCTTCATTATTTCCTGGGATTGGAGATTTGGTAGCGCAGCGGAGGACTGTTTGTTTCTCAGGGCAAGTATGCCCGGGAGATTCTAGAGAGGTTCAACATGCAAGGTTTCCAGCCTGTTGACACTCCTCTTCCTGGTGGTTGGAGGAAGGAGGATGCTACTTCAGCGGAGGTAGTGGATGCCACTGTCTATCGACAGTTGGTGGGGTCGTTTATGTATCTGGTCAATACACGACCCGATATATGCTATGTTGTTAACCATCTTTCACAAGCTATGGTTAAGCCTACCAAGCTCTTTTGGAAGGTAGGCAAGCATGTATTACGCTATATTAGAGGCACATCGGGATATGGTCTATGGTACAGACAGGAGGATGGAGCGAAGCTTTCTGGCTTCACTGATGCAGATTGGGCAGGGAGCCCAACGGACTGGAAGAGCACTTCTGGAGGAGTTTTCAGCATTGGGTCGACAGCAGTTTCCTGGTACAGCAGGAAGAAGAGATCCGTGGCACTCAGTTCAGCAGAGGCCGAGTACATGGCAGCTAGTTTGGCTGCATGCGAGGCTATTTGTATGAGGAAGATCCTCGCAGGTTTGTTCAGGTTGCATTTGGAGCCTATAGTGATCTACTGTGATAACCAGAGTTGCATTAAACTCTCGGCTAATCCAGTATTTCATGATAGGTCCAAACACATCGACATCAGGTACCATCATATCAGAGATTGTGTTCGGCGGAGAATCATGATGCTTTCATATGTTCCCACGGAGGATCAGGATGCCGACATCCTGACGAAGGCGCTCACCAGGAGCAAGTTCGAATTCCACAGAGGCAGGATAGGGGTTGCAGATAATCCATATCTTGCTGAGAGGGAGTGTTGAAAATGCAGCAAGATGATGGAGCTTAGTGAAATGAAGTCGCCTTCAGTAAGTGGGCCCGCAGGCAAATTCTGGCGCAAAATCTATTTTTAGACTATGTCTATTTTTAGACATATGGAGCATGGTCCGGGGATTGCAGTATGAGATTCTTGGAGTATTGGTCATGTTGGTAAAAATAGATGGGACTCTATTTTTTGGACCTATAGTTCGAAGTCTATTTTTAGACTGCCTCTCCTTAAAATAGGGAAGTCAAATATTATTTACCCTTAATAATATTTGGACTATAAACTTCAGTTTACTCTCTTGGAGCACTTCAGTTCGAGCCTTGGAAGTGGCTCATGCATCTAACAGAGGAATTACGCTATTCCTAGGGTTTGGTGAGTACATGCATGGTTGACTTCAGTTAGGACTTCAGTGGCAGAAGTTTGGTGGAGTTAATGAGACAGCTAGTGGAGTTGTGTTCGGTTTAATTTAGTTGAACTGGTTGAGATTAGTTTAACTAGCTAATCAACTAGTTATGAGTGGAGTGAATTAAATATTGTTTAATTCATTAATTAGTAACTCATTATTCAACTCAAGAACACATCAGTTCACTACAGTGCATGGACAGTTCAGTGGAGACCAGTGAAAGAGGTAGATGAAAGGGTGGAGTTAGGTATCAGTGGCGACATCAGTTGTGCATGAGATTTGCACCACACTTGGAGGAATTTCCCATGATGATTGTGCTGTCAAGCCAAGGAGATTCGAACCTTGGATCTCTATATAGACAGGCCATGATTGCGCAATAGATGCAAGGCAATTAGTGGTGAGTTTTGAACCAGTAACCTGTTCAAAACCAAGCTAGTTTGTGTGTAACTTTATGAGAAAGTACTGAGTACTTGTGAGGAGTATTGTACTAAGTTTGTTACATGATTTCTCCATTATAATATACACAATAGCTATGGGGTTTTCAGCTATAAGCTTTCCCCATACATACTGTGTTAATGTGTATGATGATTTGATGTGTTATCGCTTGTTTTATTTCCGCATGTTTGATGATCTGAGTGGAAGAGATTATGTGTTGCATATGAATTCGAATTGATATGTGATCAGGATAGTCTTGGTGGATAATTAATCATTATTCAGCAAATTTCTACAGTTAAAGGAGTCATTATTGACCATAATCAATATTTTTGGTACCATACTTCAAAAAACTATTTTTTTACCATATCTTCAAATTCAAAGCATTTTAAGTGAATGAAAATATGGACCTTTCCAAAAACAATCTAGTTGGACCCATTCCATACACTGTAGCTCTTTTGAACTAAAGAATTGATGCTTTTACTAGTAAAAAAATGATACCCTTCTAGTCATATGTTGCATTACTTATATTTACAACTTGCTTTACTTTTATGCATCTTCTTAATTAATCTCTTTTTTTTTCAAATTTTCTTTTATAGTATATTTTATCTAAGTGTTTTTATATACAATATTGGAAAAGAGAAAATTCCTATGCGTAAATTTCTTTCACATGTAGCTTTTAACGGTAGTCCCAATGTTATTAAAGAAATTTTCTAATGAGTAAGTCTATGTTCTTAATTTTCCTATTCAGTTCGATCTCCATGTCTATATGAAAATGATAAATTCATAATTTTAGATCCATGTCTTTCATTTTTCAACTCCAAGACCTCTCCAATTCTTTTGGAAGCCCGTTGGAATTAATAGAATAGTATTATGGATGGTTTAGGAAAACATTGTCATATTGGCCTAACTATTGGGGAGAAGACTTATTATTCTGAAGATGCAAATGTTGGAGAATAAAGGGGAGAAGGAAAATATTTGTCTTCTCTAGTTCGCATTTTCAATCGAAGTAGCCTCATGCTTCAACCCATGCTTATAAAAATACACCTTTTCAAGTAGAGGTTGTAATAAGGAGCTCAGTCGTGTAAAGGAATACGATTATAAACATAAGGTTTGTGACATTCACTTAAATAATGGCCAACTTGAAGTGAATGGTATTGAGCAAAGATTCTAGCAGCACTGTAGCAGGTTACCACTGCACTACCCCTTTTGTAATTGGAGTAGATGTCATATTATAAACATTTTCCCCTTGAGTTACAATTTGAAATGTAAATAGTGTGACCATATCAAAAAAATGTTCTTTTTTTCGTTTACTTGAAGTATTTGTGGAAACGAAAGCTATAACAGCTTTACAATTTCCATCACGCCATGAGAAGTTATCGGTAACCTTAAATTTTCTTGCAATTTCATTTCTTTTGTAGAATTAAGAACAAGGGGTTTCCATATTTATAGTTATGAAAACTGTTAAAGTAGATCACAAAACCCTTGATGTAATAAAATTCATATTATGACCCTTGTTTCATCACCTAATTCAAGACATAGCAAATGTTACATATGGAAAGTGGTTTGGATCATAAATATTTTATTATTTCATTATTCTGTTTCTGTGAAAGCACTTCCTGATGAATGGAAACTAATTGTATACCAATTTTATAGTTTTTTTTTCTCATGACCGAAGGTTATCATAAGGTCAGTACATCAGAAGCCATACATTTGCAGCTTTTCTAATACATATTAATGGAGAACCATGGATTCAATGACCTTGTATGCTATGAATATCATATCATGGTCTATTTATATACCTACATTAACTCTCCTTTTTTTTTTTTAATTTATGACATCACCATTGGGGCTAATTCTATTGTTATTTTTCTCTCTAATAACAATTTGTATGTACTGGTGTTGGGAATTTATAAATGAAACAAATTCAAATTAATATATAGGTCCAGTACTTCGGAAGAGTTTCTAAATGGGAATGAATGGTGAGACCCTAGCTGACATTGGGATGTATTTTCTATGGTTTTCTTAAAATCCTTGGGAAATAAATCTCTCAATGAATAAAGACAATTATTGATGTGTCCTTCCATATAATACTTTTGTTACATGTCTTATGGATGTATTTTGGTGACTAGCACAAATAAATAAGAAAAAAATTTGTTGTCTCAAGAAAATGTTTTTAGGAACATGCACCTAACATTATGCATGTCTATCCATGAATAGTGAAACTTTGAGAGCATATACCCACTAGTTTTGAATTTTTTTCTACGGAAACTAGAGTTGAACCCTGCACTTGCAAGAGATTTGTTGTCAAAATAAAACCTTATGGATAGAGAAAAAAACTTTTTTAGTTAATCATTGTTCTAAAACACACACTAATAATTATTGCAAAGGCAGAAAAATGAATATCTAGTTCTACTACTATAATAGGTGAAATATCCCTTCTTTTTGTTAGTTAAACATGGTGTATCCCTAATGTTTTTTCCTGTTTAATGGATATGAATGTTCTAGTCTAATATTTTGTCTCACTTTATAATTATTTTAGGAAAATAATCCGTGGAACTTCCTTATGTCATGTTGATTGTTTATTAGGGTAGAAGAACATAGGATTTCCTATTGTTATAGGGGTTTTGTAAGCACCTTTCCAACCTCCTTTTTTGTTTTATCAAACACATATATGCAAAATAACATGTTTTATCTTGTACCCAAATTTTATTTAGGATTATTTGGATATGATATACTATTTATACTTCTTTTTGAACCCTTTAAGAAATTGTTCATTTTTTTAACCACAAAGTTTCATTACTGGATGATCTATTCCATTACAATTGTTCATAAAACATGTTTATTTGTCCTCCTCAATAGATAACCTGTGGGATTTCATGGTTCAATTTTTTCTTGAGAAATGAGGCTACCTTCACAAAAGAAATAAAAACCTACCATCTAAGAGATGTTGGGAAGTCATGCATAGAGGTTTGGAGATGGAAAGGATTATTTGATTGCAACAAAATGATCTTTTGAAATTCCTATTTTTATGTTTTTTATTCAATAAGCTATAAGGAAATATAATTTACTTGTGATATGGGTTCTGTAAACACCTTGACAACCACATCCTTCATGCGATAGGGTAAATATGTTCAAGATAACAAGTTTTTTCTTGTACCAAATTTCCCTTGAGGTCTATTTGGAGTCTTTCTCCTAGTGTTTCTTAATTTTGAACCCTTTAAGAAATTATTAATTTTTTTCATTGCAAATTCTCATCAGTGGATTATCTATTCCTTATTTATTCTTCATAAAACAAATTTTATGTGTTCTCATTGACAGAGAACCTCTCAAAAAAAATCATGGTTCAATTGTTGCCTGAGAAACAAGGCCACCTTGTTAAAAGGACTAAAAATTTCCATCTAAGATGTAATGACCCAACTCGAGTTATAGGGAACATAGAAATATTAGCATGCATATGAGACCTGCATATGATAGCTACATATGCATGTATCACATGTATTTCACTGGTACATGCACTACTCAATTATGAAAAATCTCAGTGTAGAGTAATGAGTTTATTATTGAAGCATTGAGTAAATACTTAACTCACCAGAATATAATGAATGAATTGTAAGAGAAAATTTATACCTATCACTATCATAATATAAACTAATACTTTGTTCAAAGAAAATTAAAAGCATTGACTTATGCAAATAAATGATGATATTTTAATAAATCAAAGATATTTATTAAATAATTGTTGGGAAAAATATTGAGAGGGGGGGGGGTGAATCAGTATTTAGGGCTGAAAACTTTTTACTTTTATTTCTCTTAAAACTGAATCCAATTTGTATGTCCAGAGATCTTATTATGTCTTTACTTAGGTCATTGCATCATTCATTCATCAGATGTAGAGTAAGCAGTAAGTATGAATAGAAATAGTAGAACAAACCATCATACATAAGCCACACATATGAACACCAGTATTTAAGGTGGAAACCCAATTCGGGAGAAAACCACCGCTGCTGTTATCTCAGTTTTCAATATTCATTATAAAGAAAAATTCTTACAATTTTATGTTGGCACAGACTTATACCAGCACACAGGCACCCACCTGCAGAAAGGCTACAACCTTCTCTCGTTCTCCAGCCACTACTGGAAGGGAGCTCCAACCCCCTGATTTTAACACCAGCTTCTACTGACAGGATACTTTCACTTTCATACAGAAGGCTTCAACCCTTACATCCATTAAATTTCTTCAATTTCTTCATCATACTTCTGTCAGGTCTTCCTCATTTCTTTTGCCGATCATCGTAGAGTTTCATCATTTCTAGATCATATCCATAGGTGCATCATATATTCAAATATATCAATTAAGAACAGAGTACTTCCATGCAGATATTTCTTAGAGAAATTTATTCATTCACCACCTTTATGCATGCACTACTTCTACAATAATCGTCTTCTCCTTATATAGTTTTTTCCTTTAGTAAAACCATGAGTCAAAACCATCCAATCGCTGATGGTATTCCTTCTTTTATTGAAATTTTATTTATCAAATTCATGGAATTTGATAAATAATCATTATCCACAACCTTTGGAAATTTAAAATATATAATAAAACTTAAATCAATGAGAAATATAAATTAAACTGGGGCCCAATGCTAACAATCGACCCGATCGAAGGGCTCATGTTCCATCGCGCTGCAACATCCAATCCGACGGATATCTCTTGGGCAACTTACACGGGAAATAACGTGCGATGGCATGCCGTACTTGTGCTATCCTTCACCCACCTTCTGAACATAGCCACCGTCCGATGGCATCTTCCCAGATCAACGGTATGTATCAATATCGCTGGGCATCCTAGGTCGAACGATAACATGCGATGGCGCACAGTGACAAGTGGTTTTCCATGGGTCCACCTCGCCACGTGTCGAATGATCTATGGAATCGCTCCCAACTCCTCAAATACTGCTCACTTCGCATAAGTTGTGCGATGAAAACCATAAACCGTCGTGCCTCATGATGTCATTGCGGAGGCTCCTGGAGTATGGTGGTAAACTTTGGGTATCCCCCCCCCCCCCCGCAATGAATCTACACCATTGATCGTTGTTTATATGATCCGGGCTTTATTGCACTTAGTTTCCACTTGTTATACATGAAATATTCTTTTATACTCCGACGCAGAGTTCCTCCATACGCAATCCTGGCGCTTGATCTAGATGCTCTGATTTTGAAAGCGTCGATTCCTTTCGAATCGATGCTTCGACTTATATATCATTTCTCCTCATGGTACTCGAGATACCCCTCAGATATTCAACCAAATAGTTATATGACTGCAAATATGAAACTAAGCCAGTTCTTCATTACAAGAAGGTCTCAACCTGGAATTCGAATCCCACCACCATGATTCCTCAACAGGGTTTCTCTTTAAACTTCATACGCAGAGACTCATACTATACATAATTACAAAGAACAGCTGCAAGGTATTCCCATAGAGAGTTTAACCTTTAGGTGCTACTCCTTTGTCATCTCCTTTGCCTCTGTTTTCTTTGATGTCTCTGCTGCCTTTCCAGATCTCCAATCAACTAACTAAAATTGCCTTAGCTTCATATTTCTCCTTTTTCATCTCCTTAGCCTCTGTTTTCTTTGATGTCTCTGCTACCTTTCCAGATCTCCAATCAACTAACTAAAACTGCCTCAGCTTCATATTTCATTTTCTCTTTTATTTGTTGCTATTTCAAGTGCTCCTCCTTTGGCATTGATGGAGATACATCATTCTTACATTTTTAACACATAGGTTGCTTATCAAGGACAACTTCATCAAGTAGGTTGCCATCAAGGACAACACATTGCATCATATGGCCAACAATCTCCCCATTTGGACTTGATGGCAACCATGATGGTGTTTGATCACCGCAGCAGATAGATACATTGATTACAACCATTATTCAAACACCATGATACTCTCCCCCTTTGACATCAAGGGAAAAGGACCGATCAAAACCAAAACAAGGTTTTTCTTCTCTTGTAGACAAAAGAGCTCTGTAGATCGGATGTGCACTGAAGTTACCATGCTCCCCCTGAGTTCACACTGAATCTTCAAACATGTGTTTCAATGAAGTATGTGACTCTATGACCTTTCCTATCACCAAGGACTCATACTTACATCAAGGATCCAACCAAGTGGAGTTACACATGAGACTCAAGTGCCCGACCAAGAGGGTTGACAAACTTGAAGAAGTCCTTACATGAATGAATATAACAATTTACATCATAGCTCTCAACATTACCTTTTCACCACATTATGGAGATAACTTATACAATCAAGACATAATAATCTCAAGCATGAGATCAGACCACAAAAAATAATTAGAATGCCAAAATGCATCCTATCCATATGACCAAAGCTCCCCCTTAGCTTGTTCATCCTGAACACTTTCAACATCAAATCATCAAGGTATCTTCATCAAAAACATCAGAGAATGAAACAGAATTATGAAAACAGGAACATCGCCAGAGATACCAAACAACACCGCAGCTGTGCTGACGAATGCTGACCCAGAAAGATTTGTCAGCAATCACCTATATGCGGTTTTTTGTCCGTTAGGAAATCCGCATATCCAATTTAACCTTCTGTATTTAAGTAGATCTGATCTTTTGCATGGTAGAGACTACTCCCAGCTTTTGTCTGAGATATTCGAATGCTTCCCTGGGTAAAGGTTTGGTAAATATATCAGCAACTTGTTCTTTGGAAGGCACATATTCCAACTTCACCTTTTGTTCAAGCACTTGTTCACGTAAAAAGTGATACTTGATGGGAATGTGCTTGGTCTTGGAATGCATAACAGGACTCTTTGAGACACTGATGGCACTTGTGTTATCACACATAATGGATATAGGAGGTGAGCATTTGATTTGAAATTCTTGTAAGGTTTGCATCATCCAGAGAAGTTGAGTGCAACATGATGCAGCAGCCACATATTCTGCTTCTGCTGTAGATAAGGCAATGGAGATTTTCTTATTGCTGAAATAAGATACTAACCAGGTCCCCATATAGAATGCACCACCACTGGTGCTTTTCTGATCATCTACATTTCCAGCCCAATCTGCATCAGTGTATGCATGAAGAGTAAGATCAGCATTCTTTGGATACCATAGTCCATAGTCTTGAGTTCCTTGTATGTATTTGAATATTATTTTCACAACCTAAAGGTGAGACTCTTTTGGATTAGCTTGGAATCATCCAACAATCTCAACTACATGCATAATTTCTGGTCTTGTCCCATTGAGATAAAGTAGACTTCCTATCATAGATCTGTATTCTGATTGATTCACCGTGGGGGAATTATCATTAGAACTGAGATTACATCTGGTTATCATTGGTGTACTTACAGGTTTGCAATATTCCATGCCATACTTCTTCAATATTTGCTTAAGATATTTTGCTTGTGATAAGAATATGCCATATGTTTCTTGTTGCACTTGCAAGCCAAGAAAGAATGATAGTTCCCCAAGTAAAGACATTTCAAATTCTTGCTGCATATCAGAAGCAAATTTCTGACTCATAGATTCTTCATTACTTCCAAAAATGATATCATCAACATATACAACCACAATCAATAGTTTGTCATTTTCAGTTTTTGTGTATAAGTTGCTATCAACAAACCCCTTTGAAAATCCTTGTTGATGAAGATATTTGTCAAGACAATAATACCATGCCCTTGGAGCTTGTTTGAGACCATATAGAGCCTTTTTAAGTCTACAAACAATATTTTCATCATTTCCCAAAATTAATCCTTCTGGTTGTTCTATATAAACTTCTTCTTCTAGATCTCGATTGAGAAAAGTAGATTTAACATCCATTTGATAAACTTTGATTTGTTGGAAGCTTGAAAAAGCAAGAAACATTCTTATGGCTTCAAGTCTAGCTACAGGAGCAAACGTTTCTTCAAAATCTATACCTTCTTGTTGAGCATACCCTTTGCCAACAAGTCTAGCTTTATTTCTTATAACATCCCCATTATCATTTAACTTGTTTTTGAATATCCATTTAGTTCCAATGACATTTTTTTCGTGAGGTCTTGGTACTAATTCCCAAGTGTGATTCTTTTCAATTTGATCAAGCTCTTCATTCATGGCTTGAATCCAACATTCATCTTTGCTAGCTTGACTGACATTGTGTGGTTCAATAGTGGACAGAAATTCCAGATTGCTAGAAGATCCCACAATATTCCTTCTTGTTTGTACACTTGATCCCTTTTCTCCAAAAATTTGAGATTCTGGATGATTCTTTTGAACAAATCTGGATGGAGCTTTTTCCGATAAATCATCTTCGGGTTCTTCATTGGGTTCACTGTCTATATCATTCCTATTTGATGTAGAAGAATATATGTCATCATCATCTTCATCCGTTGTTTGTTTTTCTTCTTTAGAATCTTTTTCAAATGCCATGAGAAGTCTAAGATCTTGTTCACATTCTTCCTCACTATCAGATAACCCATCACTATCTTCATGAGTATAGTAAATTTTTCTAGTGCTAGACCGATTCTTATTCCTTCTTTCTACTTCCTTCCCTTTTTTATGTGTTTCTTTATGAGGACACTTAGGAGCATAATGACCAACTCTTCCACAATAAAAAAATTTGAAAGGAAGCTTACCTCTGAACCGTCCTGTGCTAAGTTGAAGTTTCTTTACAAAATTTACCTCATCTTCTTCTGAGATATATCCTGATCCTTCTATTTTTTGTACTTCCTTCCCTTTTGTAGAAGCTCTAAAGACTACTTCTTTGACTTCAGATGATCCTCCTCTTATCATTTCATATGCAGTTAGTATGCCATGAAGTTGCACCACAGTAAGATTTTGAAGATCCTGTTTTTCTTCAAGAGAAGAAACTTTTGACTCAAATTTTGCCGTTAGTGATCTTAAAATTTTCTCAACCAAAGTAGATTCGGCTATTGTTTCTCCCAGATTTCTCATACGATTTACAATATCATCAAGATGTAAAAATAAATTGGCAACGCTCTCCTCATTATCCATTTTTAGATTCTCATATTGAATTATGAGAGTTTGGAGTTTAGCACTTTTTACCTTTGCATCACCTTCATAACTCAGAATGATTTTGTCCCATATTGCCTTAGCTGTATTCAGCTGCATGAATTTGAAATTTTTTTATTCAGTTAGACTTCCTAATAGAGCATTGACCGCCTTTGCATTTGTTTCATAATTCTTTCTTTCCTTCAGATCTGTTGGTACTGCAGCTAGATATTGATATCCTTGTTCAACAATTGCCCATACATCTGCTCCCAAAGACTGAAGATAGGATCTCATCCTTGTTTTCCAAAGGATTAAATTGTTTCCGTTAAAGAGTGGAGGCCTGATAGATGCTGTTCCATCTTGATTTCTCATCTTGCTTGATCTTCCTTCTAGCGGCTAAGATTTTTCAGAAGGACCTGCTCTGAAACCAATTGTTGGGAAAAATACTGAGGGGGGGGGGGTGAATCAGTATTTAGGGCTGAAATTTTTTTACTTTTCTTTCTCTTAAAACTGAATCCAATTTTTATGTCTAGAGATATTATTATGTCTTTACTTAGGTCATTGCATCATTCATTCATCAGATGTAGAGTAAGCAGTAAGTATGAACAGAAATAACAGAACAAACCATCATACATAAGCCACACATATGAACACCAGTATTTAAGGTGGAAACCAAATTCGGGAGAAAACCACCGCTGCTATTATCTCAGTTTTCAATATTCATTATAAAGAAAACTTCTTACAATTTTATGCTCGCGCAGACTTATACCAGCACGCAGGCACCCACCTGCAGAAAGGCTACAACCTTCTCTCGTTCTCCAGCCACTACTGGAAGGGAGCTCCAACCCCCTGATTTTAACACCGGCTTCTATTGACAGGATACTTTCACTTTCATACAAAAGGCTTCAACGCTTACATCCATCAGATTTCTTCAATTTCTTCATCAGACTTCTGTCAGGTCTTCCTCATTTCTTTTGCCGATCATCATAGAGTTTCATCATTTCTAGATCATATCCATAGGTGCATCATAGATTCATATATATCAATTAAGAACAGAGTACTTCCATGCAGATATTTCTTAGAGAAATTTATTCATTCACCACCTTTACGCATGCACTACTTCTACAATAATCGTCTTCTCCTTATATAGTTTTTTCCTTTAGTAAAACCATGAACCATCCAACTGCTGATGGTATTCCTTCTTTTATTGAAATTTTATTTATCAAATTCGTGGAATTTGATAAATAAACATTATCCGCAACCTTTGGCAATTTAAAATATATAATAGAACTTTAATCAATGAGAAATATAAATTAAACTGGGGCCCAACACTAACAATCGACCCGATCGAAGGGCTCACGTTCCATCACGCCGCAACATCCAATCCAACGGATATCGCTTGGGAAAATTGCACGGGCAATAACGTGCGATGGCGCACCGTACTTGTGTTATCCTTCGCGCACCTTCCGATCACAGCCACCGTCCGATGGCATCTTCCCAGATTAACAGTATGTATCAATATCGCTGGGCATCCTGGGTCGAACGATAACGCGCGATGGCGCATAGTGACAAGCTGTTTTCCATGGGTCCACCTCACCACGTGTCGAATGATCTATGGAATCGCTCCCAACTCCTCAAATACCGCTCACTCCGCATAAGTGGTTAGATGAAAACCATAAACCGCTGTGCCTCATGACGTCATTGCGGAGGCTCCTGGAGTACGGTAGAAAAATTTGGGTAGCCGCCCCCCCCTGCAATGAATCTACACCATTGATCGTTGTTTATATGATTCGGGCTTTATTTCACTTAGGTTCCGCGCGTTATACATGAAAGATTCTTTTATACTTCGACGCAGAGTTCCTCCATACGTAATCCTGGCGCTTGAACTAGATGCTCTGATTTTGAAAGCGTCGATTCCTTTTGAATCAATGCTTCGACTTATATATCAGTTCTCCTCACGGTACTCGAGATACCCCTCAGATATTCAACCAAATAGTTCCACGACTGCAAATATGAAACTAAGCTAGTTCTTCATTACAAGAAGGTATCAACCTGGAATTCGAATCCCACCACCATGATTCCTCAATAGGGTTTCTCTTTTAACTTCATATGCAGAGACTCATACTATACATAATTACAGAGAACAACGACAAGGTATTCCCATACAGAGTTTAACCTTTAGGTGCTACTCCTTTTTCATCTCCTTTGCCTCTGTTTTATTTGATGTCTCTGCTGCCTTTCCAGATCTCCAATCAACTAACTAAAACTACCTCAGCTTCATATTTCTCCTTTATCATCTCCTTTGCCTCTGTTTTATTTGATGTCTCTGCTGCCTTTCCAGATCTCCAATCAACTAACTAAAACTGCCTCAGCTTCATATTTCATTTTCTCTTTTCTTTGTTGCTGTTTCAAGTGTTCCTTCTTTGGCATTGATGGAGATGCATCATTCTTACATTTTTAACACATAGGTTTCTTATCAAGGACAAATTCATGAAGTAGGTTGCCATCAAGGACAAAAAATTGCATCATATGGCCAACAATAATAATACTTTAATAAATCTAAGATATTTTAGAAATCCAAGATATTTATTGAATAATAATATTTTAATAAATCTAAGGTATTTTAGAAATCTAAGGTATTTATTAAATAATAATATTCTAATAAATCTAAGATATTTTAGAAATCTAAGTTATTTATTAAATAATAATATTTTAATAAAATTAATATATTTTAGAAATCCAAGATATTTATTAAAAGAGGATATTTTAATAAATATCTTGAAAGGGGTTTGTGTATAAAAGGAGAGGTGGGGGGGGGGGGGGGGGGGGGCTTGATGAGCATGGGTAGGAAGGTGGGAAAATTGACCTGGATGTTGTTAGAGGAGTTCTAACTGTGTGAGACATGAGCAATGAGTTCTAACAGGGTCATGGAGTGATCTTGATTGTTATTGGAGTTTTGGGCACGTGGACCAAAAGACTTGTCTTCTAGATCTGGGGACTAGAGAGGTTGACCTCAGATAGGCTGGGAGGAAAAAAACTGTTAAGTCCCTATATTAATAGTGTTGTCCTTTATTATGTTAGTGTAGCCCCTCTTATTGTTATTGTTGTACCCGTGTAACCCCCATATTATTATTATTGTGCCCTTATAGTATTATTGTTAGGTCAGCTAGGGTTACATTGTGGCCCCACTATGATTACATTATAGCCCCATGGACTCCTATATATAGAAAGGAGGTTTTTTCATTTGTATCATATAAGAATTATTCATTCATGTAATTTATTGGAGGTTTCCCCCTCGAGGTGACTTATTTCTAAGGCGTTGATATCTTTCTTCTTCTATTTTTGGAGTTGGTTTCACAACATTTGGTATCAGAGCTTTGGATTCTAGGGTTTCGCTACTCCAAATAGGTCATTGTGGAATTTTTTCTATAAAATTTTTTCTACGAAGGTTCAGAAGTTGAAATATTTAGATCACGAAGCTGAATTCCTGAGGAACATCATCGTAAAATTTCAAAGCTTGGTTCGCAATATTTTCGGAGATATGATCTGTGGAAGTTAGGTCTTGTTCAAACTCTTGAATTTCATCTCAAAGAGGTGATCGTGGAGACTGAATTTTGATGTAGGAGACTGGGTATTTTTATGGCTACAACCATACAAACAAATGTCCCTCAAGCAATCTAAGAAGGATAATAAATTATCGCCAAAGTACTACGGTCCTTACAAGGTGTTGCAAAATATTGGTACTATGGCATGCAAACTGGAGCTTCCTGCGTCTTCACGAGTGCATCCAATTTTCCATGTTTCATGCTTAAAGAAGGTTATAGGTGAAAATATTCCAGTTCAAACAATATTTCCATAACTTGATGAGGAAGGAAAAACATATTGGAACCTGAAGCAGTCACGGAAACAAGAACTCGACAAGTACGATCAATTTCAGAGTATCTCATCAAGTGGAAGAACTTACCCAGGGAAGATTCTACATGGGAGGATGAGAATTTTATACAGAAGCACCCAGAGCTACTCAAGCGTTGAGGAAA
The DNA here is from genome assembly GCA_034641835.2 of Pinus albicaulis. Lineage (NCBI taxonomy): Eukaryota > Viridiplantae > Streptophyta > Pinopsida > Pinales > Pinaceae > Pinus > Pinus albicaulis. The sequence continues at coordinate 600,865,916 of CM076579.1, read as the reverse complement.
ACACTTTTTTGAAGGAGAAGGGAATTTTAAGTCCCTATATTAATAGTGTAGTCCCTTATTATGTTAGTGTAGCCCCCCTTATCATTATTTTTGTACCCCTATAACCACCATACTGTTATTATTGTGCCCTTACATTATTATTGTTAGGTCAGCTAGGGTTACATTGTGGCCCCATAGACTCCTACATACAGAAAGGAGGTTTTGTCATTTGTATCATCCCAGAATTGTTCATTCATGTAATGTATAGGGAGTTTCCCCCTCGAAGTGGATTATTTCTAAGGCGTTGATATCTCTTTTCTTCTATTTTTGGAGCTGGTTTCACAACAACAATGGTTTGGTAACGAGAGTGGGAGCCATGATGGTTCTAGAACAACTTCAAACACCGTTCCAGGTAAGTATTAAATAGTGAATTGATATATATATATATATATATATATAGATATTCTGCTTTAAAAATCCCACTCTGGATTGTGTAGCATAAATTCCGTTAATCATGGTTAATTGTGAAAATTAAGAATCTTACACATGGTATTGGAGACAGTTTCAAATTCTTCGGACCTTTGTGCCTACTAGGTTAATTAGGTAATTTGAGTGACCTACTCTATTATTAATCACCCAAATTATGATTTTATGACTATTTGATTGTGGGTCATTTTTCCCTGTTTTGAGAATTTTTGCTGCACATAACGATAACACAATTTTATACCCAAACCCAAAGCATAGGGTTTCCTTCACCCCGTCGGATCTCTAGTTCAATCCCTTGTGCCCATGAATTTTTTCCTTTTTGATCCCATAGTTGAAGCTCGATGAAGTAAGAACAGATTGGGGAAATTAACCTACTTATTCATTCGAGATTTCATTCCTTTTAAAGATCAGTGGTTCGAACGCCGGGTCGTCTAGATATAGCAGTAAAAATATTACGCAAAGGCAGCAACTCGTATGGCAATACTCTATGCCCTGGTAGCTCATGGTTCCATAGTTTTAGCAGAATTTGAAGCAGCTCATAGTAATGGGAAAACAATTGTGCATCAAATACTAGAGAAAATTCCAGGTACCGGGGATAGGCACGTCTCTTATTCATAGGATCGCTATATTTTTCATGTCAAGAGGAAAAATGGATTGACATTTCTATATATGGTTGACGATACAACCGGAAGGATTTTGAAACCCACTGACGCAAATGAATATTTGGGAAAAATTGGCCTTAGAGATGTTGATTTTCTCGAGCCTTGAAAGACTTCTTTGAGGATCCCCATTGTCGGAAATCACCTAAGGACTACAGGAGATCAGGTGTTAGAATCGCTTAAGCTCATTTTCTTCTCCTGTTTTTTTTTTTTACTTTTATTTTAAATCAATTTTATTTTCCCTTGGAATATTTCTATCTTCGACGATGTGCAACTAAAACTACTAAAACAGAGTCTCTGTAAAACATCTCAAGGGATTAAATAATAGAGGGGCATGGAATAAAATGATTAAAGCCTGAAATTGAATAACTGGTTATGAAGAATGATCGTTAGAAATTTAGGAGACAGGCTTTAGAAGTGAGATCGAGGGTTTGTTTCCAAGTTTAGGGTTTAGATAATAATTTGTAAAATTCAGCAGAAATTTTCCCTACCTATTTTGGTTTAGGATTGTAATAAAAGTTGCACGTCATTAGTTAAATGTTGCAGTTAACTCTATGTACTCATGGAATCCAGGAAAGTAAAGTACAAAAATAAAAAATAAAAATAAATTCGGTGGCAATTTTACCAGTTCAATATTTTTCCCAGAATCAGACCAACGAAGTCCCAATCTTCTTTCAAGAAGCTATCTGGACTGTCAAAATTTAGTGGAAAAACAACGATTCACTTGCATATGTATTGTTGTCATAAATTAGGTGCGGGATAGGAAGATGCCTCTATTTAGTTGAAGAAGAGACATTCTTTAATGTCTGTGGCAAACAAATTTTCGGTGTGTTGGAGATTGTTCATGTTCTTGGTTATTCTCATTTATATTATGCTTCTCTAGTAGCAGGCCAAGGATTTGATTCTTGTGGCTACCTTATGGCGTCGATTTAATTACCAACTACTCAATGTGGTTATTCCTCCCTGCACCCTTTATTGTTGACCAGAGACATTAGCTATTAGGCCATATGCTGGCTTGTTTGGAAGAAATGTGATTTTAAAGTAGAACCCAAAGTTTTTTTGTGCACATGTCTCATATAAGTTGGGAACAGTTCAACTATTGCAGATGTCCTTACCATACTTTTGGGAACATTTCCCTCAGGCATGCTACATTCTTAATTTGATTATGCTTCCTCGGGAAAACTATCACCAAGGAGTAATAATGATCTAGGAATGTAAATTCATTTCTTCAAAGATATACACAGCCATTTAGTAACAAAAATTCTCTATCAGATTGCCTAAAATGAAGTAGAGGCCAGCCCATGGCATGGCTAGAGAAAATTTAGATCTCAATTCTAACTTATCATCAGAAAATATTAAAGTTGGCTACTAGACTCGAGAATCAAACACATTTGTGGTAGCCATTTAAAGAAAAGTTTTTGCGCCTATATTTTTTGTAACATTATTAACTACAACGAAGAAAGAATAGCCCTGTCAAACTAAGGAAACATCGCATATTACAATGGTGCCAGGCATTGAAACCTAGAATTATAATCAATCCGAAGAATTCTTTTGCTCATTTGCTGCTTTTTTATCCACAACTTTGAGTTTTCTATAATTAAATCTTTCAGAAACTTATGTAGCAAAGAAAGTGATCAGTTTATTGCAATTACGAAATTGCTTTGGGGGAGTTTGTAAACTAACAGAAAAGGGGAAGATCAGGTAATTAGGGACTTTAATGTATTTATTAATAATTAAGGTGAAGGGACTCTTGTATATTCCAGTTAGTAAATATATGCTCAATGGCTCTCCATTATATAAAATAAATTTTATTTCAGTAAAAGATATGCGTAAATAGATGATGGTTGAGTGGATTAAAAATAATTTGTGAGAATTTAAATATTAATGTTATTATGTATATCACAAATTGTTATTCAAAATATTTATTATTTATCTTTATACAACTTGGTATGAACCTATTAACATTAATTGTTAATTTGATAAAAACGTTGAGTATAAAATATATATTTATACCAGCCTATGATAATAAGTAGGAATTGGTAGTTTTTTTTTTTTTTTAAGACTAGAAAATGTTAGACAAATATTACAAAGTAATATTATGATCTATGAAGATTCATGCATTTAAGAATATTACGCATAGAACATCCTACATTAGGACAAGGAGGTCACGTTGCCACCCTCCTTGACCTCAGTACCAATAAGACCTGCCTGCAGGTATTAATAGTAGAAAGATATACCCGCATATGATATTAAAATTACGAAATTATATTTATTAATATAAATTGTACCTCAGATAATTATATCCATATTTAAGTAGCCATCATAAAATATCAAAGGCAATCATAGAATCCATGCAGTAGTCAACAAACCAAACAGAACATCAGTCCACTGTAGTATAGTCCGCAGGTACTATTAGCAGCATAAAACTCAAAATATTATTTGATACTGGTGCTACTGATAGTTTCATTTCATCATATGCATTAAATAAATGTGGGTTAGTAGTCTGCAAACAAAATTATTTCAGATAGACATAAATGGCTACAAAAGAACTTCAATCCATAAATTTAAGTGATGAGAAATGCAAAGTTGATCTATGGGTCTACTCAACTAAGTCAAAAGTACTAGGATGAAAGATCACAATGGGAAATAGCTTAGTTTCTAAGTATTTCCCAAGATCTTGTGTTGATTCTTGGATATCCCTGCCTTATTTTCATAATTATGGCAACAATCTTAATATAACCTGAGGTGTATTACTCCGATTCATCCTTGATAATTTACCCAAAGTATTCAATGTTATGTAATATTAAATGACAAGAAAAGTGGTTTTCAACTGTTGGAAGAAATTGAAGCTCTTAACAATGATAAAACAAAATTTCATATAAACCGATATTCAAATATATGAACCCTAGGATAATACATTTTATTAGAAGAGATGGGATATTTAATGCTAATCTAAGTATCAAATACATATATATCAAGCTCAATCCCACTTGATTCCTAATCCATTACTTCTACTTTACACTCCACTCGAAAAAGGAGATGAGATAACTTGTGGGTTGATCCAGATTTATGTAGGAACGCAACAGAATAAACATATAACCATAAATACAAATATGCAGTGGAAAAATCATTTCATTTCATGAATATCAAAGAACTAAAATTTTCTTACATACAGAATGGAAATAAACTAGCTAGGGTGCTGGTAGCTATCTCTGACAAGAGATGTGTCGGATAGAGGCCTCTGAACTGAGTTACAATGAGGCTCGACTACATATTTATTATTTAGAAACAATGGAAAACCCTAAACATCCAAAACCCTAACCTTAGGAGATGAAGCGCCAAACTATGGGCCTCGTTTGGGTAAATTGGTGCTTCAACTTCCCGGGGACGTAAATTTGGCATATGATCTCCGTTTGACATGACTCATACCTCGTTAGAAATATCTATCCAAGGAATACAAATTTTGAGTGTCACGGTTTTCCCAAAAAATGTCGTTTAAGGCCTCAAAATGGCTCCAGAAGTTCAAGACCCGAAAAACTGCTAAAAATAGTAAGTTGTGCCAAAACTGAAAAACTGAAAGAGACAATGGTGGGGCCACAAGTGGAATAGGTGGGTGACCACCAATATCCACATATATCATTCCTCCCCCCTTAGGAAGCAATGGTCCCCATTATGTTAAGTTCCTCCATGAGATGAGGAAACTTCTGCTGAACTTGGTCCCTGGTGAACCACTTTCCTTGGTGTAGGAGTTGGCCAACTTTGACAACCCGATACAGTTGGATCTTTTGTTGGCGAGTGTTCTTGATTTGCATGTCCATGATACAATTTGTGGTGGCCTGTTCCATGCATTCTGGGTTTAACTCTATCGGTGTGAGTTGTTCTGCAATGTCAGAGGTGTCCAGTAGAGGTGGGAAGTAAGGATGGAGGCGGTCCACATTGAATACTGGGTGCAGACCAAGGAATGGTGGAATATTGAGCTCGAAGGCATTGTTCCCTACATCCTTAGTGATGGTGTACGACCCATATCGGAGCGGGAAAAGCTTGTGGTGGGGTCCAGTGAGGTGCTTCATCTGCAAATGTAGCCACACTTTGTCACCCACTTGGAAGTTGTGTGACACCCAATGTAGATCATGGCATTGCTTGTACTTAGCATTAGCTCTATCCAATATGTCATGAAACTATTGACAGATGTGTTGAATGCGCTCGATGAAGCTATTTTCTTTGTCAACTTCCGACTGGGCATGAGCCGAATCGGCCTGAGTAGCCACAAATGGCATGGCTACGTCAATGGGACATAGTGGCTGGAATCCCAAGCCCACCTAAAAGGGGCTATGGCCAATTGAGCTATGGAGAGCCTGGTTATAACTATGTTTTACATAGGGAAGGCTCTCGTCCCATGTGCATGGATTCTTGGAATTTTACATGTGCAAAATGTGTACAATCATTCTATTGACGACCTTTGTCTGGCCATCTGTTTGGGGATGGAAAGCTGTGGACTTGGTGAGCTTGGAGTCCAGCATTGACCAGAGGCTGGACCAAAATGTGTTGAGGAACCTGCTATCTCGATCTGATATGATAGACTATGGGATCCCAAAGTGCACCCACACTCGTTCAAAGAAGAGTTTAGCAGTGGCTTCTGCTGTGATATTCTTCTTGCAAGCCACCATAATGGCCATCTTTGAGAATGTGTCGATGACCATGAAAACAAAGTCATTTCCATGCTTAGTAGAAGGCAGGTCCGACATGTAATCCATGGAGATGGATTCCCAAGGTCGACTAGGGGTAGGTAGTGGAGTATATAGGCCTTGCTTCTTGATGGTCAGTTTGGCAATGGCCCAAGCAGTGCAGGATCTGATGTGCTTCCCGACATCCTTTCGAAGGTTCAGCCAATAGAAATAATTTTGTAGTACTGCTACTATTTTCTCGACCCTAAAATTCCCAACAAATCGATTGTAGTGTGCTTCCCATATCATCTTGGTGCGCTCGCTTGAAGGAACACAAAGGTGTCTCAAGTGACATAAAATTGCATCTTGGAGGTGAAAATTTGGAAACCCCCCAAGAGTGCCTTATATGTGTGGCTGAATTCTAGGTCACTCTCATAGAGAAGCGACTAATCATAAGTCTCTTGCCCACAATATTTGAGAACGGTGGTGAGTGCCACGATCAGTGGTTGGTTGAGACAGTCTGCAAAGTTATTGGTGCTACCCTTCTTGTACTTGATGTTCAAATGAAACTGTTGCAGATATGTGGACCACTTCTGATGGTGATCATTCTACAACTTCCCTTGTGTCTGTATGAACTGAAGGGGCTGGTGGTCTGTGTGGATGATTGTTTCCTTCCCCAAAATGTAATGCTTGCATTGTCGACAAGCTTGCACAATGGAATACATTTCTTTGTCATAAGTGGGGTACTTGCGAACTGTGTCAGACAATGTCTCACTATGATATGCCATTGGATGTCCTTGTTGAGTAATAACTACCCCAATAGCATATTCAGAGGCATCTGTCTCAATCTCAAATGGCTATTGCAAGTATGGTAATGTGAGCACTGGGGCAGAACATAGGCAATTTTTCAATTCCGTAAACTCCTTCTGTTGAGATTCCGACCAAAATAATTTTTCTGTCGCTCCTCCCTTGGTGACTTGACTCAAGGGCCAAGTGATATGAGAGAACCCCAACACGAACCTACGGTAGAAATTAGCAAGACCCAAAAAGCTGCGAAGCTCTGGTATAGTGGTTGGGGCTGGCCAATCCCGAATGACTTGGATCTTGGTTGAATCCACATGCACCCCCCTTTCATCAATAATGTATCCCAGATATTGAACTTGGGTCATGAAAAAAGTGCACTTCTCCAAATTTCCACACAACTTATGTTGTCGTAGTGTTTGGAGGACTTGTCGAATGTGGTGGAGGTGCTCTTCTCAAGTCTGGATGAAGATTAGAATGTCATCCAAGTACACCACTACAAATGAGTTGGTGAATGGCCGCAAGATGTATTCCATAAACCTCATGAAGGTTGCGGGAGCATTTGTCAACCTGAAAGGCATGACCAACCATTTGAAAAGGCCTTCCTTGGCTTTGAAGGCAGTCTTCCACACATCAGAGGGTTCAATTGGTACCTGGTGATACCCAAACTTCAAGTCGATCTTGCTGAAATATTTTTCCCCTTTGAGTTGGTCCAGAAGGTCATCAATTCATGGGATCAGGTACCTATTCCCGACAGTGATCTTGTTCAGTGCCCGATAGTCAATATAGAGTCTCCACGTCCCATCCTTCTTCTGTACCAACACGATCGGGCTCCCACAGGGCGATGAACCTGGTCGAATGTGACCTTTCTACAGTAGCTCCTGAATCTGCCTCTTGATTTCATCATTCTCTGGAACAGAGCACTGATAGATTGGTCCATTTGGTAGCGGTGCACCTGGGGTCAGATCAATCAGGTGCTTGACTTGACAGTGTAGAGGAACCCCTGTGGGTGAGGTGAAGATTTCTTCGTACTCCTCCGCAACCTTGTCTATTTGTTGTTGTCATGCAGAGGAGCCCTGTATGGAGGTCGTGGCTATAGTATTCTTGTTGCCCTGGGGGCGGATCATCAGGAAAACAAATTTCCTAGTTTAGGAAATGAGTTTACTGCATTATTTTGCAGTAACCAAAGAGATAGTGTCAGGATGTGGTACCTCTGGTATCATGTACAAGTTATTTCCCAAAGTAACAATAACAGCGCAAGGTCGAGGCTCATACACTGCATGACGCTTCCACAAGTATGGTTGTCCTAATAATACATCAGAAACATGAATAGGAGCAACGTCACATAATACCTCATCCGTGAAGGGCTTGATGCTATAGGGAAGGTGGCACTGCTGGCTGACGCGGAGATCTCGTCCTTAGTGAAGCCACCCGATGGTGTATGAATGTGGGTGAGCTATGGTTAGCAAGCCAAAATGCTTCACGACATCTGCTGAAATGAGGTTCTTTTGGCTCCCATTTTCGACAATGAACTGTACCGAGGAGCCCTTTACCCACATCTGGGAGTGGAGGAGACGTTCCTCCTCCTCTAGATCTTCTAGTTCCTCCTTCTAGATCTTCGTAGTGGAAACTGTGGCATTGGGATCCTCATCAATAATATGTTTCCCTTTTTCATTCCCCTTTTCAGGTTCTGATTTAGAGTCAAAGCATGCATCTGAATCAGAAGCCTTCATCTCGGCCAATAGCGACTGCTTGGATCGACACTCATTTGTGTTGTGAGTGGAGCTCTTATGGAACTCACACCACTTTCCTGTGTCCTTCTTTGGATTTGTGGTGTTGCTCTTTTCTTGTGGCTTCGACAGGTTGTCTTGAGCCACCATGCCTTGGCTTTGTCCTTTTTTCTACAGTTTGGGAGCACCTTTCCCTTGATTTTGATTCACGGATCCAAAGTCTCGTTTCTTCTGTTTGAATTTCTGCTCAGTCTTAGCAGCATGCCAGTATGTCGTACCAAGCGAGGAGATGTCAAGGAACTCCATTTACTCCTGAATGTATATGTGCAAACAGCTATGATACTTTAGCATCAGATGTTTCTCTGAATATTTGATACCCAACTTTGTGCATAGGGTATGGAACAGATTCGTCAACTCATGCACATCTTGATCCCTTTGTTGTTGTAGCATGGTCCATTGTATGTACTTGTCCTTATAGCTCCCCATGGGATATTACTGTTCCTTGATGGCATCTCAGAAATAATTCCAAGATGGTATGGCCAAGAATAGAGAGGTTTCTGTCTGGTCCTTGTTCTCACAGTAGATTTCGCACGAGTCCTTGACATGGGGGGTAGCTTTGAGGAGTGCAAAAATAATCTTCTCCTGGTTGAAAAAGTCATGAACAAAAAAATATCCTTCTAATAGATTCAACCATCTATCTATGGCATCTCCATCTATTTGACCCTCAAATATGGGAATGTCAAAATTTACTTGTACCTTAAAAGGAGTCGCACCTCCAGAGTGGCTGCTGGATGTAGATGCGCCGCCAGTGAATAGCTGTTGAAGGATCTGGGCAAAGTTATCCATCATCGCGTTCCTTTGTTTTTCGAGGGCCTCCTCGAGCAATATTTTGATAGGATATCCTGCTCCCTTATCTTTCTTTTCTTCTGTCATGGGTTGTCATCGGGGTTGCGACATTGAACTCCTTATAACCTGGCTGCATTCGGGACATGAAAAAAAAACAGAAAAAGAGCAGACTGCTCTGATACCACTGATCCAGATTTATGCAGGAACACAAAAGAATAAACATATAACCATATATACAACGATGCAGTGGAAAAATCACTTCATTTCATTAATATCAAAGAACTGAAATTTGCTTATAGACATAATGGACATAAACTAGCTAGGGCGCTGGTAGCTATCTCTGAGAAGAGATGTGGTGGCTACAGGCCTCTGAATTGAGTTACAATGAGGCTCGAGTACCTATTTATTATTTATAAAAAATGGAAACCCTAAACATCCAAAACCCTAACCCTAGGAGATGAAGCGCCAAAATATGGGTCTCGTTTGGGTAAATTGGTGTTTCAACTTCTCGAGGACGTAACTTTGGCATACGATCTCCGTTTGACACTAATCATACCTCGTTAGAAAGATCTATTCGAGGACTAAAAATTTTGAGTGAGAAACATGGCTCTAGGACCCATGCTCCCATTTTTCCCAAAAAACATCGTTTAGGGCCTCAAAACGGCTTTGGAAGTTCAGGACCCGAAAAAATGCTAAAAATAGTAAGTTGTGCAGAAACTGAAAAAATAAAAGAGACAATGGTGGGGGCCCAAGTGGAATAGGTGGTTGACCACCAATATCCACCTGGATCATGGGTATCAGCTAAAAAGTTTTATACAATAAAGTTTGAGATTTTTGTATATAGTACAAGTAAAGTTTGAAGTACATTCAAGTTATTGTATTAAAATAAGCACATTAACATCACTTTAGACATTAAATTTTTTTTGTAACTTTTAAACATTATAATGGAAACCATCCTAATTGTTTTATGCAATTGAAAAATTTCGTTCTTCATGTGACGTTGAGCTTTCCATATATATATATATATCTTAGTAGATGGTAACTATAACCATTGATATATGAATTTATGCAAATATCTTTCATACCGCTTTCCTATGTTAATACTTTAATTACTATCCAAGTATATGTGTAAGTGGCTTAAGGAGTAGAGTGAAGGTTTAAATTTTTATAGTTTAATATACACTAAATTGGACATTTTTATATTCAACCATTATGTCATTGTTAAGACAGATAATTATCCATTTACAACCGTACAGATATATCGATGTCCAAAATGAAATAATATGGAAACGAAGCCTTTTCATGGAAAGGAAAACAATGTTTTTTAGGAAAGAGAAATTAGGGACATTATGACACTATATAATATGATTCATGGTAATTATTTAGGCATATATAAATATTATTTGGCAGAGTTGCTCCAAAGAAGTTAACTCTTGAAGAAAGGAAGAATGGTAATGAAAGCATGACTATGGACCTTATGACAATACCGTTAGATGTATAGTAAGATACAACCACATAAAAGGCTAAGATAGTTTGAGATAAATTAATGGATGAAACATATGCTAAGATGGTAAGAAACCACCCCATAAGGTAGTAAACACACTATTAGAACAAGAAAATATAGTTACCAAGAGAGTGAAGCAAAAAATTTCAAAGTTTGATCTCCATTATTACCATAATATAATCAATATAGTACCTAGGGAGGTCGGGAAAAGAACGAATGGAAAAATTTTTATGATGATAATAAATGGAAGTTATCATAATCAACTTAGAATATTGAGATCAACAAAATAAAACCAAAGGTGAGTAAGTGGAATTTTCACAAAGCTACATAAGAAGTCAATGACATTAGATTAAAGGGTGAATCTATAATAAAATTGATCAATTGGAGAATAGATTTACGTGCATAGCGACATATATAATAGTTTCTCCCTCTAAATGGAGAGTCACATTATAAAGTTTTCTTTAGGTGAATAACTATATCCATGGATTATGGACATCATGGAGTATGATTTGGAAAATTCTATCACGTGATGCCTTAAAACCTGAAATGATAAATAGATTACATTCGATATCCATGTTATTGAATTTATTTATAGGGTCTTACCCAAGTTGGGAAATAGTAACAACATTTCCGAGTGTAATAATTTTATGCATTAATAGAAGAAAAGAAAACCATGATGACTAGAGGTGAGAAAACAAAGTCAATTTGATAATATGTTCTTTTTCAAATTGAAGTAGACATGGAATATTAGGAATATCGGGTATAAGGAAGTGACGGAATGTTTTCTATGAAGAATAATTTTCGTAAGGATATAAAAAAAATGATTGGTGAGGGTTAAAGAAATGACCTATAAGGAGTTGTGAACCCTCCTAATTTGTTAAGAGTAGCAAGTGATAAACTGGGAAAATGTTTAAAGGTAAATATCAAGGATAATAATTATACACCATTAGAAAAGAAGATACATTTGGTGATAAGATGAGGCCTAAGGTCTAATGAGAAAACTATTAATGTGAAGAATAGGGAGAGGGTATACCAATGATGTGTGTGTTTGGATTAAATGAGTCAATATAATAAAAATGAAACACTGGTCTAAGGAATGATGGAAAAGCTAGTAATATCCTAGATAGAGTTAAGACTCTAAAAGGTGAAACTTGCAAGTAAAGAGACTATATCAAAACTATAACATACTAATAATGTGACTATGCATATGTTGTAAATTGTGAATTTCTTATTAAAGGAGGAAATTATATGTTTGTCAATAATTGACATCTTGTTGAAAACATGACACTCTTAGTATACCAAGTATAATGCAAAGTGAATAATGCATTTTCAAGCAGTGAAATTTTTTTTCTATGAAAATAAACCTTTCACTAAGGGATATTTAAAGTAGTCAATTAACTCTTCCTCCATCTCCAGCAGAACACTACTGATTAGCCCCTCAAAACCCTACTTCTTGGCTTCTAGAATTTTAGGCTAAAGATGAGCTAGAATAACATGATAAAGAAGTTAGTGTTATTATTATCTCCTTGGATCTAGATTACAGGTCAAAGATTATTAGACTTAGAAGACAAATAAATATCAGGAATTAAAATTTTGGTTGGATCCATATGTAGTTTTTTGTTTTAGAGTTCTTAATCAACATGTATCAAGAAATTAGATCATGCTTTGACTAAACATTTTGTGCTTTGTGCTCTTGTTTCAATTCATTTCGTTTCTATATATGCAATCATAAAGGTTGAAGCATCCCTCCATTTAGATTTAGAGTCTCAACTTGTGATTTTTATAAGGTTAATCAGTTAATATATTATAGAAAACAGTACCTACACCCTTATTTGTATATTCGTGTTTTATTATTCTATGTGACATTTATAAATGTGGGTTATATTTATAAGCACTTAAAAACTTATTTTGTATAATCTTACCTTATTTTGGATGGATACTTAAGACTGTAATTTTTTATAATGACATATGAGAATATATTAATTGCTTAAGCATTGTTGGTACATGGATACCAATATCAAGAAAGGTTTTCTTAAACATTGTTGGTACATGGATACCAATATGAAGAAATTTTTTCTTAAACATTGTTGGTACAGGGATACTGATATAAATTATGAATTATGTTATGGATGTGGTATCTATAATTTTACATATCAACATAAATGATGAGATAGGAATAAAAGAGTAATTGCACTTGACTATTCAAGGTGAAAATGAATTTACAGACCTATTGGATAAACATAACCAAGTATGTTATATGAACTCAAGGATAAATAGCATAGATAGCAACATATTTGGAATGTGTAGAAATTGTTATGCGGGTAACAATTTTCTTTAAACAAATTGATACATATGTTATAATTTGTGGACAAGTGTTGTACATTGAAGATGATATCGTTACCAAACCAACCGTGTGATGACAAAACTCCAAGAACAATTGAGATGCACTCATATTTCATAATAGGGTGTTAACGCTGGTCCTACTAGGAGGGGTGGAGGTGTTGCCCACCGTTTATCCTCCAAAAACTAGAGTCATGGGAGGGTTGTGCGAGTCACACTCCCCTAGACTTGTGATGATGACTTTCGGATGCCTACTGGTCAATCAGGTCCACGTAATCGATGCTGACACCCTTAAGGTCTATGAATGGTTGGATCAGTAAAACTAATTCCATGGCATATTACTGTAGAGGATGGATAGGATAGGAGAGGAAGATATTAGGGAGAATAGGATGATTCTAGAATAGCTTGGGAACTCTATTGGGGCAAGACGTGACTACTAAATTTGTAAACCAATAAATGATCAAAACATAAATGTTAAAGTGTTCTCACACATTAACTGAAAATTCAATTATGGTACACCACCCTTATATGATTATGCTAATCACTTATATAAGTAATGATATATGACATAAAACATAACTTCGGGACGAATTTTTCTGAAGGAGGGGTGTATGTAATGACCCAACTTGAGTTATAGGGAACATATAAATATTAACATGCATATGAAACCTGCATATGATAGCTACATATGCATGTATCACGTGTATTGCACTAGTACATACATTAATCAATTATAAAAAATCTCATTGTAGAGTAATGAGTGAATTATTGAAGTATTGAGTAAATACCTAAATCACTAGAATATAATGAATGTATTGGAAGATAAAAGTTATACCAACCACTATCATAATATAAAATAATACTTTGTTCAAAGAAAATTAAAAGCTTTAACTTATGCGAATAAATGATGATATTTTAATAAATCCAAGATATTTATTAAATAAAAATATTTTAATAAATCTAAGATATTTTAGAAATCCAAGATATTTATAAATAATAATATTTTAATAAATCTAAGGTATTTTATAAATCCAAGATATTTATTAAAAGAGGATATTTTAATAAATATCTTGAAAGGAGTTTGTGTATAAAAGGAGAGGGGGGGGAGGGAACTTGATGGACATGGGTAGTGAGGTGGGAACACCGACCCAGATGCTACTAGAGGAGTTCTAACTATGGGAGACATGAGCAGTGTGTTCTAACAGGGTCATGGAGTGATCTCAATTGTTATTGGAGTTTTGGGCACGGGGGCCAGAAGACTTGTCTTCCAGATCTTGGGACTAAAGAGGTTGACCTCAGATAGGCTGGGAGGAAAATGACAGTTTGGTAATGGGAGTGGGAGCCATGATGGGTCTGGAACAACTTCAAACACAATTCCAAGTAAGTATTAAATAGTGAATTGATATATATATATATATATATATATATATAGCTTTAAAAATCCCACTCTGGATTGTGTAGCATAAATTCTATTAATCATGGTTAATTGTGAAAATTAAGGACTGTACATAAGAGATGTTGAGTAGTGATGCATGTAGCGTTTGAGATGGAAAAGATGGTTTGATTTCAAAATTGACTTTGAGAAGTACCATTTTGAAAAATGAAGGGAATGGAACATAAAATGTCTCGCAGATCCAATGTTTTGAGGATATTATGGATTTGGGCTTTATATCATCGCATTTCAGGTAGTCCTAGAGAAATTGTCTCAGGGTTTTGTAGTGTATTAAAGTTATATTGAAATGGGTTGGTTTCTATCATTTCATCTAACAATTTTAATCATAAACCTTTTGTCAACCATCTTATTTGTTCAATACTTGTGAATGAATAGATGAAATCTAGTCAATGTTCCATTCCTGTGGGTACACATAATTTTATGAATATGTTATCATTATTTAAGGTACAAAATACGTTTTCCATTGATATTATTATTGTTAATGGTGTTATTCATGTTCCTTAGGCAAAGTTCATGGCTTTTTAAGATTTTTTTTCCATGTCTTTAGTGTTAGTTTATCTGTGTGTCTTGGATGTTGTTCCAACCATAGTGCTCTTCCTTTAGGAGGCTTGTAGTTAGAACACTTTTCTTGTGACAAAGGGTTTGGAAAAAGCTTTGATGTTTGGTAGGCTCAATTTTTTTCTCATTATTTTTCCAAAACAACTTTTGTAGAACACAAAAGTAAATAACTAATTCTGTACTTAAATCATCACTTTAGCTTTATTGTCATATTTTTGTAGTTTATTTTTAAGTGTCTATTTATCCTTAATTTTATAGCTAAAAAGGGACATGCGATAAGTGAGTTATCTTGTTGTTTTTGGTTTTTGAAAAATTTTGGATTTTGGTTGGTGTAGCTCCAGATCTTGAAACTATATCTTCCAAAGTCTTGAGAAGGGAGAACGAATATGAAATAATATAAGTAAAGGTGAAAGTTATGAAATTATTTGATGCAAGTATTTAATATTTATAATATTATTGAATAATTAATTCTTTTAAGCTACTTTTCCTGTAGGGTTTCAAAAATATGATTTTATTTTATATAAATAATCAGACTTGATGATAAAACATGGCTAGAATAGTTCAATCATATCTCGTAATGAGGGAAATTGTCTCAAAAATTTGGAGTCTTTATCAATGGGCCATCTAGGTGATTTAAAATTTAAGGCTATTCTCTTTAGTGCCAATTCAAATAGTCCATTGGTGGATCAACGTCTATTTCTGTAAGAATCAGATGATGATAACCTCCCAGGATTTGATGGTGAGGACTTCCCAAGTGATAAGGGAATGTGGGTTCCTAATAATCATGGAGTTGTGATTTATCTAAAAAGGCACCCATATTTTACTAGTACATGATAGCATTGGAGATATGCTTGAGCTGGAATGATATTATTTATAATGTTGTGGATTTTATCAATGTTTAACAAGGCATGTTGAGAATAGAGATATAAATATATAAGACTACAGAAGTGATGAAACCTAGTGATTGCC
Organism: Pinus albicaulis; assembly: GCA_034641835.2. Taxonomy (NCBI): domain Eukaryota; kingdom Viridiplantae; phylum Streptophyta; class Pinopsida; order Pinales; family Pinaceae; genus Pinus; species Pinus albicaulis. Next base: position 600,849,927 of record CM076579.1, on the reverse strand, counting down.
AGTATAACATCAAGAGTATATACAAAAACTTGTAAGTCAGGTATACTAGAGATTCATGACTTAGAAAGAGACAAGAATCCACAAGGGTGGGGGATTCTACTTATTGATCCCTATCACAACAAGCCCCAATGATACTTGAAACCGGGTGGAGGGGATAGCATCCCATTGTGCCAACCACTTAGTTGTCCCACTACAGAAATTCCTAGTTCTAAAGTTAGAAAAAGAAAGCCCCTACAAGATTTTCCCCTAAGAGTAAAATAATATTTATGAAGTGGGAGCCTCACATTTGTATTTCCTTTCTCATAAAAATAAATAAATATCATATGGCTAGTTTTTCGGCAATGTAAACGACTTTTACTACTTCTGCATGTTGTTATTTTGTTCCACTTATCTTAATAAAGTGTAATTACACACATGGATTTAATGGTGGTAAAATATCTTTTGAAATGTTTTTCACCTTATGCCGAAGATAAAATTATAGTCTCTATCTCAGGCCATCATAATTGCTTCAAAAAGATAGATTGATGGTAATAGTCTTCCAAATAGTAAACTTTGTACTCGTTTAGTTTAGGATCGTTTATAAATTTATTTGTGAATAGAAGTTTTCACTGACATGAATTCAAGTACATATTTACATAATTTTTTAACTATAATAAAGGTACGTTGGGTACATGGATAAGGTTTCTATGTGGGGAGTGTTACTCATTAGTATTTTTCACTATATTTTGATGACTATAGATTGATGGCAGCCTTCTGAAAACAAAATTAATTGAAACATTATGTGTTTTCAGAAATCTCACTACCTTCATTATCCTTATAAACCTATTTTCACTTTTCCTCAGTTGGTCTTCTCAAAGTCACCTTGTTTGTCCTAAAATACTCCTTATGGGCTTATACCTCTCATTTTCATCCTTTTTTTCCTACTTAAGACCTCATTTCCTCATTCTCACCTTTCAATAGAATCCATCCTCCCTCTAGGGTTTCTTGTTGCTAATTCATTCTCATGTCCTTTTGGGCATAATAAATTATGACAATACTCTGTTTTCACTTGAAAATCTCCAAGTAAAATTTCAGCCAAAATCAGGTCAAAAGACCCTCTCACTAGGTCATTCAGGCTTTACATTGTTTAAGGTCATCCTTGGATTTTTCAGGCACTTCTTTTCCTTTGCTATAATCTGGATCAAATGTAATAGAATGTCAAGAAATGGTTATTCAAGAAAGACCTAAAATTTTGAAAGAGGATTATCTTATCAGTCCAGGACCTACAAATGAAGAAAACAGATAAATTTTAGCACTTCTGCAGGAGTGTTAGAAGATTTATCAGCTGAAGGTACCAATGATGTAGACTGTCTACTACTGAATGAAAATAAATTAGAGCAAGGTAAAGATGAAATACTTGATCTTGTAGATGACTAGGGTTATGAACTGGTTATTCCATTTGAGTGCCAAAATAGTGATTACGTGTAGTAAAATGACATGGAGAAAGCACACAAGGCCAAGCATGAAGAAAGTCAAAAAATATTGATGGAATGTGGAAAAGGGTAAGGTAAAATAGACATAAATGAATGAACTTGAAAGGGCTATAGAGAACTTTGAATAAAACATTGATGATTGCTGTAAAGACTGCAGACACTTAGGGTTTTGAAGAAGGTGGCTAGAGAAGGTGGAAAATATGAGTTGAGTTTTATGGTGGAAACTACAGAAGATTTTGAATATGCTACTTTTTATTTAAATCCAAAAGTTGTCAAAATGAACTTGTTATACCTCAAGGAGTAAAAGAAAATTTGAATTCATGACTTCAGCAAACCTGTAAGCAAAAAGTGTAAAGAATATCAGTGAGAAAAGGAAAAGGGGCTTCAAACATTATAAAGTGGGTTTTCAAAAGTTAAATCAAAATTCCATTTTCCTATCAAGCCCATTGAACATTTCAAAAGAGCCATTATTTCCTTGCAAAGCATTAAGGGTTTTAAGGAGAGAAGAATTTTTGAGTTTCCTGAGCAAAATCGGGCTAAGTTCCTTGGTGATGCACGCCTGGGAGTTGGCATTGTGCCCTTGCCATTTTTCCTCCACGTGTTTCCTAAAGGTGCTGTGCACTGGGGACTAAGCGTTGTGCTCTTGCCAGAAAGTACCCAGTGAAATTTTCCTTAGCGCCACATGCTCAGAGACTGGTGACGCACACTCATCTTGGCACTACGCCCTCAGCAACTAGCACTGAACGCTTAGATAGAGAGGGTTTCAAAGTCTTCTAACCATCCAAATAACTTCAAATTTCCTTCAAATCTCTACCAAGGTTCTCCAAAGCACTGATAAGGGGTAAGTGCATAACATAAGCCCCATTTTTATGCCATTTGACGAATTCTTAATCAATGGAAATGAAACCCTCAGGGAACCCTAAGTTTAACTTGAAGTCACTGTTTTATCCCTATTTCATCCTCCTTACAATAGTATCAATCATAAAAATGGTAATTTCATTGGTTTGGAGATTTTTCATTCATATAATTTTTCCCCTCACTTAGTTCCTACATCTATACCCATTCACTCATTCCCTTCATTTACAAAGTTGTCATTTCATTCTTTCCCCTCATTTGTTTCACCTTCAGCCCCACAGTTTCCAAAACAGAGTTTAACATGTCTAAGGAAGAAGATAGTGGTATGGAGGCACAAATTCCAAAGAGGCATGATCATAAGGGAGGAAAGATAAACAGGTTTGAACCTATCAATACAAATGAAATCATGGCTTCACTACTCACTGTTTCTTGCATAAGGCATGTAAGCTGCTTTGAATTTTGTCAAAAAGTACAGCAAGTCCAAAACCACCTAGAGCTAACAAGACTATTCATTATGAATTTGCATGACAAACAAGCTAATCTTTCCAGGGTCACCTTTAAGTTGTCTACCAATTCCATTGCAGATGCTATAAGAATACCTAATGTGGGAGAAAAGTGGTTCAAACAAGAAAAACTCAACATGAGTTACTTTGAACAATACTGCAAACCTAGGTATAAATACCACCAGAAATACATATTCTCTTTTTCTCATATGATTGATAGATATGCACCCATGATGAATATAATAATGAAACATTTCACTTGTGAGGGAAGATTTTCCCGCCTTTACTCATATCATATCCGTCTTCTTATGCACTTTACTAGACTTTGAATGCTGCACATACCATATTATATTTTCTGTAGCATTGAAAAAATGGCCTACGTAGTGTAAAAGAGAGACTACAATAAGAAAATGTAAAGCCTTTTTCATCATTCACTTATCAAGATGGTGGTTATGCACCAGCTCCAACAGAACAATATTCCATGGGACACCTTCATCGCCCATGAGGTTTCCACTACTCCACATGGCCATCATCAGCAAGATATTCCTTCATCTTATCATCCTCCCATATCCACTTCTCCATCACTTCCTGCTATTCATACGTCTCCACTCACTCACATCCCTTCACCCCATAATGACCCTTCCACATCACCTTTTCACAACCCTTCACCCTCATATCATGATGACAAAGCATCAAGCAGTGATGAGAACATTGAGACATATGGCACTGAAATGAGTAACATTGAACCATTTCCTTTGACATACCAGAGGGGCTACAAGAATGTGTTTTCTACACTTGAGGTTCAAGGGGCCATGCCTTCTTCTCCAACAAAATAGCTTGATAAGGGTAAGGAAAATGTTGCAGATCATGTCATTGTTGAGGAGGAGGGCAAGCATGAAAATTAGCAAGAGTTTCAGCTAATTGAATTTGAAGATGAGGATGAGGAGAGAATTACCAATATGCTACTCAAAATCAAGGATGCCAAGATTAGTCAGCTTCAAGCTAATGTTGGTAGGGCAAAGAATGTGATCAACTTATATGAGCTAGAGAATCAACAGTTGAAGACAAAGCAGACCATTAGTGAGGTCAGGGAAATCAGAGCTCAAAAAGAGGCCAGAAAGGCCAAGGCTCTTCTAAATGAGAACTTGGACACTTTTTAGGATAGTGATGATGAGGAAGAATAGCATCCTAGGCAAAGGCCAAAGAAAATTGGGCTGAAGAGGGCTTTAGCCTGAGAAAGAGAAAAAGAGGAAGAGTTGGCAAAGAGGCTCACTCCAAGTGAGCTTCTTGCCATAGATATCGACAATGATATAGAATATTGGCTAGAGAGGGAAAATTTACGTCTAGAGGGTCAACTAGAGAAGGCCAAGAGAGACACTGACATTCAGAGGAAGATGGCAAGACATTATGCCATGAGAAACATGATTGCAAGGGCTAAGCTCAAATGAGCCCATGCAAATATTAGAGCTATAAATGAAGTAAAAGAGAAGGAGAAACCCCATATCCTTGCTTATTTGTCTCTCCAAGCCTTCCAAACATGATCAACAAAGCAAAATCCATTTTGGGCAGTTTGGTGCAAATTTTTATTTTTGGTAGTTTGGCTTGCAGAAAATTAGGCCAAACGTGCAGTGCCACTGGCGCTGCGCTCTTTTTTGGGGCAATAAAATGGGAAAAATTCAACATATTCATGTTCCTCATGCCAAATACATCATCCTTAGAAAATTTCAGACTATTTGGAGCAAAATTGGTCCCTCAAAAAGGCCAAAAACTACCAAACAATCACATTTCTGCCCTCTTTTCAGCACTGGCGCTGCGTGTTTAGCAGTCTTTGGAGAAGTGTTTTTTCACAAGGAAACTGGACACCATTTTTGAAACTGAAGGTAGATCTGGAAACTAGACAGGACAAGATTTTCAATGAGCTATGATGGAGCTCATTTGGACACTAGGAAGGCCTCCAAAAGTTAGTTGCAAAACATTCCATTTTCCTAGTCTTGGCGCTACACGTTTGGCCTGGTGCTGCGCCCTTGTACCTTGGAGCTGTGCCCTTACTAGGAGTTATTGAAAAAATATATTTTGAAGGCTTAAAGTCAAAATTTTCTCCAAAATTAGCTGAGGAGTTATGTTAGAAGTTATTTTTTCCATAAATGAGTATTAGATATTTTTCCTTGGGCCTAGCATGGTCCCAAAGGTCAAATGCATCTAACTATGTAATAAATAACTTCCAAAACCCTATTTACGGTTTACTTTCTCATTTTGTAGATAAATACTACATGCATGCTTCATAGTTGTTGTTGGTTGACTGTTGAGCTCAATATGATATAGATTTTGAGTTGTGAAGAAGTTGGCTTTGGATTTTTGTGACTATTTTGGACTGAATATCAATGGAGCAAGCATATTCATAAGATTCATGAACTTGTTTAAATGGTGATGTTGTTCTGATATTGTATTTGTTTCCTTCTGTTTCCCATATTATTCATCTTTTCTCTTACAATAAAGTAGAAACTTTATGTTAAGATATGTTATTAGAGGCACCTTAAGTCTGTCTACTTTCTATTGTTCAAATGTTTTCCTCTGCTGGGTCTCATTGGAGAATTATTAGTTGTTCTCTGGTTCCACTTAGCTTGTTGTCTTAAAAATTATTTAATGGATTCAAGCCAAAGATGTTTATGGTATTCCCTGTCCTTTCGTGTAGCTTTAAACATTGTCTTGAGGCCTTTTCTTTGAAGTTTACTGATTAGGGTTTGGCTAAATAAGTTTATGGTTTTCCCTGTCCTTTATTCCATCTTGAATAGTCACTTTGAAGGTATTTTAGAGTCTGATTGAAGAATTTAGGAGTTCCCTGCTCTTTAATCGTCACTTATATGTCATCCTAAATGTTTTCTTTTTCTGAAGGTAAATAGCTAGAGAATTTAGGAGTTCCCTACTCTCTAGGGTTTGCTGGACTGTTGTCTCAAAGTTTACTTGGTTAAGCTAGGTCAAGGAAGTTTATGGTGCACCTTGTCCTTTGATTCTTTATTAAGCATAGTGATCTTAAAGACTCTTCTTGTTATATTATATGTTAAAGGATTCTTAATTTCCCTTTAGACCTACTACATTCACAACTTAATGTTCATTTCACACCCACATAAGCTATTAAGATCCATTTGGCTTTGTTAACTTTCCCTATGAAACACCCTTGATTTATTGTTGTACTTTTCAAGCCTTTCACGGAACCCATAACCCAATGGATTAATTTTCTCTTACTCTATCTATTCTACTTAACAAGCAACCCAACCAAATAAAACAAAACAAAAAATCCTATCACTTTAACTAGCCTAAAATAAGCATCCTAAATCAATCAAGTCATACCTTTTACACAAATATAGAGAGAGCCCTCTTTGAGTCCAGGAAGGCTAGGTCCTAGGACTCCAAATTTGGTTTGATGTTACCCTTGTCTATTTGGTCTTCCAAATCTGAAAAAAATTACATGGACCTAGCATAATGGTGACTCCACTGGGGAACACTCATTAAAAATCTTAGTTTTATATAAAGAACATAGAAAACCTAAAAATGTCTCAATATTGGTATCCAATTGTTGATGGTGGAAAATAAGAAAATCCTCAAAACAGATAGCATCATCAACTTGGTGACTCCACTGGTTTTCAGTAGGCCTGCTGACTCCACTAGTCATCATAGACTCCTATGCGAATGTATTAATCAATCCTAATAGTATAAAACCCAACCACATACTGTGTGAATTCAGTAATCTTTCAGATAGGTCTTTTTTTCAAAACCCTGACAAAATTTCAACCTCTTTGTGTTGTGGATCTGAAATATGGCTTCACAAAGAATCACCACCAGATCTCACCCTTGTTAGAAAATTAAATATTACAAAGCAATGAAACACATAAAATATGTAGAAAACACAAGCACACTAAACACATAAAACCAAAGAGACACAAATATACGTAGTTCACCCAGTTTGGGCTATGTCCAGCCTGAACACCCAGTCCTTCCTTTCTATTATCCAGCAAAATGAAGAGACACAACTTACAACAGATCCGCTATAATATCCTCTATTCTCTCTCACTGTCTCCCTATCTGTTTCTCACTCCGAGAATACACATACCATAAATAGCCGCAATACAATACCCTCATACATTGAAGGGTTTCTTTCTAGGGAAAAAAACCCTAAACGAAACATAACTTCTACCGTCAGATCATATTACTAATGAACAACCCAGATTGACTAGAAATTACTATATTTTTACAAGCCAATTTTACATCTGTTTTTAGCTTTTGGGGTGTTGCCCTTGAAACCCCCTGCCAGGGGGGGGCTCCATGAAGTCGCAGCAGCCCCCCCTTGGACCCCCCAGGAATAATTTAATTATGGGTGGCCTTTCCGCCCCCACTAAGGTACAGGGGTCCAACGCTGTGATACAAAATAAACAAGATAATCAGGCTCCACACCCAGTAGTCTCCCACTTGGAGACTGATTGTAGCAACTCCACCATTGCTTCATTTGCTGGACAATGACTCCTCTTTGGACTTGGCTGTTTCTCATCTTCATCATCATCCTTGAAGAGAAATTGAAACTAAGCATGTTCTTAGTTTCTCCCTGGTTACAACTTTTCTTAGCATATCTACAGGATTCTGGCTAGTGTGTACCTTTTCCAGCTTCAACTGTCCACCTTCCAATACTGACGGTATGAAATTGTACTTGAGCTGTATGTGTTTAGTCCTGGAATGAAATGCTGAGTTCTTTGCAAGATGAATGGAACTTTGGCTATCACTGTATAACATGCCCATATCATGCTTCTTACCCAATTTTTCCATAAGCCTTTGTAACCAAATCATTTCTTTACCAGCCTTTGTAGCAGCAACATACTCTGCTTTTGTTGTTGAAAGGGAAACAACAATTTGGATTTTTGAAACCCAACTGATAGTTGTTCCACCTATAGTAAATACATATCCTTTAGTGCTCCTCCTGTTATCTCTGGCACCTACCATATCAGCATCAACGTATCCCTGTAGAGAAATTTTTGAACCACCAAAGCATAATGCTTTATTTGTGGTACCTCTTAAATATCTAAGAATCCATTTTTCTGCCATCCAATGTTCTTTTCCTAGATTTTTCATGTACCTGCTTACAACTCGCACTGCATGTGCAATATCAGGCCTTGGGCAGACAATTGCATACATTAAGCTTCCAACTGCTGATGCATATGGAACTTTAGACATATAGTCCATTTATTCTTGGGTCTTGGGGCACTTCTCCTTACTAAGTTTGAAATGGCTAGAAAAAGGTGTACTAACTGGTTTTTGATTCTGCATATTAAATCTTTTCAACACCTTTTGTATGTACTCATTTTGACACAGTGTTAATTTGTGATTTTTCCTGTCTCTAGTTATTCTCATACCAAGGATTTGTTTTGCATCTCCAAAATCTTTCATTGCAAGTGAATTTACCAATTTTCTTTTGAGAACATTTATTTCCTGCATGTTAGACCCTGCAACAAGCATTTCATCTACATACAATAACAATATAATATACCTGCCATCATTTTTCCTTTTCAGATAAGCACAATGATTAGAGTGACATCTAGTATAACCTTGTTTAGACATAAACTTGTCAAATTTTAGATACGAATGCCTTGGAGCCTGTTTTAAGCCATACAAGCTCTTCTTTAACCTGCACACTAATTTTTATTTCCCTTTGACCTCATATCCTTCTGGTTGCTTCATATAGATCTCTTCCTCCAAATCTCCATGGAGAAATGCTATCTTTACATCTAACTGTTCAAGATGTAAATATTTTGTTGCTACAAGACTTAAAATAGTTTTGATTGAAGTCATCTTAACAAAAGGAGAATATATTTCATCAAAATAAATACCTTTCTTCTGTGCAAACCCCTTCACCACAAGTCTAGATTTTTACCTCTATTTTCCTTCATTTTCTTCCTTCAGCCTGTAAACCCACTTATTCTGCAATGTAGTTTTACCTGTAGGCAACTTGACTAAGTCCCAAGTCTAGTTATGCATTAAGGAGTCCATCTCTTCTTCCATGGCTAGCTCCCACTTCTTCCTAGTTTCAACCTGCATTACTTCTTCATAACATTCAGGTTCACTAGAATCAGTCAACAATAAATAATATAATGAAGGAGAGTATCGTTTAGGGGGTCTACTTATCCTGGTAGATATTCTAACACCACTTTTAGTTGTTTGAGGTTCCTGTTGCTGTTTTGGTGGTTGCTATTGTTGTGGCTCTTGATTTTTATTATTTTTAGGCACCTTTACCTTTTCCGTGATCTCATCAAGAACTATGTATTCTTTGTTTTGTTTTTCCTATTTATTTTCCTGCAACCGATTCTTATACAATACCTTTTCATTGAATATTACATCTTTTCTCCTAATGATTTTGTGATTTTCATAATCATATAAGCGATAACCAAAATCATTAACACCATATCCAATAAAGGTACATTTCTTTGACTTTGCCTCAAACTTTTTTGTATTTTCTTTATTAATATCGACAAAGGCCTCACAACCAAAAGGCTTTAAAAAAGAGTAGTTTACCCTTTTACCTGTCCATTCTTCCTCTGGAATACCACCATCCAAGGGACTTGAAGGCCCTCTGTTTATTAGATAAATAACAGTATGTACAACATCTGCCCAAAATTGTAAAGGCAATCCTGCATGCAATCTCATGCACCTTGCACGCTCCATGATTGTTCTGTTCATCCTTTCTGACACACCATTTTCTTGTGGTGTTCTTGGAACTGTCTTCTCTCAACGAATTCCATGCTCTAAACAGTACCTATCAAACTCTTTGCTGCAATATTCACCTCCATTGTCTTATCTGAGACACTTCAACTTCTTTCCTATCTCAATCTCAACCAAAGCTTTCCATTTCTTCAAAGTATCGAATACATCATATTTATTCTGAATACAATAAATCCAAGTTTTTATAGTTGTTGTTAAGGTATAAAAGATGTATTTTTAACTCTTATTTATCATACATTAATTATCAATCGAGGTACGATTTTTTATCTTAAGAGTGTACTCAGCCTGAGGCAGCAATTTAATCTAAGAGTAATGCTCTCCAATTTGCAGTACAATGTTTCAAATACAAGAGTAAACAAATGCTTGAAAATGAAATCTAATTGCAATGACATGAAACTTAAAGCTCTAAAATCCAATCACTCACTCGGAAATCATCAGTCAAGGATGTCATAGTAATAACTCTTTCCTCTGTCAACTGATGTAAATGAAATCAAGCATAAACAAGATCCTCAATCTGAGAACTTAGACAGTAATAGCCAATGTCGTTTACAGTTGATGACCTTACACTCCACAATAAAGCAACTAATTGGAAATTGTAACTGAGTTAAATCAATAATGCTGCTAATGGAAATAGAATAAACATGCTCTCCACAATAACATTCTAAAGCAAACCAAATAATTATAGGAAAGGAATAAACATTAAAGCTAGTTATCAGAAATTAACATCAAAGCTATTTAATGGAAATTGATAACAAATTCTGAACAATGAAGCTTTATATTTGAGAAGCATAACAATACAATTTACAGAGGAATAAATAATATTGTTATGTTAGAAAGTAATAACAACGCAATTCACTCACAACTGATGCAACAAACAGATTTCATAAAACATTGAAACAATAATCTATAAAACATGGAAACTGTGTATCAATGCGACTAAAGGAAATGAGAATTAAAGCAAACCATCACACGAATGGAGTTTGAAAGTAATGGTACAGATAGAAAATGGATCCACCAGGGTCGGGCCCTTAGTCACTAGTGAAGCACCGCCGAAATACCCCAGTATCAAATAATGGAACAGAAACTGGATTATATATAAATCATATGTAACAGAGTTTACAAGAAATCACACTCTGTTTTAACCAACCAGAGTCGATTATCAATCGTGAAAATACAACAGGAAATCTGAATAATCATAATACATCTTCAATTTCTACAAGCGTTGTCATTTTATAATAGCCAACGGACTAAACAAGAAATATAGATAAGATTTGAGCAGCGATCCCTCAGGATCGAGAGATCTTGAGGGATTTTCTCTATCTTCTATCTTTAGTTATCGTTTTGTCTTCTTGCGCTGATGCTGCGCTGTTCCTTTCTTTTCTTTGACTGTGCGCTCCGATCTCAACCTTCTTGTCTGGATATGGCCTTTTGTTGAAGGGACAACAGTTATTTCTACTTTGTCTTTTTCTCTCGAATGGCGGCTTCCCACTTCATCTATTTTATACATATAAGAAAATACAATCTTTAATCAATTTGTAACAATCACTAATCTCCTTAATTCTATTATAATTCTTCAATATATTACTATTCTATAATACAAAGGAGTTATGATTAAAGGAAAAAGATAGAGAAATACATGGAAAATTCATACCTTTTCCAATGCTCAACACACTCCCCTGCTTACCCTTTTTCATGTCCTCATGAAAACCATAGTTTACATGTAAAGCAGTTAGAGAATAGGCTGGAGAGGGTTTTTCATTAGGTGGTATAAAACCACAATTTGCAGCTAAAACTTCAAAAATATGCCCTATCTGCCCTTCAGGTAATTCATATTTGGCCTTATAGTCTACAGCAGGATACCAGATAATAGGGCTTCGAAATCTACAATCTAACCAATACGAACCTTCCCTCAAGATGAGGTTACTATAGATAACCAGGTAGTCAAGAACTAACTAAATTTTTTTTATAATTGAATGGCTCTCTGTCTTGAATATTCCGATTGGAAATCTTCCATCCGAGTTTAGCTGCTACTACGGCCTGGTCTCTGATGGACAGAAAATATTCTACCCCCTCCAGGACGATTACTTTGTGGATGGGTCCCAATGTCTGGATCACACCCTCCTTTGTCATTAAGCTTTTCTGCCTAGCCCATAATTCGTAATTGTAATGGGTGTCTCGGTTCACCCCTAACCCAAAGGTCTAACCCATTTTCTTGTCTCTGAAAAGTGTTATAGGCCTTGAGCCATTTTAACTGGTTAACAGAAAATGAAATGAATGCTTGATATTGGACATCACCCACAAAAGGAAAGGGATTTATCTTTGTTTCTTCTTCCAATATAAAATTGTACAAATAAGATTCACAGAGTAGGCGTTGAACTTTTACTCCATAGAGTTTACAGCAGTTTATAAAATCATCTATAGTTTTTAATTCTATAGGTTTTCCTGCCTTAACAGCTTAAATTTTTAACTGCAAATATCTTTCTAACAAAAACAAAGCATAATTTTTGGCAAGGGACGTACATTCTAGAACATATGTATATAGAGAATAGAGAGTATCCATTTCATTCCTGATTGTTCGTAGTCTATTCCTTACCTCTTCAACTTTTTCTTCTACCTTCCGACATTTATCGAAGGATTCTGCCTTTGATGCATTGATGTCCCTTGATTGCTGCTGTAACTCTTGGTATTTATTCCTAGGAACAGTCTCTTCTTTAAGCTTTTCTCTAGCCCACTGAGCCTGTGCCAGATCCTCTCGGAGTTTTGCAAAAATTTGATGGCCACATTTTCATGGGGCTGCTGCAGTTGTGTAAGGTAGGTAATCCACCCTGCTCTCTCCAAAATTTCTCGTGCAGCGTCAGAAACTATTAGTACTTGAGGTTCACTACGTACTGCTCACCCTTCCATTTCATCTAATCCCTGCACACTGTTAATGTTTCACAATAATACACAAAAATGGAAATGGAACAACACCCCGTGCATATCAAAAAATACTGTTAAACTTGTTATTTATGGGATCTGATGAAAATAGGGAATTGACCCGTATGCAGGCGTATTTTGGAAGTCACTTGCGCCCCCATGAAATATGATAGGTCGCCCTCGACCATCAAATGGAGGAGCAACATACTATATAGCAATTGTACATATTCATGACATGATAAAAATAAAATCAAATTACTAAAATCGAGGCATATTATGAAATCGTGAATAGATATGGAAATGCTATGCAATGATTTGCAAATAGGGAAAAGGACAATTGACATAAATAAAAATTATTATGCGGTCATTATCCACTTCAACCATTATGACTAATTTATAAACAATATTTCATTTATAAGAGGTTCAACAAAGGGGTTTAGGAGCATAATATCATTTGAAATTAAGATAAAGATATAAGAAAAGAGTTTATAATTTCTATTTAATTTTGAAAAATATGACTCCAATACTATCAGCAGATCTCTGTTGCCACATGTGTCTATAACCTTGACAAAGTTGCTTTTTCACCTTTTAAACCATAATCCTTTATATATGCCTAGGAAAGTGCTTTTTTATGTCATGATGGAGGCCATTGTGTTGGCTTCGGAACCAGATGAATCACAATGCCATTCACCAAGAAGGAGTGAAAGGTGAGCAGGCCGGCTCGTGATGAGACCTCTTGTTCCAAGGACTTTTTATTTTTTTGAGTTGCCCATTGGATCATATCCCTGGTGTGGTGGCCATAATGGGAATGCCACTTCACTACTTTCTTATGATCATGGTAGGCTGGCTCTTGATGAGACCCCCTATCCTCCATCTGAAATATCATAGAATTGTTAGTAACTGTATATATATATATATATATATATATATATATATATATATATTTATTTATTTTTATTTTTTCTTTTTTTTCTTTTTCTTTTATATAGAACTTTCCTATATGTGTATAAAGGATGGCTCAACACTCCTTAAGAGTAGGGATGGTGGAAGAAGTCTGCACATCTCAATAGAGGAAAATATTCCCTTATTCTTATTCAATAATAAAATTCAAAGAGAATTATGAGGATTAGGGAAGAACCAACATGATAAAATAATTAATCAAATTAGTTTTAGTGAAAATAAAGACAACAAAGTGATATAGATAGTTGTGTCCTTTCCTTTTTTTCTTATCAATACACAACAATTTCTTTAAAGATTACAATTTCTCCTTGATATGCTAATTCCAGTAACCTATAATTTTTGTGTCCTTTCATAAATTTGTATATTTGGCTTAAAAGGATCATGAAGAATTCACAAAAATTCTCAAAATGTTGTTCTATAAAAAAGAAAAATGCACTCAAAAAGTGTTGTTCCTTAGACGGAAAAACTATTGTTCCTTAAGAGGAACAGAAAAAAGAACATCTGCATGTAAAACTGTGGTTCCTTTAAGAGGAACAGCAAAATATAAAAACACACAAGCTGTTGTTCCTTTAAGAGGAACAACAATTGTTACTTAAGCGCAACAACATATAAAACAAACAAGAAATGTTGATCCTTTGGCGGAACAGCTTTAAAAAAACACTCCAAATCGAAACTGTTGTTCCTTAGAAGGAACAACAGAAAGTGAAAAATAATGGTGAAGGGGTTGTTCCTTTTAAAGGGAACAACAAAGACAATTAGCAGAAATTTTGTTCCTTTTAAAAGGAACAACAAAAACAATCGGCAGAAGTGTTGTTCCTTTTCAAAGGAACAAAAAAAACAATCAACAGAAATGTTGTTCCTCTTTAAAAGGAACAGCAAAAACAATCAGTGGAAATGTTGTTTCTTTTAAAGAGGAACAACAAAAACAATTGGCTGAAATGTTGTTCCTTTTAAAAAGGAACAACAAAAATATGAACACGCAGACATGCTGTTCCTTAAAAGGATCAGCATGAAAATTAAAGGCACACAAGATTGATGTTCCTTGTTAAGAGGAATAGCTGTTGTTCCTTAAGAGGAACAACAGCTGTTCCTTAAGAAGAACAACACAAAAAATAAAATCTGTACAAAAAACAGTTCATACAAGAAAAATTAAAAGAAATGATTATGTAAAAATTCCAGAAATGAAGGAAATGTTCAGTGAATGAATGTTGAGGGGGAGTTATCTTCCTCAGAAAGAATCTGCATAGTAGAATCTCCCCATAATTTTTGGTAAAAGGATTCCCGATTAAGCGGTTTGTGGCAAAGTCGTACTCAATGACCGTTTTCTTTGAAAGAATGTCCATATCCATCAATGGTAGTTAATGTAATGGTGCCATTGTCATGCACTTTCTGTATCTCAAAAGGTCCAAGCCATCGTGTCTAGAGTTTTCTGGGGAAATCCTGAAACCTGGAGTCATATAGGAGTGCCCAATCTCCTTTGTGGAATATTTTCTTTTTAATGAGGGCATTGTGTCATTTTGCTCTCTATTGTTGAATTAATGTAGTGTGTTGGAGGGCAGAGAGCCTAATTTCATCTAAATCATTGATTTGCTATAATTTGTTGACCTGGGCCTCATTTAAATTCAAACCCACCTTTTGGGCTGTTCTTAATTTTTGAATTTCAAATTCTATTTGAAAGATGGGTTATTTTCCAAATATTAATTGATATAGTGAATACCCAGTGGTATTTCTCCATGTTGTTTGGTATGCCCACAAGGCTTCTAGCAATCTTGAAGCCCAGTCACGTCTGTGTGATGCAACTGTTTTTGTAAGTGTTGCTTCTATCACCTTATTCGTGCTCTCTACTTGGCCATCTGCTTGTGGGTGGTATGGGGTTGTAATTTTGTGCTGAATGTGGTAATTTTTTAATGTTGCAACGATTTTATTACCTACAAATTACGGTCCTCCATCTGTAATTATTTCACTTGGTAGGCCATATCACACAAATATTTGGAAAAGGAACTGTATTACAAAGTCATTTGTAGCTCTTGGAAGTGCCTCTGCTTCAACCCATTTAGTAACATACTCTGTTGCAACTAGTATGTATGTTTTCTGATTTTATGGTGGGTTAGTAGGACCAACAAAATCAAGCACCCAACGCTCAAATGGCTTGATTAATAACTGTGGATTCAAAGGCATTTCATCAGAATATCCAGGGCGTCCCGCCCTTTGGCAACTATCACAGGCTTGTACAAAATTTTTAGCATCTTTAAAAATTGTAGGCCAGTAATAGTCTATTTGTAAAACCTTGTGATCAGTTCTGCGATCTGTGAAATATCCGCCACATGGCCCATCGTGGCATGCTTTCAGGATGTCAAATATTTCATCTTCTCGTACGCATCTTCTGATGTGCATATTTGCTCCTGTATGAAATAGGTAGCCCCCAATCCAAGAGAATCAGGTATTGTACTGTACTATCTATTTTCGTTCATTGGGCATTAGTTTCCTAGGTAATTTACCTACTGCTAAATAATTTGCAACATCAGCATACCATGGGGTTCTGACAGTAACAGAAAACAAATGTTCATCTGGAAACTGATCTTTGACTCCTGCTGCATCCGTTGGTTTTGGCATTCATGAGAGAAAACCATCTACAGGATTCTCTTTCCAGGTCAGTCCTTTATTGTGATGTCAAATTCCTGCAATAGAATCAACCATCTTGTTACTCTACCATTTGTAACAGGTTTATATGCTAAAATTTTTATGGCAGAGTGATCTGTATATAAAACTACAGGATACTCAGTTATATAATGTCTAAATTTATTTACAGCAGATATTACAGCTAAAATTCTTTCTCAGTCATAGTATAGTTTAATTCAACAGGAGATAGATTCTTGCTAACGTAATAAATTGCATATGGTTTTTTATCTTCTTCCTGCCCAAGGACTGCTCCAACAGCTGTTTCTGAGGCATCAGATGAAATTTGGAATGGAAAATCCCAATTTGGACCCCTTAGCACTGGGGCTGTTGATACAAGATTTTTAAAATCCTCAAAAGCATGGTCACATTTATCTGTCCAAATAAAATTAACATTCCCTGTTAGTGCATATAGAGGTGCAGCTATTTGAGAATAATTCTCTATGAATATTCTATAATAACCAGAAAATCCTAGAAAGCTACGTACCTCTGTTTGTGTGGTAGGAGTAGGTATTAACAAAATTATCTGAATTTTAGTTGGATCTACTTGTATTCCAGCTGCTGAGATATAATGACCTAAGATGAGTCCCTTGGTCATCATCATGTGACACTTCTCATGGCTTAAGCAGAGTCCGGTGGCAATACACCTCTGCAGCACCTTTTCCAATGTTTCTAGTGCTGGCTCAAAATCATCTCCATAAGGTGTGAAATCATCCAGATATACTTCGAGCCCTTCATTTATTAAATCTGAAAAGATGCTAAGAATGGCCCTCTGAAATGTGGCGGGGGAATTGCATAGACCAAAGGGTAAAAATATGTAAGCAAATTTTCCCCAAGGACAGGTAAAAGTAGTCTTATCTTGGTCTTCAGGGGCAATATGAATATGATTGTATCCACTGAAGCCATCTAAGAAAGAAAAGAATTTCTTTCCTACTAATGTATCTAATACCTTATCAATGAAAGGAAGGGGAAAGTAGTCTTTCTGGGTTGCTTTGTTTAGTTCTTTGTAGTCTACACATATCCTCCACTTTCCATTCTTCTTTGGCACCACTACTAGTGGAGAGACCCACTTGCTATCAGATATTGGATAAATAAAGTTTACATCCAAAATTTTTTGTAATTCAGCTTTCACAATATCCTTAAGATGAGGGTTTAATCTTCGTTGGGGTTGGCGAATGGTTCTAGCATATTTTTCTGTATAAATGTGGTGTGTACATAACTGGGGATAAATTCATTTCATGTCTGGGTAATCCCATGCAAAGTCTCCCTTATATTTTTTCAGTAGTTGGACCATCTTCTCTTCTTGTTCAGCAGTCAGATTTTTGTTAATGTTCAGAGTTTTTCCTGGCTCAATTTCTATAGTTTTTCTATTATAAACAAAAGTGGTAGGTATTGATTGATCTTGAATGTCTTTCAGGGGATCTTCTTCTTCTTCATTATAAAATGCTACCTTGATCATGTGACATTGCAAATGGGATCTATTTTTTTGTTGGTTAATGAAACTGTTAATGATGTCATCCTATGTTTGGTCTTTAAAGTCGAGGGCATCTTCTATGGTTAATGGTGATCTAATGTTTTCTATGAGGTATGATATAGGCTATTCCTTTGTTTTTATTATCGTTAGGCTTGGCTGGGATGGAGGGTATAACACTAAATTCTTGACATAACTCCCTCTAGTTATAGTCATGCTACCTTGTCGACATCCAATGTAAGCTTCAACAGTTGCCAGCCAAGGTCTACCTAAGATTAAAGGGTGTCCATCTAGCTAGTTTTTGGGGTTAATAATCAGGAAGTCAGAAGGGTATTCCAAGGAGTCTACAGATACCATTACACCATGTAGTGTGCCTTCTGGCTTGACTACTGATCGATCAGCCAATTCCAATAAGGTTGTTGTTGGATCTAATGATGTAATGCCAAGTTTTTGACAAGTGGTGGTTGTTAGGATATTGATTGCAGCTCCCAAATCAAAAAAGGCATTTGGAAATGATTTTCCATTGATTTTTACCGTAACTATAGGATTTCGTGGGTCCTCATACTTTACATGTGCTTCTCTTCCTGATAGTAAGACAAATAGAGTGCTGACTACTTGGACAGTTGGGTTAGTTGTTGTTCTCCTCTTTGGATTTCTTATACATAGTTCTTTGATGGTCTTCGCATAAATGGGAATAACTTGGATAGCTTGGAGGAGTGGGATTTTTATATACAAATTTTTCAGTTCTCCCAGAAGATGAAAATTAGGATGTTCTATTGGACGAGGTATGATTAGTCGTTATGGGAATGGTGGAGAAGAAGTGGTTGATTGCTCATGAGTTTGTTGTCTAACCACATTCTCCTTTTGCAATTTTTGTTCTAAAGGTAATGGATTTTCAACTTGAACATTTTTGTCTCCCTCCGATTCTATTATGTGCCTAGAACTTAGTTGAAGGTCGTTGCACTCCCTTAACTCGGTTTCTAGTTCTGGTGCTTCGATTATATGAACATATTGAACGGCCTATTATTAGGGTTTGGGTTGGTTTGGGTTGGGAGTTGCAGTCATAAGTTGGTCTGGGGATTTTGTTGCAATGTATATGGTGCTGGAAGTGTAGGTGGAGGGAGAGGAATCATTCCAGCTAGTTGATTCATAGATATTTTCCAGTTTGACTACCAAGTCTGACTCTGCGAGGTGGAGGGGGACCATTGTGTTGGATATGTATTATTTTTCCAAAATGGTGGACAGTAAGGAAATTTCGGCCAATTGGTTTGATTTGTTTGATTTGGTCATGGCAGTGTAGGAAATGGATGCTGTGACCAACTGGGGAAGGGTGGATGATTTTGCCACATTCCATTATATTGCTGAGCATTATACTGAGGAGACTAAAAAGAAGAGGATGGATCAATGGGCATACCTATTTGTCGTGGCTGCCATTGACGACGCTGATTGAGTAGGCATACAATTTCTGTTTCTTCTTCTGCTTCTTTGTAGACTGCTTTCAATCCCGGGAGTCAGGGGAAAATTTCTGTGGAGTGATATTTCATGCAGATGGCACAGACTTTGACTGTATCCAGTGGGAACTCTTTATGGCTATGTTTTTTTCTACATCTAGGGTAGAATATTGCCAAATTTTGTTCTTCTTATGCTTGCTTTTGTTTAGCTTGCATGATATCAAGCTGCGTTGTCAGAGTCCCTAGAATATCAGTTTTGAAATCTTCTAGTATATTCCCAATTTTTGTGCGGGTTATAAATCCACCGGAGGTCTTTCTATCCCTTGTGATCACGCCACGTTCTGCTAGTTTTAGTCTTGTGCTGTCTCTCGAACTCCTGATACATCAATTAATATTGTCAGCAAAACTTTCCTGATATATGTCACCTTTTCCCATGATGTTTAATGTTTCAACCCATTTTTCCTTCATCCCTTTAATTAATGTAGTTTTTAACACATTATCAGTTAAGGGTAAAGATGCATAAGGTGATCTCTAGAGGTTGTATTGAAAGCATTCTACATATTCCTCCAATGTTTCATTAGGTTTTGTTGTCATCTGAAATATTTCATCCTTTAATTCCCTGGACCTACAATAATCCTAATATTTATTTATAAAATCAGCTTTCATCTGATCCCAGTCATTTATAACACCTCCACCTAACCCCATAAACCATCATAGAGCTGCTCCTTTTAATGTGGAGGGGAATAATTTTAAATTTTTGGGATTGGTGGTATAGTCACACCCCCTGCATAATACATCGAATTCAAAGAGAAATGCATCTGGATCTTCCGATGTTAAGCCATGGAATGTAGGAATATGCTGGAGAGGAATGGCCTTCATAGGTGCATTAACTGCAGTGTCCACAATGGGATATTGCAGTGTGGAAGTTTGGGGTGGTTGCTGGTTATGGGCCATTTGATCAAATATGTGCCAATATCCTTCTTGGATTTCTAGGGAATTATTCCTAGGCTGACTAGAAGGAGTAGGGATGACCCTAACAACACTTCCTTGGTCTGGGATAATGATTGTCCCTTGTTGAACTATTATCCGAGGGGATTTTGGTTCTTCAGGTTCTTCAACTTTGTTTTGGATGATTTTTATAGCACTTCCCTTATCTGGCCTGCTTAGTATTTGGATTAGTTCAAGAGGGTATCTTGGTTCTTCTATTTCCCCTGTTTCTCCTCCTCCTTCGTGGAGATTACTAGAGTTCCCTTCTTTTAAAGAAATTAGGCGAGAATTCTCAATTTCTTGATAATCTTGCTCAGTCTCTTCTGTTTGGCTATGTACCTCAGCAAAAGCTACAGATGGTGATTCTATGGCCCGAAGGGAGCTAGTAGGTTGTATATAATAAATTTTTATAGGGCCTACTGATGGTTGAGATTTAACTTTCTTAATGATATTGTCGATAAAGGTTGTTCGCCCAAGGGTCACCAGTCCCTTAGGTTTTTAAGGTCTGGGAGGAATTTTGTTTTGTTTAGATTTTCTAGTCATTCAAAAAATGCAAGCATTCATTCCTACCTTAAACTTATACGTAGTTCTACTGTGAAGCGGGCAAGTGAACGAGCATGTTCCTCATTCATTACACAGGTTCTTACCTTCCGTTTTTAATACCCAGTTCTTCCTTAGTAGAGAAAATCAAATATACATCACTCTTTCTAAATAGCTACACTCTCCCCGGCAATGACACAAAAATGTTGAGTTATAAAAGGTGTCTTTTTAACTCCTATTTATCCTACATTAATTATCAATTCAGGTATGAATTTTTATCTCAAGAGTGTACTCAGTCTGAGGCGGAAATTTAATCTAAGAGTAATGCTCTCCAATTTGCAGTACAATGTTTCAAATACAAGAGTAAACAGATGCTTGAAAATGAAATCTAATTGCAATGACATGAAACTTAAAGCTCTAAAATCCAATCACTCACTCGGCAATCATCAATCAAGGATGCAGTAGTAATAACTCTTTCCTCTGTCAATTGATGTAAATGAAATCAAACATAAACAAGATCCTCAATCTGAGAACTTAGACAGTAATAGCCAATGTCCTTTACAGTTGATGATCTTACACTCCACAATAATGCAACTAATTGGAAATTGTAACTGAGTTAAATCAATAATGCTGCTAATGGAAATAGAATAAACACACTCTCTGCAATAACATTCTAAAGCAAACCAAATACTTACAGGAAAGGAATAAACAGTAAAGCTAGTTATTAGAAATGAACAACAAAGCTATTTAATGGAAATGAACAGAAAATTCTGAACAACTAAGATTTATATCTGAGAATCATAACAATACAAGTTACAGAGGAATAAATAATCTTGTTATGTTGGAAAGGAATAGCAACACAATTCACTCACAACTGATGCAACAAACCGACTTCATAAAACATTGAAACAGTAAGCTATAAAACATGGAAACTGTGAAGAAATGCGACTAAAGGAAATGAGAACTAAAGCAAACCATCACACGACTGGAATTGGAAATTAATGGTACAGATATAAAGTGGATCCACCAGGGTCGGGCCCTTAGCCACTAGTGAAGCACCGTGGAACTAATCCAGCATCAAATAATGGAATGGAAAATGGATTATATATTAATCATATGTAACAGAGTTTACAAGAAATTGCACTCTATTTTAACCAATGAGATTCGATGAGCAATCATGAAATTACAACAGGAAATCTGAATAATCATAATACATCTTCAATTTCTACAAGCGTTGTCCTTTTATAATAGCCAACAGACGAAACAAGAAATACAGATAAGCTTTGAGTAGCGATCCCTCAGGATCGAGAGATCCTGAGGGATTCGCTCTATCTTCTATCTTTAGTTACCGTTTTGTCTTCTTGCACTGATGTCGTGCTGTTCCTTTCTTTTCTTTGACTATGCGCTCTGATCTCGACCTTCTTGTCTGGATATGGCCTTTTGTTGAAGGGACAACAATTATTTCTGCTTTGTCTTTTTATCTCGAATGGTGGCTTCCCACTTCATCTATTTTCTTCATATAAGAAAAGAAAATATTTAATCAATTTGCAACAATCACTAATCTCCTTAATTCTATTATAATTCTTCAATATATTACCATTCTAGAATATAAAGGAGTTATGATTAAAGGAAAAAGATAGAGAAATAAATGGAAAATTCATACCGTTTCCAATTCTCAATAGTTGCATCATCAATAAAATTAACCTAATAACGAGAGCCACCAAGAGATGATACCTGAGCAGGTTCCCATACATATGTATGCACCAGCTCTAATTTTTTTCTCTTCTTTTCTTTCCCAAATTTGAGAAATATGACTCCTGTTTTCCATAAATGGAATTCTCGTATAAATCCAAATCAACATTCTTCAAACCTGGCAACAAATTTCTTCAGTGAAGAATCTTCATCCCCTTCTCACTCATGTGTCCAAGCCTATGATGCCATAATGCTACATCTACTCTTTTGGAAGTTAAAGCATTAACTGAGTTAGAAATACAATTGCATAAATACAATGTACCAACCTTTTCACCTTTTTCTATTACCAACGCTCCTTTGGTGACCTTCCAAGTTTTATCTATGAAAGTTTTCACACAGCCTTCAATGCCTAACTGCCCTATTGAAATCATATTTTTCTTCATATCTGGAACATGCCTTACCTACTTTAATAGCCATTAGTTTCCATTCTATTTTTTTACAAGAACCTTACCCATTCCAACAATTTTACAGGGTTTATCATCACCCAAATAGACTTGTCCAAAATCACCTTGAACATAGTCATGAAAATATTTCTTATCAGGTGTGGCATGGAATGAGGCCCCTGAATCTACAACCCAAGAATTAGTAAAATTTTCAAAAGAAAGAATCAAAGCATCTTGTAACACATCACCTATCACATTTTCTTCATGATTTTTTTCTTGTTGTGTGTCTCCTTCTTTTCCCTTTCGAGATCTACAATATTTCTTTAGGTTTCCTTTCTTTTCGCATTTCCAGCACACTGTCCTTGATCTAGACTTGGATCTGCCTTTCCTTGATTTACTACGATATCCCAAGCTCTTTCCTCTTTCCATTCTTCTTTCCCTAGACTCTGCACTCAAAGCATTACCCAATGTATCACTAGAGCTTTTCCATCACATTTCCTCGCTAAGGATAGCACTGACAACATTATCAAACTTTAAAGTACTAGATCCAGAGACAGAGTTTCTAATGGCCATAACTAAACCATTCCAGCTTTCTGGCAATGAGAATAGAAAAAGAAGAGCCCTAACTTGATCATCAAATTTTACCCCTACAGAAATTAACTGACTGGTAATTGTATTAAAATCATTTAAATGGTCTGCAATAGATCCACCTTCTGAAATCTTCATATTAAATAAACGCTTCATAAGAAATACCTTATTTGAGGCCGAGGGTTTTTCATATAATTTTGCCAGCGCCTTAATCAAACCCTCTGTTGTTTTTTCCTTCGAAATATTGAAGGCTACCAACACCGTGAGGCACAACCATACTATTTCGAGTGCCTTTCTATCGATAATCTCTAATTCTATGTCTGTCATAGCCGTTGGCTTCTTTGTTTTTCCGCTCAATGGTAGGTACAAATCTTTCTAATACAGATAATCTTCCATCTACATCTTCCATAGCGGGAAGTTTTCGCCGTTAAACTTCTTGGCCCTAAACTTACCATCTTCTGCCATTTCTCCCACTCGAACCAGGAACCCTTCTTTCCTACGAATTTATCAGCCAAATATACCTGCGGCTCTGATACCAGTTGTTAGAAAATTAAATATTACAGAGTAATGAAACACATAAAATATGTGGAAAACACAAGCACACAAAATACATAAAACCAGAGAGATACAGATATACATGGTTCACCTAGTTTGGGCTATTACCACCCTGAACAACCAGTCCTTCCTTTCTATTGTCCAACAAAATGAAGAGACACAACCTACAAAAAATCTGTTGTAATATCCTCTATTCTCTCTCACAGTCTCCCTATCTGTTTCTCGCTCTGAGAATACACATACTATACACAGCCACAATACAATACCCTCATAAAATTGAGGGGTTGCCTTCTAGGGAAAAAACCCCTAAACTAAACATAACTTCTACCG
The DNA here is from genome assembly GCA_034641835.2 of Pinus albicaulis. Lineage (NCBI taxonomy): Eukaryota > Viridiplantae > Streptophyta > Pinopsida > Pinales > Pinaceae > Pinus > Pinus albicaulis. The sequence goes on along the minus strand of CM076579.1, from coordinate 600,825,726 downwards.
TCATATCATCCGCCTAATGAATGATCTAGATTGACTAGAAACTACTATAACTTTACACAAAAATTTTACATTTTTTTTTAGCTTCAGGGGCACTGCCCTTGAAACCCCCCACCAGGGGGGGCCTCCATAAAGTTGCAGCTGCCCCCCTTGGACCCCCCAGGAAGCATTATGGGTGGCATTGCTAGCCCCATTAAGGTACAGGGGGCCAACACTATGATACAAAATAAACAAGATAATCAGGCTCCACACCCAACAACCCTGACCCAAACCCTCCTGGTATAGTTGATGACCCAAAAATAATCTTAAGAAAAACTTCTAAGACTGAAGATTCAACTACTGTCAGACCAATTCACAAAGCAAGTTCATTTCTTGAAAACCTTACATCCTTGCAAGATACCCAATTTTACTTACACCATAAAAGAAACCTATTCAGAAATAAGTCTCAAATTTGGATAGACCAGACAAGCCTTGAGCCTACAATCCTACAAAAGAGTCCTAGTAGAGGAGCCTCTCCTTCCACTCCCCCTGATTTTCAGCTTCTCCAACACTTTGACTCCTTTCATTCTAAATCTGCTTAATATTAGCTAGCTGGTCCAAGTACATTTTCTATCCCCACTCATACATCCATTGTGCAAATCACTCCATTCCATCCTCCACCTCCACTCGTAAACCCTCCTCTTATAAATCCTCCTTGGGTTCCATTACCTCCCATCATGGCAGCATGGTATGCCCCCTGTTACTACTACAACCTTTACTTCCTATGCCACATGACTATCAATCTAAAATCCCTCATTTTAATGGAACTAATCCTACAACTACCCAACAACATGTAGACAAAATAAATGATTCTTTTGGCTACCAAGAAATAGAATATGAGACTATAAAAATGAGAATGTTTGCCCAAATTTTAGGGGGAGAAGCAAAGAAATGGTTCAAGAACTTAACTCCTAATAGCATTCATGATCTCCCTTCCCTTTATCAAACGTTCATAAACCAGCAAGAGACTAAGAAAAATCCTCTTCAAATATTATTAGATAATGAAAACCTTAAAATAAATGTTGGAGAGAGTGTCCAAGATTACTGCACTAGGTTAAATATTGTATACAATGCACTCCCTCCCTTCATGAAACCCCCACAAGGCCTAGCCCTAGTAAAATTTCCAGATGGATTTGATCTAGACATGGCTTATCAATTAAGAGAAAGAGATCCCCTTACCTTAGAATACATGCAAAGGGGAGTAGTAAGTGTAGAAGCCAATCTAATTGCTAAAAGGGCTAGAATGAGAACAAAGAAGAGGGTTACATACAAAGAGGAAACTATGGCCTCCACATCTGATGCCAAAATTGATAGTCTAGTTAGGGCAATGGAAATGATGATGGAGAGAATTAACTTGAATGAAAGAGCACCTCCTAGGGAAAATCAAGCAAACCCTCAAAATAGAAACAGAAACCAAAAATTCAGAAGAGACCTTCCTCAAATAAGACAAAGAGAAAATGACTAGCAAATCAGACCTCCTTTCTAACAAAACTATGTATATGGAGAGGAAAGAGAGACTGGGGAGCCAGAAGAAAACCATGTAAATCTAATAGGCTCTGATAGTGAGGATGTTTTTTTTCTCACAGAATAAGAACAAGGTCTGTTTTTCTCAAACCAAACTGAAAGAATATATGAGGATTCTGAAGAATACAAGCTAGGGCTTGAAAATGCTATCATGGAGGTTCATAGGCAGTATGATCTCAGAAGTAGGAAAAACCAAGATATCCCAAAGAGGAACAAACTAAAAATTTCTGCTAGGAAGACCCTGAAAACACTCCTAAAAAGACAACAGAAAATACCAACATAATGGCTTAGTATCCTGATCAAAGCAAAAACAAAATCAGCCAACATTATGGTGACCAAAGCTGCCATAATACATCAACTAGTGGCCCTGAAAAAATTTCTTTAACTGAGATTCCAAACAAAAATCAACAAGCTAAAGTTGTTGAAAAGACCATGTATGATAAAACTGATGTAAATATACCAAGAACACAGAAACCATTCAGTATTGAGAGTGAAATCGCCAAGATAAAAATAGCCATACCCCTTACTGAATTAGTGACTCAAGATGTATATAGATCCCATGTTTTGAAGGCTTTAAACATAGGAAATGACACTGATACTCTAAATCTGATTTATGACAAGCCATAATTGTTGTTTGGACCAGAGGTAGAAGGAAATTTTCAAGAGGGAGTTGTGCCTCCATTCTATGTTAGTTTGAACATCCATGACAAAATCCTACACAATTTCATGCTAGACTCTGGTGCTTCACATAACCTCATGCCAAAGGTAGTGGTGGAGAGATTAGGCCTCGAAATAACCAGACCATACAAAGCCTTGAACTCTTTTTATTCAAGTAGAGTTAAATGTCCAGGCCTAATCAAGGATCTATGTGTCAATCTAGCACAAATACCAGCCAAGAGCCTAGTCATGGATATTGCAGTGGCTGACATTCCCCCAAAATATGGAATGCTCTTATCTAGATCATGGGGAGCCAAACTCCAAGGAAACCTCCAAATGGACATGACATATGCTACCATTATGGTATTTAACCAAACAAGAAGACTATACAAATAATCTCACATGAAATACATGGTAAGCAGCCAATATAGGAAAAATAACACACCTCTCTATTATATCCATTCAGACCTTGATTCATTTATTTTATACAATGAACATGACATTAATGAACATGTAGCTGAAAAAGAGGAAGATCAAGACCTATCAGAATAGTCAACCCAAACAAAAAATTAATAACATGACAGGCAAAACCCTAGCAGCCATGAGCAACAGCATAATGTCGAATCTGAACTTGAAACTCTTTGGAACATGAGCTTGGATGTCTCTTATGCAAAATCTGGTTCAGGAGTAGGTGTTCGGATACACAACACTAATGAAGGTCACTCTTACAAGCTGGATTTTCAATGTACAAAAAATATTGCAGAGTATGAAGCTCTTCTCTCAGGGTTACAAATGCTGAAAACTATAGGAGCTAGGAGGATTTCTGTTCAAGGAGATTCCATGTTAATTATTAGGAAAATCAAAGGAGAATATTTAGCCAAGAATCCTAGGCTAAGAGAATATAGAAATGCTACCTTAGACCTCCTAAAACAAATTGAAAAATATGAACTTACATCTATCCTAGGAACTCAAAACAACCTTGCAAATGAACTAGCCTTTGTTGCCAGCACTTGCCAACTACCTCATGCCAATGAAAAATACATGGTGAAGGTCAAAAGCAGACCAACAGTCCCTGATAACATATATTATTGGCAATTTTTTTAAGGTGATAAACACATTGAAGACTTCTTGCAATCAGAAAATGAATTTTAAATGCCAAAACCAAACTTCAATCGTGAAGAGGAATGTTTTGCTGACGAACAAACACACAAAATAAAGCCACCTTATCTTGCCGATATAAATCTGCTAGAACACCCTCATGAGGCAGAATTGTGTGAAGATTCAGAAAAAATGGACCTTGAGGTATTGCAATGCAGAGATAATCTATTTCCAAGAGGACTTCCCCCCTTAGAAGAATTGTTTGATTTCAATGATGTTGCTAGGAAGCCAAAAATGGAATCCACCGAAACAGATTTAGAATAATGCAACATAGGCAGTGAGGAAGAACCTAAAATGATAAAACTATCCAAAACACTTCTATCTCTTATAAAACATAAATAAATTGAGCTATTCAAAGAGTTTAAGGATTTGTTTGCATGGGGCTATGAGGACTTGAAGTCCTATGATACAAACATCATTCAGCATAAGGTTCCTCTCAAGGAAAACCAAAAACCATTAAAGCAAAAATTGTGTAGGATAAACCCTATCCTAATGCCTCTAGTCGAGAAAGAAATTAAAATGATATATAATTCTGGAATAATAGTCCCACTCAAGTACCCGGAATGGGTCTTAAACGTTGTATCCGTGAGAAAGAAAACATGGGAAATTAGGCTATGAATAGACTTCAGAAATTTGAACAAAGTCTCCATGAAATACAAGTACCCTTTACCCAAGATGGATCATATACTACAAAGGGTGGTAGGCTCCAAAATAATATATTTTCTTAATGGTTTTCCAGGGAATAATTAGGTGCTAGTACGTCTGGATGATTAGTACAAAACCGCTTTCACTACACCTTGGGGCACCTTCATGTATGTAAAAATGCCTTTTGGTTTAATGAATGATGAGGGAACTTTTCAAAGGGCCATGGACATTTCTTTTTCCAAAGAAATAGGTTAATTCATTGTGATATACTTTGATGACATAACTATCTATTCAAAAAACGATGAAGAACACCTAGCTCACTTAAGAAAAGTCTTTGAAAGGTGTAGGAAGTATGGTTTATCTTTGAATCCCAAGAAAACTCCGTTTGGCCTTCAAGAAGTGAAATTTTTAGGCCAAATCATATCTGAAGAAGGGATTAAGATAGACCTAAAAATTATTGAGGGAATATTGTAGATCAGCCACCCTAGAAACTTCAAAAAGCTGCAATATTTCATTGGAAAGATCAACTTATTAATAAGGTTGATACCAAACCTTGCAGAACTCCTAAGAAACATTACAAACATGCTGAAAAGATAAATAGGAGTCATATGGACCGTATAAGCAAATCAATACTTTGAACTACTGAAACAAGCACTTACCCAAACACCAGTTCTAATCAACCCTCACTTTACCAAGGACTTCTTCATCTTCTCATTTGCATCAGAACACACAATGTCTTTAGTATTGCTACAAAAGAACATAATGGGACAAGAAAAACCCATAGCTTTCTTCAGAAAGGCACTAAGAGATGCACCTATGAAATAAAACATTATGCAAAAAAAAGAATTTTCCTTAATCAAAGCCTTAAAGGATTTCAGGGTTTACATCTTGCATTCACATGTCATTGATTTTGTTCCTCATGGAGTTGTTAAGAACATACTAACTCAATATCCTAATGGTAAAAGAGTTAAGTGGATTTCTGTCATCTTAGAGTATGATCAAGAAATCAATCCCACCAAGCTAATCAAAGGGCAAGGACTGGCCAAACTGATGGATGAAGAAAACTTTCAAGAACTGGACATAAACATGATACATTCCTTGGATGAACAAGAGGAGCTGGCGATGCCACCTATTGAACAAGAATTTATGAAATCACTCTGGTATGCAGATATATTCCATGTGATTTTTAATCTAAATGTTCCTCCTAGTTTATCCAAAAAAAAGGCAATATTCTTGAAACTAAAAGCTATAAATTTTTGCATTCTAGATAAAGCTTTATATTGGAAAAATTATGTTGGTATCTTGCTTAAATTTTTACTTGAAGATGATTCAGATAGAATCATGCCTGAGTTTCATGAAGGAGAGTGTGGAGGTCATCTCTATTGGAAAACCACTACCAACAAAATCCTTAGAGTTGGTTTCTATTGGCCCACTCTTTTCTCTAATATCTACAAGCTAGTAGTGACTTGCCATAAATTCCAAATCTTTGAGGGAAAGAGAAAACTACTGCCTTTGACTTTACAAGCAATCAATTTTTAAAATCCTTTTCAAAAATGGGGTTTACATTTCATTTGAGAAATATACCCTACCTCCTCTGCCCAACACAAATGGATCCTCACTAAAACTGACTATTTTACCAAATTGATAGAAGCCACCCCTTCACGGACTGCCACTAACTCAGTCATCATCAAATTCCTTGAAAATCATGTCTTGTCTAGATTTGGCTGTCCTAGAAATATTATTACTGACAATGCTACTGCTTTTAAATCCAAGAGAATGGTGGTCTTTTGTTAGAAGTATCACATCACATTAGGGCATTATACAACTTATTACCCTCAAGGTAATGGTTTGGATGATTCCTCTAACAAAATTTTGGAAAATATCATCAAGAAATTGTTGGAAGAGAACAAAATTTCTTGGTATAGAAAACTAGTGCATGCACTATGGGCAAACATATTAACAAACAAAAAATAAACTAATGTCTCCCTATCAACTAGTGTATGGCATGGATGCATTTTTTCCAACATCCTTGGGAGTCCCAGTGATGAAGCTTATTCAAGATGTACAATCAAAGGAGAATGATATGCAAAGGAGGCTGAATCAAACCATTCAATTGTAGCAATCAAGGGAAGACGTATACAACAGAGCACAACAAGTGCAGGAAATCATCAAGAATGTTTTTGATAAGAGGACCAAAGAAAATGACTTCAACATTGGAGACAAAGTGATGAAGTGGGATTCAAGAAGAGAGGACAAAGGCAAGCATGGAAAATTTGAAAATATGTGGAAAGGTCCATACATCATCCATTCAACAAGAGGTAACAATGCATTCTTTCTACAAGAAATGGATGGAATAGAGTTATTTGGAGGTCCTATCAATGGAAAGATGCTCAAGCACTATTTTTGTTAAAGTTCTTATTTTAAAGCTTTGTTCATTGTACATAACACTGCTTGAATAAAAAGATCGGAAAAATCAAGCACAAAAACAAAGAAAAGAAGAAAAAGAGGGCAGATAAAAAGAAGAGGTAAAGCCCCATCCCAAAAAAGAATATGCCTGAAAGTGTGCAAGTCCAAATGCCACTACTTTTGAGAAAGGAAATTCTTATTTACTCATATAGCCTAACCATGATTGAACATGTTTTAAATTTCTGTTGATAAGTTAGAAAATGAATATTTTCCAAATAGTTTAAACTTGGCTTATCAGTGGATTAGGTTAGGAAGAGATATTGGTTCCCAAAGCTCAAATTCAAACCAAAGAGAAAAGATAGGGATGAGTGACAAGTTCCAAATTATAAGCCCTCAAGTTTCTAGTTTTACTTGTGCAAAAATAAAATCTGTGTGCAACTTGTCCAAAATGCCATAGCTCATGACAAATCAAACTGCTCAACCTTGATTTGGTCATGTTTTAAATTTTATGTTAGTAGATTAGAGAATGAAAATCTGTCAAACTATTTAACCTTTATAGATAAGTAGATTAGGTAGAGAATAAAAGATCTTATCAGTCTAGTCTGAGCCTTTGGATGTTATAAGGGTACAATTAGATAGTTTTATGCTTTCAAAAGAAAATTGATGTTCAGGGTTTTCCAATCCAAATGCACCCAAATGAAGAAAAAATATTAGGAAAAAGTATGATGAGTAGGTATAATTGATGTTGAAGCAATCATATTTTTTTAGATGTTAAAATATCACAGCTTCCAAGAACATCAGAAAGATCAGCATTGAAAAATGAAGGAAATCAGCAAGCATGTAAGGCATCTCATCTGCAAAATCAGAGATCTGAGGTTCTTGACACCTCTTGAAAGGAGCTACCCTCCCCAAGTGGAGCCACTGTTAGTCATCAGTATTTTTCACTATATTTTGATGACTATAGATTGATGGCAGCCTTCTGAAAACAAAATTTATTGAAACATTATGTGTTTTTAGAAATCTCACTGACTTCATTATCCTCATAAACCTATTTTCACTATTCCTCAGTTGGTCTTCTCAAAGTCACCTTGTTGCTCCTAAAATACTCCTTATGGGATTATACCTCTCATTTTCATCTTTTTTTCCTACCTAAGACCTCATTTCCTCATTTTCACCTGTCAATAAACTCCATGATCCCTCTAGGGTTTCTTGTTGCTAACTTATTCCCATGTCCTTTTGGGCACAATAACCTATGAAAATACTCTATTTTCACTTGAAAATCTCCAAGTTAAATTTCAGCCAAAATCAGGTCAAAAGACCCTCCCACTAGGTCATTAGGGCTTTAAATTGTTTAAGGTGATCCTTGGATGTTTCAGGCACTTCTTTTCCATTGCTAGAATCTGGCTCAGATGTAATAGAATGTCAAGACATGGTTATTCAAGAAAGACCTAAAATTTCCAAAGAGGATTATCTTATCAGTCTAGGACCTGCAAATGAGGAAAATGGATAAAGTTTAGCACTTCTGCAGGAGTGTTATAATATTTATCAGTTGAAGGTACTGGTGATGTAGACTACCTACTCTTGAATGAAAACAACTTACAACAATGGAAAGAGGAAAGACTTGGTCTTGTAGATTACTAGGGTTATGAACTGGTTAGTCCCTTTGAGTGCCAAAATAGTGATTACTTGTAGGAAAATGACATGGATAAAGCACACAAGGAAAAGCATGAAGAAAGTCTATCAGAAAATATTGATGGAATGTGGAAAAGGGTAAGGTGAACTGGACAGAAATGAATGAAATTGAAAGGGCTATAGAGAACTTATAAGACAACACTGATGATTGTTGTAAAGACTACAGAAACTTAGGGTTTTGAAGAAGGTGGAAAAGATGAGGTGAGTTTTATGGTGGAAACTACAGAAGATTTTGAAGATGCTACTTTGTGTTTAAATCCCAAAGTTTTCAAAATGAACTTGTCATGCCTCAAGGAGAAAAATAAAATTCAACTTCATGACTTCAGCAAACCTTTAAGAAAAAAGTGTAAAGAATATCAGTGAGAAAAGGAAAAGGGGCTTCAAACATTAGAAAGTGGGTTTTCAAAAGTTAAATCAAAATTCCATTTGCCTATAAAGCCCATTAAACATTTCAAAAGAGCCATTTTTGCCTTGGAAAGCATTAAGAGTTTCAAGGAGAGAAGAATTTGTGAGTTTCCTAAGCAAAATCAGACTAATTTCCTTGGCGTTGTGCATTTCTCTTGGTGCTGTGCACCTGGGAGTTGCGTTGTGCCCTTGCCATTTTCCCTCCATGCATTTTCTAAAGGCGATGCATGCCTAGGAGTGAGCATTGCGCCCTTACCAAAGCGCTGCACTCTTGCCAGAAAGTACCCAGTGAAGTTTTCCTTGATGTTGTGCACTCAGAGACTGGTGTTACACGCTCAGCTTGGCGCTATTCCTTCAGCAACTAGCATTGCGCCCTCAACAACTAGCGCTATGAACTTAGACATAGAGGGTTTCCAAGTCTTATAATCATCGAAATCACTTCAAATTTCCTTGAAATATCTGTCAAGGTTCTCCAAAGCACATATAAGAGGTAAGTGCATACCATAAGCCCTATTTTTATGCCATTTTATGAATTATCAATCAATGGAAATGAAACCCTAAGGAAACCCTAAGTTTTAACTTGAAATAATTTTTTTATCCCTATTTCATCCTCCTTACAACTGTATCACTCATAACAAGGGTAATTATATTGGTTTGGAGGTTTTTCATTCATCTAAGTTTTCCCCTCACTCATTTCCTACACCTATACCCATTCACTCATTCCCTTCATTTACAAAGTTGTCATTTCATTCCTTCCCCTCATTCATTTCACCTTCAACCCTAGGGTTTCCGAAATAGAGTTTAACATGTCTGAGGAAGAAGGCAGTGGTATGGAGGCACAAATTCCAAAGAGGCATGGTCATAAGGGAGGAAAGATAAAAAGGTTTGAACCTATCAATACAAGGGAACTCATGGCTTCACCCATCACTGTTTCTTGTTTTAAGCATGTAGGTTGCTTTCAATTTTGTGAAAAAGTACAACAAGTCAAAAACCACCCAAAGCTAACAAGACTATTCATTATAAATTTGCATGACAAACAAGCTAATCTTGTCGGGGTCACCTTTGAGTTTTCTACCAATGCCATTGTAGATGCTACATGAATACCTAGTGTGGGAGAAAAGTCGTTCAAACAAGCAAACCGTGGCATGAGTTACTTTGAACCATACCTCAAACCTAGGTATAAAGACCACAACAAATTCATCTTCCATTTTTCTCATATGCTTGATATATATGCACCCACGATGAAGATAATAATGAAGTATTTCACTTGCAAGGGAAGGTTTTCCCGCCTTTACTCATATCATATCCGTCTTCTTATGCACTTTACTAGAGTGATAATGCTACACATACCATATTATCTTTTCCATGGCATTGAAAAAATGGCCTACATGGTGCAAAATAGAGACTACAATCAGCAATTGCAGAGCCTTTTTCATCATTCACTTATCAAAATGGTGGTTATGCACCAGATCCATCAGAAGAACATTCCATGGGATACCTTCATTGCCCATGAGGTTTTCACTACTCCACATGGCCATCATGGGAAAGATATTCCCTCATCTTCTCATCCTCCCATATCCACTTCTCCATCACTTCCTACTGTTCATACATCTCCAATCACTCACATCCCTTCACCCCATGATGGCCCTTCCACATCACCTTTTCACAACCCTTCACCCTCATATCATGATGACAAAGCATCAGATGGTGATGAGAAAATTGAGACACATGACACTGAAATGAGTAACATTGAGCCATTTCCTTTGACATACCAGAGGGGCTACATGCTTGTGTTTGCTGCACTTGAGGTGCAAGGGGCCATGCCTTCTTCACTAACAAAAAAGCTTGATAAGTGTAAGGAAAATGTTTCATAGCATGTCATTGTTGAGGATGAGGACACACATGGAATTGGGCAAGAGTTTTAGCTAATTGACCTTGAATATGAGGATGACAAGAGGATTACCATTATGCTTCTCAAAAGCAAGGATGCCAAGATTAGTGAGCTTTAATCTAATCTTGGTAGGGTAAATAATATGATCAACTTTTATGAGATAGAGAATCAAAAGTTGAAGACAAAGAAGGCCATTAGTGAGGTCAGTGAAATTAGAGCTCAAAAAGAGGCTAGAAGGGCCAAATATTTTCTAAATGAGACCTTGGGAACTTTTGAGGATAGTGATAATGAGGAAGAACAAATTCCTAGGTAGAGGCCAAAGACAATTGGGTTGAAGGGGGCTTTAGCCCGGGAAAGACAAAAGGAGGCAGAGTTGGCAGAGAGAAGCTCACTCCAAGTGAGCTAATTTCCATAGATATTAGAAATGGTAGAGAATATTTTCTAGAGAGGGAAAATTTACATCTATAGGGTCAACTAGAGAAGGCTAGGAGAGACACTGACATTCAGAGGAAGATGGCAAGACATTATGTCATGAGAAACATAATTGCAAGGGCTAAGCTCAAACCAGCCCATGCAAATATTCAGGCTCTAAATGAAGAAAAATAGAAGGAGAAACTCAATATCCTTTCTTATGTGTCCCTTCAAGTCTCCCAAACATGATCATCAAAGAAAAATCCATTTTTGCCACTTTGGTGCAAATTTTGATTTTTGACAGCTTGACTTGCATAAAATTGGGCCAAACGCGCAGCGCCACTATTGCTGTGCTATTTTTTGGGGGCAGTAAATTGGTAAAAATTCAACATATTCATGTTACTCATGCCAAGTATATCATCCTCTGAAAATTTCATACCTTTTGGAGAAAAAATGGTCCCTCAAAAAGGCCAAAAACTACAAAAAACATCACCTTTCTTCCCTCTTTTCAGCACTAGCACTGCGCGTTTAGTAGTATTGGGAGAAGTGGTTTTTGGTAATGCACATGGACAAAATTTTTAAAACTAAATGAATATCTGGAAACTAGACAGGACTGACTTTCCAATGAGGTATCACGAATCTCATTTGGACACCGAGAAGGCCTCGAAACGTTAGCTGCAAAACATGTCATTTTCCCAGTCTTGTTGTTGTGTGTTTGGTCTAGAGCTATGCCCCTATACCTTGGATATGCGCCCTTGCTAGGAGTTATTGAAAAAGATATTTTTAAGGCTTAAAGTCAAACTTTTCTCCAAAATTAGCTAAGGAGTTATGTTAGAAGTTATTTTTGCCATAAATGAGTTTTAGATATTTTGCCTTGGGCCTTGCATGGTCTCAAAGGTCAAATGCATTTAACTATGTAATAAATGACCTCAAAAACCCTAATTAGGGTTTATCTTCTCTTTTTGTAGATAAATACTGCATGTATTCTTTGTAGTTTTTGTTGGTTGATTGTTGAGCTCAATATGATATAGATTTTGAGTTGTGAAGAAGTTGGCTTTGGAGTTTTGTGACTGTTTTGGACTGAACATCAATGGAGAACGCATATTCATAAGAGTCATGAACTTGTTTAAATGGTGTTGTTGTTCACATATTTTATTTGTTTCCTTCTGTTTCCCATATTTTTCATCTTTTCTCTTGCAATAGAGCAGAAAATTTAGGTTAAGGTATATTGTTAGAGGCACCTTAAGTCTGTCTGCCTTGTATTGTTAAAAAAATTTCCTCTACTAGGTCTGATTGGATAATTCTTATTTTCTCCCTAGTTCCACTTAGCTTGTTTTCTTAAAAATGATTTAATGGGTTCAAGCCAAAGAATTTTATTGTATGCCCTTTCCTTTGGTGTAGCTTGAAACATTTTTTTTGAGGGATTTTCTTTGAAGTTTACTGATTAGGGTTTGGCTAAAGAAGTTTATGGTTTGTCCTGTCCTTTAGTCCATCTTGAATAGTCACTTTGAAGGTATTTTAGAGTCTGATTGAAGAATTTAGGAGTTCCGTGCTATTTAATCATCACTTATATGTCATCTTAAATGTTTTCTTTGTCTGAAGGTAAATAGATATAGAATTTAGGAGTTCCCTACTCTCTAAGGTTTGCTGGATTGTTGTCTCAAAGTTTACTTGGTGAAGCTAGGTAAAATAAGTTTAGCGTGTGCCCTATCCTTTGATTATTTCTTAAGCACAGTGATCTTAAATACTATTCTTGTTATATTATATGTTAAAGTATTCTTAATTTCCCTTTAGACCTAGTAAATTCACAACTTAATGTTCATTTCTCACCCACATAAGCTATGAAGATCCATTTAGCTTTGTTAACTTGCCATATGAAACACCCTTTATTTATTGTTGTACTTTTCAAGACTTTCACAGACCCCATAGGCCAATGGATTGATTTTCTTTTACTCTATCTATTCTACTTAACAAGCAACCCAACCAAATAAAACAAAACAAACAATCCTATCACTTTAACTAGCCTAAAATCATCATCCTAAATCAATTAAATCATACCTTTTACACAAATATAGAGAGAGCCCTCTCTGAGTCCAGGAAGGCTACGTCCTAGGAATCCAAAGTTGGTTTGATGTTACCCTTGTCTATTTGGTCTTTCCAATCTGACAAATTATAGGGACCTAACAGGGAGATAGATATAGAGTAACCTATATGGATCCCCAAAACATGGAATGCGGTATGGGGGTATTATTATTGTTACACAAAAAGTAATATATATCCATGCATTTTTTTAAAGAACTTGTATTAAAACCAAAATTACAAAATTATAGGATTTTTATACACTCGAGTGTCGTTGGAGTGTCGTTGTTTTTCTAGTCCACCCATATTATCTTTTAGATATAATTAAACTTCATTTGATCATGTATAACTAAATCTAGGTAAACCATATGCTTCATTGGACTGACCTGGGAAGAAAATTAAACTACTAACAAGTTTATGCTGATAGATTCAAATTCAAGTGATTCAATCTTCACAGTGTCCTCTAAATATTCTTAAGATCCATTGCTTTGTTATATATTTTTATTGCCGCATATTAGGATCCTTTTTGAACTCTCATACCAGGCTCACACTTCCAACGGTATGTTGATTACTTAAATTCAAATATTTGGTACCGTATAGATGGAACAAAAAAAACAAAAGATTGCATAAGAATGAGTCAAGTATATGTAAAGAAAAAACGATACATAGTATCTGCTATGTAATTCTATAATGTAAGGTTAATTTAATCTCTGAAGTCTTCTTCAAATTTTCTCTATTCCTTGGAATTTTTTCGTATATGTTTTTGTGGCTTCGAGCCCATTGTTTCATGCAATTTTTGGGTTAGATTCTTTCTTCTAGTAACCTGTTCTTGCATTATTCTAACATATGTGTTACATATGAGGAAAAAAAAATGTTAACTATTGTTAAACTACCTAATGGGGATAAATGACTTTTCCTTGGATATGATTTTAGCCACCATATTTTTGAGATAATGTTTGTTAGTTAATATCCCTAATTGGGTCACATTTTTATTTTATTTTGTTTCTAAGGAAAACCTTCTGGAACCCCTCCCTATTCCTTATAATATCTAGATGGAGAGTGGTTCAACTTCCAACAACAATAAATATTGTAGCCATAGGGGATTTGACTAGGGTTGAACTTATGACCCAGGGCCTCCTAATTGACACTATGCCTTCAGTATATGGTTCAACAAATCGAACTAACTCTTCATGATAATTCTATAACATTTGATATATTTTAAGCTTCACTGATAATCTAAATCCAAGTAGACATTAGTGATTATATTTTTAATTTGAAAAATACATCTAATATTTAGAAAAAATGAATCAAGAAGTGGAGGGATATATATTGACTTAATTCCACTTTCGTAGAGCTACTAGAGCTGAAATAAAGTCAAAATAATATACATAAAATATAACATTGTTTATCAAAAAGGTACCCTTGGCCAATAAATTGTGATGTACCTCATCAACCCATATGGTGCAAAAGATAAACAGGTCCATCGCTCAAAAGCATACTTATACCTAACATTCCAAATGGTGAATAAGAGAAAAACTTCTGAGCACTATTAAATCCCAATGAAGGATGAGGAAACCAGATAATTGCAATCTCCAAAAAATGTGGCACACCGGGGAAACTTTTCTTGAAGAAGAATATAGTAATGGTATTGAATTAATGTCCAATGACTCCTATAATATTGAGACTCCTAAGGGAGGTGATTCACCATTGCAAAACGGTGACACTCCCAAAGAAGGATTTTCATCATTTGTGAATCTTTTCTCCTATAGTAGTGCCTTGGATGGTCATGTGGGAGGGTTGCGAATGCAAATTTTAAATGCATATTTAGGCTCTAGCCAATGTCCTAATGTTAATTCCATACTAAAAATATTTTTCTGAATCCTGGCAAGAACTAATAGAACAAAAAACACTTCTTCTTTCTTGTTCACTTCTTCTTCTTGTTCTTCTTCTTGTGCACACAAGGTTGTGTATTCCATAATGGGCACCAAGTGTCTCAATTTGGGAAATCTAAGATACGACTCTTAAAATCTATAGGTCTAATAGGTAAATTATATTTAATGCTCATTTCAATGCCAAAAGTGAAGAATTTAGCTATTAATGAACAAAAATCATCATCAATCGTGTCCAACATGGCCTTATAAATTCATAAAAAATTCCATCCATGCTTGGTGATTTTCCATTCTTCATGGAGTTAAGGGTTGAAAAAGTGATTGCTAACATGTCCCCATTGCTAAAAGAATCCTTTTGTAGTATAACCCTATAAAAATTAGTCCTAGCATCCATATTCCACCACATGATCCATTAAAGCATAAGGAGAAAAAATTCTCTGAAAATGAATCCCAAACATACCTTTCACTTTACTAGGATCCTGAACAAGAAATCCATTTTCCTAAACTTCCACTTTCCTCTTTAGAAAGTCAAATTAGAACTTAGAATCTTCATCCCCCTATTGAATCCATTGGTGTTATGTATGGACTTGACAAATTCTAGAAATTTAATGCTCTCTTATTCAAATTTCCATCTATAGCTTAGTAGCATCATTTTGAAGGGTAATATCATAGATATCTTTCTCATGAAACATGTGCACATCCTGAAGTATATATTGAGACTCACATAGTTATTTTCTCCTTTTTCAGAGAAACATGTATCATTACCCTCTCATGAGCATACAATAGCATCCCACCAAATAATTTAACCTTTCTTAACAAGAGGCCTAGGAGTTTCCAAACTCTCTGAACATGGGCATGTAAATCCACTAACTCTAAGTGAGCCACATTTAGAAATTTTCCGGGTGGATATTGGTGGCAACTTGCTTATTCCACCTATACCTGTGGTAATTTTCATCAGTTTCCTTACTTATAGTAGCATTTACTATTTTTAGCAGTTTTTCGGGTCATGAACTTCCAGAGCCATTTTAACCCAATAAACGATGTTTTTTTTTAGGTCTGTAGTAGGACCAATTCCATTGGTGGCCGACTACCAAAAATATTTTAGTACTTGTAGATATATTTCTAATGAGGTATAGTACGCATCAAATGGAGATAATATTACCAAGTTACGACTCGATGAAGTTGGCTACCCTACTAACCCAAATGAGGCCCACAAACAATTGGTGTTCCATCTCTTGGGGTTAGGGTTTTTGTTGTTTAGGGTTTTATATTTTTGTTTAATAATAAAAAGTCCATTTAGCCTCATTATAACTATGTTCAAAGGCATGTAGTAGCCAAATCGCTTCTTAGAGATAATATACCATCACCTGAGCTAGTTTATTTCCATTGTCTCTAAGAATATTGCGACTCTTTGATATTAATGAAATGAAGTGTTATTTATAATGAATTTTTGTATTTATTGTTATATTTGTATTCTATTGTGTTCCTATTCAAGTTCAGATCAGTGGTATCAAAGTGATCTTTTCTTTCTCTGTTTCTCATTTCATGCCTCCAATGAGGTTAGGGTATAAGGAGTTAGGGATCGAACTGGTTTAACCTTTCCAATATCAACCTCCCACATCCAGACAACTTCCTGTGGAGGAAGAAAATAAATACGAGGGAGTAGGATATCATTTTAAAATATTGTGTTAGTGTGTCGTGATTTGGCAGATTGGTAGACCAAATGACAGGGTAACACGACACTAGTCTTTGGAGTCCTAGGACATATCCTTCATGGAATCAGGGAGAGATCTCTCTATTGGGTGCAAAGGATGTGTTATTTTTCTCTAGGGTTTTGATTTTAGGCTAGTTATTAAGTATAGGGTTTGTTGATTTTTTTGGTTGGGTAAGATGGTCAAGTAGGATAGGTGGAGTGAAATTTTGTCAAAGCCATTGGGCTATGGAGTCAAATGAAAGTCAAGGGTGTCTCAATAATGAATCAGAGTGTAGTGCAAGGCCAACCTAGCAAGGTTAATGGATCCTTAAGGTTATGAGTGAAATGGGATGGACATCAAATTTGGAAAAAACTAGGAGTTCTTAAATACTGATGGTTAAAAGCTATAACTCATGAAGTAGGGAAAACCATTAAGCTCAATGAACAATACTTAAACTGATAAATATCCAAGATAAACATTCCAATGAAACATAGAAAGCATAAGAGCTTCTAATTTTAGTAAATTCACCTTCAGAATTTGGGAAAGCATACAAGATAGCACAATAACTCAATATATGAAGAGAGAACTCCTAAAAATCATAAATAAAGCTATAAATAACTTTGAAATAAGTTGGTAGACATGGACAATAGGAAAAATTGAAGGAGACCTCTTTGACTTAACCTATCAAACAATACTCCAAAGAAAGGTTCGAAGGCAGAGTTTTAGAGAGTCTCAAATAAGCAGGGCATACCGTGAATCATATTTTTTAACCAGCATATTAATCCATAAATGAAACTAACAAGCATAAGGAGGCTTGAAGAGCAAATAAGAATTCTTCAAACATAACCAGCTGAGGAAAACATTAGGCTATAACAAACAGGAGGGTTGAGGTGCCTCAAAGAGCATGTCTCAAACTATACTTTTCTGATTTATAGTAGCTAAGATGAGTGAAACATAATAATAAATAGAAAACAAAAACAAATTAAGAAGACATAACCATTCACCAAGCTAACGAATCCTGCAAACAAGCCTCTCCATCATTGAGCCAAACAAGCCATTCATCAACTCCACAACACCAATTTCTTCTCCAAGCTCATAAAACCATGTATATTGCTCTCAAAGCTCACAAAATGCCAACAAAATACATCAGGGCCTCATGCTCTATTTATGGAGAAAAGGAGGACTAAAACCCCAAATATGGTAGGAAAATGTCAAATTCAACCATAAATGTCATTTATGGCCAAGAGACCATGCAAGTCCCAAGGCACATAATATCCTAAGAAATAAATGCCAAAATAACTATTTGCACCTAATTCTAGAGTGATTTGCCTTAAAAAACTCAAAATTATCTTTTTTCAATAAATGAGTGTGTTTTTTTGACATTTGGTCCAAAACACACTTAGGCAGTGTCTGTGCGCAGCGCCACTGTAGCAGAAAATAGGGTCTCTTGTGACTAAGTTTTGGACCCCTTCCCGATGTCGTATTTTTCTCTGTGATGGCTCGTTGGAAAGCCTGATGAGTCTGCCTTCCATAAATGATTTATTTTTCCTAAATTAGCATAATTGGAATGTAAAAAACCCAATTCTCTCAACACTACTCTGTGCATCGCACCTTGTCTGAAAATGAGGCAGAATGGTCAAAATTTTGGTGTTTTTTGACCTTTTGGGGGGTCAAAATTGCTCCAAATGATCTGAAATTTTGTGAGAAAACTGTTGGTGATGAGATTAATCCAAAAATGTAAATTTTTCAAGCTAATTATGCACCAAATTTGTGCGTAGTTGCTACGGTGCTACGCACGGAGGCCTCAAAAATTCAAAAACACAAAATTTTGCTCAATTTGGACTAAAATTTTTGAAGAGGTCCCTCAAGAGGTCTTGGACACCTATTGAGAAGCCTCAGTGAAAAATCCAAGGCTATCATGCTCTTTTTCCCTTTGTAGGTCTTTTAGCCTTATGAGGGCCTCCTTCAGTTTGACACAAGAAAGCATGTTTTTCTTTGCATAGTGCTTGGTCATTTTCTTCTGGAGAGAAAGGTCCCTTTTCACCTTTTTGAAATTCTTGTGGTCATCTTTGTAATACTGAATGACACCTTGTGCCATCTCAAAATCTCTTTCCCACTCCCTAAGATGTGCATCTTTGGTTAAGAGTAGCAATCTGGTGGCCATCTCTTTGTCCTCATTGTCATTGTCTAGATAAATGAATTGAGGTTATTCAGAATTTTTCTTGATTCTCTTACTTCTCCTCACCTTTACCTACTGCTCACTTCTTTTCATCTTTTCCTTTCCCTTGTCCAATGGCTTGATAGCTTGAGAAGAGATGGCCCTTTGCGTTTTTGAGGCAGCAAACACATCTCTCTTCCCTCTGTGATATGTGCATATGAGAGGAGTGAAAATTGTAGTTTTGAATGTGTTTTCATCATTGCTTTGACCCTTGTTATTGTTGTCACCAGATTTTTCATTTTTTCCATGGCTTCTAGGAGTCACCTCATGCCTCATTGGGTCACTACTTTCTTGATCTTTAGCATCCTCATCATCATTGTATTCACTGTCTTCCATAATGCCATATTGGCCTTCAAATTGATCATTACCTTCCTCACTTGCCTCACTTCGACCTTGTTCCTCATGAAGGTATTTTTCTTCACAATCTTCTAGGCTATCTTCACTCCCAATATCATTAGGAAGCTTATTTGTTTCATGACATTCATGACAGTTGTCATGATTGTCATGACTATCCATTTTTCTATCTTGCTCATCACGGTCTGTCTTTTCAGTGTCATTGCTTTGGTCACTGCCTACCTCTTCAAACTATGTTTCAACTTCACTATTTCCCTATTCTTGTTCTTCTATTTCCTCTTCATCTCCCTCTATTTCTTCATGTTCAATATCTTCATCCATCATGTCACTGTTTGCACTATGACTGTGGTCACTGCAATGCTTATGCAATTTTTTTCTTGGCTGTCATGTTCAATTTCTTGCTGAATGTCATCCTCATTATTTTCTTCATTATCCTCTGTGTATTCATCTTGCTCATTAGCAATACCTTTTTCTGTACTTGGGAGTGATTCGTTTGTATCATCACCATCACTGTCTTACTCAAAGTGCTCACTTTTTTTAGCTTTACGACTATCATGTTCATCTCTTTCTTCCTTGTCATCATCATCCTCCTACTCTTATTTACTAATCTTTGTGTCTACCCCATAGTCTTCATTATTACCATCATCATCTTCTTGTTCCTCATTGCTGTTGTCACCTCCTTGTTCCTCATTTAACTCTGTATCTGCCTGACTGTTTTCTTCATCTCCACTTTCATCTACTGGTTCTTCATTGCTACTACCACCCCCTTGTCCATCAGTAAAACTGTCATTATCTTCACTTGATGCATCAGGGGAAGAAGAAAGAGGTAAGTTTCCTTGTGGAGAAGGCATAGGTGGAGGTGAGTGAGTGTGAAATGGAAGGAAAATTTTGCTCAATGAAGGCTTGGGGATTTTCAAATATATCATGTGAGATGAAAAATTCCCAAGGGATTCTATGCTGCTCCAGATGGTGTAAAAAAATAATCTTAATAAAGGAGTGGTGAAAAAGGCTTTGCATTTGGTGGGCATAACTTCTTTTCTTGACCACTGAAGCCATTTTGTCAATGTTGCGATAGAGATAGTATGGTAGGTTTAGAAATTTAACCCTGGTGAAGTGCATTAGCAGCCTTATGTGATATGAATAAATCTTGGAGTACCTCACCTCGCAAGTGAAGTACTTGATGATCTGCCTCACTAGGAGGGCATATCTCTCTAGCAGGTAGGAGAAGGGGAATATAGACTTGCAGCCTTGTTGATAACTAGGTTTGAGGAAGGGTTCATAGTAGCTTAAGGCCAATTTCTTTTGCTTAAACCATATTTCACCAATATCTGGTATTCCTGTGGATTTAGCAATGGATTCAGATGATATTTGAAACTTTACTCCTGCTAGGTTGACCTAATGGTTTTGTAGGCTAAGAATGAACAACCTAGTCAAAACTGAGTGGTTTTGGACCTGCTTAACCCTCTCACAAAACTGATAGCACCCAACATCTTGAAAACATGCAAGGATCATGGGAGAAGAGGTAATTTGGATGGTATCGAAGGGCTCAAACATATTATTTCTTCCTCCCTTGTGTTTTGTCTTGATAGGCCTTTGGCCTTCATCACTACTAGTACTGATCTCTTATCTGGACATGGTGGTTGATTATATCCTTGAACAAAATGGTTTTTTGCTTGATGAGAACTTTAAGTCTAGGGAGGAAAAAATGACTGATGGTGAGGCCAGATTTTAGCAAATGGGGGAAAAATGAAGTATAGGAATGCTTTCAGAGTTTAGGAGGAGGTTTAGCTTGTAATTGAATGTATTTAGGCTAATGAAAACTATCCAATTGGTAACTCTTTTCCCTAGAGCATTAAATGATGGTTGGCATGAAGATTAGGGTTTAGCCAATTTAGGTTTTTAATACTCTCCTTGATTATGAAAAATATCACTTGGAGGGTAAAGAAGAGGGACCACCAACCTTTTCAAACTTTGTGCATGGGCTTGGAGGCAAAAAAATTTGATTTTGGCCACTTTTGGGAAAAATTTTCCAAAACCCCTTTGTGCGTAGCACTACCCGACAAGTCGTTCCTGTCGGGCGTTTCGTATGCCTAGTGTTGGGCCTAGTCAGGCGGTTGGCAGGCTTGTGCGTAGCGTTGGAGGGTTTGCTGGCAAGTCAGGCGAGTTAACAGGTCTGTCGGGCTTTTTCGGTGCGCATCACTATTGAACAACAGGCAATCGAGTTCCAGATTAGACGTGTGCATAGCGCCTCCTCCTCTGTGCATAGCATAGTGAATTTTAACATTGCATCTGCCTCCTCCATGCGCAGTGTCGACGACTCTGTGCATACCGCCTCCGTCGATGCGTAGCGCCTGAAACTTTCAATCAGATTTGCACAAAAAACCCCAGAAATGATCTAACGTTTCTTTTTCTCTCTTTCAAAGATAGAAATGAGTTTTGGAAGAGGGAAGAAAGGTTTTTATACCCTCTTTAAAAACTAATCTCATAGTTAAAACCTACTTTCTAATGTTTGTTTCCCTTCTCACATTTTCACTGTCTTTTTGGTCTTTTTGTCCTGTAGGTGGCAGAACCATAAGAAAAAATGGTTTTTTTCTTTGGCTGGAGCATTTTGATGTTTCCCCTTAGATTGAAAAACTCTTTAACAAGCTCAAACTATGCCTCTTACTCATACTTGGAAACATGAACCCTTTCTTGAAAGAAAAAAGGTTATTTTGACAAATTTTTGATGAAAATAGGCAGACAGTGACATTAGTGCCCTTTTTCGAAGGTTTTCTTCAATTTATCCTTTGTAAACAGTAAGCCTATGATAATTTTTGGCACTTCTCCCTTGGAGTTTTTAGCCCTGCATCTTTTATGCCTTTGATTGCTTGGTGGATAGACTGAAAAGAAGAATTTTGGCCTTCTTTCAACTAATATTCTGTCATGTTTTTTGAAACAGTAAAAGACCTTTTGGCGTGAAGACCCTAGCAGTTGGCATAAAAAACTCTTTAAATCTTCATATGTTCCATAATTGTGAGAAACATATTAGGTTTGTTTTACCTTATCAATTTTCCTGTAGGTAACCATATTGAAAATCCTACAAAAGTGTCATTCATGGCTAACTATCTCTTGCAGAATATACTTTTGATAAGTGTTGTGAAACCAACTCCAAAAATAGAAGAAAAGAGATATCAATGCCTTAGAAATAAGCCACTTCGAGGGGGAAACCTCCAATGCATTACATCAATGAAAAATTCTTGGATGATACAAATGACAAAACCTCCTTTCTATATATAGGAGTCCATGGGGCCAAAATGAAATCCTGGTGGGGCCACAATGTAATCCTAATTGACTTAACAATAATAATGTAAGGGCACAATAATAAAAAAATGGGGGTTACAGGGGTACAACTATAACAATAAGGGGCTATACACTAACATAATAAGGGACTACACTATTAATATATGGACTTAACATGCCCCTCTCCTTCAAACAAGTGTTGTCCTCAACACTTGATTATTTCTCGATGCTTCTGTATAAAATTATCATCCTCCCATGTGGAATATTCTACATGAAAGTTATTCCACTTGCTGAGATACTCTAAAATTGATCGTACTTGTCGAGTTCTTGTTTTTGTGACTGCTTCAAAACTTCTTTCGATGTGATGTTGATATTCTTGTAGATTCTGCACCAAAGTTAGGTTATCCTTTGAGAGTTGGAGAACTTGTTGTTGATGCTCAATGTGATATTCCGCTACTTTACCATCCATATTAGATTTTATTTGATCCTTCAAACCATCCAAATTAGCCCCGATTTATGCTTTTAAACCATCTATGTCATCTTCAGTTTCTCTTCGTAAGATCGAAATTTGTTGCACTTGGTACCGTAATTTTGATATCTCATACTGCAATTCTTCCTCTTCAGGCGTCATAGTATAGCTTTCTGAGGGCTTAATGGTTATGGAATTATTTTTAGGTGGAATTTTAGAACTCAAAACTGATATCTATGCTTCAATATGCTCTTTGTTAGGTCCCTATATTACTAGTATAGTCCCTTATTTTTGTTAGTGTAACCCCCTTATTGTTATGATTGTACCCTTGTAACCCCCATTTTGTTATTATTGTGCCCTTAAATTATTATTGTTAGGTCGGCTAGGATTACATTGTGGCCCACTAGGATTACATTATGGCCCCATGGACTCCTATATATAGAAAGGAGGTTTTGTAAATTGGATCATCCAAGAATTGTTCATTCATGTAATGTATTGGAGGTTGCCCCCTCGAAGTGGCTCATTTCTAAGTTGTGAATATCTCTTTTCTTCTCTCTTTAGAGCTGGTTACACAACACTCTTGGAATCACTTCAAACTGATTTTTCACATGAGACTGATGCAATTTGAAAAAACAAATACACACATTTTTCTTGCTTTTGAGGATCTCGATATTGAAACTGTACTATATCTGTGATTTAGGATCTTCAATATCCAAAAAATTTCTCTGCGGTAGCCCTCTGAAGCCTTTTTTGAATGCCATAGGTCTGACATGATTTGGATTCTTCAAGACAAAGTTATGTCCAATCTCCCACAATGACCTAATTATGGACTGGTTCAGTAGAGCGAACTTGTACGAGTTTCAACATGTCATAGTTTCCTCCTTTGGCTCTGAAATTGACAGAAATAAAATGAAATTCCATGTACTTGTAGCTAAATTTTACAGAATTTCAATCTGATGCTCAGAGAGAGAGTTATGAAGGTTTTCCAATGATCACCTCTTTGAGATGACATTCAGGAGCCTGACAAAGCTCTAACTTCCACAGACCATATCTCTGGAAATATTGTGAACCAATATTTGAAATTTTGCGATGATGTTTCTTAGGATTTTGGCTTCACACTCTAAATATTTCAACTTCTGAACCCTCGTAGAAAAAAATTTATAGTGAAAATTCCGCGATGACTTGTTTAGGTTAAATTTAGGAGCCTGCAAAAATACCTAACTTCCACAGATCATATCTTTGAAAATATTGTGAACCAAGCTCTGAAATTTTGCGACAATGTTCCTCAAGATTTCGGCTTTGCACTCTAAAAATTTTAGCTTCTGAACCTTCGTACAAAAGTGTTATAGCAAAAATTCCATGATGACTTGTTTGGAGCAGCGAAACCCTAGAATCCAAAGGCTCTGATACCAAATGTTGTGAAACCAGCTCTAAAAATAGAAGAAAAGAGATATGAAAGCCTTATAAATAAGACACATTGAGGGGGAAACCTCCAATACATTACATGAATGAACAATTATTGGATGATACAAATGAAAAAACCTCCTTTCTATATATAGGAGTCCATGGGGCCACAATGTAATCCTATCCAACCTAAAAATAATAATGTAAGGGCACAATAATAACAATATGGGGCTTATAGGGGTACAAAAATAACAATAAGGGGGTCTACAGTAACATAATAAGGGACTACACTATTAATATAGGGACTTAACAATAAGGGACCCTTGTTGGAGGCTTTACTGCTTTCCTTTAGACCAATTACATATTTGTTACTCAGACCACTTTGGCAATAATATATCTTTGGTGGGAGAGGTGAGTGATTTAGACCATTTTGTGTCTTCCCCTTGGCCACTTCTATTTTTGTAGGTGCCTACAAACTTTTTCCTTTGTCATTTTCCCTTTTGGAGTTTGAAATCTCTTTTTGTTTTAACAGTGAACCTATGCTTATCATAATTACCTCCTTGGGCAATTTTACCTCATGCTTGCCTTCCTCTTGATTATTTTTAAGAGGCCTTTGTACTGGTACTATTTTCCTTTTTGTCCTTTTGGTGAGGTGGAATCAATGATTCTTTTTCAAACCATTATAGCGAAACTTGAAACCCTTTGAATGCCATATGATATTATGAAGGAGGATTTATCATCATTTTTTGACCAGTTAGTCATTCTTCCCAAACTCCTAGGTTTTAGGGCTGTTAGAAAAAGCAAATAGTGTTGTATTCTAAGTTCTCTAAAACCTTTCAAAACTCATTAATTATTTCTAAAAATATCCAATGTGCACTGGATTGAGTTGAAGGCAAAGTTCTGTCTTTGTAGTCCTTGTACTAATTCACTTATTTGGCCAAATCAATCACAAACCCTGATTCTCTTCAAACATAGGCCTTGCTTCCTTCTTCTTTGCTATGGATGCCTTTAGTGGTGATTTCACCCTATCACCTTACCTCTTTTCTAGGTTGATGGCCATATTGATATTTTTGCAGCAATGTGAGCAAGGGAAACTGTCCCTTGCAGAATTTGTGCTCTAGGCCAAAGAGGCCTTTCTTGAATGAACTCTTGATCATTTTTGGACAAAGTCACTTGTCCCCTTTCTTCTTTGAAAAGAATATCTTTATACAAGAAAAACAAATATTTTTAGGATACCAAATCCACCCTATGACTTGTGAAACCCTAGGTGACCTAGTGGAAGGTTCCTTGGACTTGGCTTTGGACTAAAAACTTAGATTTTGGGGTCATCAAGTGTAAAGCATAGTTTTATGGTAAACTGATGTATTGAAGATCCAAAATCCAATGTACTTGATTTATCTAAAGAGCCTACAAAGACAGTTATGAGACCATCAATGCTTGGGGTATTTTTGGGAGACACAACAGAGATGTTTGATTGGTGGCCTTAGGTAGCAGTGGGGGGTTTAGGAAAAATAAAATAGAGGATTTGGGCCAAAGGTGATAAAATATAGACAAAGGAGTGACATGAGCCCCTAATGGTATTTCTGGGACTGGTAAGCAGAGCTTGAAATGATGAAATGATAAAATAGTGAAAAATGATCTTTAAGGATGATGAAGGCAGTGAGATTTCTAGAACTCACAATGTTCATGAAATTTGTTTCTAGAAATCTAGGGAAATCATTTAGTCATCTATGAAGGAAAAAATTAATAATTACTAACAATGGCTCCACTTGGGGAGGGAAACTCCTTTTCAGGAGGTGTCTAGAACTTCAAATCTCTGGCTTTATGGAGCCAATGGATCATCCATTGGGAAGATTGTTACCTATTTTCACTTGTTGGTGCTTGCTTGAAGCTATGATCTCAATAATATGAAAGATATTATTAGCTCAACTTAATCTCTACCTACCCAACTGATTTTCCTAACATTTTTTCTTCTTTGGGTGCATTTGGACTAGCCAACCCTTGATATCTTTTCTTTTGAAAGAAAAACAAACTATCTACTTCTATCTTATTTCTTCCTAGAGTTAAAATTGTGCTAATGAAATCCTTTGATTCTCTACCTATATTATTAAACTGTCAAGGTTAAACTATTTGACAGGATTCATTCACTAAGATATATACATGAAATTAAAAACATGGTTAAATCAATATTAGACAATATGACTTACCATGAGCATTGTGGCATAAGAACAAGCTACACACAAATGTTATTTTTGTACAAAATAAGACTAGAAAAATCAGGGATGTGATATACATTGTTTGGTATTCATCCCCATTTTTCTCCTTGGTTTTGTTTTAAGCATGTGGAACCAATATCTTTCTTCCCTAATCTATCTTTCGACAAGTCAAGATTGAATAATTTGACCAACTATATTTCACTAACTTATCAGCAATAAATTTAAAACATGTTTCATCCATGATTAGGCTAGATGACTTAAACAAGACTTATTTATGCACTAGTAGTGGTATTTAGGCTTACACACTTTCAGTAGTTCCATTTTTTTTTTTTTTTGGGTATGGGGCTTTACCTCTCTTCAAATCTGCCCTCTTTTTCATTCTTTCTATGTTTTTTTGTTTCTTGTTATTTTTCAAAACAATCTAAAACCAAAAATTATGCTCAAAGGTTGAGCTTCTTTTCGCCTATCTATACTAATATAACTTTACATATGATGTACATTCATTAGGTGAACCCTTTTTTCCAGTATATCCAATCAAGTAATTGACTAGATGATTGCTTTTTGTTACACTTCTTAGGTATGTTGGTAGGCCACTCCCACTTTGTCTTCTAAACAGTAGCGCCCCAAATTTTCTTTAAGCTCTACCACAAACTGTTTCTGGCATGTTTTACTTCCTCTTTAAAGGTCTCTAAGGAAACAACAAAGGGGTCTCCGAATAATAACTGGCCTAGGGGATTTGAGAAATAAACCTCATTTAGGATTACTCCCTCCTTTACTTGACTAACCTTGGGATCCTTTTGAGAAATAATCTCTTCTCCCTCTTTATGATTATCTAATTTGGTAGCTTCAGAATACAATTTTATGTTGTCTTCAAGAAATCCTGGCATGCCCTAATTGAGTGAGATGATTTCTATTTGTGAGCCATTACCCAGATGAGTAGGAGCATTCTCTGGCACTAGGTCTTCTTGATAAGGTAGTCTTGCATCAGCATCAATCTGTTCTATACTTTCTGTATGAGAAAATTCATTAGTAGATAGGTCAGCAGTAGAACACATAGACATATCTTTTTACCTAAAAATTTGGATGTTGGTTGTATGCTTAAGATCTAATTGCTTTCTTCTTTTGTTAAAAGGGGAGGTGTCTTTCTCTTTCTCTGGATAGAACTATGATGTTTCTCTTCCTTAAGTGGATGCTCACAAGGATGAATGTCTTCTTGAGGAGGTATTATAGCCTCAACAACAATATGTTCCTCTGTTTCTTTGTGAGCAATTTTTTTGGTAGGTAAGGAAGGAGTGGGACAAATAGGAATATTTTCTTTATATAAAGGTTCAGAGGCTATTTGTACTCTTAACATATGATCTATCTCTTTTTTAGTTAAAGGAGGAGGCATTTTTTGTTTTCTTTGGATTGGGCAACAATTTTTTTCCTTCTCTAGAGAAGACTAAGTCTGAGGCTGAATATCTTCTTGAGCCTCATCTAGTAGGGGTGATGAATCATCACTTGTGTCTTCAGAGAGAGCCTGTAGATTTTCTCCTATTTCTTAATGGATTTTATTCTCAATCAACTCTTCTTGGTTGTTATGATATTTATCTTGAGTATGAAAAGCATGAATCTCCTCTAATAGATCTTTAGGATTCCAATTTCCTAAATATTCATCAACGTTCATAAGGTATTGTATGAGTTCTTCAGATTGATCACAACAATTTTCAGCTAATGATACAGATGGATAATTTTCTTTATAATGCTTACAGAACACCTTGTGGAGATATTTTAAGGAAATCAAACTACTTGGTTTCAAACCTTCATACCATTCCCTTGCCTTACCCTCTAATGTCCCCATGAAAATTTTCATGAGGTAGTATTCATGCCATTCAACTTTTAACCTCCATACATGTATATGAAATTTGATGAGATGAAACAAAGGATTATCAACTTTTCATCTTGAAACATACGTAGGTTTTTTATCCAATTTATCTGAGGAACTTTGTATGGAAATCCAAGAATATGATCTCTGTTGATTAGAGATAATCTCCTTTGTATCCTTGGATCCATGTTTGTAAGTCAGGAATGGTCACTGAATCTTTCTAACCAGTCTAAAGTTCTCTACCAACATAGTCATTAGGTCAATTGAGAGTTATGGAGTTGCCAGGTGGACATACCATGCCACCATGATGGGAGGGAATGGACTCAAGGGAGATCTAGTGTTAATTCTCTAAGAAGCCAGATTTCTCATTCAAAAATGCAGAGAGGCTGAAATTTTTAGCACTGTTTTCTAAAGGCTGATATCTCTTAGTGTTTGATCAACTCCCATAGTATATAAATGGGTTCATAAATTTCTCAGGGTTGGCTTGACACAAATCCAAGAAGTGAAATGAGTACTAGTGAAGTAATTGGCCTACTGGAGGCTAGTGGAGTCTGCAGGTGGACAAGAAACCAATCTAAGGGTGTTTTGGCATTTTCTGAGTTCCTATAGGTAGTTTTAAGGCTTGTAAGAGTGTCCTACAACTGAGTCATCATTTTTCTAGGATGGTGAAACAAATTGAGTCTACTCTATGGCTGATATTTTGAATTTTCTATGATTTGGTAAGTGTATATGAAGTCCTAAGGGGTACTTATTTTGTCACTAATTCAGAAGGTCCCACCATGATCGCCATAATGTTAGTGTGGCGATGAGGTGGCAGATTCACTAGATTTTCTACGTCAAACTGAGGGTCTAAAAATTCTTAAGATGTATTCAGGCTACTATATACTCAAAAGGTCCCACCGTGATTGCTAGAATGTTAGTGTGTCAATGAGGTGGAAGATTCACTAGATTTTCCAAGTCAAAATAAGGGTATAAAGAGTTTTAAGATGTATTCAGGCTACTATATACTTAGAAGGTCCCACCGTGATCACCAGAATGTTAGTGTGGCGATGAGGTGGCAGATTCAGTGGATTTCTAAGTCAAACTGAGGGTCTAAAGAGTCTTAAGATGTATTCAGGATCCTGTATACTTAGAAGGTCCCACCGTGATTGCCAGAATGTTAGTGTGCCGTGATTTGGAAGATTGGTAGACCAAATGATAGGGTAACATGGAACCAAGCTTTGGATTCCTAGGACCTAGCCTTCCTGGACTCAGAGACGGATCTCTCTATTGGGTGAAAAGGATGTGTTCTTTTTTCTCCAGGGTTTTGATTTTAGGCTAGTTATTAAGTATAGGGTTTGTTGATTGTTTCGGTTGGGTAAGGTGGTCAGGTAGGATAGGTGGAGTGAGAGTATTTCAAAGCCATTGGGCTATGGAGTCAAATGAAAGTCAAGGGTGTGTCAATAATGAATTAGAGTGCAGTGAAAGGCCAATCTATTAAGGTTAATGGATCCTTAAGGTTATGAGTGAAATGGGATGGGCATCAAATTTGGGAAAAACTAGGAGGTATTAAATACTGATAGTTAAAAGCTATAAATCATGAGGTAGGGAAAACCATTAAGCTCAATGAAAAATACTTAAATTGATAAATATCCAAGATAAACATTCCAGTGAAACATAGAAAGCATAAGAGCCTCTAACTTTAGTAAATTCACCTTCAGAATTTGGGAAAACTTACAAGATAGCCCAATAACTCAATATATGAAGAGGGAACTCCTAAGCATCATAAATAAAGCTATAAACAACTCTGAAATAAGTTGGTAGACATGGACAAAGGGCAAGATCGAACAAGAGCTCTTTGATTTGACCTATCAAACAATACTCCAAAGAAAGGTTCCAAGTCATAGTTTTAGACAGTCTCAAATAAGCAGGGCATAACATGAATCATATTTTTTAACCAGCATATTAATCCATAAATGAAACTAACAAGCATAAGGAGGCTTGAAGAGAAAATAATAATTCTTCAAACACAACTAGCTGAGGAAAACATTAAGGCTATAGCAAACAAGAGGACTGAGGTGCCTCAAAGAGCATGTATCAACCTATACTTTTCTGATTTATAGCAGCTAAGAGGAGTGAAACATAATGAGAACTAGAAAAAATAAACAGATTAAGAAGACATCACCATTCACCAAGCTAAGGAATCTTGCAAACAAGCCTCTCCATCATCAAGCCAAAAAAGCCATTCATCAACTCCACAACACCAATTTCTTCTCCAAGCTCATAAAACCATGTATATTGCTCTCAAAGCTCATAAAATGTAAACAAAATACATGAGGGCCTCATGCTATATTTATGGAGAAAAGGAGGACTAAAACCCCAAATATGGTAGGAAGATTGTCAAATTCAACCATAATTGTCATTTATGGTCAAGAGACTATGCAAGGCCCAAGGCACATAATATCTTAAGAAATAAATGCGAAAATAACTATTTGCACCTAATTCTAGAGTGATTTGCCTTAAAAAAATAAAAAATATATTTTTTCAATAAATGAGTGTGTTTTGTTGAATTTTGTTCCAAAACACACTTAGGCAGTCTCTGTGCACAATGCCACTTCAACAAAAAATAGGGTCTCTTGTGACTATGTTTTGGATCCCTTCCCGATGCTAGATTTGGCTCCATGATGGTAACTTGGAAATTCGGATGAGTCTAATTTCAAAAAATGTTTAATTTTTCTTGAATGAGTATCATTTTCCTATGCAAAAACCCATTCTCTCAACACTGCTCTGTGTGCAACACCTTGTCTGAAAATGAGGTAGAATGGTCAAAATTTTGGTTTTTTTTTACCTTTTGGGGCGTCAAAACTTCTCCAAATTATCAGAAATTTTGTGAGCAGACTATTGATGAGAGGAATAAAAAAATGTAAAGTTTAAAGCTAAGGATGCACCAAATTGGTGCGTAGTGCCTAGGGTTCTGCGCACAGAGGCCTCAAAAATTCAAAAACACAAATTTTTTCTCAATTTGGCCCAAAATTTGTGGAAAGGTCCCTCAAGAGGTATTGGAAAACTATTGAGAAGCCTCAACCAAATTTCCAAGGCTATCATGCCCTTTTTCCATTTTTAGGTTTTTTAGCTCTATGAGGGCCTCCTTCAGTTTGGCACAAGCAATCATGTTTTTCTTTGCATAGTGCTTGGTCATTTTCTTCTGGAGAGCAAGGTCCATTTTTACCTTCCTGAAATGCTTGTGCTCATATTTGTAATACTGAATGACACCTTGTGCCATCTCAAAATCTCTTTCCCACCCCCTAAGTTGTGCATCTTTGGTTAAGAGTAGCAATCTAGTGGCCATTTCTTTGTGCTCATTGTCATTTTCTAGATCAATGAATTCAGGTTCTTGAGAATTTTTCTTGATTCTCTTACTTCTTCTCACCTTTACCTGCTACTCAATTCTTTCCATATTTTCCTTGCCCTTGTCCAATGGCTTGATAGCTTGAGAAGAGATGGCCCTTTTCCTTTTTGAGGCAGCAAACACATCTCTCTTCCCTCTGTGATATGTGCATGTGAGAGGAGTGACAATGGTAGTTTTGAATGTGTTTTCATCATTTCTTTGACCCTTGTTATTGTTGTCACTAGCTTTTTCATTTTTTCCATGGCTTCCATGAGTCACCTCATGCCTCATTGGGTCACTGCTTTCTTGAAATTTAGCATCCTCATCATCATTGTCTTCACTGTCTTCCACACTGCCATATTGGCCTTCAAATTGATCATTACCTTCCTCACTGGCCACACTTTGACCTTGTTCCTCATGAAGGTATTTTTTTTCATCATATTCTGGGCTATATTCACTCCCATTATCATTAGGAGGTTGATTTGTGTCATGACAGTCATGACAGCTAACATGACTGTCAAGAATATCCCTTTTGTTGTCTTGCTCATCACCGACTGTCTTATCAGTGTCATTTCCTTTATGACTACCTTCCTCTTCAAACTCTGTTTTAACTTCATTATTTCCTTGTTCTTGTTCTTCTATTTCCTCTTCATCTCCCTCTGTTTCTTCATGTTCAATATCTTCATCCATCATGTCACTGTTTGCACTATGACTGTGGCCACTGTCATGCTTATGAAAATTTTTCTCTTGGCTGCCATGTTCACTTTCTTGCTCACTGTCATCTTCATTATTTTATTCATTCTCCTCTCTGCCTTCATCTTGCTCATCAGCAATACCTTTTTCTGTACTTGGGAGTGATTCATTTGTATCATCACCATCACTGTCTTGCTCCAAGTTCTCACTATTGTTACCTTTATGACTGTCATGTTCATCTCTTTCTTCCTTGTCATCATCATCCTCCTACTCTTATTTATTAAACTCTATGTTTGCCCCACTGTCTTCATTATTTCCATCATCATCTTCTTGTTCCTCATTGCTGCTGTCACCTCCTTGTTCCTCATTTAACTCTGTATTTGCCTCACTGTTTTCTTCATCTCCACTTTCATCTGCTAGTTCTTCATTTCTATTGCCACCCCCTTGTCCATCATTACAACTGTCATCATCTTCACTTGATGCATCAGGGGAAGAAGAAAGAGGTAAGTTTCCTTGTGGACAAGGCATAGGTGTAGGTGATGGAGGAGTGGAGGTGATTGAGTGTGAAATGGAAGGCAAATTTTGCTGAATGAAGTCTTGGGGATTTGCAAATATATCATTTGAGATGGAAACTTCCCAAGGGATTCCCTGCTGCTCCAACTAGTGTAAAACAATCATCTTAATCAAGGAGTGGTGAAAAAGGCTTTGAATTCGGTGGGCATAACTTCTTTTCTTGACCACTGAAGCCATTTTCTCAATGCTCCGGTAGAGATAGTATGGTAGGTTTAGAAATTTAGCCCTAGTGAAGTGCATTAGCAACCTTATGTGATATGAATAAATCCTGGAGTACCTCCCTTCACAAGTGAAGTACTTGATGATTTGCCTCATCAATAGGGCATATCTCTCTAGCAGGTTGGAGAAGGGGAAAATAGCCTTGTAGCCCTATTGATAACTAGGTTTGAGGAAGGGATAATAGTAGCTTAAGGCCAATTTCTTCTGATTGAACCATATTCCACCAATATCTAGTATTTCTATGGATTTAGCAATGGATTCAGATGATAGTTAAAACTTTACTCCTGCTAGGTTGACCTGTTGGTTTTGTAGGCTGAGAATGAACAACCTAGTCAAAATTGAGTGGTTTTGGACCTGCTTAACCCTCTCACAAAAATTATAGCACCCAACATCTTGAAAACATGCAAGGATCGTGGTAGAAGAGGTAATTTGGATGGTATCCAAAGGCTCAAACCTGTTAGTTCTTCCTCCCTTCTGTTTCGACTTGATAGGCCTTTGGCCTTCATCACTACTAGTACTGATCTCTTCTTCGGACATGCTGGCTGATTATATCCTTGAACAAAATGGTTTTTTTCTTGATGAGAGCTTTAGGTATAGGGAGGAAAAAATGAGTGATGGTGAGCGTAGATTTTAGCAAATGGGGGAAAAATGAAGTAAGTATAAGAATGATTTCAGAGTTTAGGAGGAGGTTTAGCTTGTAATTGAGTGTATTTAGGCTAATGACAACTCTATAATTGGTAACTCTTTTCCCTAGAGGGTTAAATGATGGTTGGCATGAAGATTAGGGTTTAGCCAATTTAGGTTTTCAATACTCTCCTTGATTATGAAAATGATCACTTGGAGGGAAAAAAAGAGGGACCGCCAACCTTTTCAAACTTTGTGCAGGGGATTGGAGGCAAAAAAATTGATTTTGGCCACTTTTGGGAAAATCTGGCCAAAACCCCTCTGTGAATAGTGCCACCCAATAGGATATTCCTATTGGGATTTCCCTATGCGTAGCACTGGGTTGGGTCGAGCGGTTGCAGGCCTGTGCATAGCGCTGGATGGTTTCTGGGAGACTTAGGCAGGTTAACGGGCCTGTCGGGTCTTCTCGGTATGCAGCGCCATTGAACGACAGACAGTCGGGTGTTGCACTGGGCATGTGCATAGCACCACCACCAGTGTGTAGCGCCTCCTCCTCTGTGTGAAGCACAGTTTTTTTTAACACTGTATGTGCCTCCTCTATGTACAACACTGATAGCTCTGTGCGTAGTGCCTCCGTCGGTGCGTAGCACCTGAACTTTCACCCAGATTTGTAGAAAAAGCCCCAGAAATGCTCTAACGGTTCCTTTTCTCTCTTTCAAAGACATAAATTATTTTGAGAAGAGGGAAGGAAGGCTTTTATACCCTCTTTGAAAAATAATCTCATTGTTAAAACCCACTTTCTAATGTTTGTTTCCCTTCTCACATTTTCACTATCTTTTTGGTCTTTTTGTCTTGTAGGTGGTATAACCATAAGAAAAAATGGTTTTTTGATTTGGCTGGAGCATTTTGATTTTTCCCCTCAGATTGAAAAACTCTTTAACAAGATCAAACTGTGCCTCCTACCCATACTTGGAACATGAACTCTTTCTTGAAAGCAAAAAGGTTATTTTGACAAAGTTTTGATGAAAATAGGGAGACAGTGAGATTAGTACCCTTTGGAAGGTTTTCTTCACTTTATCCTTTTCATGAACTTCAACACTTGCAAACAGTGAGCCTGTGATCATTTTTGGCACTTTTTCCTTGGAGTCTTCAGCCCTGCATATTTTATGCCTTGATTGCTTGTTGGATATACTGAAAATAAGAATTTTGACCTTCTTTCAACTGATATTCTGTCATGTTTTCTCTTTTAAACAGTAAAAAACATTTTGGTGTGAAGACCCTAGTAGTTGGTATAAACAACTCTTTCAGTCTTCATATGTGCCATCATTGTGAGAAACATATTAGGTTTGTTTGACCTTATAAATTTTCCTATAGGTAACCATATTGGCAATCCTACAGTAGTGTCCTTCATGGCTAACTATTTCTTGCAGAATATAATTTTGATAAGGGACCATTTTTGGAGGCTTTACTGCTTTTCTCTAGACCAATTACATATTTTTTCCTCAAACCACTTTGGCAATGATATATCTTTGGTGGGAGAGGTGGCTACAAAATTTTTCCTTTGTCACTATCCCTTTTGGAGTTTGACATTTATTTTTTTTTAACAATGAACCTATGCTTATCATAATTACCTCCTTGGGCAATTTTACCTCATGCTTGCCTTCCTTTTGATTTTTTTTAAGAGGCCTTTGTGGAGCTATAAAAAGGGTCTCTTTCACCTCTAATTACCTCACATTAATATGTCAATCCGGAAGCGTTTTGTCATTACAAAGAGTGACTCAATCCGAGGCTATCATTTGTCAGAGTAATTCTAGTAGTACAGTGCATAAGAAATACAAGAGTAAACGGATGCTTGCTTGTAACTAAATTACTTCAAAGAATAAATCACACACTCAGAAAACTCAACAGCTTATCAGTCAAGGGTTCGGCAGTGATAACCCATCCCTTCGGAAACTGATGGAAAGGAAACTAGAGCATGGATCACGAGCCTGGGAGCTAGACAGTGACTGCCAATTCTCACTACAGCCTTAGATCATCTCTCACACCAAACCAACAACTGCAAGTAAATGGAACAACAAAGCGAATAAAGGATTGAACAACAATTCTGGAATAGAACAGCAAGTCTAAAATGGAACAGCAATTGAAATAACTAAGTCCCGCGGGTTGTAACCAAACTTAATCTATTAACTCAAATACTCTCTTTGCAATCAAATAACATTCTTTCACTCTAAAGGAAATTCACACAAATCACTCTAAAGGAACAGCAATAACTATTAATGAATTATGGAACAGTACTGATAAATCAGAAACGCGCACAACACGAACGTTTAGTATAACAGCTCTGTAACAAAACAGTAAGAACATTCAATTAACTCTTGAAAAGATTAATAACTTAATGCGGAGTCAACACACGATTCTATCTGTAAAAACCTCAATGATTCAATCTTTAACAGAGCATGTAATATGAACTTATAAAGCATATCAAATCACCAAATAATACTGATAAACAAACCACACAGAAGTAAAGTCGTAATGGTACAGAAGCAAGTGTCCTTCGGGGCCGGGCCCTTAGCCTCCAAGGATACACCGCTTGAAGTTAATCCAGTCACAGAGATGAAATAATCACCAAACTTTGATTAATGCATCGGTAAAAAATACATTGAACCAGTTCTCAACGAAACTTAATAATCAAAGCTGATGTTTTACAGAAATTACATAAAACGTATCCTTCATCTCTATATCAATATTCCCCAAACTAACAGTGATGTCTCTTTATATAAAGACGACGGCGGAGATGTCCAAGTGACAAGGTAAATAAAGCAGCGATCCCTCAGGATCGAAGATCCTGAGGGATTCACCAAACTGTTAACTCTTCATCCTGTCTTTTATTTTGCGCTGAGCTGGTGTCTTCTCCTTCTTTTCCGAGCCGATTTTCTTTGATCTGTTTATCTTTGTTTGCGTTCGGTTCTCGTCCAGAGGGACAGCAGTTATCTCAACTTTGTCCTTTCCTTTGGAACGGAAATCCCTCGTTTTCTCCTTTTCCTGTATAGAAAATAACCATTATCAGTGGCTAAGTCTTGCATATCAATTCTAATGTGTTTTTTTATAGTTCCTTATTACTTTCCAAATTCATGACACAAAAAGGTTCACAAATTCTATTAAAAAGCCACTGAAATAATGATCAAAAGCATACCTTTTTAGGACTCCACACACCCCCCTGCTTACCTTGTTTCATGTCCTCATGAAAACATTGTAGTTGACATGCAAGGCAGTGAGAGAATATGCTGGAGAAGGAGTCTCATTCGGAGGCCTACAGCCATGATGAGTGATTAGATAATCAAAGAACTGACTTGTTTGCCCCTCAGGCATCTCATACAGGGCCTGATATCCGAGTGCAGGGTGCCAAATAATTGGAGTGCGAAATCTATATCCTAACCAGGATGACCCTGCTTTCATAATGCTCTCGCCATAGAGGTTCAAACGGTTGGCAGCTAACTCAAAGTTCTCATACTTAAATGGTTCCCTGAGCTGGATGTTTGGATCAGAGATTCGGTATCGAAATTTGGCTGCATTAATGGCCAAGTCTTTGATGGAAAGAAAATATTCTAAACTCTCTTGAATGAGTGCCTCATGCATGGGTCCTAATGTTTCAATGGCACCAGGAGCCCTTATAAGATTTCTATGAGCTTTCCACAACTGTACTGGGTTCCTAGGCTCAGCCCTAACCCGTAAATCTAGACCATTTTCCTGAACCTGGAAAGTATCATAGGCTTTGAGCCACTTAATCTGATTAACCCCGAATGAAATGAATGCTTGGAATTGGATGTCTCCAATGAAAGGGCCAGGGTTTAATTCAGTCTCCTGACTTAGCACAAGGTCGTGCAAATAAAGTTCACACAACAACCTCTGGACTTTCACTCCATAATGTTTACAGCAGTCTATAAAATCATTGACAGTGTTAATTTGTATAGGGGTGCCTGCTTTAACAGCTTTTATTTTTAATTGTAAATACCGTTCTAATAAAAACAGAGCATAGTTTTTAGCAGGGGCCCTACATGCTAAAACATCATTGTATAAAGAACACAAGTCATTCATCTGTTTGATAACAGTATTTAGTCTACTGGTTACCTGTGCA
This sequence comes from Pinus albicaulis, assembly GCA_034641835.2. NCBI lineage: Eukaryota > Viridiplantae > Streptophyta > Pinopsida > Pinales > Pinaceae > Pinus > Pinus albicaulis. The sequence continues at coordinate 600,787,824 of CM076579.1, read as the reverse complement.
ACTTCCTCTTGTTGTGACTGATGTTCTCTGGGTAACTGATCTTCAATATGAACTGTTTTATCTCCCTCAGTTTCAATTATACGTCCAGATCTTAACTGAAGGTCATTGCACTCCCTCAAGTCAGGTCCTGTTTCTGGTGATTCTATGATTTGGATAGATTGGACCTGTCTGTTATTTGGATTGGGACCGGGTTGGGCTGGGAGTTGCGGTCTCAGGTTAGACTGGGGATTTTGTTGTAAAGCTGGAAAAGTAGGTTGAGGGAGCGGAATAGTTCCAGCTGGGTGGTACATCAGTCTTTGCCAGCTTGTCTGCCAGGGTGAACTTTGTGAAGTAGAGGGAGTCCACTGTGAAGGGTATGGACCATTTTGCCAATATGGTGGAGTATAAGGGAAATTCGGCCAACCAGTTTGGCTTGTTTGATTCAGCCATGGATTTGAAGAAGGAAACGATTGTGGTGACCAGTTTGTAAATGGGGTTTGAGATTGATTTTGCCACATACCATATTGTTGAGCATTATACTGTGGGTTTTGAAAGAAAGAGGTTGGGTCCGGAAACATACCAGGTTGTCTCGGCTGCCACTGGCGGCACTGGTTGATCGAATTCACCGATTCTGGTTCTTCTTCTGCTTCCTTATATACCGCTTTCAATCCAGGAAGTGAGGGGCAGCTCTCTGTAAGGTGATCTTTGTACAGATGGCGCATGTTTGGACTTTATCCAATGGACACTCCTTGTGGCTATGTTTTTTTCTGCATCGGGGGCAGAAGATTGCCAAATTCTGTTCTGCCTCCAGCTGCTTTTGTTTAGCCTGCACAATATCAAGTTGTGTAGTTAGTGTCCCCATAATATCAGTTTTAAAATTTTCTAATAAATTTCCAATTTCCGCACGTGTTACTCCTTCTGCTGATACTTTGTTATCTCTTGCAAACCGATCATATTCTGCCGGTTTTATTCTTGTGCTGCCTCTCGAACTCCTGATACATAAGTCAAGGATGTCAGTAAAATTCTCCTGATAAATATCCCCTTTGCACATAATGTTTAATGTTTCAATCCATTGTTCCTTCATGCCCCTCATTAATGCAGTTTTCAACACATTATCAGGTAAAGGTAGCGATGCATAAGGAGATCTTTGTAAATTATACTGAAAACGTTCCACATACTCCTCTAATGTTTCATTTGGTCTGGCTGTCATTTGAAATATTTCGTCTTTTAATTCTCTAGATCTACAATAATCCTGGTATTTCTTTAAGAAGGATTCTTTCATTTGATCCCAATTGTTGATAACCCCGCCACCTAGCCCCATAAACCATCTTAAAGCAGCCCCTTTTAATGTAGAGGGAAATAATTTCAATTTTTGGGGATCGGTGGTGTAATCGTACCCCCTACATAACACATCGAATTCGAATAAGAATGCATCCGGATCTTCTGATGTGAGTCCGTGGAATGTAGGGATATGCCGAAGAGGGATAGCTTTCATGGGTGCATTTGCTGCAGAATCCACTATAGGATATTGTAATGTAGAGGTTTGAGTATTTGGCTGGTTTTGAGCGTTTGGTTGGTTTTGAGCCATGGAATCGAATATATGCCAATAACCTTCTGGGATATCTAGGAGGGTATTCCTAGGTTGAGTGGGAACGGTTTTGACAGGGATCTTTTTAACAACGCTTCCTTTATCTGGGATAATGGGAATACCAGGTGTCCGAGGAGATTGAATTCCTTCAACAATGACTTTCGCAGCACTCCCCTTATCTGGGCTATCTAATGGCTGATTTGTCTCACTAGGGGATTTTGGTTCCTTGGTTTCCCCTGTTTCTCCTTCTCCCTCACAAAAGTTGCTAGAGTTCCCTTCCTGCAATAATTCTGGAGTAGAATTTTCAACTTCTTGAAAGTCCTCCTCTTCAGTTTGACTATGCACCTCAGCGCAGGCTACAGATGGTGATCCTGTGGCCTGAAGGGAACTAGTAGGCGGTTTAGAAATGTTTTTCTTGAGGCCTACTGATGGCTGAGATTCTGTTTTCTTATAGATTTCGTCTATGAAGGTCGTTCGGCCAAGGGTCACCGGCCCCTTAGCTTTTTCAGGCTTGGATGGGGGTTTGATATTCTTTTCCGGTCTTTTCTGCTTAGTCATGCACTCAAAAAAATGAACTACCAACTTCTATTCAAACAAAGCAAAAACAAATCTGCAGGAAAGCGGATAGTGGAACAGGGCTTTTACATGTTCCGCACGTAGGTTCTTACCTTCCGTTTTTAGGATCCAACTCCTCCCTAGCAGGCTCGTACACTACTCTGAAAAAGAAAAATGGCTACACTCTTTCCCCGGCAACGGCGCCAAAATGTAGAGCTATAAAAAGGGTCTCTTTCACCTCTAATTACCTCACATTAATATGTCAATCCGGGAGCGTTTTGTTATTACAAAGAGTGACTCAATCTGAGGCTATCATTTGTCAGAGTAATGCTAGTAGTACAGTGCTTAAGAAATACAAGAGTAAATGGATGCTTGCTTATAACTAAATTACTTCAAAAGAATAAATCACACATTCAGAAAACTCAGCAGATTATCAGTCAAGGGTTCGGCAGTGATAACCCATCCCTTCGGAAACTGATGGAAAGGAAACTAGAGCATAGACCACGAGCCTGGGAGCTAGACAGTGACTGCCAATGCTCACTACAGCCTTAGATCATCTCTCACACCAAACCAACAATTGCAAGTAAATGGAACAGCAAAGCGAATAAAGGATTGAACATCAATTCTGGAATAGAACAGCAAGTCTAAAATGGAACAGCAATTGAATAACTAAGTCCCGCGGGTTGTAACCAAACTTAATCTATTAACTCAAATACTCTCTTTGCAATCAAATAACATTCTTTCACTCTAAAGGCAATTCACACAAATCACACTAAAGGAACAGCAATAACGATTAATGAATTATGAAACAGTACTGATAAATTAGAAACGCACACAACGCGAACGTTTAGTATAACAGCTCTGTAATATAACAGTAAGAACATGCAATGAACTCTTGAAAGGATTAATAACTTGATGCGGAGTCAACACACGATTCTATCTGCAAAAACCTCAATGATTCAATCTTTAACAGAGCATGTAATATGAACTTATAAAACATACCAAATTACCAAATAACAATGATAAACAAACCACACAGAAATAAAGTCGTAATGGTATAGAAGCAAGTGTCCTTCGGGGCCGGGCCCTTAGCCTCCAAGGATACACCGCTTGAAGTTAATCCAGTCGCAGAGATGAAATAATCACCAAACTTTCATTAATGCATCGGTCAAAAATACATTGAACCAGTTCTCAACGAAACTTAATAATCAAAGCTGATGTTTTAAAGAAATTACATAAAAGCGGATCCTTCATCTCTATATCTATATTCCCCAAACTAACAGTGTTGTCTCTTTATATAAAGACGACGGCGGAGATGTCCAAGTGACAAGGTAAATAAAGCAGCGATCCCTCAGGATCGAAGATCCTGAGGGATTCGCCAAACTGTTAACTCTTCATCCTGTCTTTTATTTTACGCTGAGCTGGTGTCTTCTCCTTCTTTTCCGAGCCGATTTGCTTTGATCTGTTTATCTTTGTTTGCGTTCGGTTCTCGTCCAGAGGGACAGCAGTTATCTCAACTTTGTCCTTTCCTTTGGAACGAAAATCCCTCGTTTTCTCCTTTTCCTGTATAGAAAATAACCATTATCAGTGGCTAAGTCTTGTATATCAATTCTCACATGTTTTGTTATAGTTCCTTATTACTTTCCAAATTTATGACACAAAAAGGTTCACAAATTCTATTAAAAAGCCACTGAAATAATGATCAAAAGCATACCTTTTTAGTACTCCACAGCCTTTGTACTGATACTATTTGCCTTTTTGTCCTTTTGGTGAGGTGGAATCAATGCTTCTTTGTCAAATCCTTAGAGGGCAGCTTGAAACCCTTTGAATGCCATATGCTATTATGAAGGAGGATTTATCATCATTTTTTGACCAGTTAGTCATTCTTCCCAAACTCATAGGTCTTAGGGTTGTTAGAAAAAGTAAATAGTGTTGTCTTCTAAGTTCTATAAAACCTTTCAAAACTCATTAATTATTTCTAAACATCTTCAATGTGTACTGGACGGAGTTGAAGGTGACCTTCTATCTTTGTAGTCCTTGTACTAATTCACTTGTTTGGCCAAATCAGTCACAAACCTTGATTCTCTTCAAACATAGGCCTTGATGCCTTCTTCTTTGCTGTGGATGCCTTTTAGTGGTGATTTCACCCTATTACCTTACCTCTCTTCTAGGTTGATGTCCATCTTGACCTTTTTGCAGCAATGTGAGCAAGGGCAGTTGTCCCTTGTAGAATTTGTGCTCTAGGATAAAGAGGCCTTTCTTGAATGAACTTTTGATTAGTTTTCGACAAAGTCACTTATCCCTTTTCTTCTTTGAAAACAATATCTTTATACAATAAAAACAGGGTTTTTTAGGATACCAAATCCACCCTATGACTTGTGAAACCCTAGGTGACCTAGTGGAAGGTTCCTTGGACTTGTCTTTGGATTAAAAACTTAGATTTTGGGGTCATCAAGTGTAAAATATAGTTTTATGATAAACTGATGTATTGAAGATCCAAAATACAATGTACTTTATTTATCTAAAGAGCCTACAAAGACAGTTTTGAGACCATCAATGCTTGGGGAATTTTTGGGAGACACAACAGAGCTATTTGATTGATGGCCTTAGGTAGTAGTGGGGGGTTTAGGCAAAACAAAATAGAGGATTTGGGCCAAAGGTGACAAAATATAGACAAAGGAGTGACATAAGCCCCTAATGGGTTTTCTGGGACTGGTAAGCAGAGCTTGACATGATGAAATGATAAAGTAGTGAAACATTGTCTTTAAGGATGATGAAGGCAATGAGATTTCTAGAACTCACAATGTTCATGAACTTTGTTTCTAGAAATATAGGGAAATCATTTAGTCATCTATGAAGGAAAAAATTACTGATGACTAACATATTTCTCGAATAATATCTTGAGCAATAGATGAACGTGATGATGGAAAATTTTTCCTAGATCCTTTAATGGATGCCCACAAATGATGCATCATCGTCCGACAATCACTCCTGAGGTGCCATTCCATTACAGGTACACGTCAACTTTTACATTCCAATATTTGAAGGAAAAATAGATGCGGACGATGTAGATATATATCATTAAATCTATTGGAAGGACATTTTTCAGTTCATGATTTTTCCCACAGGGAAAATATTATTTTTGCGCTCCTCAAAGCCACCTCCCATGTCAATGACTGGTGGGAAAACTACTACGAATAGAGGGATGAGAGAGAACCCTCACTATTTTCAGCTCCATCTACTTGGAATTATTTCTAAGATGCCATCAAGGAGCAATATTAACCGATGGGGAGCTATGAGAATAAGTACATAAAATGGACCATGCTATGGCAAAAAAGGGATCATGATGTGCATGAGCTGATGAATCTGTTCCATACCCGTGAACAAAGTTCACTATCAAATATTCAGAGAAATATTTGGTGCTCAAGTACCATAGTTGTTTGCAAAGATACATTCAAGAGGAAATGGAGTTCCTAGGCATTCACTCTCTTAGTAAAACATACCGATATGCTGCCAGGATTGAGCATAAATTTAAACATAAGAAGCAAGACTTTGGATCTGTGAATATTTCTCCAATGTAAATCACAATGAATTGTTGCTCCATGATTTAATGTCAAATAGCTCACCATACAGATCAAATATCCCAAAATGGAATAATGCATTGATACACAGACACAGTATTTGTAACTGCAACATGTATACATAAAAGATTCAAAAATCATAGAATATATAGAATAGGTGAGCCTTTTATTATCACTGGAGGTATATAAACACTACAACAGTGCTCAAATAGATTCAGTCAAGCCAAATACATAGGATAGAATGACCCTGAAAACATGCCAAAGCAGGCATTGCGTAACTGGAGAGTTGTTGGAAGCAATAATTTATTATCCCTTCAACAGATGATGTACATATGACTACTGTCTGAAAGTAAAATACAGATCTATGGAGCTCAGGAGCTCTGATGATGCCAATATTCTAGATCTGGGCTCTATGTGGCAACCCAAGATAACCCAAAAAGGAAATTCCAGATCTATAAGATTGGAAATTTACCCTCCTGGGGTTTGATCCCTTGATTTCTGGGTTATGCATATATAAATCTAGATCTGATAAAAATATGGTTGCAATATGTTATACACACATATTTGAGCTTTTGAGCATTGATCCCTCCTTCAGATCTCCATGCTAGAAGCTTGAGATCTTACTTCTTCTTCCCCCTCCTTCAAGATGTAGCTGCTATAAACACAACAACTGGATAAACTGCACTGTATAGGAAGGAGAGGTTGTTTCCTGCTAAAAAATGTGGCTATGAATTTCAAGGCTGATGGATCCAATGATATACAAGTGAGGGAATGGTCCCTCCAAGGATTACTAGCTGAAATGGTAGCAACTTTCCTTGTCCCTTAGATTTTCAAGATTGGATTGTGCTATCCCTGATGGAACTGCTGCTACTGGGAGATGAATAATGGATGGCCTGATGATTGATATAGATCTGAAGGGCTCGAAGGCTGATCTTGAAGCACAAAGGGAAAGGATGAATCCTTCATTGTTTCCTTGGCTGAAATACCGAAGGACAACCTCCTCCTCTCAAACCTTGATGCAGAAATGTGTGATTTCTGAAGATGTATGGGCCGCTGAAAGTAGGAAAAATATGGAAAAAATTCTTGATGATGAATGTAGCTCAATAGAAAACCTTCCTAGTGTAGGCACTCAAATTCCCCTCTGGGTAAGGGTGGTATTCCAGCTCAAAAACACCTTATGCTAAACAACACTGCAGACTTAGCTAAACAACATAAGTGTTCATGGAACTTAAAATGACAAATCTAGATCTAAACATATCACAAATAAATAATCTAAAGCCTCTTCTGATGTTGCCTTCATCTTCATTATATAGTTTATGAAGCTTTGCATGCCTTGGCCCACCTCATAACTGTGCTATACATGTTGACATAGGTCTCCATGTTGACTGTGTTGTCTCTCCATGACCTCCATCATGTATGCATGTAATGATCACCCTCTCCATCATGTGTGCATTAATGCACCACTTCCTCCATCATCTCACCATGAATTCTCTATGATATTACATTTGATTCCTTCCATGATCTTAGTTGACTACATCAACCTCCATGATATTCTCATTAATGAGACATGATCTCCACTCCTTTCACATTAAGTGGCTGCTCCACTACTCCATTATGTAGATCTATGTCTATAATATCCACATTCACACATCAAAAGTGTATTTTATTTATATTTGGGGTTTTTGGGTCCCTCCACTCTCTAATTTATTTAATTAATTATGAAAATTAAGAACTTTAATATTCCAATTATCTTGTATAAAATTGGGAATATTAGAGTCCTCTTCACTAAAAATTTTCTTGTCCTCAAGCAACTACAAAAGTGGATGCTACAACAAACATCCTCCCTCCAAATGGCATCCTCATGTGGAAGGCCTCCCCATATGTCACAATGTGTCATGTGTGTCCAACTCCAAAATTGCTTCTCTAAAATGTCTAGAATGGCCTCCAACTGAAAATTTAGATATCCATCCTCATCAATGAACCTCCAAGTGGAAACCATATGATGAAAAATGATCTCCTCTACACATGAGATACATAAAATCAAGTGGTTCATTCCTAAAGTGGAAAGTAAAAACTCATTATCTATCTCTCCAATCCATGATACATAGAGTAAATTGCATCTATCAATGCTCTCATCATTAGCCCTGTTGGCCATGTAGGAATCAAACATAATATCAACATAGTGAAAAACAAAAATTAGAGACATATGGATGATCATGAACAATATCAAACAATATTCTCCCAATAATAACCAACACAACAAAGCCTTCTGCTGCCATGCTAGATCATCATGAAAACAAACAAGAGATCAATACTCTCTCAAAAGAAGCCAACGCAACAATGCTTCTTGTTGCCATGCCAAATCTACATCAAAAAAAGTATGAGAGCCATACTATCTCAATAGAAGCCACCGCAACAATGCCTCTTGCTGTCATACCACATCATCGTTATACCAAATGTAGTGGCCATATTCTGTCAAGAGAAGCCACCTTAATAAGGCATCTTGCTACCCCATCACATCATCATCATACCATGTATAATGACCATAATCCCCCAATAGAAGAAAATCTTGTAAGGCCTCATGTTTCCATCCTCTCTCATCATCATGTAATGTATGGAGTAAAATCAGTCCATACTCTCCCAATAGTAACTAAAAAAACAAGGATTCTTGCTGCCTCCTTACATCATCATGATGCAATTCATGGAGCTACAACATAGTAATGGACATGTGACATGTCTCATCAAGATAATACAAACAAGCTCCCTTATGCCACATCATGTGAGAGTTATGCTTTCTCCCAAACCAAAGTACATACATTAATATGAGAAACATCCCAAACATAAATACATGTAAATACATGATACATATCCCAAACAAAAGAAAATACATGGACATAAGATATATCATGTGATGTCCAAGTTCTATCATTAATAACCAGCATAGCCATGCCTCCTGCTGTTGCATGTCATCAGTGATATACATGGCCTGAATCTTGGAAATATGATATGATGGGTAGTATCCATACTCACCCAAAATCAACCAGCGCAAACATGCGTCTTGTTGCCCGGTATCATAGAACTGTAGGAAGGTAGGAGACCTCCTTCTTCTCATCTGGATCCATTCATCCCAATGTGGATGATGAATCATGACAAGATCAAACTTGGTATCCTCCCATTGTAGAATACCAACATCCTCCATGTGAATAGCTTTGTAGTCCATGAGATGTTGAAGTGCACCTCCATTGAGGTCTCTCCATGAGATTCTCTTCTCATTAATGGCCCTCCAAAACCAGTAAGGTTCTGGATCTACTGTAGGTAGAAGTTTCACTTTGAGTTGTGAGACGCTCATTGAGAAAGAGTCATCTTAAAAGGGGAAAAGGTATCCCATCTCAAAATGTTTACCATCTATCATATTCTTCTCCATTGCTTCATGAATGAAGCTTCCATTTGATTTCTCTCATAAGGAATGGGTCCTTTTCTCATCACTGCTGCTAAGTGACAACATTGTGGATCTGCAAGGTGATACGTGTGTTGTCTCATGACTACATACAACGCTAAACTCAAGTTTTGGCAATGTACTGAGTAGGATTGTTTTCCTCCCATACTGTAAAACTCCACATTTCAACACAAGGTGTTGGGTGTACTTCAACCATGACAAATTGGGATAGCAATACATCTTTTCCTTGATCAAATAAATGGTCATATGTGCAGTGATAATTTTCTGCTCCAAGTCAGCAAGGTGTTCTAATCCTTGGTCATGTACTAGCCCTGATGGCATGTCCCCATAAGTTTCAATAAGAGGTACTGAAAAAATATTAGATGAAATTTGTTGCATACCTTGGATCAATTGATGTGTGGGAACCTCTTGCAAGACCACAAGAGTTCCTCCAACTAGAGCAATAATGTATCTAGCTGCTAGTAGGAGAGATGGCTACACTTATACAAATATACAGGCATTGATACCTGTCTTCTCCTCATCATGCATCTCATCAATCATGCATGGGGCCCCAAATTTCAAGAACTCAAGATCATCTTGAAAATATGAAAGTGATGCTCCTCTTGATATAAGTACATCTACAGCTAGTGGTGGTAGAGGCTCCTCCTCCTGAGTGATAATGAGGACATATTATTTTGGATCTTCATGTACTATCTCCTTGATGATGGAAGATGTTACTATGTGAGATGTATATGGTTTCTTCCTACCATACCTCTTCTTTAGTATTTGAATGAAATTTGCATAAGAAGACACTGTCATTTGTGACAAGTGACTAAACAACCAATCTCTTGCTTCACCTTCTAGGTGCAATGCTGGAAACTCCACAACCTCTCTTTCATACATAGGATATTTTAGGAAGAATATAGCCAAGTCTTCCCTCCAAGCCCTCAATGTGATTGTGGAAGATCCATCAAATGTAGGCAATAAGAATCTACGCCTCTTTCTTCTATTGTTGCTTCTGGATCTCCTCTCTTTTTTGAATTGCAGAAACTATTGGAGAGAGAGATTCTCCTTCAATTCTCTTGGTTGTGACTTTTATTTAGGTAGATATTTACTTAGGGCCTCATGTCCCAAGCCTTCTACATATTTAGAATAGTTCTCTTTCTCATCAAATAAAGTGGATCTAGTGGAATTATGTGAAGCTCTTTGCTTCTCTAGACTTCTTTGCTGCTAATAAGAAGTAATGGGACCTTCTTCTTTTTTAAACCTTCTTGAGGTTTATATTTTCCTTTCTCTCCTTGTTTTAGCGATATCTTTGGAGAGATCCTTCATTAGCTCTAAAGAAAGATGAATAAAAAATTAATCCCTCCATAGTAGATTTCTATTATCTGTTTTTCATATGTTGTCAATAATGTCCATAAGCTGAGCCAAAGATCATGCTCTGATACCACTGTAATATCCCAAAATGGAATAATGCATTGATACAAAAACACAATATTTGTAACACAAAAAATGTACATGTAAAATTATGATAAACATAGATATAAACAGAATAGCTGAACCATTTTATTCATAGAAGATATATTACAGTTACAACAATGTAAAAATATAGGTACTCTAGCCAAAGAGATGGCCTAGAATAACCATGAAAGTATGGTACAAAAATCACTATGTAAATGGAGAGATGGAGGGAGAAATACTGTGCTATCCCTTTAAAAGATGATGAAAATATAACTGTTGGCTGAAAGGGAAAAACATATCTATGGACCTCAAGAGCTCTGATGATGCCAAGATTCTGGATCTGGGCACTATGATGGCAACCCAAGATAACCCAGAAAGGAAATTCTAGACCTATGAGATTGGAAATTCACCCTCCTAGGGTTTGATCCCTCAACTATTGGGTTATGTAGATTTGAATCTAGATCTGATCATATTATGGCAAAAATATGATGTTAAACAAGATCTAAGCTTGAAGGGTTGATCCCTTCTTCAGATATCCAAGCTAGAAGCTTGACATCTTGTTTCTTCTTCCTCCTCCTCAAAATGGAGCAACTTAATGTGGAGCTGTTGGGAAAAATATGATGTACAAGATGGAAAGACTCAATGCCTTCTGAAATATGCTGCAAATAAGCTCCAGGCTAATGGAAATAGTGATGGAAAGGTGAGGGGATTATCGATCACAGGATTCCTAGCTGAAGTGCTAGAAACTTCCTTCCTCCTTTGGATCTGCAATGATGGACAGCGCAATCCTTGATGAGATTGCTGCTGATAAGAGGTGAATAATGTTTGTCCTGATGCCAGGTATGGAATGAGCTTCAGGAATGCTGATATTGAAGTACAAGGTGACAGGAAAAATCCTTCACCCATTCTCCAGCTAAGATACTGAAGAAAACCTCCTCCTCCCAAACTGATCTTCAGAATGTGTAATTCCTAAAGGTATATGTTCTAAAGAGAGTGGAAATAGTGTGGCACCAATTCCTGATGATGAATAGAAGCTCAAAATACCTTCCCATAGTAAGCATTCGAAGTCCTACATGCGTAAGGGTGGGATTCCCACTTGAGAACACCCTATGCTAAAAAACATTGCAGACTTAACTAAACATCATAAGAGTGCAAGGAATGTCAAATGAAACTTCTAGATCTAGACAAATCTCAAATAAATAAAACCAATACTCCTCTAACGTTGACTTCATCTTCATTATATATTTTTTCAAGCTTCCCATGCCTTGGCCCACCTCATAACTACACTGTACATGTGGACATAGGTGTCCATGTTGACTACATTGTCTCTCCATGACCTCCATCATGTATGCATGTAATGAACACCCTCTCCATCATGTGTGCATTAATGCACCACTTCCTTCATCATCTCATCATGAATTCTCTATGATCTTACATTTTATTCCTTCCATGATCTTAGTTGACTACTTCAACCTCCATGATCTTCTCATTAATGAGACATGATGTCCACTCCTTTCACATTAAGTGGTTGCTCCACTACTCCATTATGTACATCTATGTCTGAAATATCCACATTCATGCATAAAATGTGAATTTTATTTACCTTTGGGGTTTGTGGGCCCCTCCATCCTCTTATTTACTTAATTAATTATGAAAATTAAGAACTTTGATATTCCAATTATCTTGTGGAAAATTGGGAGTATTATAGCATGACTAAGAAGATGAAAAATATGCCAATACGATATGATTCAAGAAGCAACATACAATTGTATTTAAACTATGAGGAAGATAATGGTACCTTGTGTCCTCGCAGTCTAGGGAAAGATCTTGAGTTCGTAGCATAATTATTTCTATCAAAATTAGCGATATACTGCATCTGGTATAAATCTCCACCCTTGGACACAATCACAAACATTCAAGGATGACAAGAGATATTCCTTAGAATATCGTTAGATAAACAACGATATAAACCAATCACAAGATATGAAACATAATTATGTAAGTGAGGGAACATACATCTTCATTAATCTCATAAAAATGATACAACACTTATATACCTTCACTCCAACATCTCCTCTCCATGATCCAAAAAAGTTTCCCCACTAGATCCAATGAATGAGCATGAAGAGAACTCACATCATACTAAGACCTCACAAGCTCTCCATATGGTAGCAAAGTGGCAGCATAAGATGAGGATCTCATCTCATTAAAACTATATCATGGCTCTCCAAAACTCAATAGCCTGGTCCTCTAAGATGATCTAGTATAAATAGGTAAATGATAGATCCTGGGAGGATGAATGTGGATTCTCAAGAAAACAAGAAGTTACATAAGATTTTAATGGATGAGTCTTAGTCAGCTCGAATAGGTGAGTAATCGAACATATCTCCTAGGGTCTAAGTGATTTTAGAAAATTCCCTTAGTCGAGGGAAAAAAAAGGAATTATTATGGCCTTAGTTGTGGGAACAAGAGGGCTAGGTCATGGATAGAGGGATTTGGGCATAGGCACAAGCATGCCTGCCTATTGCTAGAGATCAAATTGTTAAAAAAGGTCACCACAAGTCAGGAAAAAGCCACCTTACCATGAGGGCTAAGGTTCAGTGACACAAGGGTAGAAAAATAGGCTAATAGTATATGCCCCCTTATGTATGAGGCCAAAATGAGAATTTTATGGATGAAATACATGATAATAAAAATCAGAGGTCAAAGTGGTGGTGTGGAAACACAAACAAGAATGCATATAGAAAAACACTAAAGTTGAAGTCTCAACAGTGTTCATAACATCCCCTAGGCGAACATACTGATGCTTGGTCATAAGAAAATATTGAATATGGCTGGCAAACATACACTGTGGATCCATGACGAAAAGTGATAAAACATTGCCATGACAGACATACATAGTGGACCCATGTGACTCAATGAATAAAGCATAGCCACTGACAAATCATTGATCTATGTCACAGTATACATCAGTAGGACTATGGACACATGATAGACAGAGAAGTGTCCCAGATATCCCTCAAAGTATATAAATGGTACATATATCCAATGCAACCTAAGTGGGATGTCCCTAACCTAGGGTCTTCGACATAAACTTGATGGTACGAATCTACACATGCAAATAGATCAGCTGAAGTCGAGCAATGGTAGAGACCGCCTTATTACCAGCCATTGATGTAAACAAGTAAAAAAAGTGAGGGAATCCACTAATGAGGAAAATGGATCCCAACGTAACTAGTATAGTCTGCTAAGTGTGAATAAATGAGATAAAGTCAAACACTAGTGAAATCAACCAATTAGGAGTCGATGATTTATCCCACTATCGATCGCGAGGAAACCTGCCACTAAGGTATGCAAGCTCCAAGGTACTACCAGTTCCTAGATCAAGCTCCAGGATAATGAGCTGAAGTCGTAAGGAGAATACCCATTGAAGGAGTGCCTTAATGTATCCCCCCTCAAACGACATGGAACAAAGCAGGATGATATGATGTATGGATGAATGCATGAAGCGATGAAGTACAAATAACGCATGGATGGTTGATTCACAAAGGTCAACAGGCTACTGCAGAGGGCCGACACAAGCTGAGACTTCCCTTGAACACATAACGACATGAAATAAGAGTGACCTAGTAGCATGAATAAATTAGTACCACATGACATCTTGCGACGATGCATGAGGCATCGAGGCATGCTTCATATGACTGGAAGAGTAACCAGCCGCAAGAGTAAAAAAAATCATATGAATGGTATTGTTAATGTGAATATTAATCGCAAGCGTACGAAAAAGGCTCACTTTAGCCGTGCATAACAAACAACCCTAACAACAAAGATGGCTGCCAATTTCTTTAGATCTTCAATTAGTTGACCAAGATAAATGGTGCAAAATCTAGATCTATGTAGAAAAAGACATTAAGCAGTAGATAAAAGCAAGAGTTTCTCCATGCATCCAGTAGACATGACAAGAATATTTTAAAGAATTTTTGTATTTTTTGACACCTAGGAAGGGAACATAGAAAGATGTTACCAGTCCCCCTCAATGGGATGGGTTCTTGTAAGTCCTCAGCACTTTAGATCTAAAATCTCTCTCTCTCTTGATGGTGTAGAAAACCTAGACAAAAAAGGAATTGAAAGGAAGCTCATAAGAAAAATGGTAGCAAAATATGACAATGATGGTGGACCAAAGTCAGACCAAAAGTATAGATCCAGAGTGATCTTTAGGCAACAAAAGGTAGTGAATGAATGGAAAAACCCTTCTATTTATAACAAAATATCGAGTTAGTCTAGATATTAATGCATAGTTAAAATATTATTAACCAAATCAAGATCCAACTTTTATGGAATATTTTATTATATTTTTTGGAGGTAAAAATAATTTGACTTTGCTCAAATCCCTTTATTTTTAAATAATAAATAAATAAATGATTTATTTATTATTTTTAGGATGTGGTTGAGTAATAATCAAATAAATGATGATTTATTCAATTATTTATAAATTATTTAGTCAAATTTAACAAGGAATATTATTTAAATAAGGGTTAAATAGTTATTCCTAGAAAATAATAAGATAAATAATGATTTATCTAATTAATTTTCCTGTTTTGGGTTAAATATGACCAGGAATATTAATTAAACTATTGTTTAACTAATTATTCCTTGAGGAAAATCAAACAAATGTTGATTTATTCAATATTTCCTCATGGGGTTTCCTGTTTACACCATAAACAACCTAATAAATGTGGTTTACTAAGTTATTTTTCATAGTGAATTTTTTTTTACTTAGGGTAAAATTGGTCTTACATGGTGTACTTTGGTCCATCTAATAGTAACAGGTTAGATGACCAAAAATTGGTGTAACGGATTGTCCCCTAGCATGCGAGCATTAGGAGCTAATCATATGATCGAAGTACGTTGTTGTACCTCAATCACTAGACACCAAAGGGGAAGTTAGAGAGAGAGAAATATAAGGTAGACCAAAGCTCTAAAGGACTAGAACCTGATGAGGTGAGACTTACAGGCGGGATAAGTCTCCTTTATGAATGAATACTTGTGCTATAGATGGCATGGGAGGCATACCTATGCCCGCCGAGACAAAGTACAAACCATAATGCGTACAGTAAATAATGGAATGAACTATATAGTACATGCTAGCATGAACATGAGCCAGATAAAAACATGATAATGAATCCCACATACATATTGTTCCTAGGATAACATCCAAGACTTATACATTAATATTTGAGTACATGAGATATAAATACAACCAAAGTGCCCCTGTAAACAGGAAAGGGCTCTGAAAATATGACTAATACATGCAAACTAAAAAGGTGATGCAAGAGGTTGAGGCCGACATCATCAAATCTATGGAGCTGCATCAAAGGCTGTAATGAAGAGGTCATTTGGGCATGTGGGGGGATACCTGAAGGGACACCCCCTCATGAGGTTTGAAACATCTCACACACACTGGGGAATCACCAGTACAATCTATTGTATCATTGAACCATCTAGTACACGAATCTCAATCATATTATAAGGAGCTAGAGCTAAGAAAAAATCAAGTCAAAGGGAAATAAGGAGTCCCTTTGTGTGATATCAGGCATCGAACAAGAGTGGAAGCTGGAACCAAGGTACATCGCCATCTAGACTTGCCTTCTAGAATGAATGATTTGATGTCGACAGAAAGAGATCCACCATAAGTGAGGCAATAAGGAATCCTCAACTAAGGCACAAGAGAAAATAGTAGAGCGACTGATAAATTGACACTAGGGATGATGATGAAATGGGGGGTAATAAGTAGCAGACGGACAACTTGCCTTGTTAGAGAAAAAAGGGCATGGATGACCTGGCATCAACTAACACAATATTAAAGGGGATAGGGGATAGTAGGACTAAAGGCCATAATGTGTGATAGGAGAGAGGAACCAAGAAATGAAGGATGGAGGAATATAGTGGGATACAAAGGGACTTTGGATAAACTCCATGGATGCGATGATGACTCAACTCGGATGCTCTAAACAAGGGCAACTTGATGATGCCGCCACACAGAAAAAGGTCCAATGGGGACCATAAAGACATGAGTACAAGATAGTTATGCATGACGAAATTCGACATGAGCATGGACAAGTATAAAGGAAAAGTGGTGCCCCAAGTACAAGTGTTGGAAGTGAAGAAATTCGATTTTGAGGAGTGGTGAAGTGACCCTTCTTGGAAAAATGTTTCCTGGTGAAATATGAAATCACAAAAAACTAACAGATGCCCATTTTAAAGCTTGGTGAGAGATTTCCAATGGTACAGATGGTTTTTCAAACTGAGCTATGGTTTGGCCGTAAAGGTGAAAGAAAAATCTGGGGTTTATCTTTTAATAAGGAATTTTCCCTCCAAATTCACTAATTTGCAAGTGTAACTATGGTGAATTTAGAGAGGAGAGAAGGCCATAAATCTTGCGACGAGCATAGCGGACAAACTGATCGTTTGAATCGAGATACGTTAGTTGCACGTAATATGCCTAACCATACTCTTTCAATTAAGGGGATCAAAATTTCAGTTTAGGTACCCGAAGCTCGTGCACATGCCAGGTCACACTTTTGGGGGTCTGTTTTGCGACCTAGGTAGCAGGTACTGGGCAGAAAAATGTGACATGTCCCAGGAAATGAACTGAAAAGTATGAACTATCAGAGAAAGGGGGTTTCAATGCTGCTTTTGGCTGAGATTTGGGATTCTTATGGCTGAGGGGAATAGGTGCCCCCAAGCATGTTGTTGTCATGCGAAAATGTATTTAGAAAAAGGGGAATCTAAACATATTTTTATGATGCGGTGCGCCATTTGTTTTTGTTATGGGTTATGTAGTTCAAGAAAGGGAATGGAGGATTACCAATCTCTTTTGGTACTGCATATATGAAGAAAATAGACTAAGTTTCTGGGTTGGCATACATGGTGTCACTATCCCCAAAAGTGGGTTTGGAGATAATGAACTAGTTCTCTCCTAGAAAACCCACAAGTTGGTGAATAACAATGTCTAGGGGACTAGGTAGCTTATTTAAGATGAAGGAATGATGAGGCGTATCATCCCTAGAGTGATTTGAAGTGATATGGGACTCTAGAGGTTGTTATAAATGGGAAAGAATAAGGGTACTAGAGTCAACAGGACTAGATACACTAGGAGAGTTGTGGAGAATTTCTTCTTCTTGTCTCTCAAATATGGGTGCCCCCTTACCCAACCATTGGGTGTCAATGTAATGGCCACAAGGTGTATGTGGTTTGAATGCATGGGTTTGATGTAAGGGGGGATAGATAAATTCAACGGTGGTGACTAATTCTATAATGTCATCATCGTAATAGAAGATGGGGTGACTGGTGGAAGAAAGACCACCTAATGCAGCAAAGCTACCTAACTCATCATCATGAGAAGAGAGATTCACATGTGCATCGTCACAGGGGGTGACAAAAGAACAAATAGATAAGGGATCCACTGATGTTGAGCCCAGGGTGATCGCTGAAGGGGGGTCAAGTGAAGCAAAAGGGGAAGTCTCAGAGGGAGCTTCCACCATGGATCCCATGAATGATGATAGGTAGAGGATGGTGGTCGTAGTCTCCGTCATCTCAAAATAAAAAGGGGGAATTTCAATGGGAGAGGGTAAATCCTCAAGCTGGCCTGAAGCATACTGTGCAACTACGAGAGAGGTGGATTGGTTCTTTTAAATCTCGTACTCTCGAACTACCTCCAAAGAGACGCGGTAATGCATGAGGCAGGGAAAATAGTGGGTATAATGGCCATGGAGATCACACAAAGCACAAGGTTGGTTGGTGTGAATAGTTTTAGGGTTCTTGGCTGCAGTCGATGAAGAAACAAAGGCTTCAGGGACCGTAGACTCAGGGAACGCAACATTAACCATGGGCTTCATATGAGGCAATTAAGGACAATGATGGGTAGCATGACCGACAACATCACACAAAGCACAAGGCTTTGGAGGCTGAGGAGGAGCAGGGTCAATCGGGGTAGCCTTGTCTTTAGGTGCCTTCTTGTGACGTTTTCCCCCTTTACCCGAAGCTGTCACAATAGGAGGAGGTTCCTCTTGAGGTGACTGAGGCACAGTAGCATAGGGAGGGGTCATGGGGACCGATTGGACTGGGGTCAAAGAAAGATAAGGTTTGGGCTGACCAGGCTAGGTAGCAGCTTGGGGATCAATGTACCATACATGGATCCCTAGGGTCAAGTTAGGAACAGATAAGGTAGCCATAACAGGTACCGAGAACACTCCAGGAGGGGGAACTAGGAATGGTATCTGAGCGGAGGGGTAATGGCGAGGCGGGATAGCTCTAAGATTTTTGAGGCCACGTGGAACCATGCCATGAGGGTAGAGAGGTTCATGGATACCATCTGCAGGTGAAGGGCCAGGAGGAGGGGGTCCAAAAGGGTGCGTTGAAGTGCTGGGAGTAGGTCACGGAAGGCATGGCTGCTGACTAGCCGAAGCAAGCCGCTTGAGGGAAGCCTGAGACGATTACATCATGCAAAAATTCGATGAATTGGGATCAGAGACTGGAGGAGGAAGACCAGGGAATGAACCAAGCAAAGAGGAGTCTTTGTAGACTTCAGGTGAGACGCTGGTTAAGGGGTCGAAGGTTTTCTTATTGGCCACCGAAGATATGATTGACTCATGGGAGGTCTGAGACTTCGATTCATAATATTTCAACTGGTTAATGGTGACTATCTTGCCTTTATGGGGAAAGGAAATATTGCGGTGACATGTAGATGGTACAACAGACATCACATAGGTGTAGCTACGACCTAATAGAATGTTATAATCTAAGGGGGCATCAATAACTTCTACATCAACGCAAACAGTCTTGCCCGCAAGAGTAGTAGGACAATTTTAGAACATGCCAATGGGCTTGGAGGAGTGGCCATCCCATGCTCGAAGGGTGAGAGTGGAAGGGACCAACTCAGGTGATCCGAGTTGCTTCCAAACCAAAGTGGATATCACACAGGTGGATGCCCCCTCATCAACGATACAATGGGAAATTTTAGTTTTCGAGATCTTGACGGGGATTTGGAAGGCGATGGAAGCAGGAAGGGGAGGATGTCCTAACCGGTCAACATTGAAGACGATAAAATGATCATATGAAGGATCTACAACACCCATGGCAGATAGTAGAGCTTTTGTTGTGAAGGGCACAACTGGAGGAGATCCAACGTTGAGATGGCAGTAGGAGATTGAACAAAATCATCTACTATACTATACGAATGGGCAGCTTTGCCGGAAGAATTGTTTCGGTGTAATGGTCCCTTAGGGATCTTGGTATGAACCTATGCCTTAGGCTGAGGGATATGCAAAGGACCATTGGTTATCAAAAGAGGCTCTATAGAACCTGAAGAAGGGGACTCGGGGGCAAACGTAGCGGGAGGCTTGTTATACTGATGGGACCAAGTCTGAATTTTGAGGTCAACATTAATGGGTTGGTCAAAGTTCATCATGAGAATCTGGTAATTGGAGGTACCATATGGAGGAGGTTTAGTGGCCACCTAACCTTTAGGTGGTTGGCTAGCAATGAATCCTTGCTGAGGGAAAGGATTAATAAACAGAACCGGCTGACTAGGTGTAGCACTGGGAGGAACAAAAGGAGAGGCTTGTTGTCCTTGCGATGCTTCTTGAGTCTCCCAAATCTTTCGCATTTGTGGTAAAAGAGGAAAATCCTGGGTGTAATGACCATAAACATCACAACAAGAACAAGGCTTGTTCATGTGAACATGCATGTCTTTCTTGTGCTAATTTCCCTATTGCTCGTTAGCAGGGTTGAGTGCATTAACTTGGGGATTAGGTCCAGGATTACCATGGGTAGATTGATTTTGAGTGCCTTTCATCTTATTTTTTGAAGTAGGAGGATTAGTCGCACCCTGTTGTGCATACACCTTCCCCTAAGGGGGCGGTGGCTGCTGTTGCATGGGTTGAGAAGGCAAGGTAGGTGGGGGTGCTAATTCTCTAGGAGCTAGAGCACTGGGCTGTAGATACAGATAATAAGGATGTTGGGTAACATTGTGGTGAATAGGTTGGGAAAAAGGAGGAGGCATGCCGTATCCTGGATACATGCTACTGCGAGGGGGGAAAGTGCTGGAGGTGCTGAGCCCTCCCAGAGGGAAACCATAGCCCATGGGAGGCTCAGCGTATGGATGACAAAGAGCTCCACTGATACCGTCGCTAGCATGGGATGCCCTCGGTACGTTGGCACCACCGGGTCTAGGGAGATCAGACAGGATGGTATAAACATAACCAGATTGAGCGTAGATCAAGTCATATTTTAACGCAATCTGGAGAGCCACTTCTTTAGTTTGAGGGAAATTCAATGTGAAATCTTTGCCGATAGTAGTCAAAAGGGATCTAAGGAACCAGTCCATGTAGACACGGTTTTCGAAGGTAGGGGCTTGACATAGGCTCTTTCTTCTCTTCCATTCCTATACATGATTGGATAGGCGAGTCACAAACAATTGACAGAAAGAAGTCAAAAGTTCGGTACTAGTGTCATAATGAAGGGGAAGATGGAAATAAGAAAGAAAAGCTTGGGCAAGAGTCAAAAAGGTGGTATGGGATGAGGAGGCCTGATCAACATACCACTTAGAAGCTTTTCCAGTAAGCGTACGTTGGAACAACTGAAGACAGAAAAATTCATCAGTAATGGAGTTAGACGAACACCACAAGTGGAAAGATCAAACATGGTTTGTAGGATATTCTCCAGCAATACCTTGAAACTTGGGGATGTTAGAAGGGAGTTTGGTTGGCATAGTAGGCCAACCAACGTCATGGCGTATAGGTTCATGGTTAAAATCGGGAAGACTGAGGCGTGCCATATAGGGGAGCAAGGGAGCAGCCAGGATAGTTCCTGTTTCAATCCCACTAGTAGTATTCCTAGAATTAGGGCCGGGGCTACCACTAGCATTAGGTCCTGAACCAGACATGGTGAAGGTGACAGGGCGAGAGCCGGGGGTGGAACCAGAAGGGGAACCCAATAAACCAGAAGAGGAGTCAGAGTGTGGACTCGGTGGAGGACTGACTCGAATCCTACGCGGAGGAGTAAGTCTTCCTACCAGAAACTGACGATGAAGGCCAAGAAGTTTCCTGGATAAACACCTTGGGGGTGCAATGATGAAAGCACAAACACGACACAAAGGGAAGAGATACCAACAAGGGCAAGGAGGTGTAGGATCAACTAATTACAATGTCAAAACAAGGGCAGAAAGGTTCAGGATCAATTGATTACAATGTTAACGTCTTTTCCTGGCAGTGTTAACCAGACTTTTCTTCACTTAGGGTGTGTGTGAAAAGTGTGTAAATTTTAATTGTTAAACCCAGACATTTGTAGAGAAAAAGAGAAAGTGTGTTTTATAACTATAAATAAACCTGTAGATAACAATATATGAAACTGAAATAACAGAAAATAAATAGTTAATTATGCATTAATCTAATCCCAAGGAGGCGGGCCTCTCAATAAGTAGTTTGTGGGTGGGAAAAAATCTAGTAAAAACACACCAAAATAGCTAATATATCTAAAGTCGAGAGGGACAACAATATAAAGGTCGGATTTGCTGGAAATAGGTGCAGAAAAACAACAAAAAATCAAAGGAAAACTTGTTGTAAATGAGGTGGAGAAAGGCTATAACGTGGAGGGAACTAGAGGGGACACTAGAGGAAGACCCAAAAAAAACTAAAAGGAAGTGTTTTGGATGGATAGATAACTAATCTGAAATGGATCTGAATATGAGGGATTGGATCTAAAAAATGGTTGAACACACTGAAATTTCAAACGACTTGCAGCAGCTAAAACTCTTCCAAGAAAGGTGGAGGGGAGGGTATTGAAGCCCTTGGGGGCTAGGTTCCCACTTTGATGAGTAAAATAGAGAAAATACAGGTCCAAAATGGGCAAAGATGGAGGTCATACAACCCTGAATAGAGGCCCAGACAAACCCAGAAAAATCTTAGAAAAAATCCCGCAAAAAGTTGAGGTTGTAGTTTCTGACTTGTTTTCTATAGAGGTCGTAGGTTTGGCTTGTTTTCTGCACCTTGGAGGTTCAGGTCATAGGTTTTGGCCCAAAAAGTGCGACTTGCACTTCTGGCACTCTCGGGAGAAGGTGTCAGAAAAATTTATCGTCTCATCTGCGGCTGATGCCTGTCACCTATGCAATAGGTCTGAAAACACACAGAAGTTAGAATTTTTTATGTTTTAGGGTTTTATAGGTTAAAAACAACATCAAGAAAATGAAAACAAGAAGCTGAAGATAAATCTTAGGGTTTGAAGCAACTGGATATGTAGGGATCTGAAAATTGATAGAGTTCCTGATCATAAACCCTTGTGGAGTCTCCTGTTATTGGTATGAATCTTAATCACAAGCGTAGGAAAAACGCTCACTTTAGCCATGCATAACAAACAACCCTAACAAAAAATATGGCTACCAATTTCTTTAGATCTACAATTAGTTGATGAAGATAAATGTTGCAAAATCTAGATCTATGTAGAAAAAGACATTAAGCAGTAAATAAAAGCAAGAGTTGCTCCATGCATCCAATAAACAAGACAATAATTTTTTAAAGAATTTTTTTATCTTTTGACACCTGGGAAGGGAACATAGAAAGATGTTACCAGTCCCCCACAATGGGATGGGTTCTTGTAAGTCCTCGACACTTCAGATCTAAAATCGCTCTCTCTTGATGGTGTAGAAAACCTAGACAAAAATGGAACTCAAAGGGAGCTCTGAAGAAAAATGGTAGCAAAATATGACAATGATGGTGGATCAAAGTCACACCAAAAGTATAGATTCAGAGTGATATTTAGGCAACAAAAGGTAGTGAATGAGTGGGAAAACCCTTCTGTTTATAACAAAATATCGAGTTAGTCTAGATATTGGTGCATAATTAAAATATTATTAACCAAATCAAGATCCAACCTTTATGAAATATTTTATTATATTTGTTGGAGGGAAAAAGAATTTGGCTTTGGTCAAATCCCTTTATTTGTAAATAATAAATAAATAAATGATTTATTTATTACTTTAAGGATGTGGTTGAGTAATAATCAAATAAATAATGATGTATTTAATTATTTATAAATGATTTAGTCAAATTTAACAAAGAATATTATTTAAATGAGGTTTAAATAATTATTCCTATAAAATAATAAGATAAATAATGATTTATCTAATTAATTTTCATGTTTTGGGTTAAATATGACCAAGAATATTAATTAAACTGTTGTTTAACTAATTATTCCTTGAGGAAAATCAAACAAATGTTGATTTATTCAATATTTCCTCATGGAGTTTGCCGTTTAGACCATAAACAACTTAATAAATGTGGTTTACTAAGTTATTTTCCATAGTGAAAGAAATTTTACTTAGGGTAAAATTGGTCTTACATGGTGTACTTTGGTCCATCTAATAGTAACAAGTTAGATGACCAAAAATTGGTGTAACAGGTATGACTCTTAAGCAAGCTAAAACCCAATTGTAATATAATAAAGCAGACGGGTGTCGTGTTCAAGGGTGATGCAAGTGATGCTACCAAGAGATGAAAAATAAAAATATATGTTCCCTCCCTTCTCTTTTTATAAGTTCCTTTTTCGTAATTTATTACCCCAAGCCCAGAAAAGAGATAAAAGTATATAAGGTAGAACCTCCTAGCCACAATAGAATAGGGTATTCCTTTTTCATAACTAGTCTATCCGATTCTGGAAGATGCTTAAGCTTATACTGGGTAGACGACACTTTAGGTACTTTCAGGAGCTTGAAGTAGAAAAGTTCACTCGACAATATTTTATAAGTTAAGGATTCTCAAAAGATATTAAAGGAAACTCCTCCTGGAGGAACGAGTGGCACAAAGGATAACAATTGGTTTTGATAATGGCAGAAATTCTCATGACAAAAAGTGGACAAGAGGCTGGCTAATAGGACCACTCATCACAGTGGTTCCAAGACATGGTAAAACACCAAGTGGGTGCAGATGGTAGCCCAAGAAGGTGATAACGATGGATAACTAAAAACAAGGATCAGACAGTAGAAGTAGGCTAATGAAAGTGGAAATCAAAAGGGATAGAGTGTAGAATCCTCTTGGGGTTTGGCCAAAAATATGATGAAGAAGAGGGCATGAAGCTAAAAGTCGATGTCATGACGGGTCAGAATGAGAGATTCTGAGAGATGATAAAAATTAATATATGGCAAAAAATATGAGAAGAGGATGCTAACTATGGTATCCATGTTTGGGTAAGCTCTATGGTAAAGCTACAACATGCATACAATAAGTGGCGAAAGTCCCAACTTGAGAGGCTTGGACCGAAGGCATAAATATTGTTGATGGTCAAAATGCAAAACCGGAAAAACTAACCTACCTCTATATTCCATTAGAAGGATCACACCTCAGGTCTAGCATAATAAATGGTATTCTCTCAAGACAAAATAAAATTTTGACTCTCAAGTCCTCCTGCAGAAGGTAAACTGAAAACAGATCATAAAACCTAGAAAACCGACTTTAACCCAAAAGATAAAAAAGAAATATTTCTCAAGATACCAAAAAAGATTATAAAATAAGCTCATATCTGTAATATTCCCAATTAGCCCAAGCTAATGGGAATATACAATGTTGTTTCAATGTTTTGTTTCATGAATAAAAATTTAAAGGAGGATCAATAAAACTCCTAATCAAAAAAATAAATCAATGCCACATGTGAAAATGGACAAATATGGGCTATTTACATAAAGCACACTTAATTGTGAAAGAGATGGACCACTTGACCAAGTCAACCAGGACCAAATCAACAACGTTTTCTAGATATAGTGAATCTCCTAGAGGCATAACACAGTTTTAGTTGGAGGCTTCTCATGTGAAAGCAGCTAAATCATTGAGATGGTTTAGGGTTTGACAAGAATTTCATCCTATAAAAGGAAGAGGAGGACAACAGGAGAGGGTTGTTGATTGTGTATATTTCTAAATATATTATCTGTTTAGACATATATCATTCTCTGCTGTTTAGCGGAGGATAGTGCTGTTTAGCACTAGGTTGTTCATGTTCGAGAATCCCACCTCTTCCATTGAGGAGCTCTTGGAAGAGTCTTGCTGATCTCATCCACTGTCGGGCATCTAACGAAGCTCATATTTTGACTACAAAACAGATCCTGTTGAGGGTTTGTTTGTCCTTGCAAGCTGCAACAAGTGGAGGCTAGATCTGCTCAGATCTAGGCCATTCCAGGGCCTCTTTTCACTAGGAAAGTCTTATATCCCACTAGCAAGAGAGTTCTAAACCTTTGGAGCTGATATTTTAGATCTTGGAATTAGGCCAACCTAGTGCTTCAACCTATAGCATAGTTTTCCTTCCAGGACTGTGTTATTTGCAAGAAGGAAGTTGAAGGGTGTTTTGACACACTTTTTGAGGAGAGATCTCTGGTGTTGGGGTTTTTCCCTTCACTATGGTGATCCATGGATTAGATTTTTGATCCATGTTCTGTACATATCTGATCTGATATCAGTGTAATCATCTTCAGAAATTTCTTAATACTATTGCAGATTTGTTGCTTTAGATCTCAAAGCTACTCTCTGCGTTACATGTTTTGATCAAAACCCCAAGGGGATCTTGTAAAGGAGCCTTTCTAGTGTATAGATCTGAAATAGATTTGATCTTTTGTACACAAATATTCTCTAGATTTGGAGTGTAATATACAACTGTTGTGGCTCTTATAAATAACGTTGTCAATCTATTTTGCAGTCAATACATGTGTTGCAGCCCTCTTTCATGAGGAATTTCTTCTATTCTTGTCTTCTACATTCTTTTGTATAATGTAAGGGCCTCATTATGGATCTGAAAGTTGATCCCTGTTATTGGTATCCTACTCATGCTCTCAAAAACTACGTTATTTTCCTGCAGTATTATTGCATATTGCTGTAGCCCCATTCTTGGGTGTTTTTCAGCTATACTAGGTGTGGGAGGTCTATTTACCTCACCTAGTTTGATTATTTTTTGCTTCCCTTCTGGATTTAGATGCTAGATATTCATATATAAGGGATCCAAGGGCTGCAAACTCATTTCAATGCACATACTTTTGAAAAGTGCATTATTCCAACAGGTATTGCTAACTGTTCCCGTTTGGGGATATTACAGTGGTGTCAGAGCTTCTTTCTTGGCGCATCTTGTGCTTTCATTGAAGAGCCAAAGCCAATATGACCTTAGAAGAATATGAGCCTCTTAATGACAAAGAAAAGAGGTATCTGAATAGAATACAGAAGAAATTTAATTACACCAATGACGATCAAGACAAGGGTAAAGCCCCTGAAACTGGAAGTGATAAAGAAGGAGAAGAGTTTGCAAGAACTCTTTTGGTATCCATGCAAGATATTGCTAGAGAGATCAAAGAATTGAGACTGGACAAAATAAAATAATATCCCAAGAGATTTTATCTCGGAGAGAACTCTGGCATATCTCGCCACTAGAATGATCAACCAGTGAATCAGCCACAAGGTTCCCAATGCTCCACTTTCCTACCTTTTTGGCTGTGGGAAATGAAGGGCCACAAGAACAATCATCCCTTGAAGACTAATTTGAATAATATGAGTCTCAGAATCATAGATTCAAAGATCAACTGAGTTTTCAAGGGTTCTTTCATCTAAAGGACAAAAGAAGACCATGGTATCAACATAGAGATTATGGATTCACTCAAAATCATGATCGACATCACTCTATGGTCAGATTCTTCCTACCCAATTTTGATGGGTCATCCAAAAGTTCTGCCAAAGCATGGGTATAAAATATTGACATCTCCTTCCAGCTGAACAAGGTTATTGCAGACTTTCCCCAATATTGAGGATACATGCAATCATAAATGTAAGACTCTGTGTTACATAGTTTCTTCAACTTTGCAAGGCTCATGAAAGGTGCCTTTGAATCTCCTCTATCAAATCTTTCCACCACTCTTCTAGTGAACTTAGAATAAGTAGTCACATTGGCATGACCCAATGTGGACAAGCCATGAAACCACCAATCATGTGCTTCACCTTCAAAGTGCAATGCTGCAATCTTGATATTATTTTGGGTGTTCAATGGTTGATTACATTGGGGAAAGTCATGACTGATTGGGAGGCTTTGCAAATAGAATGGGTGGACAAGAAGAGTGGTGCACCTCAAATGATCATAGGCATGCATTATTACCCCTCACATAACACTTTCACATAGAAAATAGAGATGGATTTGTGCACTGGAAGCAAGGACCTCACTGTCCCTTCTCTCATGTTCATGAGATTCTTCAAAGGGACACTCTCATCTAGTGGAAAACCACTAGATGATAGATAAATCCATGAGGGAGTCATCTATCATAATGATAGGATATTATTACCTCGAGCCTCCAAGTTCAAGGAGAGGATGCTACAAAGGGCCTTTAAGGAGTTCTGTTTTAGCCCTACCTATTCTATGAAGATCTACAACGCTATCATGAGATGCTTTGAATGGCAAGGATTTGGAGGAGAGCCACATCAACATTTTCTAGAATGCAAGAGCTATGTGGAGTTGGGGCAGCCAAAGGAATCTATACAAGAGTAATTTCAGCCTTTTCTTCCTTCTCTTGAAAATGGAGAGAAATTTGTGCACAACTCCATGTATAAGAGAAACATTGATGGTGAAAAATCTGATCATGTAATGCAAGCTTCGTTTCCTGATTTGACACATTCTTTCACCATGTTTTTGTAGCCCATGACTTCCAAGATGGGTGTTATGTCATGTAAAACTAATGGCAAACCTTGGGCCACTGCAATTTCTGAAATTGGCCACTCCCTTGATGTGCAAAGGGAGACTCTTTTTCATTATGGGTGCTTCCCAAAGGCACGAAACATATCTCACATTTTCAGCCATGGTGAGATAACTTGTGCAGCAAGTAAGTGGCGGGGAAACCACTTACCATACCTTGATATCATGCAGGCAGGAAATGCACTACGCTGGCACCATATGTGGAACTTTGACCCACCTCATCAAGCTCAAATTTCTGTTTGTGTATATGTAATTATGCTTTCATACTTGGATGATATAGTTGTACTTTTCATGGGATTGTATGGAGTGAGGATGGGTAGTTTGTATGTACCACATGGGATCGAAACTCTCTATGTACCTTATGCTACATGCTTTAGAGAGAGTATTGGACCAACCATGTTTTTTTATTTTGAGTTCTTGACTCCTTGTGGGATGGATTTTGTACATCTCATGATGACTCTAGAGAAACATTTCATGGAGGCTTGGACTGGTGAACACCTAGCTTATGAGGAGGGCTTGATATTTGATGGCGCTACCAATGAAGAAGGAGAAGTTTTGCAACACTCACCCTATCTGTTGCTTGAGGACAAGCAACATTTTGGAGGGGAGGGCTGTAATATTCCCAATTAGCCCAAGCTAATCGGAATATACAATTTTGTTTCAATGTTTTGTTTCATGAATAAAAATATAAAGGAGGATCAATAAAACTTCTAATCAAAAAATAAAATCAACGCCACATGTGAAAATGGACAAATCTAAGCTATTTACATAAAGCACACTTAGATGTGAAAGAGATTGAGCACTTGACCAAGTCAACCAGGACCAAATCAACAACGCTGTCTAGATACAGTGAATCTCCTAGAGGCACAACAAAATTTTAGTTGGAGGCTTCTTATGTGAATGCAATGAAATCATTGAGATGGTTTAGGGTTTGAAAATAATTTCGTCCTATAAAAGGAAGAGGAGGATAGCAGGAGAGGGTTGTTGATTGTGTATATTTCTGAATATATTGTCTCTTTAGACATATATCATTCTCTGTTTTTTAGCCGAGGATAGTGTTGTTTAGCACTAGGGTGTTCCTGTTCGGGAATACCACCTCTTCCATTGAGAAGCTCTTGGAAGATTCTTGTTGATCTCATCCATTATAAAGAATCTGCCCAAGCTCATCTTCCAACTACAATGTAGATCTTGTTGAGGTTTTGGTTGTCCTTGCAAGCTGTAGCAAATGGATGCTAGATCTGCTCAAATCTAGGCCATTCCAGGGCCTCTTTCATTGGGAAAGTCTTCTATCCCATTGGCAAGAAAGTTCTGAACCTTTGGAGCTGATATTTTAGATCTTGGCATCAGACCAACCAGTGCTTCAACCTACTGTACAGTTTTCCTTCTAGGATTGTGTTATTTTCAAGAAGGAAGTTTTAGGGTGTTTTGACACACTTTTTAAGGAGAGATCTCTGGTGTTGGGGTTCTTCCCTTCACTATGGTGATCCATGGATTAGATTTCTGATCCATGTTCTGTATAGATGTGATCTGCTATCATTGTAATCATCTTCAGAAATTTCTAAATACTACTGTAGATCTGTTTCTTTAGATCTCAGATCTACTCTCTGTGTTACATGTTTTGATCAAAACCCCAAGGGGATCTTGTAAAGGAGCCTTTCTAGTGTACAGATATGAAATAGATCTGATCTTTTGTACAAAAATCTGCTCTAGATCTGAACTATAATATACAACTGCTGCAACTCTTATAAATAATGCTGTCAAGCAATTTTGCAATCAATACATGTGTTGCAACCCTCTTTCTTGAGGAATTTCTTCTATTCTTGTCTTCTACATTCTGTTGTATACTGTAAGGGCCTCATTATGGATCTGATTTATTGCTGTATGTATCAAAATTGATCCCTATTATTGGTCTCCTACTCATGCTCTCAAAAATAACATTATTTTCCTGCAATATTGTTGCATATTGCTGTAGCCCCATTCTTGGGTGTTTTTCAACTATACTAGGTGTGGGAGGTATGTTTACCTCACCTAGTTTGATTTGTTTTTTCTTCCCTTTTGGATTTAGATGCTAGATCTCTAGATCTAAGGGATCCAAGGGCTATAAACTCATTTCAGTGTAGATACTTCTGAAATTTTTTTTATTCCAGTAGGTATTGCTGAGTGTTCCCATTTGGGGATATTACAATATCTCTCTAGTTGATAATTGTGAAGTTTGTGAAGAAAAGAGGATAGAGGTTCCAAGGGTTTTAGAGAGAGAGTAAGGAGGCACGAGTGGCCATATTCAACCAAGTAAGTAGAAAATTTCCATTCTCTTAGTCATTCTTGTACTTAGATGTTGAGCCACAATGGTTTTAAAGTTGGGGTTTTAGTTTTTTGAGGAAAAATTTCCCTGGGCATGGGCTTGCTACAGGAAATTTTTGGCCAGAGAGGCATACGCATGGTCATGCTATGGGATTCCCATGGCTAGGGCTGAAATTTTCTTGTGTCAATGGTACTGTGTGGGGGAAAAATAGAAAAATTATAAATCATTTTCCGTTAAATTTATTATTATTATTATTTTTTTTTTTTTCTCTATTTTTCCCTATTTTACTAGTGGGTGAGAAGTATAATGTTAGTGCAGGAGTAACCATGGTGTAAAAATGGATGGATAGGCAACAAATGGAGAACAAAACCAAGCCATGGCCGATGTGACAATAATCAATTCCTTGAGGAACTGTGGCTTACTCAAATTATTTAGAATCCCAAGCATGGCTAGTCAAGGCTATCTCTTGACATAAATTTTACAGTGGTGGAATGTGGACACTCAACACTTCATTGTTGGGCCAGAGAGATTCTACATAGAATCCTTAGACATATATCTTCTAACCTATTTATCAAGGCGTGGGGCTATAGTTGTGTTGAGAGGGGTTTGATGTAATACAGGGGCAACATTCATAAGTATGAGAGCTTCCCATTGTAGAGAGGTAGAAGGGGAAGATAAAACGAATATCCTAATAGAGGACATAGTGGAATTGAACCTCTAAAGACTATCGTATACTATGACCCAAGTATCAGGGTTTGTGGCACCACATGTTGTGATAATTCCATAATTGGAGCTGTGTATACGATGTTTAGAACCTACCCTATTCAACTGGTGTCATGGGATGGTGACCAGTGTGAAGGATCAACTTACAAAGTTGAAGAGGAGAAGGGGTGACACTTGTGGATATGTGAGCTTCCTATTAAGCTTATTATTTGAAAGGATTATAGTGATGAGGCCCTAAATACTAAATTATGTAACCTCTCCACCGGCAAGATAACCCCATATGGCTAAATGGTGTACCATTTTACCATGAGATGATAGAGTGCATACTAACAATAGGTAGCTAGACATGTATTGGAAATTGATGAGAGTAGTTGCATTTCTAGTGGAGGATTACCCATATGATGGGTTGGACTTCACAGGAGATCCTAACATAGTATTTCCCCCCGGTGACGATTTTGATTGGAGAGACAAAAATTTTGGATTTTTTATGTTTTGCAATTTTTTGGAAATTTTGAAATGTTTCATTTTTTTTTTCTATAGTACATAGTCAGTGATGATATGGTTTTTTACATGCATATGTGGCACTGGTACACCTAGTCAAATATTTTCCATTGAGGATACATGCACCACATGACCCGACCCTAGCATTGATAGAGGAGATAGAAGATGAGGATGAGGAACTATGGGATTTTACTTGAAATGTTGAGGGAATGACATTGGGGATTCCCTTGAGAAGGTTGGATGAAACTCCTCAACACATGCAGAGGCAGACCATAGGAGTGGCCTTATCTCATCGTCGTGGTTTACTTTGCCACATCCTAAATGAGGTTCTATGTTATCATGAGCACCACTAAGTGGGGGTAGTATCACAATGTTGTGTAGTTTTTGATTTAGTAGCATGTGTATGGCATAGTATCCAAGGCCTTATTTTCCTAATTTTGAACTATGTACTCAAAATTTTGATATAAAAAAATATTGGCTTTTATATGTTGTTTCTACTGTGTATGTACAATATATATATTTGAATGTTCATATGAGTGGTTTAAAATATTATAAATGTGACACATGAAAATCTAACACATAATTATCTAATGAATCATCCAATCGGTTTTGGTCTTGAGGAATATGTATATAAGTAATGTAATCAAATCAACGTTCTAGGAGATGTACCCTCAAAAACTAACAAAGTAGAGTCGAGTTCCTTACATATTAACTACAGTTGAGCTGAGACACTATGAGTTGAGAGTTAAGTTGAACAACGAGATGGTGTATGCCAAGACGACTAAAATCGGTCAAAATTTCAATGACAACACTATACTCATCCATGTTGTTGGTGACAAGGGGAAGACAAATACCCCCAGATATTATAAGCTCATCAGTGGGTGAAAAGAGGATCCAAGCGACAAAAGAAAAATTTTGATTGTAATGGCTTGCACCATCTAAAAAGCCTCTATAAGGGAGTGAGGGTCTTGACATATCTACAAAAAAGACAAGACACACGAATTACACATAGAAACCAAGCTAATGACAAGAAAAAAAATGAACACACTCACACACATATATATATATAATATACAAGCGACCATGCGAAGAGACTAAGCATAGTAGTGTTTCAGATAGATCCCATTATGAGGCTCCGGTAGTGGATTCCATTCATAATCAACCAACTCATAGACCCATTTATTAAAAACACATTTAAAAATATAGGGACCATGTCACATGGGTTCGAGTTTACCAGCTCCTAACTTATCATGAAATTGGTCATAAACCAAAATGAGACCACCCTATGAAAATAAACGACGTCAGAAATATTTATCGTATTGGGCCTTAATGCATTTCTTATCAATTTCATTATTGGTTAGGGTGAGAAGACTTTTCATCGAGATGGTTAAGTTGTAACAAGTGTGTTTCCTTGGATGAGGTGTCAGGGAGTAACTTGACAACTAGCTTGAGAGAAGAGATTTCACATTGGATAGGGAGAACTAAATCAAATCCATAAACCAATTGGAATGGATTAAATCTAGTGGCATATTTAATAGAGGTTCGATATACCCATAAGGTTGAAAATAGCATAAGATTCTAGTTAGATTTATTTTTTCCTACCATCCATTGCAACATGGCTTCTAAAGTACGATTCATGACTTCTACTTGGCCATTAGCTTGAGGATAATACAGTGAGGAATGTTCATGGAAAAAGCCCCACTTGGAAACTAGTTCTTGCATCATATGATTTTGAAAGTGATTTCCATGATCAATTATGATGTGTTTAGGCACAAAAAAATTGGAAATGACATGGTTGAAAAATAATAATGTGACAATATCACTGTCATTGAGATGTGTATGCATGGGCTCGACCAATTTGGTAAAATAGTCAACATCGACAATAATATGATGATGTCATTTGGCTGACGGTGAGTTACATTCCATAAAGTAAATTCCCCACTAGGAAAATTTACTGACGATGATGACTGGATGTAATGAGGCAGGATGGGAATGCATCTTACGAGAAAAAATTTGAAAGGGATGGAAATTTTGAACTGTTTTGATGCAATATTTAAAAAATGAAGGCCAAAAGTAATCGATGCACAATATTTTTTGAGCAGTGGCATACCAAGAAAATTGATCACCACATGCCCCAACATGGAAATCATTTCAAACATGTTCGACTTATGCATGAGAAAGACATCGACATAGGACAATTTTGAGCCCACAATGGTAAAGAGTATCATCGATAATACCCTAGTGTCGGGACTGATGGTGTATCCACCGATGATTATCAGGAGAGAACCCACGCTGAAAGAGTTGGGTTTGGAGATAAGGAAGGATTTCTCCATAATAGCGATCAAAAGTGCTAATGAGGACAAGGATTCATCAAGCAGAGGATCTGTGGCCACAATTTCCTCATCAGCTGGAGGCAATTCAACAAGAAACTCAATGAAGGCTATGGATTTCTTGTATTTAGCAATGAAAAGCTCCAAGTCAAACTCCTGAAGGATGAAAATTCATTTATAGTATTCCCCCCACCCCCCCAACTCCCCCCCATGATTTCATGACTAAGGATGAATTTCATGGGGTTAGAGTTGGAAATAACCATAGTATTTCACAATAGAATATAATGCTGCAAATGTTGTACAATGAGCACTATTACAAGGTCCAACATCTCAACATGGGAATAATGAAGCTCAAGACCAATCAAGCCTTTGATAACATAATAAATAGGATGTTCATTGTGCATATCATCCTCTTGGATGAGAACCATGCCTAACGAAGATTTCGAAGTAGCGAGATATAGTAAAAAGTCTCAATTGAAGATAGGAGGGCTTAGAAAAGGTGCTAACAAAAAATCCTATTTTATATCATCAAAATAACGTTGGGCTTGATCGTATCAAATAAAAGGGGCACTTTTCTTCAATAATCAAATGAATGCATAGGAAATGTGGGCATAGTCTTTGAATATTGTGAAGAGTATGAGGAGGAGGTAAATTAATGAGCGTCTCTACCTTGGAAGGATCGACACAGATTCCTTCTTGAGACACGGTGAATCGTAGAAAGAATCTAGATCATACTCAAAAGATACATTTTTGTGGATTGAGCTAGATTTTGTAAAAATGACATAGGAAAAATACTTCACAAAGGTGGGAAGGATGGTCTCTAGGGAGAAAATAACAAGCAGTAATATCATCAAGATATACTTCAATGATGTGTTTTATATCATGAAACACATAGGACATGGCCCGGGGGAAGGTAGCCCCGACATTTTTAAGAGAAAAAGGAAGTTTATGATAGGAAAATGTAATACAGGGATAGATTAAAGTAGTATTGTGTTGGTCTTATATTTTATTTTCGATCTGGTTATAATGGGTGAATCCATCCATAAAGAAAAGTTACCGTTACTAGCATAGGAATCAAGGATTTGGTCAATAAAGTGTAATACTCCAAAATTAGCATACAGCTAATTGGAATATTGATTTTTGTTGTTTGCACTTAGGAGATGAATAAATGGGTAAAGAGGCCCATACATTTCAGAAATAGAAATAAATTCCATCTTGATGTGAAAAGGGATCATAAAAATAACTGGATCTAGCACTCTCATGTGTGGAAAGGGACATTTGCATGTGGACAAAGTCAAGTTTGACCAAGTCAATAGTATAAATGTAGGAGGAGTGGATCAGAAATAAAAATAGCTCAATGTGAATGAGGTTCATTCTAGATAGCCATATGTGAGCTGGATTGAAGAACCTTATATGTGAAAAGGGCTAAAGCAGGTTGAAGAGGTCAACCTTGACCAAATAAAATAACATAGTTTAGAGGAGTGGCTCTAATGAAGGTACAATGCAGTTTTGGAGGCAGATTGTTTGTGTGATGATGGAAACCCTATTGAGTGGGACCAAAGGTGAGAAGGCTTACTTAGTTTATAAGGAAGAGGATGGCAGCCATATGAGGTTAGCTTCTGAAATATATTTTTATGTCTGCTTAGACTTTGCTCTCTTTAGCTGTTTAGCTAAGATTGCTCGTGTTGTTTAGCACTAAGGTATTCCTGTTCAGGAATTCCTTCTCTTCCCTTTGAGTATCTCTTGGGAGAGACCTGATATTTCATTCTACACATTTGGCATTGGTTCCAAGCTCCATTCTTCAGTTTCAGTGCAGTATCTACAGGAGGTTGTGTTGAGTTGCAGGGTGTTGCAGTCGAGGGTTGAGAAACCCACTTTCTGAGTTTGTTTTGCATAGGAGGGAGGTTTCCTTATATTGGAGGATCATTTTGGAGGGTTCTTGGGCTGATTTTAGATATTTGGTAGTAGGAAAACACATTTCCATCACCTACAACATAATTCCATTCAGGAATTGTGTTATTTCTGGAGGACAGTTTCAACAGTGTCTTTTGTGGCTCTTTCGGGGAGTTTTCCTATGATTGGAGGATTGATTCTTCCATGGGGGAACCAATTTGATCAGATCTCAATTAGATCTATATTCTTATAGCATTCTATACTCTTGTGCTTTATTTTTCAGTTATTTTTTAGTCATATTGTTGAAGGTCACCATTTGTATTCAGGGTGTATTCATATAAACCCTTATCCGGTTCTCTAGGTTTTGTATAAAGGAGAATAGATCTCATGTTTCTTAGCCATATTGTTTAATATAATATCAGATATATTTGCCTCTGCTATTCATGTGTACATGTCCTCATTAGATTGCGCAGTCTCTTTTATGCAGAAATTTTTGTGTCGCAGTGTTTGGGGTTTTAGCCTTTTTTAGCTATCCTGGATGTGGGAGGTCTGTTTAACCCACCTAGTTTGATTTGTTTTAGCTCTATTCTTGGATTCAGGTTGTATATTGTCTAATATAAAGGATCCAAGAGCTTATTTCATTAATTATAGCATATTTTTTTTTGAAAATTCGTTTTTTATGCATACATGTTTGAGCAGTCCTTATTTGGGGATATTACAGTGGTATCAAAACAAGGTCTTTTGCTCATCCCATGGAATTAAATCCAAAATTATATAAGAAGAAGGGAAGAGAAGAATGATGAAGAAAATGAGCTTTGTCTCATCATTTTTCAGACCCATGAATAACCTCTTCAAGGAGGTTAAACAAGAAGAAGAGAAAAGGAGTAGTAAAACTTCTAGAGAGTTTGAAGAGGAGGAAGAGCCATGAAATTCCTATAATCAGAAGAGGATATCGGTGTTGCAGAGAGCTCCAAAGCATTGGAATATATCCTTTAATTTTGAGAAGGAGGAAAAATTGCAGGAAGATGGAGGACACTTGGATCACAAGATTCTAAGTGAATACCTTGTTGAGTAGAAATATCAACCTAGAGCCTTCAAGGAGACTCTAGCTTTCCTCAGTTCATTCATTTGGAGGAAGAAAGGAAACCTTTTGGCCAAGTAAGGATAAAGGGAAATACATTTCTATTGTCTACTTTTGATGGGTCATCTGCAGCAAGGGTTTGGGAAAGGAAACTAGATGCATTCTTCCTACTACATCTTGTGGTAGAAAGGGAGGCTGTAGAGATTGCAACGCTGCACCTAGAGGGTGAAGAAAATATTTGGTGGTTAAGCCATTTGAGCCATGCAATAGTGATTAATTTTGCTGAGTTTACCCAAAAGTTGATTGGGAAATTTGGCAAGGAAAAATCAGAGGAGAAGAAGCCCTCGCCACCATTGGAAGATACATGTACCAACGTTGTCACAACTATGGGGGAGCAACCCTCAACATCTTCAGTTGGAGGAGCCAAATCATTGGAGGAATAAGTCCTTACATCCATACAAGATAATTTCAAATTTCATCAAGGTATGCCTAAATTTTCATCTTCTATTGTTTCAGCAAATCATATGGAGGATTGTATACCGTTGCATACTGCTCATTTGGAACAATATAATTGCATTTCACCGTGCAACCTTGATTTGATCAAGGAAGGGATGAAACATCATCCTAATGGGCCACTATTGGAATTCACACCACACTTGGACTTGGGGTGTGAATTCTTGGAGGATAGAATGAAATTTGTCCCAAACAAACTTATGCAAAACCATATGTTCATCCTTGAGTTGGGAAATGAGACATCCAAAAAAACATGGACGAGATTTAAAATGCAGTCAAGAGGTAGCAATGAGGAGGCTTTGCCTTCAGCTCACTTGAATCCTTATGGATTTATGATGATCATTGGTGTGAGATATTTTCTAGGAGATCTCCAAGGAGTTTCATTTCAACATCCCATGGAATGCAAGAAGAAAAATCTGATTTGGGAGAAGCGTAGTCTTCATTGGAAGGGTACCAAGGTTGATCATGATGGGAGGCACCCACGTTGGGATGAATGGGGGTGGATGGAGAGCAAGAAGCTGGTAAGCTACTTGCAAATATATGACACTAGGCGGCAGGAGGCTTGGCTGCGTTGGCTACTCTTGAAAGAGTTTGGCCATCATGGGACATATCATTTTTCCAAGGGTATGTGGGTGGAAGGAACTTGGTAGGATACTTGCATCATTGGGCAGCAAGGAGTGTGGATGAATTATGATGATATGATCATTATGTCTTCACCACATGATTTTTATGATGGAGGTATGAGGAGGCAGCAAACACTTTTGTTCCTTTGGAGGTTCTTGGGAGAGCATGGGAAAATTTTCTCTCACACTTTGCATGATGTTGTAGGGGTAGGAGATGGCACTATCATGGTGTAAGGAGACTACTCCTTAGCCTTGGATGATTTGGAAGGAAATTATTGTATATAGCAGCATTATGGGAGGAATATTTGACAATGATCATGTCAAAGAATGGAGTTATGAGTTGGCAGGAGCATATTTGCATAGGCCAACAATGTTATCACTTTGGAGCTTGGACTTATTGATGGAGTGTCCCCAGGATCAATTCACATTGGATACAATTGGTGGACAAGGAGGACGTGAGAATTATGGAGTAGTGGATGGAGGCATCTATTACTGTGATATGTTCTTCTTGACATGGGTTTCCAAGCATAATTTATGGATCCTATCATCTTCTTACTTTCATTACATGGTAATAACTTTGTTTTTGCATTTATTGATTGTCCAACACAATATTTGAATGCTCTTACCATTTCTTTGGAGTGCATTGCTCCACAAAGGGGCAAGCTTTTCCTTGGGCTCCATGGACCATTTTTGGCCAACCATCATGATGGAGACAAACATCTATTGTATGAATTTGGGCAAGTTTTTGGTTACTTATTGTATGCTTAGTTGTTACACTCAGCCATTTACTATTTACTAGTATATGTGATGACTTACACAACTATCCATTTGTCAAGAAACAACTTGCCATGCTATTTTCTGAAGCTGCAGTGTGGAAGACTGCACTGTGACCACTTGGGAAACTGTTGGTACGTTCCAGTACCACATGAAACCTTCAGTATTCCCTTCATTTTGATGTTGGTCATGTTCCCATTTTCTGATATTGCACTTGCTTTTATGGGGGGCATGATTGGGGGAGAAACACAATGGGTGGATGTGTTCTTTGGGAAGGAGGATTCCCACACTTTTTGCATTACATGTTCTAAGGGGAGCATGGGAGGAGATATGGCCACCATAGCAAAATATTTGTTTCTTTATGAGGAGGGACATGAGATGGATGGGATGCCATATGGTAGTGATTTCTTATCCATCATATATGAGATGGTTTGGGCCAGCTTGATTCACAACATTGGGGGAGGGATCTTTGGAGATGTAGTTTCCTTCTTGCCACTTGAAGGAAACATTATTGCATCCAAAGATCAGAAAATGCTATACACTTATCTTAAGTGGAGAGGAGGATAGTGTGGGCTAGGCTACTTTGTCTACCATCTTCAGATTTTCAGCCCACATACTTTGCAGGAGCTTAAGGTGGAGGAGGACTTTCAGGAGTTGCCATGTTGGGAGGTAAATCATTTTGTATGGATGATAGCTTGGGGATGGGAGATTCATATGGGGATGGTAAATCCCAATATATAGTAGACCTCATGCCTCAAGAAGGCCTTTAGACCACCCATTGTTTCCTCCATTGATACTTTACTTTTACATGGTGATAGCCATTTGGGATGTTCACCAAAAGCTAGCTTGCTTACTTGGGAGGGGCAACTTGGAGATGTATTGATGAGACAACAACTTGATATCTGGAGGATTTTATCTCATAAGGATGCTACAAGGGGAGAAGAGGAGGCTCTTTAGTTCTGTCCTTGTAGTTCCTTGAGGACAACCAATATTTGGGAGGGGAGGACTCTAATATTCCAAAATTATCATACAACTAATTGGAATATTGATTTTTTCTGTTTGAACTTAGGAGATGAATAAATGGGTAAGGAGGACCATACATTCCAGAAATAGAAATAAATTCCCTCTTGATGTGAAAAGGGATCATAAAAGTAACTGGATCTAGCACTCTCATGTGTGGAAAGGGACATTTGCATGTGGACAAAGTCAAGTTTGACCATGTCAACAACATAAATGTAGGAGTGGATCAGCAATAAAAATAGCTCAATGTGAATGAGATTTAGCCTAGAAATCTATATGTGAACTCTATTAAATACCCTTAGATGTTAAAAGGGCTGAAGCAGGTTGAAGAGGTCAACCTTGACCAAATCAAACAACATAGTTTAGAGGAGTGGCTCTAATGAAGGTACGACACAGTTTTGGAGGGAAATTGTTTATGTGATGATGGAAACCCTATTGAGTGGGACCCAAGGTGATAAGGCTCACTTAGTTTAGAAGGAAGAGGGTGGAATCCATCTTAGGTTAGCTTCTGAATTATATTTTTATGTCTGCTTAGACTTTGCTCTCTTTAGTTGTTTAGCTAAGATTGTCGGTGCTGTTTAGCACTAAGGTATTCCTGATCGGGAATTACTTCTCTTCCATTTGAGTAGATCTTGGGAGAGACATGATATTTAATTCCAAACATCTGGAATTTGTGCCAAGATTCAATCTTTATTTTCAGTGCATTTTCTACAGGAGGTAGTGTTGAGTTGCAGGGTGTTGCAGTGGAGGGTTGAGAAACCCACTTTTTGAGTTGGTTTTGCATAGGAGGGAGGTTTCCTTCTATTGGAGGATCAGTTTGGAGGGTTCTTGGGCTGATTTAAGATTTTTTGCAGTAGGCCAACACATTTCCATCACCTACATCATTATTCCATTCAGGAATTGCGTTATTTTTTTAGGGCAGCTTTAGTAGTGTCTTTTGTGGCTCTTTCGGGGAGTTTTCCT
Source organism: Pinus albicaulis (assembly GCA_034641835.2). NCBI lineage: Eukaryota > Viridiplantae > Streptophyta > Pinopsida > Pinales > Pinaceae > Pinus > Pinus albicaulis. Next base: position 600,746,738 of record CM076579.1, on the reverse strand, counting down.
GTGATTGGAGGGTTGATTCTTCCATGGGGGAAGAAATTTGATCAGATATACATCAGATATATATTCCTACAGCCTTATATACTCCTGTGCTTTAGTTTTCAGTGATTATTCAGTCATATTGCTGAAGATCACCATTTGTATTCAGGGTGTATTCCTAGAAACCCTTTTTGGGTTCTCTAGCTTTTGTATAAAGGAGACTAGATATCATGTTTATGAGCCATATTGTTTAATATAATATAATATATATTTGTCTCTACTATTCATGTGTACATATCTTCATTAGACTGCGCAGTCTATTTTATGTATAAATTTCTGTGTTGCAGTGTTTGGGGTTTTAGCCTTTTTTAGCTATCCTGGATGTGGGAGGCCTGTTTAACCCACCTAGTTTGATTTGTTTCAGCTCTATTATTGGATTTAGGTTTTATATTGTCTAATATAAAGTATCCAAGAGTTTATTTCGTTATTTATAGCATATTTTTCTAAAAATGTGTTTTTTATGCATGCATGGTTGAGCAGTACCTATTTGGGGACATTACATAAAGGGTGTAGGATAATTATGCTCAGGACATGCTAGATTTATATCAAAATAATCAACACAGACTTGAATAGTCCCTTGTTTTTTTTCAACTGGAGTAGGGTTAGAAACCCATTAGGTGAAAGGTATGGCATAAATAAAACCAACATCAAGAAGTTTTTGAACCTCAACTTTAATAAATTCTTCTTTACACGGGTTAACCAACAAAATATTTTTCCGAATAGGTTTAGCTCCAGAATATTTCTTAATTTCTTTTTGGATGATTCATTGATCGATGTTAGGCATTTCTTCATAAGACCCTGCAAAAAAATCATAAAATTATTTGAAAAGGGTGGTATAAGTGGAAATCTTAGAGGGAGTGAAATAAATCCAACTAATGAAAAGGAGTAGGTTGTAATCTAAAGGAGCGTTGACAACTTCAACATCGACATGTACTGTTTTTCCCCCTAAATCGATGGAAAGATGTGGGAGGACCCCCTTTGGAATGAAATTGTAGTCGTCAAATTCTTGGAGAGTGGTATTATACGCTACAAGGGCTAGAGTGCCAATATATTTCCAACAAGATATGGACATAAAATAGGGAGAAGAGCCCTCTTCTACCAGTGTGCGATGCATATTCTTCTGGGAAAATAGCATGATAATCTAGGAAGTGATCTAATGGGAAAGATGAGGGGTGGATTTCTCAAAATTGAAAGTTATGACACTAAAGTTAAATAAGTCAAATCCACCAATGGAAGATAACAAGGCTTTGAGCCGTAGAGGACAACTTTGCAAGACCTCCAAGGAATACATGGCACAAGGTTCCTAGGAAAGATACTCAGCAATACTATAATGTTGAGTGGCCCTGGAAGAAGGCTTGTGTGTTGTCTTATGTAAAACAACATTAGGGAGGTGATAAAAATGTTCCATGGGCTTATCTAGAGTGAGAGGTCTAGTGAAACTAGGTGGAGCTGCTGAATCCTTTCAAGGACAACTTGACTTAGGAACATCATAAGACTTAGTGCATGTAGTCACATTGACATCTTCCTTGCACATAGATACAAGTGAACTGTGAGGGGGATGAGAAGAGGACCCCTCATTCCCCCTTGTGGAGCTCAAGAAGGTTGAGCAACCATTTTTGTTGGGTTTGTGCAGGGAATGAATGAGTGAAAAGAGTAGGTTGTTGCGTAAACAGTGGTGAAAGAAGCCTATCATACTTCATCCATTAGAGGACACACATTTGTAAGGTGATCACCTTGAAAACATTTACAAGGGAACTTGATTTTTTAGCTACACTCACCGGTGCCCCCTCCCTGACTCTGAGGATAGGTTTTAGACTCATGGGAAGTTTGACTTTGTTGTTTATTTCTATTATTATTCTTTTTTTTCTTACCATCGGATTGAGAATTTTTCTTCAGTACAGTGGACTTCATTGTACTAACATCGGTGGAAGATTTAGGAGGGGATGCTTTAGTAGATCCATCCACACTTACTGGGGCTTGAGATGTTACAATAAATTTCCCAAGGTGGGAACCAAGGTGGCTCATGTGATTAGAAACATAGCTAATCACACCATTAGCATGTTAGCCAAGAATTGGATTAGGCGGGTCAATAGAAGGCCTAGGGGCATTGGGAGATACTTCATACATCGTACTCCAATATTAATATATGATATCCAACTGTTGTGTAGCTGAAAAAGGTTTCTCCTTAGTAAGGACTCGAAACATGGACAAATATTTGGCAATGTGTGGTCAGAGTGATTTAATGAACCATTTATAGATAATTTCATCAGGTAACTTGGTTCTTACAAACCTCTTGTGATGATTCCACTCATGAATATGATCATAAATGAGTGTGGAATTGTCTTGTTTGAAGTTAGAAAAAAGGTGAGAGTGAAGATCATACCGATTTGGTAACTGGAAATGTGTTTGGAAAGTTTGAGCTAGAGAGGAAAAATCATCGTTGGATGCAGTATCTATCTCGATGTACCACTTGGGAGCATCCCCAGATAACATTATTTGGAACATGATAATTTTAACATAATAATCCACTAATGAATTATATGAGCACCATAGATGGTAGGTGGTGATGTGGGTGGATGGATTCTCCCCAGGTTTCCCTTTGAACTTGGGAATATCAAATCGTAATTTTGTGGGCATAGGCGACCACTACGGATCATGATGAATGGCGTCATTAGTCAATTGAGCCAAATATATTAAATAAAAAGAGGATAGGAATATATTATGAATTTGATTGAATTTGTAATAGGTAGGTCAATCTCAGATACACTATTTTCTTCGCCCCATATACAGATTGGATGGATGCACTTGTTGGTGTATGAAAGGTTTTTCCCCGGAAAAATGTTGTTACCGACAAGCATAGATGGTAGATGGATGTTGCCCCTCAGGGTAGAAAACTTTGGAGAGCAATGGAACCTGAAGAGCATGAATGTTAATGGGGTTCTACCGAGGGTGAAAATAAGGACCACTCTGTGCAATATGACCGACATAAGGAGAATGACCCGAGTGGGACATGATATTCATAGTGGGGTTTTCCCCATGAAAAGTATCCCCTCTAGTAAAAGTACTCGTAGGTGGAACCCCTCAAAAGAGAACACTATAAAATCTTGCGATATAATATAAGCTACATTTCCCATAGGCTGACTAGGGAAAACTGGAAATACCCCCCATTGATTCCTGGAAGTAACAATGGCTAGCTGAGGAGTAAGAATAGTTGGGCTGGAAAATGATGGTGTGAAAATTCTTGGACCTACTAGTTGACTCGGTTGGGGTACTGTGGTCGGCATAGAGGGAAATTTAGGCACAAAAAAATTCAAGAAACCAGTGGGAACCATAGATGAGACTGGTGGAATGCCCGAGGAAGAAGTGTGAGACATGGACGAAGGAGCAGGAATATCCATGCTAAAATGTGGAAACAATGTCATGGCAGTTGAGAATTTTGATGTAGATGGTAAAGAAGTCTTAGAATCTGTCATCAGGTAAATGGAAGATAAATGCATGTAAGTATAGGTTGGCGTAGAAACGTCTGGGTTCAATCGTAGTAATGTAGGCCCTAAAGGATTGATCAAAGGCCAAATGGCAGGAGCATCAAAGTCATTTGCTGAAGTCTCAATGGAGATCACTAGATCACTATCAGTGGGGCCAAACACACATTCCAAAACTATGTAATGGTCTAAGTCATGAGCACTGACATGAACTCTCGATGTAGGAGAAATAAGTCCACTTTGTTCAGGAATTAAACCTTGAATATGACGTGAATGTCGAAGAACAAGCGAGGGTGATAATAAGTAAAACAAAATTAATTTAGTGAAAACACCCTAACACCTAAACTACTGACTCAGACCAAACAACACACTCTAGAAATGCCCTAGAAGACAACACATGCAAACATAATAAAAATAAGCTAGCGATGGAAGATTTATACTAGAAACCTACTTCCTAGCTCTTTTAGTTGCGAGCAGGGCACAAGTTCCCCCACAAGATGTGGAAAACCACCCGAGAGGGCTAAGAGAGTATGACTAATATTTTTCATAGGTATAGAGAAGATAACCCCAACCATGCACCTATGTATGGGCCCTAGAATGAAAGGCCACTATGGTCAACACATACAATAACACGAACTACGGGGATATTCGCAGGACAAAAAAACATGAAAGGGAATGAAATTTCACCCCATAAAGAGCCAAGACTGAAACCCCCTTAAGAGATACCTCCCAAGTGGTCTTGAAATGATAAAACATCGTCTGTGTGCATGCCAATTCTGCTATATTGCACTTCCTGAAACTAAGCGAAATGGGTCATGTCACCCCACTTAGCCCAAGTGCGACCCCGTGCTTAACCCTTTTGTAAGAAGGGATTCCTAGACCACACTACTACAAATGGATTTTACTCCCTACCACAAGCCTCTAAGTTGATTTTGTGGCCTTGGAGTGGTCAAATCACACTCCTATCTACAAGATCCTAGCCTAATCTAGTGTTGGTGTACTAATAGTAAAATTGAAAGAAGAATCGAGTTTATTTTATTGTCACATTAATTTTAATGGTTGTTATTTATAGAAGCGAGAAGCGACATGAAACTGAAATGGTGTGTAGGACTATTAGTTAATCACGCAAGGTAGCTATATGCAATTTTTTCATTTTCATTTTTATGAATGGTAGCCACGAGAGGGAAAGAGATTATATAATACACCAATACCTACTAAGATGCAATTTTCACCAAATATTCCTGAATGAAAAATATCCTAATAATTTTAATTAATGACCCAAAAGACACACCAAAAATCAAACCAAGAAAGAGACCAAAACAATTCTCCCAAGCAAGAATGCAAATCACTCCAAAAGTGAAAAAGCCATGGAAACAAAGTCGAATAAAAAACACTCATAGAAATCAAAATGAAATCCAAAGTGAGAAAAAATACGGCAATGTCAATCAAGCTATGGCTTCAGGACAATCACTCTACTAGGGCCAATGTTCTACAAAGGACTAAACTGCACCCTAGGGGCATAGAGGCCTAAACAATATCTTAAAGAAAGTGATGCAATTTGATAATAATACTTTCAAAATAGCTTGATCATATGACAGTTTCACAACCAGTCACAACAACATTGTTTGTGACACTAATGACCAAAAGTAAAAGAGATCATTGAACAAGAAGGCATGAAAATGAGAAACAATCCCAAAATATGAATGTAAAATGTACATTAGATCCAAATAATTTCCAAATACAACCAACCAATGTTTATAATGAAGTGAAGAGACAAAAATCAAAGCTCAAGCCAAGACACCTAATCAAAACTCAATAATTAACTCAAGAAACAATGAATAAGGGAATAACTTGAAAAAAATGACATAGATAGATCAAATCGGGGACATAGGACAGCTTATCAGATACAACAAATGATGGATCCAAGTATGTTTTCAATAGATCGAAAAGAAATGACAACCTTGATTCATAATGAAAGAGAACAAGTACTCTAAACAAGAACTTAACCAACCCAAAGACAAGAACTGATAAAGTGGATAGATATGGGCCCGATCCAAAAGGAACATAGTAATCCTAGATGTAAAAATGAAAAAAAGAAGTTTTAGACTGGAGGCATGGGTTTTCAAAGGGAAAAACACCTCAAAAATGGGAATAGAACTACTTGGGACTACTTGGCCATGAGCAAAGCCTTTCCATCCAGCAGCTACGAGACACCTAGCCGCGGGCACAGATTTACAAGGTCATGTCTAGGGTTCAAAAAGTAAAAATCCTTATTTTCTCGTGTAGTGACCAACAAAGAATCAAAGAACATAGATAATAACCTTGAAAAATAACCGAAAATAGTCGTAAAAATTCGAGGAAACCCAAAAAATAAAAAATAAGAGGATCTGATCATGATCTAAGGCAAAGCGAACATGAAAGTGAGTATTATCTCATTGAAATCACTAGTTTTGTTCCAATGGAAATTGCAAGGAGTTGTTTCTCCATGATCTAGTGTTTGATAGATCACCAAAAAGATAAATGCATGATTAAGAATATACAAAATATCCCAATCCCATATGATTCAATCAGGAGCATGAAATTGGATTTACACTATGAGGAAGAGAATGGTACCTTTCTTCCTCATAGTTTTGGGATGGATCTTGAGTTCGTAGAATCATTTTTGTGCTCCACATGAGTGATCTATTCCATCCACTCTCAATATCAACAACTGTACACAATCACAAAACTTCAAGGAAAACAAGAGATCTTCCTTAGAAGATTGTTAAATAAATAAATATATAAACCAATCAGAATATATGAAACATAATTATGTAATGGAGGGAACATAGATCATCATTAATCACAAAAAAATGATACAACACTTCTATACCTTCACTCTAGCATCTCCTATCCACAGTCCTGAAGAGTTTCCCCACTAGATAAAATGAATGAGCATGAAGAGCACTCACATAATACTAATACCTCACAATATATATATGGAAGAAATTTTGGAGCATAATATCAAGATATCAGCTCATCAAAACTATAACATGTCTCTCCATAACTCACTAACCAGACCCCCTCAAAAAATCTAGAATAAATAGGTAAATGATAGATCCCAGGAGGATGAATATGGATGCTTAGGATGATGAGAATTTGCATAATATTCTAATGGATGAGTCTTTTCCAACTCGAATGGGTGAGTAATCGAACTGATCCCCTAGGTATTAATTGATTTTGGAATATTCCCTTACTTGCAAGAACAAAAAGGAAGTATTAGGGCCTTAGTCGTGGTCACAAGAGGCTAGGTTGTGGCTAGAGGTGTTTGGCCATAGACACAAGACTACCTTCTCATGGATAGTGGTCAAAATGGAAAAAAAGGTCACCTAAAGTTAGGAAAAATTCATATGAATGTGAGGTACAAGGGTTAGTGACAAAGGAGTAGAAAAATAGGCTGATAACAAGTCCAAAAAAATGGAAAGACACTCCCAAACCATAGAACTAAGGAAAAATCCAAGGCAGGGTGACCCAGGACAACATGTTGAATCTGTAAGAAAATAAAAACACCTCGAAGACAAAGAGGGACACTGGAAAGTGGTGTGAGTTCCATAAGTTCCTTACTCACAATAGAAGGGTGTCGGGCCAAGAAGTCACTAGTGCTCGCGCTGAATGCTTCTGAGTCAGATGCATGTTCTGAATCTGAGTAAGAACCCAAAAAGGGGAATGAAAAAGGGAAGAAAATTATGTATATGAAGCCCAGTGCTACTGTTTCCACCACCAAGATCTAGAAGGATGAGCCTGAAGATATAAACGAGGGGGAGTGCCTCTCCATTCCTAGATTTTGGTGAAGGTTTCTCCATTGTAGCTCATTTTTGACAGTGGGGGCCAAAAGAACCTCATTTCAGCAGAGGTTTTGAATTGGGTAGGAATACCAACCACAACACATCCGCAACCATATACCATCAGGTGGCTTCACCAAGGAAGAGATATTTTCATCAAAAAACAATGTCACATTCCCTAAAACATCAATCCCTTCACAGGTGAGGTATTGTGTGATGTTTCACCTCTTGAAGTTTCTAATGTATTATTAATAAAAACATACTTGTGGAAGAAAAATGATGTGTATGATTCTATGGCTCGCACTGTTACTATTACTTTGGGAAATAAGTTATACAGGATACCAGAGGTAGCACTGCCTACCACCATCTCTTTGATAACTGTGAAGAAATGGAGTAAGATCATTTACCAGACTGGGAAATTTATTTTCCTTATGATTCATCATCAGGGCAAGAATAAGAATGTGGCCATGACCTTTAAGTAGGGATCCCTCTCGCGGAAGTAGCAGATGGAAAAGGTCATGGAGGATTATGGGGAAATCTTCATCTCACCCACAAGGGTACCTCTACATTGTCAGTTTGAACACTCCACAGATCTAGTCCTGGGCACGCCACTACTCAATGGACCTATATATCAATTCTCTGTTACAGAGAATGGTGAAATCGAGAGGCATATTCAATTTTTGTTGCAAAAAGAGCACATCAATCCAAGTTCATCACCTTGTGGGAGCCTAATTGTGTTGGCACAGAATAAGGACAACATGTGGAGAGTCTGTATTGACTATCAGGAACTGAACAAGATCATTTTCAGGAATATGTATCCAATCCCATATATTGATGACCTTCTAGATCAACTCAAAGGGGATAAATATTTCATCAATATTGACTTAAATTTTGGCTATCACCAGGTACCAATAGAACCCTAAAATGTGTGGAATAATTCTTTTAAATCCAAGGAGGGCCTTTTGAAATGCTTGGTCATGCCTTTTATGTTGACGAATTACCTTTCCAAATTCATGAGGCTAATGGAAAATATCTTTTGACACTTCATCAACTCATTTATGGTGGTGTATTTAGATGACATCCTAATCTTCAACCATATTTGGGAAGAGCACGTCCAGCATATTCGACAAGTCCTCCAAACCTTGCGATGACACAAGTTGTATGCCAATTTTGAGAATGCACTTTGGTATGACCTAGCTTTAATATCTAGGGTACATCATTGATCAGTGAGGCGTGCATGTGGACCCAACCAAGATACAAGTTGTTTGGGATTGGCCAAACCCAACCACTCTAATAGAGCTCTGCAAATTTCTGGGTCTTGTTAAATTCTATCACAGCTTCGTGTTGGGATTCTCTCATATCACTTGGACTTTGATTCAAGTTATCAAGGGAGGAGAGAAATAAAGTTTCTTTTGATATGAATCTCAAAAGAAGGAATTTTTCAAGTTAAAGCATCACATCTTATCTGCACCAATGCTCACATTACCAGACCTGCAACAACCATTTGAGATTGAGACAGATGCCTCTGACCATGCGATTGGTGTAGTTCTTAACTAGCATGGGCATGTAGTGTAATATCATAGTGAGACACTTTTAGAAACACTCTGAAAGTATCCGATCTATGAAAAATATATGTATTCCATTGTGTAGGCATATTTACAATGGGATTATTACATTATGGGGAAGGAAATTATCATCCACATATACCACCGACCCCTACAGTTCATACAAACACGGGGGGATTTATAGAATGATCGCCATCAGAAATGGTCCACACACATGCACCAGTTCCATTTGAATATTAAGTAAAAGAAGGGAAGCACCAAAAATGTTTCAGATTGCCTCAACCAACCATCGGTCATGGAACTAACTATTGTGCTCGAATCTTATTCGCACAAGACTTCACGGTGGACGACTCTTTACAAGAGAAATCCAAAATTTCAAAATACATACCAAACATGTTACAGGTCAATTTGGGAATCACTCCCGAAACTCAGATCAGTAAAATTAATGTCTATCATATTCTAAATCAGGTTCTACTTTCCTTAAAAAAGTCATCCCATTGTTGGTTTTTATCCATGAAAGTTTCACTACTGGAATTTCAACTGAAATGTTCCATTGAGCCAAAAAAACACCCCTACACTGTAGTAAGTTCTTTATAGAGAAATTAATCCCATTAAATGCAGCATTGCATAGCACCTAGTTCCAACTAACAATGTGTTGGTCAACTGGGAGCAAATTGTTCAAAGGATTCTGGGAATCTTCCCATTTTCTAGTGACTTCTAGAAGTTGTTCCAGCCATCGTGTTATTTGATAACTTCAAATATGAACACCATAGAGCCATTAAATCACTTATCCTCCTATTCCATTGAAAAATGAAACTTCCTCATCCATTTATGGAAAATCCATTCAATAACCAATTAATGCCAAACTACCTTCATTACTAATAAATTGAGCACTAATCATAGTGCACAAGGGAGCCAGAATTTAAATTTTTAGAGTTATGCTGGTAGGATTATAGCTCTTTGAGTTATTCTTTGCATATAATGTTATGCTATTGGAGTGATGCTACTGATGTGATGCAGATAGGACTGAAGCTGGAGCGAGTTGACATGGAATCGATCCAACTGGTTGTAACTTCTCCTTCTACCTTATAATAAAGATATCTTTTCATTTTCTAATACATGTGTGCATGATTCTATATATGTATTTTCAAATTCAATCGATTCAGTTTGATTAAGATGAATAGATCATATGCCTTTATGTTATTTTATGTCTTCTCTTAGCAATTGCAGGTACCAATCAAGTGAGTTCAGTTCGATAGAGAGTGACAGAAGTGAAAATAGGGAGATGAAGAATATCAAAGGATTACAAGTAGGTGTTATTATCTTGTTTATTTATCTTAAGGAAAATTTCAAGTGTCTTTCATATGTTGTTCTAAGTGCACCCACCACACATAGGGAAACTTATCTATCCATAGGTTTGATTTCTGTAAAAAAAATTGGCAATTCCGCTAGGGATCGATTGATCATCCCTGGTGCTTATATCCTTGTTTTTTAGCCTCTAGTAGACTTTAATTACTTCATTATAGCAATTTGAATGTGTTTGGTAGAATAAGTGTGTTTTCTCGCCTATTTTGAGATTCCTCTGGCACCAATGCATTGTTGGTCTTTACACAATGCTCTGCAACTCACTGTTGGTTTAGAGACAGTGCTCTGCAATGCACTGTCTCCCAATCAGGGGTGTGTTGCTCCTGTGACCAACCAAAATTCATCATATTTTTTGTCTTTTTCCATCCTGTTCAGTGTCTTGTTTTCTGAGTTTTCAAGTTTTTTAATGCCTCTAGAGTCCAAATTTATTTTACTATCTTTGCTCACCTTCGATTTATGTTTTTTTAATGTTTCTTATTTTTTTCTTTATCATTGTTGAAATATATCCAATGTTTTAAGTTTAAATTTGATCAGTTCTTTATTTTTGAAAGAGGAATTGTCATACTAGTCCTTGATTCTCTAGAAAGTATTGATTGATTGTTTGTGCATATTAGTTTTTTTTCGTTCATTCATGCTTAAAATAAATCGAAAAGAAAAACATGCATTTACATATAGGGTTTGTGAGTGCTGCATAGGAATAGTTAGGGAATTTTTATTTAGATGTGCTCATTTCTGATTTCTTACAATCTGATTACTCTATCTCTTGTAGCTAAGGTTTTCATTTTCAAAATTGAATCAAAACGAATGCTTATCATATTTATCGCATTCTAGGAATTTAAAATACATCATGCCAAGAACCTGAAAGGAAAATTTCTAAGCAAGATCAACTTAAAATTTATCTTAATTAACCTAAGGGAGAACTTTCACTTAATGATAACATTTCGAGGTCTAGGCTAGAGACGTGTTGCAATGTCGTAAAACGTAGCAGATGTCGTTACTTGTCTACGATACATTCTGAGTGTGATACCCCATCCCACATACGTAAGTATATCAGAGCTCGTCCACATACCTTGAGTATATCGAATGGTGTTCTAGTATGAAAAGTATAAGGGGATGCTCTCACTGTGCATTTTTGCATTAGACAACACTAATACAGATTGGGCCTCCATGTACCATTGAGTATATTTTGGAGGACAACATAAGGTTGCTTATCATCCATAGGTAACCGATTCGACCACCTTGTACACTGCGATAGACCAAACAAAACTTTCAGGGAGGTTTACTACACATTCGTAAGTCCTTGGTTTACTAGAGAAGTATATTGTAGTTCACAATTGCTTGGTAATCCTTTTGCCTAGCATTATCCTCTCTTTTTTTATTTATTGTTTGTAATAAAATCAATTAGGAAGTGTGGAAGAAGATCAACCCTTTCCCCTTCGTTTGAATAGGATAATTAATGTTAGGTCCCTATATTACTAGTGTATTGCCTTATTGTTGTTAGTGTAGCCCCATTATTTTTATTGTTGTACCCCTGTAACCCCCATATTTTTATTATTGTGCCTCTACATTATTATTGTTAGGTCAGCTAGGATTATATTGTGATCCCATGGACTACTATATATATAAAGGAGGCTTTGTCATTTGTATCATCCAAGAATTGTTCATTTATGTAATGTAAAGGAGGTTTCCCCCTTGAAGTGGCTGATTTATAAGGTGTTGATATATATTTTCTTCTATTTTTGGAGCTGGTTTCATAACATTTGGTATCAGAGCTTTGGATTCTAGGGTTTCGCTGCTCCAAACAGGTCATCATGGAATTTTCACTATAAGTTTTGTTCTATGAAGGTTCAAAAGATGAAATGTTTACCACAATAAGAAGAAATCGTGAGGAACTTCGTGTAAATATTTCAAAGCTTGGTACTCGATATTTTTAGACATATGATCTGTGGAAGTTAGGGTATTTGCAGGCTCCATAATTTCACCTAAAAGAGGTGACCTTGGGAAAATAATCATAACTCTCAATCTGAGCATCATATTGGAATTCTGTAAAAAGTGGCCAAAATTAAACAAATTGTAGTTTCTTGTTTATCAATTTCAGATCCAAAGGAGGAAACACTGACATGTGGAATGTCGTACAATTTCTCTCTACTGAAGTAGTCCATAATTAGGACATTGTGGGAGATTGGGCATAACTTTGTCTTGAAGCATACAAATCATGTCATACCTGTGGCATTAGAAAGATGATTCAGAGGGATACTAAAGGACCGAATTCTAGATATTGAAGATCCTAAATAACAGAGATAATTAAGTTTCAATATTGAAATCCTCAAAAGCAAGAAAAAGGTGTGCATTTTGTTTTTCAAATTGCATAAGTCTTGTTTGAAAAATTAGTTTGAAGTGATTCGAAGGGCATATCAAAGCATAGATATCACTATTGGGTTCTAAAATGTCCCCCAAAAATAATTCACCACCCATTAAGCCCTCATAATACTCTACTATGACTCATGAAGAGGAAGAAGTGCAACATGATATATCAAAATTACAAGAGAAAGTACACCAAATTTCTCTCTCGTAAAGAGCATCAAAAAATGAAATGGAAGTTTTGAAGAAAGGCATGTGTAATGTTCCAAATTTTTATGGAACATTAATTTCTTATAGGAGATGAATAAAATGGGTAGGGGACCCATTATTTGTGTTGGAGTCCTGTGTTTTGGTAGATTGGATAACCAAAAGACAAGGCAACATCAGAACCAATCTTCAGAGCTCTAGGATGTAGCCCTCCTAGTCTCAGAGAGGGATCTCTCAATATGCTTATAAGGATATTTATTGAAAGTTTTAGTAGCTGATTTTAGGCTAGTTATGAAGTGCAGGGTTGTTTGTTTTGTTTGGTTGGACAAATAGGTTTCATTCAGTATGAATAGAGCATGGAAATCTACAAGCCATTGGGAAATGGAGTCATGTGAAAATCCAAATAGTTCTGATTGAGAAGGAAGGGGAAGCCAGAGGGAAAATATAACTTGGTCAAGGATCTGTTGAATAATATAGGTGAAATGAGATGAACATTAAGGACTAAGAGTGAAAAGCAACTAAACCCTTTCACAAATGACTTAAAGGATTTAGGGAACGCCCTATTTCCTCTAGTAAGCTCACTTTTTTGGACTTAATCAACATAAACACTCAAAGAAGAGGAGAAATGCAGACTAAACCCTATCACAATGACTTAAAGGATTCAAGGAACACCCTATTTCCTCCAGTAAGCTCACTTTTTTGGACTTAATCAACATAAATACTCAAAGAAAAGGAGAAATGCAGACTAAAACCCTCTTAATGAATTATAGGATTTGGGGAACGCCCTATTTCCTCCTAGAAGTCCACTGTTGAGAGCTTAAATAAAAAAAGACATACAATTGCATTCAAAGAAGAGGGAATGCCTTAGACATCTAGGATTGCAATTATAGAGACCTTCAACACAATAATTACAGTAAGAAATATTGGGTATGATTGAAACAGACCTCTCTGTCAAACTGCAAACATTAATAATTAAAGGCATATTTCAGATACGATAATCAGTGGAAAAGAAAGAGGGAACTCCTAAACAATCTTTAGCACAACTGAATTTACCATTTCTGAAATAAAACAACCTGAATATTCGAGAGAGCTATTAGACTACCTTGTCATGTTCAGTAGTGGAAAACATATAAATAGTGAAGGATAAATAGGTCAGAGGTTCTTCTAAGATACATTTCTCTGCCTAAACTTTTTATCCTACTATAAGAAAAGCATGATGGAACAAAGTGGAAAATAGGAAATAACATTAATAATAAGAATTACTTCACGAAAACCAGACTCAGGGATCGAATGGTCTAGCCTCCTTCATCAACAGAAAAACAAAGACCTCCACACTCCTTCAGAACACCAATGCTTCTTCAAAGAAGCAATATGTATTACTTTATAAATCACCAAATGCCAACCTTTTACAATGAGAATTCAAAGAGTATTTATAGGAAAAATGAGGAAAAGTAGGTAGAGGAGGTTTTAAAGAAAGTTAGAGATAGGAGAGGGCATTCGAATCCTCCATCATGTGTCTTAAACATTTCATTAAATTCTGGACAGGATCAATAGCTTTGTAGCTTGTTGAGACCATTTTGATATGACATAAATTACCCACAGGGTGTCCTTTGGGGGAAATACTATCTGCAGTGGTACTGTTATCTTCTTGGTGTGAGTTAAGTGAAAGAATGGGCTATGAGGACTCCCATACTTCTAAATAACTTCTTCTAACAGCTTGCAGTAGATTCTTTGGTGTAATAACTACTTGGCAGGCCTTTGAGCATGGAGATGGGCTATGTCTGTGTCAGTCAATAGTCTGCACTAATAACTGCTCTATCTCTTTGTACTTCAGGCTGTTTAGATTTGCTTATGCTTTATCTTTGTTGATTGTTCGAACTGCTTCTGTATTGATTTTAATCTTCTATGTTGTGTCTTCCACCACTAGATATGTGATCTCCACCCTTTCTAAGTGTTCTGTGTACAGGTGGAGGGTTTCACTGAGCTGGAGGGTCACCAAGGGTTCATGTATCTGATCCATTGATTGACACGCCCTCGCCTTCTATTTCTGGTCCTCTTGATGTTGATTCCTAGCCCTGAGACTCCTATCTGAGCCTTTCTACCACTCTTGTGACTGTAAAATGTTCATCCTTCATCGGCCATGAAAAACCTGCAAACACATGGAAACATGTTATGAAATCTTGCGAGCTTGGTTTAGACTGCTTGCAGAGGCTTTGGGGTGGTGGAGGAGTAGTGAGGAAGTCATGATTGCAGTAGAAATTGGGAAAAAACCCTGGCAGAGAAGCTAACCAGGTTCAGTGAGGGTCTGTGTGCGACGAGGAACGTGGACCATTAGATCAGGCCGATCTATGGTGGAGATTTCTTGATGGAGTCATTTGGGAGGGAGATGGGAAGCAAGTGAAATGTTATCATGATATAATATGGGCCGTTTGATCTCAGAGATCAATGACTGTGATTAAAATTGAAAATGACATTGCAGAGGGTAGCGATATGGCGGAAAACCAGGAATGGTTTTTCACGCGGCGAAATGGAGGGGAGGCGGTATTGCCTTTTGGAACGTGATTCCATTCAGTGATTGACGCGTGGAAAATGAAAATCGCCCATATCGTGCGGAAGTAGCGCACTACGGGGGAGGCTCAAAAATTATGTGATATCGCACATTGGCCATTATATCTTTTTCGGGATATCAGACAGTTGTGGGAGAGCGTGATGGAGGATAAGGTGCGCGGGCGGAACAAATGGTGGGGCCCGGTTACGTCAGCAAGTGTGTCGCGGGGTGGAGATGTGTTGGGCTATCTGGTTAAGTCCTGACCATTCGATTCTTTGGATGAATGGTCAAGATCAAAGGATGAGGTGGAAGTGTTTTGGAAAGTCGGATGGGGGAAAAGTCCGATGGTCGTTGATCTCTGTTAGATCAACGGTGGAGATTGCAATCAGGGAATAAACGTCGGGCAGAAAATTTGTAAAGGAAAAGCCACATTCACAAAGAAATATGAGGAGAGGAGGGCTTAGGGATAAGCGCTCGGGTGTGGTCCCATGGAGGGGAAAGAACCGGGGCTAGCAGGTGACTTAAGCCCTCGGGGGCTTAATAACTTTATAGAGCAGAAGACTTGTTTTTGGGCCAAAAATAGGGATTTTAAGGCCAAATGAGGGTTTCACTAGGCTAGAAAAAGGATTTTTAAACCAAATCAAAGGATGATGTAAGGTTTAAAAGAGGGCTAAGGTGATTTAGAGGTGAAATGGAGGGGTTTTGTGGGATTTTTTGTAGGACACAAGGATGAAAAATTGAGATTTTGTGGGAGTGAAATGGAGAGGTAAATGGTGGGAAGTGGAGCATTATAAGAAATTTCTCTTGGTAATGAGTAGGTTCTTGAGGGCTCATAGTGAAACAGTAGTGAAGATTAATTCAAAGGATAGAGAATCACCATAAGAATTCAAAGGTGATGGATTTTCAAAGGAAATATATCTATTGAAGGCTTGATAACCAATTTAGCCACCTTTATGGTATATCATAATTTATAGGTGGCTAAAAATTTTCTTAATTAGAGAATAAAAATCCTCTAAGTATGGAAGAGGATCATATTGGAGCTGGATTTCACACCTCCATGTGTGAAAGGAGGTTTTTGCATAAAGGCTTGGCCAAGGTTGACCAAGTCAAACTGCGTTGTCATGAGTTGGAAAGCACTATGTGGGACAACGTAGGAGGGAAGATTCTAGAGGGAGGAAACCCTAATTCGAAGTAGGGCCCATGGAGGGAAGGATAACCTGATTAAAAGAGGAGCAAGGAAGCCATTGTAATTATCTTTGATCATTTTACATTCGAGTCTAAGAGACTTGTTGCTGCAACTCTGCTCTGTAATGTTCCAAATTTTTATGGAACATTAATTTTTTATAGGAGATGAATAAAATGGGTAGGGGACCCGTTATTTGCTTAATTATAGAATAAAAATCCTCTAAGTATGGAAGAGGATCATATTGGAGCTATATTTCACACCTCCATGTGTGAAAGGAGGTTTTTACATAAGGCTTGGCCAAGGTTGACCAAGTCAAACTGCGTTGGCATGAGTTGGAAAGTACTATGTCGGACAACATAAGAGGGAATATTTTAGAGGGATGAAACCCTGATTCGAAGTAGGGACCATGGAGGGAAGGCTCACTTGTTTAAAAGAGGAGCAAGGTAGCCATTGTGATTATCTTTGATCATTTTACATTCGAGTCTTAGAGACTTGTTGCTGCCTCTTGCTGTTTAGCAGAGTTGCAGTGCCTTTGGGCATGAGGGAAACCTGTTTAGGATTTCCTCTCCTTATTGAGTAGCTCATGAAGGATTGCACTCCATTCCCCATATTCTAGCATTCATGCCATAGCTTCAGCCATCTACATCAGTGCATTTCCTACAGCAGATATTGTGCAGTGTTGTTGGGTGTTGCTGGGGAGGTTTCCACACACCATCCGGAGCTAGTTTTCCAGTGGAGGGAGGTTCCATCCTTTGGGAGATCATAAAAGGGGGTTTATGAGCAGATCCAACCATATTTGGAATTAGGCCAACCGCATTCCATCATTGGCAGTGCAGTCCCTCTCTTAGACAATGTTCTTCTTGGTGGCTATTTGCTGTGAGGGATTGACAATCACTTGGAGGTGAAGTCTTGGGTGAAAGGATCAGCCTTTCACTTCAGATTTTTATTGGAGAAGAGTTCTTCATGTGTTGCGGCCATTTCAGCCTTCTCCATCTATTTCCAGTTCTTGAGTTTCTACTACCCAGCAACTCCGGCATTTCTGCAGGAGTGCCATTTTTCTTGTATTTCAGCCAATCCTTATTAAGGATTGATGTATTGTATTTTTAGGGGTTGAGATCATGCTCCCCCACTTTATTTGAGCTTCATATTGCTATATCCTTGTATCATTATATTTTATTCAGAAGTGCCTCTATAAAATGCGCAGTCATGGCCTAGGGATTTCTTATGCAGCAGTGTATTCTCATATTTACATGTACAGGTTTCTTGAGGCTTCTAGTGCCTTGCTTGAGTGATCATTCCCTCAAGGATTTGTATTCTATTTGCTGCTATGTCTTAATATGATGGCCATTGGATTCTCCAGCATATCATGTGTATATGAATCACTGTTATTTCCATTTTGATGTATTTGTTATTACTGTAGCTGCAATGTTTGGGTTATCTTAAGAGATTCCCACTCTTGTTGATTTTCCCTCTTGGGGATATTGTCCCTTGAAAACACTCTATAGACAGAGTCTGCTAGTGGGCCAGGTAGCCTCTGGAGCACATCCTTTGTTCAAAGGTGACAAATCCAGTAAATGCCCCTACATTCCATCTCTGGAATATATTTTCTTTGTCGATTGATAATGTTTCCAAAAATGAACATTACAGTGGTATCAGAGCATCGAGCTGGCACAGCCTGTGAGTTCAATTTCAGAGGAGAATGATGAAGAAGATGAGACTAATCTCATATATTTTTGGAATAAAGAAGAGCCTCCTTGAGGAGGAGGAGAAGAAAAGGGGAGAAGAGGAAGGTCCATGCACTTCCCATTCTCTTGAAGACCAGCATGGGAGATGCTTGGATTTCCAGATCTTAAGCAAGTACCTGGGTGACTATAAACCCCATTCTGCAGCATTCAGGAGAGCTAAAACGTTATCAAAGTCTATTCAATAGATGGAGGAGATAAGACCCTATGGAAAAGGAGAAATCAGAGGCAATAGGCTTCTATTGTCTACTTTTGATGGGGTTACTTCAGCTAGATCTTGGGAGAAGAAGTTGGAGGCATTTTTATTGCTGCATCCAGTGGAAGAGAAAGAAGCAGTGGAGATGGAAACGCTTCACATGGAGGATGAAGCATATGTTTGGTGGTTCAAACCATTAGTCCATTCAAGGGTGAGTTATTTTGCAGACTTTTCTCAAAGGTTGATCCAAGCCTTTGATGGAGAAAGAACCAAGGAAGAGAAGCTCACACCACCATGGGAGGAGGATTGCACCAATGCTACTACATCTTTGAAGGAGAAGCCTTCAACATTTACGGATGAAGAAGCCATTGGAGGAAAAGCCATTGCAGCCACATAAGAAGGTCCCAGGATCCACCAAGGTATGAGTAAAGTTCCACTTTCTATTTCAGCAAATAATCTTAAGGATGGTGGAATTTCATATGAAGAGGTCCAAGAATCAAATCACATGGCCACTTTAGGGCCTCATGTTTGCACTGTGTTGTGCAAAGGGTTCAGGGAGGAAAAGAACCCTCATCCTCATACATCTTTGATGATTTTAATTCAGCCTTCAAGATGGGAGTGTAAAATTTTGGAGGATGAAGTAAACCATGACACCTCGATGGAGAATCATGAAGCAAATTTTAAAACCAGAGGAAGAGACAACTGCTACATCATTGGAGGAATCAACAACGCTGTAGAACATGGGTGGAGAGGAGACATCACCTCCATCACATTTGGATCTTCATAGGTCCAACATAGTCATGGGAGAGAGGCCTTTCTTAAGGGGTCTCCAAGGAGCTGCATTTCAAACTCTCATGAAATGCAAATAACAAGAATTGAGTTGGGAGGATGGTAGCCCTCATGGGAGGAGTACCAAAAGAATGGAAAAGAGATGGCAGGATACTTGTATCATTGAGCAGCATAGAGTATGGATGCATGGTTTTCATGTGATACTCATGTCATCCATTGTGTCTTCATCACATGAGTTGTATGATGGATGTATGGGAAGGCAACAAAATACTTTGTTGCTTTGCTTGGGAGAGCAAGGGTAGAATTGCTCTCATACTTTGCATAATGTTGCGAGAGGAGGAAATGGCATTCTCTCCTTGAATTTTGATGATAGGGAGGTACTTACACTTTGGGAGGGGCTTCTTATGTATTTCAGCATTATGAAAAATATCTTTGACAAAGAGCATGTCAAAGAATGGACCTTGGTATTGATGAGAGCCTATGGGTATAGGCCAACAACGTTGTCTCTTTGGAGCAGTGACCTATTGATGAAGTGTGCCTAGCAAAAGTGTGGTAGATACATAACCCACAGGTCCCAGAATCATTTTATATTTTCACTTGATGGACAAAGAGGAGGTGATATGGATGAGGAAGTAGATATATTACTATGCTACATTCTTCTTGACTTGGATTCCCAAACATGAGAAGAAGGATCTTCTTGCAGCACATAGTTCATTCCTCTTCATGGGAGCATGCCAAAAAAATATGGAGGGTTCATTCATGGATCCATACATCAACTTAATCCCAGTATATGGTAAGAAATCTGCTCTTACATTGGCTGATTTGTATACTCTTACCATTATTTTGCAGTGCATGGCTCTACAAGAGGGCAAGCTTTTCAAATTGCTCCATGGACAAAATTGGGCCAATTTGTATCATGGAGACAACCATCGTTTATATGGCCTTGGGAAAGTGTTTTCTTTCATGTATGATCAGTTGATACACTCAGCCATTTTCTATTCATCAGTAGCTATCATGACATACATACCTATTCATGTCACACAAAACAACTTACCATGTGATTTTCTAAAGTAGCAGTTTAGAAAACTGCACTGTCACTTTTGGGAAAACTATTGGTACATTCTTGCAACACATGAAACCTTGAGAATTTTCCTCATTATATTGCTGATCATGACTTCCTTTGCTGATATGGATCATATTTCTGTAAGAAGCATGATTATGAGAAAGGAACATGAGTTGGATGTGTCTTTGAGTGAGAAAAGCTCTCACATTTTCTGCAGTGCATGTTCTAAAAGGAAGATGAGAGGAGGCATGGCTACAACCACATATTTTCTCATTTGTGGGGAACGAAATGGGCTTGGTAATTTTATCCATCCAATGTATGTATATGGGCAGGTGTTTGACCTTATGTTGCTGATTCACTCATCTATTTACTATTTAGTAGTAGAAGTGATATTTGTTGTGCAATACTTACCATGTTATTCTCTGTAGCTGCAGCAGATGAGGTTGCATTATAACCCTATGAGGCATTTTTTGCACTTTTCTGCACATTTTATAACCTACAAAAAACATGTTATGGGGGAATTATATGGTGATATTGTCCTATTCATCATAGATGACATGTCTTGGGCCAGCTGGATTATCATTGATGGAGGAGAGATTCTTGATGATTACTCTTCATTTTTCCATTTGAGGGCAATAAATTTGCAGCCCAGGATCAACATACACTCCACACTTGTCATAATTGTGGAGGAGAACAACATGGAGCAAGTTATAGTGCTTTCCATGATCATATTTCAGCGCACCTTCATTTTTGGAGCTCAAGGTGGAGAGAGATTTTCCATGAGTTGTCTTGTTGGGAGGTAGCTTATATTTTATGATTGATGGCTTGGGGATGAGAGATCCATATGGGGATGATAAGTACCATTATACATCAGATATAATGCCTCAAGGAGGCCCTTAGATATCTCTTTTTCCCTTCATGGAAACTTGTTTCTACATGATAACTGTTTTGGGAATGTTCACCCCAAGGCTAGATTGCATATGTGGAGGGACAGTTTGGAGATTTGATTGCTAATATGGCATACTTTTTCTTGAGGAGATCATCACATAAGGATGCTACAGGAGGAAGGGCAGAAAGAAAATCAGTTCATCCTTGCAATTTCATGAGGGCAATAAATATTTTGAGAGGGGAGGACTCTAATGTTCCAAATTTTTATGGAACATTAATTTTTTATAGGAGATGAATAAAATGGGTAGGGGACCCATTATTTTATTAATTAGAGAATAAAAATCCTCTAAGTATAGAAGAGGATCATATTGGAGCTAGATTTCACACCTCCATGTGTGAAAGGAGGTTTTTTCATAAAGGCTTGGCCAAGGTTGACCAAGTCAAATTGAGTTGGCATGTGTTGGAAAGCACTATGTGGGACAACGTAGGAGGGAAGATTCTAGAGGGAGGAAACCCTAATTTTAAGTAGGGCCCATGGAGGGAAGGCTCACTTGTTTAAAAGAGGAGAAAGGCAGACATTGTGATTATCTTTGATCATTTTACATTCGAGTCTTAGAGACTTGTTGCTGCCTCTTTCTATTCAGCAGAGCTGCAGTGGCTTCAAGCATGAGGGAGTCCTGTTTAGGATTTCTTCTCCTTCTTGAGTAGCTCATGAAGGATTGCACTCCATTCCCCATATTCCCCCATTCATGAAATAGCTTCAGCCATCTACATCAGCGCATTTTCTACAACAAATATTGTGTAGTGTTGCTAGGTGTTGCTGGGGAGGTTTCCACACACCATCCAGAGCTAGTTTTCTAGTGGAAGGAGGTTCCATCCTTTGGGAGATCAGAAAAGGGGGTTTATGAGTAGGTCGTACCATCTTTGGTATCAGGCCAACCACATTCCATCAGTGGCAGCACAGTCCCTCTCTTAGACAACATTCTTCTTGGTGGCTATTTGCTGTGAGGGATTGAAAATCACTTGGAGGGGAAGTCTTGGGTGAAAGGATCATCCTTTCACTTAAAATTTTTATTGGAGAATATTTCTTCATGTGTTGCATCCATTTCAATGTTCTCCATTTATTTCTATTTCTTGAGTTGCTTCTACCCAGCAACTCCGAAATTTATTCATGAGTGCCATTTTTCTTGTATTTCAACCAATCCTTCTTAAGGATTGATGTATTGTATTTTCAGGGGTTGAGATATTGCTCCCCCACTTTATTTGAGCTTCATATTGCTATATCCTTGTATCATTATATTTTATGCAGCGGTGCCTCTATAAACTGCGCAGTCATGGCCTAGGGATTTCTTATGTAGCGGTGTATTCTCATATTTAGATGTACATGTTTCTTGAGGCTTCTAGTGCCTTGCTTGAGTGATCATTCCCTCAAGGATTTGTATTCTATTTGTTGCTATGTCTTAATATGTTGGCCATTGGATTCTCCAGCATTTCATGTGTATATGAATCACTTTTATTTCCATTTTGATTTATTTTTTATTACTGTAGCTGCAATGTTGAGGTTATCTTAAGAGATTCCCAATCTTGTTGATTTTTCCTCTTGGGGATATTGTCCCTTGAAAACACTCTATAGACAGAGTCTGCTAGTGGGCCAGGTAGCCTCTGGAGCTCATCCTTTGCTCAAAGGTGACAAATCCAGTAAATACCCCTACAGTCCATCTCTGGAATAGATTTTCTTTTTCGATTGACAATGTTTCCGAAACGGAACATTAGAACGTGGACGCTAAGATGGATGGTTTGAATAAAGGCATGGAAGCTAAGATGCATGGCATGGAAGCTAAGATGGATTTCATCAAAGATAATATGGATGAAATCGACGAAAAAATGAAAGAAAACCTGGAAGACATGAAAAATGATCTAAAAGAAGAGATCTAAGGTTTGAAGGAAGGATTGACAATGTTTATACAAGAAATGATTACTAATGGAGAAAATATATTAGAGGAAACTCGTGATGAGAAAAAATAAATGTTAGTCGTGATTTCATAAAATCTAGTGTTGGATGGAAGAGCCACCGTATTCCAAAGATGGATATGAGGAAATTTGATGGCAAGGATCCTGTAACAAGGATACTACAGATGCAACAATATTTTGATCTACATGATATGCAAAACACATAAAAGGTATGCATTGCAAATTTACATTTAGAAAAAAATATATTTGTATGGTATCGATGGCTTTTCCCTCATAAAACAATTATCACTTGTTTAATTTTTACAGAGGAAATGATAGCACATTATGATGATACAAATAGAAACACCTTCTTTAGCCAATTGATAAATCTAAAACAAAAGGGTTTAATGGTGGAGCACATTGAGGACTTACAAAAATTGAATATAAGGGTAGCTTATATTCTAGAGGAACACATGATTGATGTCTTCATAGGGACTTTAAAGGATAACACCCAACATGAGGTTAGCCTTTGGGAATTTGATTCATTGGAGAAGGCATTCATGTTAGTTAGAAAAATTGAATGTAAAATTATGGCGAAAAAGAAGCCTACCACTCACATCTATAAATATGGAAGTGTTTATACTCCTAGCCTTTCAGAACCTACAAGATTGACACCACAACAATTGGAAGAGAAAATAGCAAAAGGGATTTTCTACAGTTATGATAGAAAAATACACTAAAGTTCATAAGTGTGCTAAAAAGAAATTATTTTACATAGATTGTGAAGAGGAGGAAGAAAATTAACAAGAAACTTCAAAATAAGAGGCTATACACCAGGAACCAACCCTAGAGAAAGAAGAAATGAGTACGACCATATCCTGTAATGAGTTGGGAGGAATTACCACTCCTAAAAATCTCAAGATAGAAGTTCATATCAAGAAGAAAAAGGTAATAGTGTTGATTGACTCGGGTAGTACCCATAATTGTATTCATTGTAAGGTATCCAGGAATTGAATTGATTCCTATACCCAATACCAGATTGTAAAGTGATGGTTGCAAATGGAGGAACTATAAATTTCTCTGGAAGATGCCATAATATCAAGCTAACCATGGGGGAATATGTATTTGATATTTCAATGCTTTCCATTCCAATGGGAGGTGTTGATGTCGTACTAGGAGTATAATGGTTACAATATTTGGGGATGAAATATTTTAATATTTAGGAACTTTTCTTGAATTTTTTTTCGGAAAGAAAGGAATTTGAATCACGAGGTATCATAGGAAAGCTAGGAAAGATACTAAGCTATAATTTCATGAAAAATCTTCTGAAAAAATAACAACGAGGCGTAATTGTACAATTATGCTCACTATAAGTTCGAACATCAAAATCATGTATTTCTTCAGATCTCCAAAAAGCCTTGGACAATCATTCCAAGTTGTTTGAAAATCCCAAAGGAAACCCACCTACTCATGATCATGATCATGCTATTCATTTGATTCTAGGATGTGTTCCTCCAAACATCAGGCATTATAGATATCCTTACATCCAAAACAATTAAATTGAACGTATGATTGCAGAAATGTTAGAGACTTGTATAATTCAACCGACCCAAAGTTATTTCTCTAGTCCAGTAGTATTTGTGTACAAGAAGGATGGATCATGGCACATGTGTCCAGATTATAGGAAGCTCAACAATATCACTATTAAAGATAAATTTCCCATTCCTGTGATTGATGAATTATTGGATGAATTACATGGATAAATTTATTTTACCAAGTTGGAGATTCGTTCAGGATATCATCAAATTAGAATGAAGACTGGAGATATTCCAAAAAAAACATTTCGAACTCATGACGATAATTATGAATTTTTTGTCATGCCTTTTGGCCTTACCTATGCACCTTATACATTTCAAGGGTTGATGAATTCCATATTCAAACCATTCCTTAGAAACTTTGTGTTAGTATTTTTTGATGATATACTAATCTACAATAGATCTTGGAAGGATCACGTTCAACATGTTGATAGGCTGCTCAAGCTATTTAAGGAGAAAAAATTATATGAAAAAACCTCCAAATGTTTCTTTGAAGTACAAGAGGTGGAATGTCTAGGTCATATTGAATCTCACGAGGGTGCTAAGGTATACCCTAAAAAAATCAAATACATTAAGGAATGGAAAGTCCCCACAACTGTAAAGAAGTTGCGAGGATTTCTCAGGTTAATAGGGTATTATCTGAAGTTTTTTAAGAATTATGAGAGAATAGCATCTCCTTTAACAACATTATTTAAGAAAGATGCATTTTCATGGACTCCTGAAGCAACTAAGGCCATTGAACATCTTAAAGAGAAAATGTGCCTAGCAGCGGTCTTAGCTATGCCATACTTTAGAAAAACCTTTATTGTGGAATGTGATACCTCAAAAAATCGAATTGGTGTTGTTTTAACACAATAAGGAAGACCCATTTATTTTGAAATTCATCCAATAAAATGAAATTATTTACAGAAAGCTATTTATGATAAGGAAATGTTGGAAATACAACATGCACTAAATAAATGACGACCTTATCTAATGGGAAGAAAATTCGAGGTAAGAATTGATCATGATAGTCTTAAATACTTTTTGGAACAAAGACTATCTTCAGAAGAGTAGAAAAAATGGGTCACAAAGATGTTGGGTTATGACTTTGAAGTCATCTACAAAAAATGGAATCTAAATGTTTTTGCAGATGCTCTTTCAAGAACGGATGAAGAGGTGGAAGCATTGCTTTGTGCCATTTCTATTATCCAACCATATTGGATAATTGAATCAAGGGATGAATGGAAAAAGGAAAAAGAAGTGTGGACACTCATTCAAAAGTTGCAACAAGATGCTACTACATCTGATACATTTAGTTGGAAAAATGG
This sequence comes from Pinus albicaulis, assembly GCA_034641835.2. Taxonomy (NCBI): domain Eukaryota; kingdom Viridiplantae; phylum Streptophyta; class Pinopsida; order Pinales; family Pinaceae; genus Pinus; species Pinus albicaulis. The sequence goes on along the minus strand of CM076579.1, from coordinate 600,720,634 downwards.
TTCCTTATGGTACAAATATCGCTTATATCTTTGTAATAATTCCCAACTAAAACAAAAGATTATTTTGGAATTGCACACTTCTCCATTAGGAGGACACACATGATTTTTAAAAATTACCATAGGGTGAAAAAAGAAGTTTTTTGGGATGGCCTTAAATCTGATATTCAAAATTTTGTGGCGAAAAGTTTGGGTTGCCAAAAAAATAAATATGAGACAATTAAGACCCTAGCTCTTCTACAACCTTTATCCATTCGAGGTCAACGTTGGGAGGAGATTTCAATGGATTTTATCACAGTTTTGCCTAAGTCTGAAGGAAAGAGTGTCATCATGGTGGTAGTTGATAGGCTTACCAAGTATGAAAAATTTTGTGCATTATCTCATCCATTTAAAGCAAGTACAGTTGCTACTACACTTATGGAAACAATTCAAAAGCTACATGGAAACCCAAATATTATTGTAAGTGACAGAGATTCCATTTTTAATGGAAATTTTTGGATGAAATTATTTTCTTGTTTGGGTACTCAACTAACTCATAGCTCATCTTATCATCCTTAATCTGATGGGAAAACTGAGATAGTGATCAAATGTGTGGAAGGATATATTCATTGTTTTGCATCTAATAAAAAAGCACAATGGGTCAAGTGGTTACCTCTGGCTGAATGGTGGTATAACACTTCCTTCCACACTCCAGCAAAAATGACCCTATTTATGGCACTTTATGGATATCATCCACCATCCATCACATCATATTTAAGAGAAAATTCTAAGGTTCAAGCAGTGGAAGATCACTTCGAGCATCAAAAACAAGTTCTCCAAATCTTAAAGGATAATCTAAATTTGGCACAAAATCGAATGAAACAATAGGGAGATCAACATCGCAGCAAGAGAATTTTTGATGTAGGAGACTGGGTATTTTTACGACTACAACCATACAAAAAAGTGTCCCTCAAGCAAGCTAAAAAGGATAATAAATGATCACTAAAATATTATGGTCCTTACAAGGTTTTGCAAAATATTGGTACTATGGAATACGAATTGGAGCTTCGTACTTCTTCTCGAGTGCATCCAATCTTCCATGTTTCATGATTAAATAAGGTTATAGGAGAGAAAATTCCAGTTCAAATGATATTTCCAGAACTTGATGAGGAAGGAAAAACCATATTGGAACCTAAAGCGGTCACGGAAATAAGAACTTGAAAGTTACGAAATCGATCAATTTCAGAGTATCTCATCAAGTGGAAGAACTTACCTACTGAAGATTCTACATGGGACGATGGTAATTTTGTACAGAAGCATCCATAGCTACTCAAGAGTTGAGGACAAATATTTTTTGAAGGAGAGGGGAATGTTAGGTCCCTATATTACTAATGTAGTCCCTTATTATTGTTAGTGTAGCCCCTTTATTGTTATTGTTGTACCCCTATAACCCATATAGTTATTATTTTTCCCTTACATTATTATTTTTAGGTCGGCTAGGATTATATTGTGATCCCATGGACTCTTATATATAGAAAGGAGGATTTCTCATTTGTATTGTTATCCATGTCATCCCTCATCCAAAATTTTGGCCATTAGCCCCTCCTGAAACCTTTCAAATTTCCTACCATGGCCTAAGAGACCCTTTTTCCACTTATCGTTGCCCTCCTATGCACCCAGATTTCATAATCGAAGGTCGAAAGGCTCACTGTTCAAAGAGTTTGAATCCGAAGCCATTTTAGGCTTAGCCCCCTGTAGCCAGTCCTTCAAGTGATCCGGGCATGTAACCCTGCGCCAAACCAAAAAGGTGCTTACCGTATATGGTTATCGGTTGGATTCTCAGCCACCCGATTAAACAAAGATCAACGGTCTGCTACCTATTGCCCTAGTGGTCCTCACTCCGTGTCCATCGCTCAAAAACCAGGTTTGTTTTCATCGCACTGCCTTTCACAAGCGAGCGGTATTCTCTGAATCAGAGCGATTCCATTGGGCGCCCTCCACGCGTCCCTGAGTACGGTGTCAAAACCGCTCCTCATCGCGCATTATCGTCCAACTCAAGATGAGTAGCGAAATCCACATGAGCCGTCCGATCCCGAGTGCTCCATCTAACATCTGCCAATCTCCCAAGCCGCACAGGTTTTAATTTAAATATATGGCACCCCGGGCCTGCCATTCCATCGCCCTATAACTCAATTTTAACCATTGATCTTGTTCACGGATCGTAAGGCCCAGAATAATTCATGTGTTCCACTGATCAACCAACTCCGCACCCACGTCATCCTATTACCAGTCTTTCGTACCTCCCTGCCACATGCCCACGTGTCATTTGTGTTTACCTCCACCATTTCCATGCATCGTTTATGTGTCTATGTTGTCTGTCTCCGCCTCGTCCACACATCATCGTCCCACTATGTTTCTCGTTTCCACCCTTCACTTATCCATCACCATGCTCCCCCTCATCGTTTCACTTAGTCCATATCACCACTCCATGGTCACTACCTCATCCATTACCCTGGCGCCTGGTTTTCTTTAACCATTTTGTGGGTTTTGCAGGTTTATGGCGGTGGAGAACCATCAGAATCCACGTCCATCACCACAGAAGTCGAGTACGCTCCAGAGGACCAATTATCAAATGCAGAATTATGGAGCAAGGATCCGAGAAGATATGCTGACATGACATCCATTAAAAAGCCAGGGTTTAAATCTATCAAACCCTCCAAGGTCATTCAAATGCACAGGTTGAGAAGATGAAGAATTAATGGCGCCGATAGAAAATATCAGTGAAGAGCAGGGGGTTCAAGAAACGTATTTAAGGACTTTGGGGCTCTTACATACCCTTTTGGAGGCGAAGTACCAGAATGAAGACCTTGCAGATCACTAGAAAGATATTTTCACAGAAAATCATGCCCTCAAGGTCTACTTCAGCCAAATCCTTTCCAGAAAAGTACAGAATGTCACATATTTTATTCTTCATGTCTTATCCCTGGAGAAGTTTGCACCTATAGCATTTATTTCATGGAGCCGGCCTCAGAGTACCTATAGCTCAGCATATTAATTTAGCAACAAGGGCACGAATGTTTCCACCATTTTTGTTCAAGCTAAACAATTAAATGTTTCATGTACTTCTTTTATTAGCTTTCTCCTCCTTCCTCTATAAAAGGGAAGAAGAAAAACATTGTAAGGGTTCCAAACTTTTATTAGAAAATTGTGCTGTGAAGGGCATTTTTTGTATATATTTTGTAAAACTTTGGTATTGAGGCTCAGAGCCCGTAGGGTCTCAGTGAGGAGGAGTTCTGTCTGTTTTAGAGGATTCTGGTATTTTCATATCTCGCAGTATGTAAACTTATCTTATGTGTTTAATACAATATTCCATTTCATACATCTTCTTGTATCATGTTACTGGAATGCGAGTGGCTCATTGGTTTTAGGTAAGGATTCATCCTAGTTGATGCCCATACTTGAATCATTCAAGTGCTTTAAATATGGCTCAGGCATGATATACTGTTCCATGTTCATTTCATTCATCTTTCTACTATATTAGTTTCTTTGGGAGGGTGCTTTTAAAACGCCATTGTCATGTATGGATTCTTAGAATGATAAGCCCATATGTGGTTCTATTGTGTATCTGGGTATCAGACCAAAGCTAACTAATATCTTCTCAAATTTCCTTCACTACATACACTTTCTGATATTTGATTTCTGTGGCATATTACTTGAACCGGCCCTCTTAGCAGTAAATTGTCTCTTAACTGTCTGATGCTTTTATATCGAAGCTTTGCATTGTGCCTCTGCAACATTACTTTGCCTGTGACAGTTTTTGTGATTGCTGGTCCCATTTCAAATCAATTTCCTTGCGTAACAAGAGATAGTAGGAGAGCCTTTGGATTGACAACCCAATTTTATTATATGCCTCCTGCTATGCTAAGATGTCCTAGGCACTAGTCTATGGCAGCTCTAGACTGTCTCTAGGGTAGACAATAATTGTCGACAACATATTTCTGGCACCGTTGCCGGGGACAAATTTAAGAATATCAGTTTCCCTGGGCCTCGATAATATTTATTCACTCTCTAATCAGGTGAGCACAGAGAGTTGAAGAGTTGCATATCCCTCACCTTGGCGACTCCACACTGTTATTCATTTGATAAATCTATTGGTAGTCCTGGCTCCTCGAAAGCCACATTTAAGGTCAGATACATCCAAATCGAAGATACCCTCAGTGTTTGACCCAGAGAAGATTATACATAGAAGAGGTTGGAAAGAGAGGAAATCAGCCCGTGCTGAAATCCCTGAGTTTTTCGAAGAAGATTGTCCATCTCCTTCTTCTTAAGAAATCCCAGTAGGAAATCCTGACTCCACTGAGGGGAATCCTGAATACTACTCAGATAGCCCACCCAGGGGAAGTGCTAGAACCAAGGAGAACTTTTTCCCTACCCCTGAGGCTGAAGAAGTTAAAGAAGTTACAGAAGTAGCCCCTGTTAACCGTGAATTGTTCCCATCTACGTCTCAGGCTGCTGTAGAGTATACCCCCATTTTTATTCATACTCCACTTCCTCCTACTCCTCTTCCTTCATTTGTACACCAGATTGTTGCATAACCCTCACCTTCTCCGATGGAAAATGTCCCAGCCTTTTTATTGAACAAATATGCTCCCCTGGAATTACCTCAAGTGCTGAATGATATGCCCCAGGATTACTTGAAGGTATTGCCCAAATTCACTGGAGAAAATGAAATCGATGCTCAGAAACATCTTGAGACTTTCTGCTCTTTTGCAGAAAACTTTAATGTTGAGCATTTAGATGTGGTCTTAAGATTATTTGTGCAGTCTCTGGATGGTGAAGCCAGAAAATGGTTCAAAACATTAGGAAACCATTCAGTAACCACCTGGGATGATATGGAAAGTACTTTTCTCAGAAAATGGGGAGAAAAGAAAGACCATGGACAGTGCCTTACTGAGTTCAATAAACTCAAGAAGAAGCCTAATGAAGGGGTGTCAGAATTTATCAATAGGTTTAATAAGTTATATCTAAATCTCCCTGCAGATATGAAGCCTCATCAGAACGATGCCAAAGTTGTTTTCATAGCATATTTTGACTCAGATTTTGGTTTCTCTCTCAGAGAAATAAAGCCTTCCACCCTATATGATGCTCAGTTAGATGAACTTGAGTTGGAAGAAAACTTTTCCTCCACTGGAAAATTAAAAGGAAAAGCTGAACAGGATGGTAGAAGAAGAGGCAAAGAGGAAGTATCTACTTCAAATTAGGATAAAGATTCAAATAAAATGGAGGAAATAAGAAAGATGATAAAAAATATGGTCAATCTAGAACTGGAGGCCAAGAATATAGCCCCCAAGAATTTTTACCATGCTCCAAACAGAGGTTACAATCCTCAGTATAGAAAGCCGCCCCTGCAAATACTGCCAAGGGAAGCTAAGGAGCAACAGGATCAAGTACCACACCCATTGTACCTGGAAGGCCCAGTAAATGACTCTACTGATGATGATACCTATGAACTGCAAGATGAAAATCTTGCTTTTTCAAATAATGATGAAATAGAATGCCCATTACAAGAAGAAGAAGAGGATATCAGAGACACAGAAGATGCAGAAATTGATCACTACTGCAAACAATTTAATGATTTCATGCAAGCACATTTAAATAGGAGATATGATCTCAGATCCTCCAGAAAGAGAACTCGGACTCAGGATCATGAAGAAGAGCCTCCCCAAAAGGAAGCACCTATTTAGAAGGAGCCAATAAAGCAAAAAGTTACAGACAAAGGTAAGAATCCTCTGAACAAACCTTTGCAGTCCATTGATCAAATTCCTTCTTCTTCAAAAGTAGTCACTGCTTCCAATGCTGAGTCTGTATCAAAAGAAGTTAAACCTTCAGCTGAAAATAAAGAGTCAAAAGAAGTTGTAATAGAAAAGCCCCCTCCTGCTTTCAATTTGCAAAAAGAACTTGAGAAAGTCAAAATCCCAGTCCCTTTGACTGAACTGTTAAAACAACCTGTATATCAATCTCAAGTTACTTCTTTATTACTTCCTCCTGAAGCACCAATAATTCCAGACAGTCTAAATCTTCAAGAAGAAAGACCCATGGTAGTTTTTGGCCCACATGTCAAGGAGATAGACCCTTCTACTCCTCCTTTCTACGTGTCTCTAGTTATTCATGACCTGTTGTTACACAATTGTATATTAGATTCTGGGGCTTCCCATAATCTTATGCTTTTGTCAGTCATGGAACAACTAGGTCTACAAATCACACGTCCATATAAAGACCTATACTAATTTGATTCCAAAAGAGTTAAATGCTTGGGGATGATCAAAGATTTAGTGGTCAATTTGGCCCAAATTCCAGCAAAAAGTGTAGTGATGGACATTGTGGTGGTTGGCATCCTAGCCCACTTTGGCATGATGTTGTCAAGGTCCTAGGGAAAAAAAATTGGTGGGTCAATCAAGATGGATTTAACCTATGCCACTGTCCCTATTTTTGGTGGCTAGGAGAGGAGGTTGTACAGAGAAACCAAATTTGTCAAAATGGTGACTAAGGCTGACAGCTCAGAGAATTCACCAGTCTATAGCAAAGAAGGATATTTTTCATGCTTTATGCTTGAAGAAGATCAAAATTATGTTCATGAACCTTCCTTCTATCAAATTAAGACTGAGCATCCTTTAGAAGACCGTGAAGCAGGAATATGGACTCTACATTTTGATGGAGAAAATTCAAGAGAAGGTAATGGGGCTGGAGTATTATTAATCTCCCCTACAGGAAAATGGGTGCCACTGTCTTTTAAATTGGAATATGAAGCTACTAATAATGTAGCTGAATATGAGGCGCTGCTGTTAGGGTTGCAAACAGCTAGAAGTATGGGTATACAATTTTTAAAAGCCTTGGGAGACTTTGAGCTGGTGGTCAGATAGGTCAGAAATCAATGTCAAACTAAACATCCACGACTGAGGGCTTATAGAAATGAAGTATGGGACATGGTGGAGAATTTATTCTCAGCATTCAATATCCAGTTCATGCCCCAGGAGCAGAACAGAATGGCAGATTCACTTGCTGTAGCTGCTAGTACATTTCGTCCTCCTCAGAACCCCCTCTTGAGATATGAAATTGAGGTACGTTATAGACCATCAATCCCAGATAATATTAAGCACTGGAAGGTATTTGAAGATGATGAACAGATGAAGAAATTCCTGGAGACATTGGGAGAATTCTCCAATATGGAGATTGATGATGGTGAAGAAGATGAGGCTGAGAATGTCTCAGGAAATAAGTGGGAAGAGAAAATGGCAGGAAGTAAAGTGTTGCAATTGAAGGGAAATGTGATACCTAGAGGGCTGGTGCCTCTAGAAAGATTATTTGACAAGAATGATGTCCCTTTGCAGCAAAATAAAGTAATAGAAGAAGATCAAGTCGAAGATCTGAATCTGGGTACCAATGTTGAGCCTAAAATTGTAAAGCTATCAAAGAAGGTCCCAGAGGAATACAAAGAAAGATACCTGAAATTGTTTCAATCTTATAAATATGTATTTGCATGGTCCTATCAGGACCTTAAAACTTTTGATGTTAGTATAATTCAGCACAAAATTCCTTTGAGGGAAGATGCAAAACCTTATAAGCAGAAGCTCAGACAGATAAATCCTCTGCTACTTCCCTCCATTGAAAAAGAAATCAAGAAGCTGCTAAAGGCCAAAATAATAGTGCCATTAAGGTACTCTGAATGGGTTGCTAATTTGGTCCCTGTCCGAAAGAAAAATGGGGAAATAAGGCTATGTGTGGATTTCAGGAATTTAAACAGAGCATCACTAAAGGATAATTATCCACTGCCTAAGATGGACCACTTCCTGTAGAAAGTGGTGGGAGCCTCTAGAATGTCCGTGATGGATGGTTTTTCTGGCTATAATCAGGTAGTTGTGTTTCCAGAAGATCAAAAGAAGACTGCTTTCACCACACCATGGGGAACATTCATGTATGCCAGGATGCCTTTCGGGCTGATTAATGCAGGAGCTACCTTTCAGAGGGCAATGGAAATTGCTTTCGTTGGGGAGAAGGATAGATTTCTGGTGGTGTACCTTGATGATATCACGGTGTTTTCAAAAGATGATGCTAAACACATTGAACATTTGCGAAGAACTTTTGAAAAATGCAGAAGGTATGGCCTTTCTCTTAACCCACAAAAGTCTTTATTTGCATTAGAGGAAGGCAAACTTTTGGGACATATTTTAACTAAAGATGGGGTAAGGATAGATCCCAAAAGAGTAGAGGTGATAAATAACATTCCTCTCCCCAGAAATAAAAAAGAAGTGAAAGTGTTTTTAGGCCGTATAAATTTTCTGAGAAGGTTTATTCCTAACTATGCTGAGATAGTTAGGCATATAACAGATATGCTGAAAAATAAGAATGAGGTGCAATGGTCACAAGAATCACGGGAGGCCTTTGCTAGAATTAAAGCTGCATTTGCTGAAGCCCCTGTGCTGGCTGGACCTGATTATACTAAACCATTTATGATCCTTTATTTTGCATCACCTCATACAGTAGCTGGAGTGTTATTGCAGAAAAATGAATATGGATATGAGCAGCCTATTGCCTTTTTCAGCCAGGTGCTTCATGACGCTGAATTGAAATATGATATATTGGAAAAGTAGGCATATGCCCTGGTAAAGTCCCTTAAGGCCTTTAGAATGTATGTTTTGCAGTCCCACATTACTTCATATGTCCCCATTGCAGTTGTTAAAAAAATTCTCATTCAGGGAGACAGTGAAGGGAAAAGTGGGAGATGGATTGCGAAAATACAGGAGTATGATCTGGACATTCTCCCCACCAAGCTGATAAAAGGACATGGGCTAGCAAGAATCTTGTTAGAATCAAACCACCAGGCTCTGGGCATAAACTTGTCTATGGTTTCTAATGAAGATTCTGAAGACGAGAAAGAGTAGCAAGGACTGGAGATGGCTACTCAGAAAGTACACATGAAGTATCTCACTAGTCCATGGTACAAAGAAATAGTTCAATACCTTTTGACACTCAGCTGTCCACCCAGCTGTGATAAAGAAAAATACAGGGCCTTGAGATTAAAATCACAAAAGTACATAGTTGCTAATGGCCAATTGTACTGGAGAGATCCTTCAGGCATCCTATTATTGTGCCTCACAGAGGATGAAGTAGAAAGTATAATGAAGGAATTTCATGAAGGAATTTGTGGAGGCCACTACAGCTGGAGAGCCACAACACATAAAATACTGAAAGCTGGTTTTTACTGGCCAAGATTATTTGGAGATGTTTTTACTTGGGTCAGAGCATGTGATAAGTGTCAGAAATTTGCTGAGAAATAGAAGTTAGCAGCTCTGCCTTTGATTCCAGTTCATGTGAATGAGCCATTTCAACAGTGGGGAATAGATTTTATAGGTGAGATTCACCCACCCTCAAGTGGACAGCATAAATGGATATTAACAGCCACAAATTACTTTTCAAAATGGGTGGAAGCCATACCTGCAAGGAATGCTACTGACGCTGTCATCATAAAATTCATGGAAGAGAACATCATATCCAGGTTTGGCTGTCCTGCTAAAATAGTGACTGATAACGCACAGGCCTTCAAATCTATAAATTTTGTGAATTTATGTCAACAGTACAATATTGCACTAAAGCACTCCACAGCTTACTATCCCCAGGGAAATGGCTTGGCAGAATCTTCCAACAAAACCCTAATGAGGACCTTGAAGAAGACTATCAATGAGAATCAGAAGAATTGGGATTCCCAATTGAAATTTTCTCTATGGGCTAGCAGAATTACCAGTAAGAGAGCAACTGGGAAATCTCCATATGAATTGGAATATGGATGAGTAGCAGTGTTTCCCGTGCAACTGGCTTTACTAGTGGCACGTTTCATGCAAGATAGTCAGGAGGACCCTGATGATATGGTCCAGAGACTTAATCAATTGACATAATTAGAGGAAACACGGGACCAAGTGAATCAGAGGCTATACGAGTATCAAGAAAAAATGAAACATATTTTTGATCAGCATGCAAAAGATAGAAAATTGCAGATTGGAGATCTGGTTCTAAGATGGGATGTCTAGAGGGCTGAAAAAGGAAAGCATGGCAAATTCGATCCATTGTGGTTTGGTCCCTTCAAAATTGTGGAATGGGGAGGAAACAACACTTTTATATTGGAAAATTTACAGGGTGACTTACTTGATGCTCCTGTAAACGACCAATTTCTGAAACCCTATTTCCAATTCTGATTCAGGTCGTGGTGGCCTGACTGTATCATATTGTATATTATTTTTTGTTTGATTGCTGTAAGGATGATGCAGGTGTTATAATGAATCATGAAGAGAAAGGGTTTTGAAGGGCAGATTCTACATAAATGATAATCAGATGGTCTGCAGGTTCTCGACACGCCCAGGGATGAACGTGTCGTCCCCACTTGGAGCCGATGTTATCCATGTCAGCCCTCATCCAAAATTTTGGCCATTAGCCCCTCCTGAAACCTTTCAAATTTCCTACCGTGGCCTAAGAGACCCTTTTTCTGCTTATCATTTCCCTCCTCTGCACCTAGATTTCGTAATAGAAGGCCGAAAGGCTCGCTGTTCAAAGAGTTTGAATCCGAAGCCCTTTTAGGCTTAGCCCCCTACAGCCAGTCCTTCACGTGATCCGGGCGCGTAACCCTACGCCAAACCAAAAAGGTTCTTACCGTATATGGTTATCAGTTGGATTCTCAGTCGCCCGATTAAACAAAGATCAACGGTCCGCTGCCTATTGCCCTAGTGGTCCCCGCCCCGTGTCCATCACTCAAAAACCGGGCTTGTTTTCATCGCACTGCCTTTCACAGGCGAGCAGTATTCTCTGAATCAGAGAGATTCCATTGGGCGCCCTCCACGTGTCCCTGAGTACAGTGTCAAAACCGCTCCTCATCGCGCATTATCGTCCGACTCAAGACGGGCAGTGAAATCCACATGAGCCGTCTGATCCCGAGTGCTCCATCTAACGGCTGCCAATCTCCCAAGCTGCACGGGTTTTAATTTAAATATACGGCACCCCGGGCCCGCCATTCCATCGCCCTCTAACTAAATTTTAACCGTTGATCTTGTTCACGGATCATAAGGCCTAGAATCATTCACGTGTTCCACTGATCAACCAACTCCGCACCCACGTCATCCTATTACCAGTCTTTCGTACCTCCCTGCCACACACCCACGTGTCATTTACGTTTACCTCCACCATTTCCATACATCGTTTATGTGTCTATGTTGTCTGTCTCCACCTCATCCACACATCGTCGTCCCACTGTGTTTCTCGTTGCCACCCTTCATTTCTCCATCACCCTACTCCCCCTCATCATTTCACTCAGTCCATATCACCACTCCGTGGTCACTGCCTCATCCATTACCCTGGCGCCTGGTTTTATTTAACCATTTTGTGGGTTTTGCAGGTTTATGGCAGTGGAGAACCATCAGAATCCACGTCCATCACCACAGAAGTCGAGTACGCTCCAGAGGGCCAATTATCAAATGCAGAATTATGGAGCAAGGATCCAAGAAGATATGCTGACATGACATCCATTAAAAATCCAGGGTTTAAATCTATCAAACCCTCCAAGGTCATTCAAATGCACAGGTTGAGCAGATGAAGAATTAATGGCGCTGATAGAAAATATCAGTGAAGAGCAGGGGATTCAAGAAACGTATTTAAGGACTTTGGGGCTCTTACATACCCTTTTGGAGGTGAAGTACCAGAATGAAGACCTTGAAGATCACTAGAAAGACCTTTTCACAGAAAATCATGCCCTCAAGGTCTACTTCAGCCAAATCCTTTCTAGAAAAGTACAGAATGTCACATATTTTATTCTTCATGTCTTATCCCTCGAGAAGTTTGCACCTATAGCATTTATTTCATGGAGCCGGCCTCAAAGTACCTATAGCTCAGCATATTAATTTAGCAACAAGGGCGCTAATGTTTCCACCATTTTTTTTCAAGCTAAACAATTAAATGTTTCACGTACTTCTTTTATTAGTTTTCTCCTCTTTGCTCTATAAAAGGGAAGAAGAAAAACATTGTAAGGGTTCCAAACTTTTATCAGAAAATTGTGCTGTGAAGGGCATTTTTTGTATACATTTTGTAAAACTTTGGTATTGAGGCTCAGAGCCCGTAGGGTCTCAGTGAGAAGGAGTTCTATCTGTTTTAGAGGATTCTGGTCTTTTGATATCTCGAAGTATGTAAACTTCTCTTATGTGTTTAATACAATATTCCATTTCATACATCTTCTTGTATCATGTTACTGGAATGCGAGTGGCTCACTGGTTTTAGGTAAGGATTCATCCTAGTTGATGCCCATACTTGAATCAGTCAAGCGCTTTAAATATGGCTCAGGAATGATATACTATTCCATGTTCATTTCATTCATCTTTCTTCTATATTAGTTTCTTTGGGAGGGTGCTTTTAAAATGCCATTGTCATGTATGGATTCTTAGAATGATAAGCCCATATGTGGTTCTGTTGTGTATCTGGGTATTAGACCAAAGTTAACTAATATATTCTCAGATTTCCTTCACTACATACACTTTCTGATATTTGATTTCTGTGGCATATTACTTGAACCGGCCCTCTTACAGTAAATTTTTTCTTAACTGTCTGATGCTTTTATATCGAAGCTTTGCATTGTGCCTCTGCAACATTACTTTCCCTGTGATAGTTTCTATGATTGCTGGTCCCATTTCAAATCAATTTCCTTGTGTAACAAGAGATAGTAGGAGATCCTTTAGATTGACAACCCAGTTTTATTATATGCCTCCTGCTATGCTAAGATGTCCTAGGCACTGGTCTATGGCAGCTCTAGACTGTCTCTAGGGTAGACAATAATTTTCGACAACATGTATCATCCAAGAATTGTTCATTTATGTAATGTAAAGTAGTTTTCCACCTCGAAGTGGTTTCTTTCTAAGGCGTTGATCTCTCTTTTCTTCTATTTTTGAGCTGGTTTCATAATAGCGAATAAACTACCTTTACTTCCATAATATACACCTATTCGGTGAAGGTGAGCTTGTCCTACCGAGTCTAGTACCTCTTGAACCTTTGGTGCTTCATCTTCATCTAATTTACTAGAGTCATCTGATCCTTTGAGTATCAAGTCTCGAGTCGTTTCTACCGATCCCATTTTATTTATTACCATTGGGACGAAACCTCATAGTTACATGAGGTCATTGATGTTGAATCCAGTGAAACGATAAATCCAGAACCCAAATTTGTTTAACCAGAAGTTGATCCGAAAATTGTCGTTCTTTTACTAGAATATCTTGATCTCGAAGTTGAAAAACAAGAAGTTATTCCCATGCCGGAAGATGATCAACTAACTCATCCTCAGTCATTTGTAACTATCGAGTCTTCCTCTTTAATGCAAAGTTTATCACCTGGAATTTATCTTGGGCTTGATGGTGAAGTACTTCCACCTGGTTTAATATCAATTGAGGAAGAACCTCACGAAGACACAAACCCTACAACTCCAACTCATTTTGGTTTTGGGATTCATCTTTATCTATATTTTCCTCGTTTGACCCACAATGCTCCTGTCAAACCTGCTCAGTCTCAAGTTCCCATAGATTCTTTAGAGTATTTACTGGGTTATTTAACCATGGCTGAGATAACTTCCAAGACTCTACCATCTATTACAGCTGCAACAACATCTATTGTTTCTACCTCTTCGATGTTTTATATGACCTCTGAGTCTCATGTTTATGATGGTTTGTCCATCCCACATGGTTAATAATATTTAAATGGAACATACTTCAGTGCCTCCTCTAGTCCAGGAACCTCGCCCATGTCGCCATCTAGATTATTATCTATTTCCTCTCTTATGAGTATTGAACAACCTCATCCTTTATATATCTCTTTAGCTCAATATTAGGCTAGTCCATCTATTTAATGTCCATATTATCCAATTTCTACTGGAATCCCACTATATGAAGGTCAGTATGCTTAATATCATTATACTCCATATGTTGGGGGGGCAACCCATTTTTACCCTCTATGGAAATAATCCTTTCTTTTTAGGTAAATATTATGCCGGAATGCATGTTTTTCAATGGTAGCCTACCTTGTTTGTTCATCCACAAATGGTTGTATAACAATATCAACCAGTTCAACCTGTTCCATTTGTACCTACTACGCATGTTATTGCTTCCTTAGCCATAGCTCAGCCTTCTTAGGTAGGTACTTCAACCCTTAACCCTCAAGTTTCAGGCTACAGACTCTATCTTCCCGGGCTAGTTTACAATAACTGTCTGTATCGCAAATTTCACAACCACGGGCCAGTTTACCCTTATCACAAGTTTCTACTTGTCCCGTCTATTCATAACCTGGTCTAACTTATACTAGCAGGAAATAACCATATTATCAAATCCCATGGAAACCACAACAACCATTGCAACAATATGAACCCTATCCTAGACTTGGTCAGCAATCCTATGTTGGCATTGGTTAACAACAAGATTATGGAGGTTCTAGTCAGCATGCCTATCAAGAGTTTGTTCAACAAACTTACCCCTATCAGGGTTATCAGTAGTAGAATTCTTATGCTGGTGCACAACGGCCTATTGCTGAGGCAATTCCATCTTACCCTAATTACTCTAAACCTGATCTAAACCAAAAATTTCCATTTGTTGCAACACTAGAATTACCTAATTCAAACCAACTCACTAATTATCCCATTCATTATTTACCTTGGTGGCTGGTGATTCCTCATAAATTACCGTCTAATATTTTGAAATTCTATGGAAAATCTAGAGAATATCCATCTATGCATGTTATGAATTATCATTTATGGTGTTCATCCAACTCCTTAAATGATTATTCTATTAGACTCTCTCTTTTCCAGCGAACACTCACTCGTTCAGCTCCAAAGTGGTATATTGAATTACCCCAAGTTTTTTTCGATAAATTCACAGCTTTAGCCACCACTTTTCTAACCCACTTATATTTACCAATCATATATGAAATTGGAATGGAACTTTTTACCAAATTTAAATAGACGACTGCTACTCACATATCAGATAATGTTCATGAGTGGCATCATTGTCATTGAATTGTTAAAACCTTTGTTCTAGATCAACTTTTAGCTAAGTGTTTATAAAGTCCTTATTTCCATCTATCACTGAGGATGTGGCAAAAGGCAATGTTGTCACTGAAGAGAAAGTAATTTATCATACCCAGTATCTGGATTTGATTTGTACACAGTCTGGCACTCTCTATGAAAATATTTTGAATGCACCGTGACCAAATTTTAATGTTCCTCCTTCTTCATCTGGTAAGGAAATTCATGCCGACAACATTGTGATTGCTTCTCCAAGCACTCAACCAACAATTTGATCATCTATTTCCAAAATTATTGTGTCTAATCAAACCCCTATTACATCTGATCTTGTGTTTTCTTACGAAATACATGCTTTGTCATTTGACAAGGGAAAAGGTGACAAGGAACCTAGAAGTAAGAAGAAAGGGAAAGATAAGAAAAAAAAAATTCACCCCAACATGAAAAATCATTTGATACATCTGGTACTTATCGGAAACCTCATTAACCTTGTTTGATATGTAACGAGGATAATTTTACGCGAGATTTTCCTCACCGCTTAGAAGTCTCAAAACTTCTTAAGACTTCTCCCGCATGTGCAGTGTTGACAAATCCTTTTCCGAACCTAGAAACACATATGGTTGCCACAGATCCCGCTTCTAGTTCGCAAGTACTTATGTTATCCACCACTAAGCCCAAAATTGATGTTTTGGTGTCCACTCGAAGTAAATATTAGATTAATCCTCTTTTATCATCGAATGGTTAGGCTATAGATCAACCTAGTACTTCGAATTCAACTTCATCTGATTTAATTCCACCACCTATTATTCCCGAGTTAAAAATAAAGCCATGAAAGGGAGTCATTTATAAATAGAATTTCAACCCTCGAGCTTGTGCATATAAAAATTATAATGTAGTCAAATACGTGGCTCAGTCACCTTCTTCTATGTCTATGCTTGAGGTTCTTTAGAATTGTCCCTCCCAAAAGCACGCTTTGTTGTTGGTAATTGGTGGAATTGATCCTGTTATCACTCATTAGTTTTAGCACTTTCATTGATATGGTCATACATGTTTTTCACCTAGGTTGATGTGGTCTCATAAGCCATTTTCATGAAATGTGTGACTAAATTTGCATTTGATGGTGCCTACCTTAAGTTTAAAACACACCTTCAATCATGTCTTTTCAGTCAAATCAACCTCATACCATATAGTTTTCATCCGCATTCCCTTTAATCACAAAAAATTCCACCTGTTATTTTTCCATAGTTTCGTAGCGAATTAGAAAGCAAATTAGCAAATTTCCGTAGCAAATTTGTCAGGAGTCAGACCATTTTCTCTATGAAATTGGGTTTTCTGCAGAAAGGGTTAGAGTGGTGTGAGGTGTCAATGTTTGATTATACAAGTAAAGGGTGAGGTCGTTTGAGCTAATTATGATGATTCTAAAACATGCATAGCCATATTTTGATGTTATTATTTCCTTTTATGGTCACATATGCCATCATCAAAATCCGAGTTGTCAAAAAACCTTTTAAACTTTATGCCAAGCTGTTCTTTGTCATTAAGTGTTTAATCCTTGCATGTGAAGTATCCCACTGTCGATATTTGAGAGTTGTTTCACAACATCAAGCAGGTTGTTGTTCAAATTTGATTATGTAGGTGTCATCAACAAGTGAGGCAGCGAAGGTATATAAAGAATCCATGGCATCAAAAAATAAAACAAACAAGGGTTGTTACTGCGTAAGGTATGAGCCTATGGATTTGAAGCTTTTGAATGAAGATCCCACTACTATGGAGGTTTTTAGGAAGGTGGGTTGCTTATAGTTCTGCCAAAGGTTACAGGGTTTTCATCTACAGGTATACAAAGACTTTGCCACCAATTTTATAGGGACAAAATCAAAGGTTGGGATTTTTAATCTCACAGTGTCACCGAAGATCATATCACAAGCCACAAAAATTCCTAGAAGTGGTTAAGAATGGTTTAAAGGCAAAAATTTCAAAATTCAAGGATGTGAATAATTTCTCACGTAGGAGCATAAAGGAGCTGACATGATAAATGACATCCCCAGAGGTTATATGAAGGATAATTATGCAAATTTGCTGCTGGTGATCCAAAAATACTTCACCTACAAAGATAGATTCCAAATGGTCTATTCATATCATATTAGAATCCTTTTTTCATTTTTTTGGTAAGAAACCACTTGACCTACATTTATTTTTATAAAGGAGTTTGGGAAAGATGTCAGATAAAGTTCAGGTCAAGTGACAAGGTAATGAGACCTCACTACTTCATCATGGTCTGATAAAAATTTAAGTGTTTGAAGAGTTGAAAAGGTTAAACAAAGACTGGACCTCTTTTTTGTTTATGAGTGAATATGAAATAGATGTAGTGGCTCCCAATAAAGTTTCAAAACCTAAAACTACTACATCCCCAGTTGCAATAGAAGAGGTTGAAGAAGAGAGAAGATAGTCTCCCGCAGAACCAATGGACATTGAAGAAGAACCTCTGGAAGAAACTGATATCCCTCAGCCAACACCTGCAAAACAGAAACAGAAGATTAGCAAACAAAGCAGTAAGAGGATAACAAGGAGTCATACATTGAAGAAAGGAAATTTAGAAGATATCCTTCAAGCAATAGATATTGAGGAGTCCCCAATAGTGCAAGTAGAAGACATTGAAGGTGATGGAAGGAAACTGAAGAAAGGTAAGTCTATCAAGAAATTGGATTTTACAGGAGAGGATGCTGACTTCATATTTCAGCCTAGGAATCCAATGACCAGTTTTGAAAAGAATTCCATGGAGAGAAAAAAGTAAGAGAAATTCAGTGAAGGTATGTAGCCAAAAAACATCATATATTTGTCCCCAGAAGTACAAGAAATTTTTTTCACTTGGTAGAGAAAGGGAAGATAGAAATTGATTGAAAAATCAGAGACAGAAAGCCTCAAAGAACAGCCAAGGGAAGAAATAGAAGAAACAATTGAGTTGAATTTGGAAGCAGAGAAGCACAGGTCTGAAAAGAATGAGTTTGACCAGATGATGAAAAAATGGGACAGACAACTCTCAAATGTTTCAGAATCTATGAGTAATGCCAAAAGACTACTAAAAAGGACCCAACCTCTAAGACTTATAGCCAAACATACCAGGAGGATGAACCTACATGTGCAAGATGAAAACAAATCATTGGAAAATCAAGTAGAAGACCTTCAAGAACAACTGGACATGATTGAAGATGAGCTGGAGAAGAGGGGACTAAAAATGAGAGTAATTGAAGAACTTGAAGGTCAACCCATATTTAATGAAGATGAAACTCCCAAAGATTGAAGAGCTGAAATGAGATATTTTTGTTAAGGTTTAAGCTTGTAGGTGATATAATTTTGGCTCAGAAGATCCAAGTTTGAAGAAAATTAAAAAATCTATAATTTCTGCCTTTTTAGGAAGTTTCGTAGCAAGCTCCAGGCTTGAAGGCCTAAAAACGCTAGGGAATTTCTGAAGATTCTTTTTTTACTATAAAAATATTTTTTTAAAGGTCTAATGAGAAAGGATGATGGTATTTACCCATTTTGATCTGAAAAACATTATTTGGCCAGCAGAGGTGGTAGAAGGAAAATACAAATGACAAAAACAACCTCGCTACTAAACTACGCTACGAAAATGCCTAAAATTATTTGTTCTGTATCGAGGTATTTTTTAAATGATTTTTAAGGTTTTAAATTGTTTTGAAGCTCTACCAACCACGTGGAGGTATTAAAAGGTATCTGTGGAACAATCTAACATAGATTTGGCCTTCAAAAAAGCTATCTTCTTCACCAACTCAGCAAAGGGCAGTCAACAAGTGTCATGTCATCTTTTCCTTAAATATAGGACGACTATTTCGTAGTTCATTGAGGGCATTCATTATTTGATGGTGGATAGTGCCATTTGAGCACCTAAATACTTTTGATGTAACTATGAACTTCTTTAGTTAGTAGTTGTAATAAATATAACTAGAGTCCTATTAGGAGTTTAACTCTTAATGGATAGGTGTATTTTTATAGATGTGTCAATTATGATTAACTGTCAGTTTGAAGGTTCGATGATTTAGATTCCTATGTAATGTAAACAAAGTCTATTTATAGAAAAAATCCAATATCAAAGGGTTGGAGAGTATTGTAGGACACTGCTATTTTTGTAAAACTTTCAGCTTTAGTAATATACAGTGGATGTTTTGGCCTTCTTCACCTAAAATTTGAATGAAGTGTTCAATGAGTTATTTGTCTTGTATCTTTCATGTTTAATATCTGCAGTTATTTTATATCTAATTATTCAGAACTCATGGAAACATGATCTGACCTCCTTGATATGTAAAACTATTGTTTTATTCTTGTATTGTGTATGTGTACCATTTTTTTATTTGAAACTTCCACTGCCCTTAGTTTCCACAAGAAGGATTAATTCATTGACTTGTTTGATGTTGACTCCATTAACCCAATGATAAAAAGTCCTTTACATTTTCAACCTGCAATTAATCACAATGAAGTTAGCCATCTAATAGATTTTTCATTGAAAAATCACAAGTTATCTTGAGAGAGTCCTCTCAGAATGAAGAGGCTAATCTTCAGTGAAAAGTTGGTATGAAATATTTACTCAAAGTTGACCATTGAAGCAACCCAACAGGACTCAATTTGGTGATAACAGATCTGACGGACTCTAATCTTGTAGTCTTTAACCATGCAGGTTATGTGCCAAATTGCTAGCACAATTAGCATTTTGGATCCAAGTAAATGTCCTGAATCGCCTCATTCCTTAGACTATTATTGATGAAGGTTAATCTACTTGTATCATGTCTATCAGTTGCTGGAAGTCACTTGGTTTGCCACCTTTATCACAATCACCTACGCCGTTGAAAGATTTTGATGGTGGTATATATAAGCCTTGCGGAATTCTCAGTAACCTGCAAGTCAAACTAGGGGGGGGAATTTTTACTATTTAAGTTGAGATCGTTGACGGACCCCTTGACTACAATATCTTACTTGGAAGACCATCAGTTTACACTATGGCTATGGTTGTATCTACTTACTTTCGCATGGTTTCCTTGCCCCATAGGGCAACATTAAATTCATTGATCAACTCACCTTCTTTGCCTCTGGTTCCTAGGTAACTGGAAGTGTTCTGCTCATTCACAGACCCTTGCCATCTCTTCATAACATTGGTGTAGGAATCTTTAAGGATTATTCCTAATGGGCACCTTTTCATTACCATCTCTTATGACATCAAAAGAAATCACAAAAATAGAAACCTGCAATATAATATCTTCCACTTCATCTGATTTATGGAAGGTTCCCAATGATTCCAAAATTGATAGGCTGGGTGTAACTATGCCACTAAGTCCAATTGAGCTCCCATAGAAATAAATATTTTTGGCTTATGCAACCAATCCTGATCCTTTGTCACCAACTGTTTGGATTTATTGTTCTTTGGATTATGGTACTTCTTCTGACCCTTTTTCACACATATTCTCAACTGATGAGAGAATTATGGAATCCATGATGCCGAAAGAAGAACCATGCATAGACTCTCATCACCGATCTCATCTTCCATATTACATTGAAGATAGTCCAACTGAACTATATCACCCTACATCTATTGATTTCTTAACAAATTCCATTCCTATCCATGTTGTCGATTCCAAGCGTAATCCATCAAATATCAAAGAAATGATTTCTATCGATATTTCCACCAAAGTTGGTGTAGTAGAAAAAATTCACGTTGACGCATCTTTTTCTCCATCTGAGCTTGACACTTACCACTCTCTTTTCCGTGAATTCTATGATATATTCTCTTGGTCATATGAGGAAATGTCACACATATATTCCAATATCGTTGAGCACAAGATTAAAATGTACACGGATGTCAAATCAATACAACAGAACCTCCATCATGTTGATCCTAAGAAGTTTGTTGCCATTAAAGAAGAGGTTGAAATTTTTTTGTGTGCTAGTTTTATTTACCCTGTTGTGCATATCGATTGGGTTTCCAACATTGTCCCTATCATGAAGAAACAAGGGAAAATTAGAGTGTGCATTGATTATCAGGATGTTAATCATGCTTGTCTGAAGGAAAACTATCCCACTCCCTTTATCAACCAAATCATTGAAGAATGTGCCAGATGTGAAATATTTTCCTTCATGGATGGTTTTTCCGGTTACAATCAGATCAATATTCGCACAGAGGATAAAACAACTTTTATTTGTCCCTGGGGCACACTCGCTTATTGAAAACTTCCTTTTGGTTTAAAGAATGATGAGGAAACCTTCCAGAAGGAAATGAATTATGCTTTACATGACATCAAACACATTTTTCATCCTTATCTGGATGAATTACTTGCTCATTCATAGAAATGGGCTAACCACTCACTATATTTTATGGCAATATTTTTACGATACGATCACTACAAAATACGTCTCAATACACACAAATATGTGTTTTGTGTTGGTTTCAGTTGTTTTCTTGGTTTCTTCATGTCAAAAGATGAAATTCGACTTGATCCCTTGAAGGTCCAGGCCATTCTAGATTTACCCACACCTTCCAACCTAATTTAGTTACATAGACTCCAAGGGAAGGCTAACTTTCTAAGGAGATTCATTCCAAACTACACTGAAATGGCTAAAGGATTTAATCGACCCTTGAAAAAGGGGACTCCATTCGATGAGGTTATGAAATATTCTTTTGGTGCTCCTAAAAATACCCTAATCTGAGCATAATTAACGTATCCCCCAAATTATCAGAGTGATTATTTCATGTATCTCACTGCTGCAGATACAAACATCTCCATGGTTTTATTCTAGGAAGAAGATGGGGTTGGACATCTAATATATTATTTGAGTCGCAATCTAAATTCTATGGAAGTTAAGTACACTTATGTTGAGAATCTCTCTTTAGCAGTCATTGAAGCTGTACAAATATTTCACCACTATATCCTGCTCTGAAATACCATTGTCATTTCTAATTGCAACCTTATGACATACATTATGTCACGTCAATTTTGAGGGAAAATACTCAAAATGGATAGTCATTTTGCATGAATTTGATTTGGAATTCATCAAATCCAAGTCAAATAAATATTTGGTTTTTGTTGAGCTTATCTGTGACCTTCCCTCGAGTAGCATTGAGTCTACAACGGAACCATCCATTCCAGATGAGTCTTTTTTTTTTATCGCATCATTTGACCCGTGGTATGGATATTATCTGATCTATCTCTAGACCTAAACTTTATGACCCGGTACCTCTCTCTCACAACAAAAAAATATTCAATACCAAGCCAAATATTATATGATCATCGATGATACAGTTTATCGTCATGGTATCGATATGTTTTTACATAGATGCATCACTCATGAGGAGGCTGAGAAAGTTTGAAATTATTTCCACACTGGTACATGTGGTGGAAATTTGTTTGGTTTTGATACCACGTAGAAGATTCTCCACGATGGTTACTTCTAGCCTGCCATATTTCGTGACTGCATTCTCGTGGTGATAAGTTGTCACGCTTGCCATATATTTGAACGTAAAACCTGTGTTCCACCAGCATCAATGCATCCTATCATTATTGTGGGACCATTTTCCGAATGGGGCATTTACTTCATGACATGTAACCTTCACTCGTCCAGGGGGTATGGCTATATTATTATGGCGGCCGACTATTTTACCAAGTGGGTCGAAGCAATGCCTACATTTTAAAACACTGGTGATACAATTGCATTTTTTTTATTTAACCATGTGGTTACTCGGTTTGGTGTACCGCAAGCCATAGTTCTAGATCATGGAAAGAAATTTTTCCACTACATGATGACTCAATTGACTACCAAGTTAGGACTGTCACATGATGTTTTACCCCTTATTATCTGTAGGCTAATGGACAAGTTGAAGCCATCAAAAAAATTCTTTTGCATATGTTTCAATGAATGATTGGGGTTCATCAAAGAAACTATCATTTAATCATGTACTCAGTTTTGTGGGCTTACCGAAAATCAGTGAGAAATGCAACTAGATTTACTCCCTTTTTGCTGGTTTAGGGTCTAGAAGCTATCTTACCAATTCAATGTGAAATTCCATCATTGAAACTCGTGATTTAACTGCTACCTGACACTTATGATGAAGAGGCACGTATTTTAGATCTCATCCATCTAAATAAAACACGTCCTGAAGCTACATTGGCCAATGAAGCACATAAGAGATGAGTCAAGGCACAATATGACCACAATGTCAAGTCTCACACCTTCTTGGGATGAGACATGGTCTTGCTTTATGATCAGGAAGCTGATACAATAGGAACATGCAAATTTGAACCATTATGGCATGTCCAATATATTTTCAAGTGTGTTCCGGAATAGGGCGCCTATGAGTTGGTAGATTATGATGGGATTCCATTGTCGTAGCCTCGGAATGGGTTGTATCTTAAACATTACTGTGCTTGATTCTGTGTAGTAAACAATGTATGACACTGTATATATGCTTTGATTGTGTGTGTGCCATAGTGTGTCTTTTAAGAGTTTTCATGCGGTTAGTAATCCACTTTGCATTTTTTTAGATGGCGGAATCTTCGAAACCAATTGTTGTAATGTCGATGGTGCTATTCGTAGTATGCAGAATATGTCCTCTATAACATGGACCATCTTCACTCCAAGTGGCAAGTTAGAGAGTTTCCAAGGGATTTTTATCAGTCGATCCACCAAAAATATCACTAGGTATATCGCATTGATTGAACTCCTCTCTAATGCCATTTCACTTGGCATTTTCCGTATCATCATCATGATGGACTCACAAATTGTCGTACTACAAATTACTAGTGTTTATACTTTTTGAAATTGAAGTACTCATCGCATGTTCCTTAGAGTTTTTCTTTTGGAAAGACATTTTGCTTACATCCAATATCAAATCATTTCTAGAAACAATAACACCTTGACTGATTCTTTAATGAATTACGTGTTAAACAAACATTTGAAACATATATAAAGACATATTTTCAATTGACATCACACAATTTAATAGGATTTCACATAGCCATAGGAAAACAATGAAAGTAAAATATATAGATAATCGAGTTTTTTACCAAAATTTGTTTCCAAGACATGTTGGACACATGACCTAAAAATTTATGTAGAAATATCATATCCTAAGTAGATCTAGTGGTGCTCATGATAGCATGTCACTGCCTGAGATATCATGTGCAATAACTTCATCCATCAGCTAGTCACACCAATAGTATGGCGATGCAGCCTCATCAATAACTCCTCGAACCAGATATCTAGTATCCTGAGAGTCAACCCCTCTACATGGTTATGTAACTCATCCAATGTCACTGTCAAATCCAAATCTCGAAGGACTGATCTACTGATAATCCTCCGCCCTAGTTCTCCCACCTTTCGTGCACGACCCACTCGTCGAAAAATACCCACATCTACATACATAAAACATATTTATTTTAGTCTTGGAAACATAAAAAAAAATATATATATATAAAAACCCAAAAAATAAAAAACATGGTCAAAATATTTTACCTATAACACCCCATTGAGAACCTGCTGGTAAAATCAAATCCAGGTATTCACGAAAATCCATTCCTACATATGGATACTCCTCTATGACAATATATTGTCATCGGAGCCAAGTAAATAATGCAGTGGAGAATCAGATCGATCACTATCCAACATGTCTAGCCATAAAATATACCCACTGCTACATCTGCGGATCCTTAGGAACAATTACACCTAATGTCACATGATGTGGATGCATCAATGGAACTCATTCCAGAATGAAATTGATAAGGATCGATCCATATCTAAAATTATTCATCTTTCCACTTTTTATTTTGGTCAAATTTTCTTTCATCTGAGAGAGTACTGCTTCAGCCTAGTTGAACATGGTCGACTTCAGACAATCAAGCGCATACTGCATGTATGATCTGTTTGCGACATGAAGTGTCATGCTGCTAGATAAATTTGTGATGGTGAAATGGAGTGTTCACAAAGGTATCACGCACATCTGAGATATTTATATTTCCATACTTGCTAGGCTCTATACTTGGCTGACAAAACTGTTGAATTTAATCCTTCGCTGTCTCACCTCCACAGATGGAACCTGCAAGGGAAATTGGGGCACCTCATCTCGATAAAAATGTCAGAAAGTAAATTTCATCTACCAAAATTAGGAGTAATTTATCCCCAATATGAAATTCCTGTTGTGGCAGATCCCATGAGTGAATCAAGAACTGCAATAGTTCCAAATGTTGTCTCATCCATGATAATCTAAAGTACTTGAGTAAACCACAATATTTTAGAGTTTTCAGAGTGCAGGAGTATTTTTGGAAACCATACTATGTTCCTCATGTTCTCTTTCTCACCATGTAATCAAAATTATGATCTAATCAAAGCCTACAATCAAACCATAAGCTTAGTTAGGATCCATTTCAGCCAAAAAACTGAAGATATTTTTGGCATAAAAAAATGTACAAATTTTTCAATTGCACCCAACGCACCCCTGTTCCCTAGACAAAGCACTGAAAATCACCTTAGCTTCATTTCAGTTTGTCTACAACACACTTTTCAACATTCGGAGGTGCGTTGGTCATAGTGTGTTGTATATTTACCCTAGGAGCCCCAAAACCTAAAAAATTAACATAAAACTGAAAAATAATGCTACTAATAGAAAGAGAAAGGTCAGATCTCTTACCTGGTCCTCACAGCATGACGAATAGTCCACAGAATCTATCGCAATCAGCTACTGAAGTTCGAGTGAAGAACTAGCTCAGAGCACTAAAAATATGAAAATAACTTGTGGATTTTTCTTTTTATCCTTTTTTCAAACACTCTAAACATGAAAAGGACCGAGTTTTAACTGTCATTAAACTTGTGAAAACATAAAATAGCGACAAACTTGCCCATCATGACAAGATCGAGTTTCAATTTCACTAGAAATTTTAAAACATCAAATAGAAATGGATTCAACCAAAGGGTGGAATTATTCATCAAGCATACATTACCCTCCTCAATATTGTTAAAAAATAAAGAGGTACTCATTAGCCATGACTAGGGAAAATGGGAAAGGGATAAATCACTTTATGGTAGCAAGTCACTCTCGAACATGACACTCATTCACTTCATCTCCATGGTTGTCAGGTTGGGTTATCTGCTTGATGGTCTATCATACCTATGGTCTATTATACCATCCATCACTTTAGTTTTGGGTCAATGTTTCCAACTCATTCAGTTTCTCCGATATGTTCAAGAGAAGTCACTCAGTAATTCCTCATCCTTTCAAATACTCATAAACCTTCATTTCATGACTTCCATCCCTGAACATTGCTTCATTAGTTAGATTTTGTCTCTAAAATCATTACTCCTATTTCATTTCGTTGATTGAGGATACATGAAGGCCCTCCTATGACTAGTTGCTTCTTCTCGACATCAGCTCATCATCTTGGAAGTTGGCCTAGAAACACCCTTCTAGTACCTTTAAGCTTGCATACATCAATGGAAATTTTCTCTCTTCCGACGATAGGTTTAAATCACTTTCCATCAACCGAAATACTTTGTATGGATTTTGACATCAAATCATCTATTCACACCATGGAGATTGTGTTGCAGTACCTTGAGATCCATTATCATCATCGATGGTTTCTCTCGCGTCTGATAACGAATTATTTCATTGGCTGGTAATCAGATGATGTATTCCCATTTTCAACTTCAGATCACATATTAAAATGGTTAGAATTGTAGCTAAGTGATTGAGTGAACGAGATAGAAGACCCTAGATCTATTGTTAGCCATCTGGGTTGCAATTTTAGGAGTAGTACCACATCATCCATACGATGGATTTACACAAATAGTCATCCTATCTTGGGTCTATATCTGTAGATGACTTTATGATGTTATGATAGTTTATGTGTTGAGTATGGGTATTCATTCCTTGGAAATTCATGTCCAAAATACACAATATATCATGATGTAAGGCATTGTAATTGATGAAGGTCACCGTACGCTTCAGATCCTACTCATCACATCGTAAATCATATCACCCAATATTTTCATTTTTGACTTCATGCTTTAGGGGGCAGTTATTATAGGTTAATTTGGACATCACTTCCGAAACTCAGATCAGTAAAATTAGGGTCTATCATCATCTAAATCATTTTCTACATGCCTTAAACAAGTCATTGCATTGTTGGTTTTTAATAATGAAAGTTTCACTAATGGAAGTTTAGATGAAATGTTCCATTGATCCAACAATGCATCCCTAGACGGTAGTAAGTTCTTTGTAGAGAACTTACTCCCATGCAATGCAACATTGCACAACACCTAGGCCCACCTAACAATGCATAGGTCAACTAGGAGTGATTTTTTCAAAGGATTCCGAGAATCTTACGACTTTCTAGTGACTTCTAGAAATTGTTCCAATCATCATGTTATTTGATAACTTCGAATATGAAAACCATGGAACCATTAAACCACTTATCATCCTATCCCATTGAACAAGGAAACTTCCTAAACCATTTATGGAAAAGACATTCAATGACCAATTAATGCCAAACTACCTTCATTATTTATAAATTGAGCACTGATCATAGTACACAAGGGAGCAAGAATTTGAATGTGTAGAGTTATGCTTGTAAGATTATAAATCTTTGAGGTATTTTTTGCATGTAATGTTATGCTCCTGGAGTGTTTCTATTGATGTGACGGGATAAGACTGAAGCTGGAGTGAGTTGACATTGAATCGATCCAACTGGTTGTAAATTCTCCTTCTACATTACAATAAAGAGAATTGTTCCTTTTCTAATACATGTGTTCATGATTTTATATATTCATTTTCAAATGCAATAGATTTAGTTTGATTAAGATGAATAGTTCATATCCCTTTGTGTCATTTTCTGTCTTCTATTAGAAATTGCAGGTACCAATCAAGCGAGTTTAGCTCAATTGAGAGTGACAGGAGTGACAAAAGGGAGACGAAGAACAACAAAGGATCACAAGTAGGTGTTCTTATATTATCCATTTATCTTAAGGAAAATGTAAATTGTCTTTCATCTGTTTTTATAAGTGCACACTTAGGGAAACTTATATATCCATAGGTTTGATTTCCGTAAAAACAAGATACTCCTAGAAGGAAAGAAAGTTCCAAATTTTCACCTCCAGGTTGCATTGTTATGCCACACGGGACACCTCTGTGTTCCTTCAAGTGAGCTCACCAATATTATTTTGGAGGCGCACTACAGTCGGGTCACTAGACATTTTGGGGTAGAGAAAACAATTACAGTATTGTAGAAGTTTTTTTATTGGATGAACCTTTGACATGATGTTGGGAAGTACACTAGATATTTCACTTCATTGCCATTTCCAAGCCAACCATTAAGAATCAAGGCCTATATAACCATGTTCCTAGTCCTAATCTAGCTTGGGAATCCATATCCATGGATGACATGTCGGGCCTTACTTCCATAAGCATGGAAACGACTGTGTTTTCGTGGTGTTCGTTAGATTCTATAAGATGGCCATTCTTGTGGCTTGCAAGAAGAGTATCACACTAAAAATCACTGCTACCATATTCTTTGAATGAGTGTGGGTACACTTTGGGATCCCATAGTACATTATATAAGGTTTGAAATTACATTTTGGTCAAGTATTTGGTGGATGATGGATACCAAGCTCACTAAGTCGACGACTTTGCACCCCCAAAATAATGGCTAAAAAAACGTCATCAACTGGATGATCATATACATTCTAAACATGTAAAACTCGAAGCATATAAAATGGTGTGATGAAAGCATCCCCAATATCCAACACACCTATAACATAGCTCTACATATCTCAACTAACCACAATCCCTTTCAGATGGGATTGGGATTCCAGCCATTGTGTCCCATTGATGTGGCCATACCATTTGCAGCTACTCAGGAAGATTCAGCTTATGTCTAGTATGAATATGCTAGGTTTAACAACTTCATTGAGCACATTTAACACATCTGACAGTATTTACATGACCTATTGGAAGAGCTAATGCTAGGGAAAAGCAACGACATGATCAACATCAGGTGCCATAGAGGTTCTAGGTGGGCAATAAATTTTGGCTACATTTGCAAGAGTGCCTCACTAGATCCCACAACAAGATTTTCCCACTCTAATATGGGTTGTACACCATCAATAATGCCACAAGCAAAAATTACTTTGAGCTCATCATTTCACCATTCCTTGTCCTGCAGCTAATGTTTAATGTGGACAACCTTCGGCCATACTTTCCACCATTACTAGGCACACCTGACATTGCAGAACAAATCACAACAACAAATTTAAACCTAGAATGCATGGAACATGTGACAACTGATCGGATCAATGAAACTTAGATAAAAAATACTCGCCAATAAAGGATGTAGCTATAACGAGTTTTCAAAGTGGGCCAACTCCTTCACCACAGAAACTGGTTCACCAATGACTAGGTCAACAGAAAGTTCCTCATCGCATGGAGGCACTACATGCAATGGCGATCATTACTTCCTAAGGAGGGAGGACACTGATATAGGTGTATATTGGTGGCTACCCTCCTATTCCACCTAGACCTCCAGAAGGTTTTACCATTTTCTTTGCTTATAGGAACATTTAATATTCTTAGCAATTTTTCGGGTCTTAAAATTCTGGAGTAGTTTTAACCCTGTAAATGAATATCATAGGAAGGGGCTTGAATAAAATATTATAATACTTGGAGATATCTTTCCAACAAGGTATCGTACATGCAAAACGTATATAATATGATCAAGTTATGACCCCGGGATGTTGGCTTCCCAACTTACCCCAACGAGGTCGACAAACCCTTGGTTTTCCATCTACTGTGGTTAGGGTTTTAGCTCTTTAGGGTTTCTCTTGTTTTTAAATAATAAAAATTCACTTGGACCTCATTTTAACACATTTTAGAGGCATGTAGCCACCACATCTCTTCTCAAAGATAAGCTACCATCGCCCAAGATAATTTATTTTCATTATGTTTGTAGGCATATTTCGGTTCTTTGATATGAATGAAATGAAGTGCTATTTCTATTGCATCTCTGTATTTAAGGTTATATCACTATTATGTTGTGTTCCAATTTATGTTTGGATTAGTGGAGCGTGCCAAGTGAAATGAATTACTTGTTGATATGATAGTTTGATTAATAAAATGACCAGATGTCGTTACATATATCAACCCATTCATTAAGTGAATATTTCTAAGAAAAAGATATATACTTCTACCATGAGACTGTTTGGTTTCTAAAATTTCATCGAACAATTTTAATCATAAACCTATTGTCAGACATGTTATTTTTTCAATAATTGTGCATATATAGATGGAATCTAGTCATTTCTCCATTCCTATGGGTATGCCTAGTTTTATGAATATGGAACCATTATTTAAGGTACAAGATACACTTTCCATTGATTTTATTATTAGTAATGGTGTTATTCATGTCCCGTAAGAAAAGTTGATGGTCCTCCAAGGTGTTGTTTTTTCTTTGTCTTTAGTGTTAGTTCATCCCTATGGTTTGGATATTTTTTCAACCACAATGCTTTTCGTTTAGGGGGATTGCATTTATAACATTTCACAATAGTGTCAAGTATAATAAAAAATTCCATACTTCAATGGTATATACAATAGTGTTGAGGGTACACTAGTATTTTTGTAGGATAGATATATGGTGTTATAGGGTACACTAGTGCTCTGTTTTCCATATATTTTCATAGGTGCACAAACACACACTCACAATTATTTTAACCTAGATTAGAAAATTATGACAACTTTGTATTTTGTAGTGATGATAACTATGTATGGGAGCTATAACTTGAGTCCTTCAATGCATCATTTCCTTTCCCAACACGACCATCTTCCATTGGTAATGGAGTTAAATTTTTGAATTGACATTTTTCTTCAAGGATATTTCATGATAGATAAAGCATGCAACCGTTGTTGGATTTCCTTTGAGCGCACAAATACCACAACTAGGTCATTTTTATTTCTTTGGTTAATATATTGCATCATTGTATTTAATAGTTAATTCATTATTCTTATATGAACAATAAATCGCTATCAAATAACAGAAGGATGGAGTAGCTGTTTTAGAGATATATAATATGATTTGATTAAAAATTCATAGGGATATTTCAATTCCCATTTTTCTGTTTCACTTATTTAGAGAAAAATACATATTTGAATACAAACTCAACTCAAATCAAACTAAATAGAGAAGCTTAATTATGAATATGTTTCTCCCTCCACTACCTTATAATGTTTCTTTTATGAATTTTACTTGAATTTCACTGATAATAACCTTGATTTATATATTTCTTCTAGCACCAAATTGACATAAATTTAAACATATGAATATCTCATTAAGTATGAACTAAATTTTATTCAAAGAATCTCACCTTTATCTAAGCACGTGGTAGAGAAATTTCTGAACTATGAACTTTTATTAGAGGAGTTGTTTGTTTGTTTGTTTTGATTAGAAAGGGGTTTTATCTTGGTTTTGTGTGACTTTAAATTTATAATTTGTAGCATGTTGAGAAATCAGAAACAATAATGTGTGACATTTACCTTACAGAAATTTATGTTGAATGAAAGGATACAAATATTAACCAAGCTATAGTACGATTTGGTAAAGGAAGAGGAACATCTTAAAAATATGCCTAAGGATACACCATATAAAAAGTTTGAACACAAGTAATATATGGATTTTTCTTTTGCAGATATGTTATTTTTTCTACCCAAGATATCACAAGAAGAAAATTATTGATATTGTAGGAATTGTTTGAGGACCTCATTGAGGTCGATTTTTCTCATGTCTTACTTGACAGATACCTTCTCATGATAGGAATAATTTAAATATAAAATAATATGTTCTGGATACAAATCATTTTCAAAGTCTTAGGATATTCCAACACATAGGAAATAGTTAAGTATAACTTGGTCTAGTGTGAAGTTAGGTAAATTGTGTTTCTTTAATATGTACTTTTGTAAATTATAATCCAGTGGTCATGATATGTAGTGATATAATGCTTCATTATCTCCTCGGTGTTACCAACACTTGAATCATGGCTTAACACCCATTTGGTCCATGATATTTATTTAAAGTGCATGGAGGGTCATTTGCCCAGTGACCATTTATGAGATAAGCTTATGTAAATTTTCTTTCTTTGCATTAATAAACTTCCTGAAGTGGCCACGTTGGCTCATGTCATAGATTTTTTCCCTCCTTGAGGGTTTTAAATACGAAAAATACTGGTGTAGTGATCTGTGCTCTATTTGTGAGAAGCGACCTTTGGTGTTTTGATCTAGGGAACTTACCCGGTAAATTCATACATGGTATCAAAGTTGTTTCAGGGTCACATCCATTTTTGATCCAAATTGGAAGTTGATTTTGATTGCGTGTGACTGTCGCTTTCTAGATCTAGTATTTCTGACCAATTTTGGGATGGGAAATTGCTCTGGTGTTTCTCAAGCCTCTGTTCAAGTGAGGAACCCCTTTTTTTCATGTGAAAAGGTTTTCGATTTCCCTAACTATGTCATTTTAGATCTAGAGGTATAAGGTATTTTTTGTAGTTATGTTTATCTATCCCTCTGTTTATTTCGATTTATATTGATTTTTTATTGTTACCAGATCTATAATTTCTTCTCTACCGATGCTCCTTGCTCTGCCCTCTGTGCGATTTGGAAAACCAGAAACATAAAGATGAGATTTTTCTTCTACGTTTATTTTTTTCCCCGTGAATTTGTACGATATTGGGAACTCAGAAATAACAATAAAAATATCTAGTTTCTGAGCTGCATAGTTTTCTCTTCTTCTTTTTTGCATGGTTTTTTTTTTGCAAGCAAAAGAACACACACCCCAAAGAGAAAAAAAAAACCCTCTTCCTTTCAACCAATTAATAAATCTTTTAGCTAGATCACTTGGTATAAAGTTACTTTATGAGAATAGAGGTATTCGCTTCAAGTCTTTTTTTCAAGTTATTTTTTAAAAAAATCTTTTTGTCAAGTTCATTTTTTTTTAGAAAAAAACCTTTTTGTCAAGTTATTTTTTTAAAAAAGCACATGTAACTTATGTTTTAAAGTTACTTTATGTAATAGTGTTTCTAACCCATTATAAAAGGTGAGTCACTTACAGTCTAAATTCAATTTATCTT
The DNA here is from genome assembly GCA_034641835.2 of Pinus albicaulis. NCBI lineage: Eukaryota > Viridiplantae > Streptophyta > Pinopsida > Pinales > Pinaceae > Pinus > Pinus albicaulis. The sequence continues at coordinate 600,687,414 of CM076579.1, read as the reverse complement.
TTATTTAAGTTACAGTCTACCTGGTCATTAGTTCATAAGGTAACATTGTAAAAAGTGACTCTCACTTATTTATAAAAGTAGGTCACATAAACTAGTATTTAAAAAAAAGGGGAGCTTATTATATTAAGTATGGAAAGGGGGGGAATTTAAAAAAAATGTCCAACTTCATCATCAAATTTCAACCTATCATGTCACTACTTGGCAGCTACTACAATTTTTCTTCAAAAATACATAAATTCTTCATCCGGAAGTTGTTCTTAGAGCTGTTTTTTTAACTGGCCTAATTTTTTGAGATCTTTCCATTGCAACAGTTAGTTTAAACCTTTACAACTTCAGTTTTTTTGAAATGGAAAGTGCATGCCCGATTATTATTAACATCAATAATTATTTACAATGGCTATCCTATATGGTAGACTCACTTAGAAGTAAAGGCCTTTATAGAATAGCCTCAACACTAGAATATAAACCTACCAATGAAGATAAAAAGGCTAAATGGGAAAATACACAAGATCAAGCACGAGGGTTGATAGTAATGTCCATTGCTCAAGATCATAGATTTCATATCCAAGAAATTGACTCCCCTCATGAAGCTATGAAAAAGCTAAATATTTTTTTTGACATTAAAACTGAATTCAGAGCCCACCATTTTGAAAATGAGTTGTTTAATTTGGATCCTAATGATTTCTCCAGTATTGAATTTTTTTTGTCCAAATTCAAGACCCTTAGACTTCTCTTAGAAGGTTGTAAGGTCAAAAAGGAATATGGTAGTATTATTTATTCCATTCTTGCTAAGTTAGGACTTACATAATATGTATTTGTTTCCACCTTCCATTCCACTAGAGAAGCCCCCATTTCTCAAAGAACACCCTACAAGTCCCCCTTTTTTGATGAATTTTGTGATTATTTGATAAGAGAACAAGAAACAATCTTACACCTTGGTCTTATTAATACTGGAAACTCTTCTAAGAAATCCCTAACATCCCAGTAGCAACCAAATCCAAATAATCCTAAGAATAAACATCCTAAAAAGAATGGTCCTAAACAAAATAAGGGTCTTAAGGAATCTCAACCACAAACTGAAAAATAAACTCAATTAACTGATCAAGTAAATTATAAAAAAGGGAGGAAGAGAGATATACATTGTACATTTTGTAATCGCAATGGCTACATAGAGTCATAATGTTTTAAGAAGATGGAAGCCTTGGAAGTAGAAATGAATAAGTAAAACATCCATTTGGATAACTCTTCAACTTCATCTTTTGGAATGGAACTTTATGCATGTGGTTGTCAAGCATCAAGATCTAGTTATGCATTGAATGTATCTTGTTCTTCTCATTCTCATGAGTGGCTTATTGATTCTGTTGTCTCTTACCACATGGCCAAAAATAAAGCCACGTTTTATTCTTTAAATGATTGTAACACCAAAATATTTATGTTGGTGATGATATATCTTTTATTGTTATAGGGTCTAGAACAATTCATCTAGATAATTATAAGTTTAATAATGTATTATGTGTCCTACCTTATCCTACAACCTTCTATATGTTTATCAAATAACTCATTTATGTGAACGGAAAACCATAGAATTCTCACGTCATGATGTTCTAATTAAGGACCTAAGAGATCCTAGACATATTTTAGCTACTGGAATTGTTGATCACTCCACAAGGTTGTATAATTTTGACAAATATGGGTCATCAAGTCTTCCCTCCATTTTTGCTGCTAATAATGTGTAATATTCCAAAATAGGAACAGCACAATAAGCCTGCTGAAATAATGCAAGCCTGGGAGATTGATGCACAGAAATGAGTTTACATCCCTTGGATCCCTTAGATCAGAAAATCATGGGTCTAGATCCAAAATGGGAGCAAAAAAAAATCAAACTAGGTGTGGTAAACAGATCTCCCACCACTTAGTCTAGCTAAAAAACACCCCACAAGAGGGGCTGCAGCTGTCCACAAAAAATGCTTTAGAAATAATGTAGTCTTGGAAATCATCAGCAGGAGGCAATCAAATAAGGTCAACTTATGAACATACAACAAAAAATAAGAATTACAATGAATCTCTTTCAATATATAGTAGAATACAAGAGACAATAGAGCAAGAAATCTTCAGAAAAGAAGGCTGCAACACATAAATAAACTTCAAAATGGCTTAACAATGTTATTTTAAGGAGCTACAGTAGCTGAAAATTACATCTCAAATCTAGGACAGATATGTGGACAAAACAGTAGATCCATTTCAGATCTAGAAACTAGAAAGACTTATTTACAAGATCCCCTTGGGGTTTTGACCAAATCATGCATTACAAAGAGTAGATCTGAGTTTTAAGTTGCAGATCTGCAAAATGCTTCAGGAATTTCTGAAGATTACTTTACATTAAAATAGATTGGATCTAAACAGAACATAGATCAACAAGCTAATCCATGGATCACCAAAGTGAAAGGAAAAACTCAGAACCAGAGATCTCTCATAAAAAATGGGGTCAAAACACCCTCCAAAGTCTCCATTGAAAATAGCGCAGTTCCTCGAAGGAAACTGAGCTCTAGCTCAATTAATAGAGTTGTCTTATGCCAAGATACAATTTTGAATCTCAACAATGGATTCACTCTTCCAGGAGGTTAAATGACACACTCACTGAGAAGAGCCATCAATACAAGCTAGATCTAAGTAGATCTAGAATCCCACTTGCTGCATCCTACAAAAGCAAACAAACCCTCATTGGATTTGCTTTGCAGTTGGAAGTAGAGCTTGGCCCAAACCCTGATAGTGGATCAATTCAGCAAAAACTCCTCCAAGACTCCTCAATGGAAGAGGTGAAATCCCTTCATAGGTACTCCAAGTGCTAAGCAACACAATGCTCCACTAAATAGCAGAGAATAGTATTTGTCTAAACAGACAATATACTCAGAAACATAGACAATCAACAACCTCCTCTTGCTGCCTTCACCTTCCTTTTATAAGATGAAAGCATTTGAAAACCTTAAACCACCTTGATGAGTTAGCTCCTTTCACATGAGGGGCATCCTTCTAGAACTGCACTGTCCCTTCATGAGGTACATTGAATCTAGACAGCACTGTAGATTTGGTCAAGGTTGACCTAGTCTCATAGCTCAAACCCCTTTCACACCTGCAAGTGATTTATTTACATAGCTTTGAATTATCCTTGTTCATATGGGCATTGATTTACTCATTCTTTTCAGGAGCTTTACATGTCCTCCTTTATTCATTTATTCATGCAACAGAAAGTAAAACAAAAATGCATATTCCTCTTAGCTCAGGCTAAGTAGGAATATTACAGTCCTCCCCTCCAAAATGTTGCTTTTCCTCAAGTAATTGATAGGGTGAGAGCTATAGTCCTTCCCCTCATCCATTGATGACATCCTCAATGATCAAGTCCTCCTCATAATCCAAGTGCTCATCAATCCAATACATCAGGAATCATTCCTCCATGGTCAACATAAGATGTGCATAGTCCATCCCATAAGGAGTGAAAAATTCAACAGAATTAAACATGGCTGGAGCAATTCTTTCTCTAAAACATGTAGCATGAGGCACATAGAGAAGTTCCAATCCATGTGGTACATACAAGCTATCCATACTTCCTCCATATAATCCCAAAAATAGTACAACTATGTCATCCAAGTATTGGAGCAAAATTACAATTATGCAAACAGAAATTTGACCTTGAAGAGGGGGGTCAAATTCCCACATGTGATGCCAGTGCAGTGCACCTCCTGCTTGCATTAGATCAAGCTATCGCAAGTGGAATTTCCCCCACACATTTTCTGCATAAGTCATCTCAACATAGCTGTAGATATCAGATATTTTTGGTACCTTTGGGAAGCACCCATCATGAAAATGAATCTCCCTTTGCACAACAAGGGAGTGTCCAAGTTCAACATTTCTATTGGCCCTCAAAAAACTACGAGATCCACATGATCTCTCACCCCATTTAGCAATAATAGCCTACAAAAAAATTGTAAAAGAATGCGATAAATCAGAAAATAGATCTTGCTTAGCATGATCAGATCCTTTACCATCATAGTTCTTCATACACATGGATTTGTGCATGAGCATTTCCCTCCTCTCAAGCAAAGGAAGAACTGGCTGAAATAACTCCTACAAAGAGTCCATTGGCTGCTCAAATCCTCCATAGTTAATGCACTCTTGAAAGTGCTGATGTAATTCCTCTCTCATCCCCTCCCAATCAAAGCTCTTCATGATCAGGGTGTATATCTTCATGGACTGCATATGGCTGAGAAGGAATTCTTTGTGTGCCCTTTGGAGTATCTTCTACTTGAGCTCAGAAGCTCTAGACAGGAAGATCCTAACATGAAAGTAGATGACTCCCCCTTGGAATAAATATCCCTCTTCTTGCTGCAGGTCATCTAGTATCATACCGGTGTGGAGATATTTGGTATACTCTACAAGAAGTTGAGATTTCCAGTACAAATCCACATTGCTCAACAAAGACAGCACTGATGATACCTCCATGGAAGTTTCTGTCATGCTTCTGATCTCTTCTCTGACATTTCCAATGCCAAATATGTGTGTTTTAAGGCTAATCCTCCCATTCTCCTCCTCCCATAGCACAGATCTAGAAAGGAGAGAAGGTGATAGTGATAGAGTGAGAGGATTCACCTCACTCTTGAGCTGTCCCAAGCTCTCCAACACTATAGATTGGTCCCCCATTTCTCCAATCCCTTTTGGATCTAGATTTGGAGTATAAATTTGTGAGGCTTCCCCCACAAGATCTGAATATGGTGGCCTCCAAGGTGGTTTGCCACTAGATAGGAATGTCCCATGCAGAAAGCTCATGAACATCAGTGAAGGGATTGTGAGATCCTTGCTTCCACTGTCCAAATCCATCTCTGTTTTTTTTGTGGAAGTGCTAGGTGAAGGATATGTATGCATGCCTTGCATAATTTGGGGCTTACCACTCTTCATGTCCACCCACTCCATCTGCAAAGCCTTCCAATCAGTGGTGACCTTCCCCAATGTAATCAACCATTGGACATCCAAAATGATATTGGTGTCTGGTATGTCAACTACAAAAAAGTGATCCACCAAAGTTTAGGACCCCATAGTAACAGAAAGTGATGGGACATATAGCATGCATTACATTGTCCTATCTCCTGGGACCAAAACAAATAATCCCTCAAAATTATCAGTGGGTATTTCACTCCTCTGCACAAGATGAGCATCAATAAAGTTGTGGGTTGCCCCACTGTCAATCAGCATAGATACCCTCTGATTCATGATTGAACCTTGTACTCTTAGGGTCAAGTACTTCGGCACTCCTCTCAAAGATGCAAGAGTTCCACCTATTGGAGCAAAGGCTCCATCCCCATCTCCAGATGGTGTTGGGTCTCCCTCCACATTATCAGTGTTGTGACCCCTCCTTGGTTCATCATCTTCATCTTCCTCCTCAAAATCTAAGAAGACCTCTATGTAGTGTGCTTTCCCAGCAGCACATCTATGTCCAGGTGCCCATGATTCTTGGCAAGTGAAACATAGTCTCTTATTTCTCAGCTCCCTCCTGAGTTCAATATCGAGATGTTTCTTTAATGAGATCTCCTTTGAAGGAGCAACTTTCTCTTCCTTCCCTTTAGAAAGGTGAGGGCCCTTGCTCTGGAAAGTTACCTTTGCTTTTGGCAAGGCATCTTGGAGGTCTCTAGCCCTCTCAATGGCATCATGAAAAGTGGTGGGCTTGGTAGATTTAACCAACCCATGCAAAGGTTCATGCAAGCCATCGATGAACATGTACACCCTCCTTGCTACAGATAGATCATGAACCATAATTGATAATCTCAGAAACTCAGAGATATAAGTTTCTACATTTCCCGATTGCTTTAACTTTGCAAGGCTCTTGAAAGGTGCTTCTAGATCCTTTCTGTCAAACCTCTCCACCAGTATTCTAGTGAATTCAGAGTAGGCAGTCACATTGGCATCACCCAATGTAGAGAACCCATGGAACCACCAATTGTGTGATTCACCATCAAAGTGCATCGCTGCAATCTTGATGGCTTCACTCTTAGGGACTTTGTTCAACTCAATATAGATGTCCAGCTTTTCTACCCAAGCCTTGGCAGAACTAGTGGGTGACCCATCAAACTTGGGAAAAAAGAACGTGCCCATAGAGTGATGTCTATCATGATTATGGAAGAACCCACCATCTCTATACTGCTGCCTTGGCCTTCTTCTGTCCTTGAGGTGACAAAAGTCTTGGAAACTCAAGTGGTCTCTGAATCTCTAATTATGATATTCATATTCCACAAAGTAGTCTTCAAGGGATGCTTTCTCTTGTGGTCCTTCATTCTCCACAGCCAAGAAGGTAGGCATAATGGAGCGTTGTGGAGCGTTGTGGGGCTTGTGGCTGGTTCACTCGTTGTCGAATCCAGTGGTGAGACATGTCAGAGCTTTCCCCAGGATGAAATATCCCAGGATATCCCCTCATTCTATCCACCCTCATCTCTTTTATCTCTCTATCAAGATCTTTCATGGCCACCAAAAGAGTTCTTGTAAACTCTTCTCCTTCTTTATCACTTGCAGTCTCAGGGGATTTACCCTTGTATTGATCATTAGTAGTGTAATAAAACTTCTTGTGACTTATGTTCTAATACCTCTTCTCCCTCTTAGTAAGAGTTCCATATTCTTCTGAATGCAACGTGGTTGTGGTGCTCCAAGGAAATCATAGGATGTGCCAAGAAAGGAGCTCTGATACCACAATATTATTCCAAAATAGGAACAACACAATAAGCTTGCTGAAATAACGCACTCCTGGGATATTGATGCACATAAATGATTTTACAGCCCTTGGGTCCCTTATATCAGTAGATCCAGGGTCTAGATCCAAAAGGGGAGAGAAAAAAAATCAAAATAGGTGTGCTAAACAGATCTCCCACCACCTAGTCTAGATCAAAAACACCCTACAAGAGGGGCTGCAGCTATGCACAACAAACGGCTTCAGAAATAACGAAGTCTTAGAAAGCATGAGCAAGAAGCTATAAAATAAGGTCAAACTATGAACATACAACAACAAATCAGAATTACAATGAATCTCTTTCAATATACAGTAGAATACAGGAGACAATAGAGCAAGAAATCTTCAAAAAAGAAGGCTGCCACACATATATAAACTGCAAAATGGCTCAACAAGGTTATTTTAAGGAGCTTAAGTAGCTGAAAATTACATCTCATATCTAGGATAGATCTATGGACAAAATTTCAAATCGATTTCAGATCTAGAAACTAGAAAGACTTATTTACAATATCCCCTTGGGGTGTTGACCAAATCATGCATTACAAAGAGTAGATCCGAGTTTTAAGTTGCAGATTTGCAAAATGCTTCAGGAATTTCTAAATATGACTTTACATTAAAATAGATCAGATCTAAACATACCATGGATCAGCAAGCTAATCCATGGATCACCAAAGTGGGAGGAAAAACCCAGCACCAGAGATCTCTCATCAAAAATGGGGTAAAAAAACCCTCCAAAGTCTCCACTATAAATAATGAAGTTCCTCCAAGGAAAATACATTGTAACTCAATTAACAGAGTTGGTCTTATGCTAAGATACATTTTTGAAGCTGAACAATGAATGCACTCTTCCAGTAGGTTAAATGACACACTCACTGAGAAGAGCCATCAATACAAGCTAGTTCTAAGTAGATCTAGAATACAACTTGCTGCATCCTACAAAAGCAAAAAAACCCTCACTGGATCTGCATTACAGTTGGAAGTAGAGCTTGGCCCAAAGCCTAATAGTGGATAAATTCAGCAAAAACTCCTCCAAGAATCCTCAATGGAAGAGGTGAAATCCCTGCATAGGAACTCCAAGTGCTAAGCAACACAATTCTCCACTAAACAGCAGAGAATACTATTTCTCTAAAAAAACAAGATACTTAGAAATATAGACAATCAACAACCTCCTCTCGCTGCTTTCCCCTTCCTTTTATAAGATGAAAGCCTTTTCAAACCCTAAACCACCTTGATGAGTTAGCTCCTTCCACATGAGGGACCTGCTTCTAGAACTATGCTGTCCCTTCATGAGGTACATTGAATCTAGACAATGCTGCAGATTTGGTCAAGGTTGACCTAGTATCATAGCTCAAACCCCTTTCACACCTGCAAGTGATTTATTTACATAGCCCTGATTTATCCTTGTTCATATGGGCATTGATTTATTCATTCTTTTCAGGATTTTTACATGTCCTCCTTTATTCATTTATTCATGCAATAGAAACTAAAACAAAAATGCATATTCCTCTTAGCTCAGGCTAAGTAGGAATATTACATAATGACGAAATGAGGAAACTTCGGCATGAGCGATTTAGTCTCTTAAAATATCTCTCTCTTCAAACACTATGTAAATAAAATATGGTGTCAGGCCTTCCTATGGTATCTTACCAAGATGGTGTTTGTTTCACTTGTGTACTCGGAAAACGTCATCATAATAGTTTTGACAAACATGCCTCTTAGCATGCTTTAGCTCGTTTGTAGCTTGTTCACCGTGATTTATGTGGTCCAATTCCAGTTGTTTCTTTCTATGGATACAATTACTTCTTAACATTCATTTATGTTTTTTCCAAACACACTTGGGTATACTTCTTAAAAATCAAGAGTGGAGTTTTTAACATGTTCTTGGCCTTTAAGGCCTTTTTTGGGAAAAAAATTGGACATCAAATTCTTATGTTAAGATGTGACAATGGAGGAAAATATGTTAAAAACAAATTTATCAACTTTTTCACTAAGCATGGAATTCAATTGCAACATATTGTTATGTATACTCCACAACAAAATGGTGTAGCTGAAATAAAGAATCACACTCGAAAAGAAATGGATAATTATATACTTCAATCTAAATGACTTAGTCTTGATTTTTTCACAGAAGAAATTAATTGTAAAAATCACATAGTAAATCACAGGGCCTACTAAGGTTTTAAAGAATATCACTCCAAAAGAAGCCTAGAGCTCAGTCAAACTAGATTTATGTCACTTTCGTGCTTTTGGAAGTGAAGCTTGGGCCGATATTGAAGATAAGAAACATAAAGCCTTAGAACCTAAGAGTGAAGAATGTATTTATGTTGGATATTATGAAGATGTTAAGGGATATAGAATTCTTCAACTGAAATAAAAAAATTTAATCATTAGAAGAGATGTAAAATGTGATGAAAATGTATCGGCTTGTGAGCCTAGTTCAGTGGGTGCACCATCTTTGGCCTGCGATAATGATAAGGCATATGTACCACCTCTCTATATCGCTTCTACTTCTGATAGAATTCTTTCTACTTCACATGATGAAAATGAAGATGAAAATCCTCCTCCACCTACTCAGGATATTCCTTCAGCTCCACAACTTCGAAAATGGGTCTACTCTACTTGGGATGCAACAGGTTCTCTTACAGGTGACCATGTAAGTCAACATCGTACACGTTCTTTGTTTAACATAGAATCTTATTTACTAGCTCAAGTTATAGAAAATTATGATCCAGATACCTTTCAAGAAACTTTAGGTCATACAGATTGGGATGAAGCTATGAATGAAGAATATCGTTCCTTATTCAAAAATTATACTTGGTATCTTATTCCTCTTCCAAAGGGAATGAAACTTGTCAGATTCAAATGGATTTATAGAAAAAAGTTTGGACGAGATGGAAATTTGGATAAACATAAAGCTCATATTGTTGCTAAAGGATTTTCACAAGTTGAAGGCATTGACTATACTAAAACCTTCTCCCCTGTTTCCAAAATGAATTATATCCTCCTTGTTCTTTCCCTTGCTGCCTCCTTTAAATGGGAAGTCCGTCACTTGGATGTTAAATATGCCTTCTTACATGGGGACTTGCATAAAGAAATCTACATGGAACAACCCCCTGGCTTTATCCAAAAAGACTATAGCCTTGTTTTTTTCCTTAAGTTGTCTCCAAGCCCCTCAGGCTTGGTATGCCAAAATGGATAACGTTCTCTTATATAATGGCTTTTCTAGATGTCAATCCGAAAAAACTGTCTACACCAAGAAAGTTGGGAAGTCCTTAAACATCCTTGTTATTTATGTTGATGATAATATCCTTACTAGTAGTGATCTCAACCATATAAAGAATGTGAAGTCTAGCCTAAAAAATAAATTTGAAATGACAGAATCATGACACATGCATTATTTCCTTGGTCTTCAAGTCTTGCAATCCAAAGAAGGTATTACCCTTTCTCAGTCCAAGTATCGGTGTGATCTTCTACACCACTTTCACATGGAATACTATAATCCAACCCCTTCTCCCTTGTAGTATGGATTCAAGATTTTAGTCACTTGTACTTCCCCTGAGGTTGATGCAACCTTATACTACCAACTTGTTGGTAAAATTCTGTATCTAATCCATACCTATCCTGACCTTTCATTTTCCATTGGTCTTATTCCTCGGTTTATGCAAAATCATCATGAATGTAACTAGAAAGAAGCTAAAATAATACTTCGATATGTTTGAGGTGCAGTTGAGTTTGGGATTCATTACAGTGCAAGAGCATCACCATTGTTGGTTGGTTTCACTAATTCTGATTGGGCTTGTGACCGTGATGATCAAAAGTGTGTTGCATCTTATGTATTCACTCTTGGTTCAGGACCTATTACACGGAATTTTAAGAGAAAAATGCCATATCGATTTCTTCGATAGAAGTAGATTATCGTGGTGCTGTTGAAGCCAACAAGTAATCCATGTGGCTTCATCAGATCCAGTCCAAATTTGGTCTTCATCAGCAACATCCAACTACACATTGCTGTGATAATCAGAGTGTCATTTAACTATGCAAATATCCTGTTCAACATCAGTGAAAAAAGAACATTTAGCTACACATAAAATTTATTAGAAATATCATTCATGATCGTGTTCTTCAAGTGCACTATTGTTCAACCAATGATCAAGTTGGTGATATCTCTACAAAGGCTCTCACAGAAGCGAAGTTTAGAAAATTTCGATCTATGCTTGGAGTTCAGGAAATTTATCATTAGGGGGGGTAGGATATAATGCCTCCTTCCTTCTCTTATTGTCTCACCTTTGTAAATAATTAAATCCTATCCCAAGTTTTTGTTAAGGGGGTATGTTAGGATATTCCGACACATAGGAAATAGTTAAGTGTAACTTTTTCTACCATAAATTTAGGTAAAGTGTGTTTCTTTAGTATGTGCTTTTGTAACATATAATCCGAAGGTCAGGATATGTAGTGATCCAACAGTTCATTCTCTTCTAGGTATTACCAACACTTGATCTGTGGCTTAACACCGGATTGATCCATGATCTCTATTTTAATATCATTGAGGGTCATTTTTGCGGTGACCATTTATAAGAGAAGATTATGTAAATTTTCTTTCTTTACATTAATAAATTTCCTGAAGTGGATGCATTAGCTCAGACCATGGATTGTTTCCCTCCTTGAGGGTTTTAACCATGTCAAATACTAGTGTACTGATATGTGATCTGTTTGTGAGGAGTGACCTTTGGTGTTTTCATATAAGGAACTTACCCTACAAATTTGTACACAAAGTTTATAGATATAAAAGATAAAAATAAATATCAATGCCTTCGTTTGATTATTATTTTACTTTGGTGTAGGTAAGTTACAATAAATGGTATTCGAAAAAGGATGGGATACAATTCAGAGAATGTGTTGGACATGATTCATTTGTTGTTGGAGATCCGTCGGGAACCTGGCCCATCAACTTTGGAAATGTTTCTAGTAGGGATTCCTATGTTTTTTAACGTTGTTATTCTTTAACCTCATAGTTATTTTGGGAAATAAAATGTTTTAGGAATTCTAAACATGACACTGATGGATATGTAAATATATTTTTTATAATTGAAATGCCCATTCCATGATATCCTCTCTTTATTATTTTATTATATTTTGAACGTTTCCTTTGATTTTTTTATTTTAGATAAGAAATTGAATTATACTTGGTATCATGTGAAAGTAAACAACATCAAAATTTGGAAGATGAAATTATTATTACACGATATTGGTTGAAATCCTTTTAGTTTTTTTTTGTTAAAATATTTTCATAACTATTAGAAAAGATTACTATCATGTTTTTATTTGAACACAACTTGTCTATATACTTGACCAAGTTCATGTGTTAAATAATGAAATGTTGTTGTGGATAAAATAACAAGGATTAGAAATCAGTGTAAAAATTATATAAAAACTCTTTACCAATTGATTCAATCCAATTATGTGATTTCCTAAAACAATATACTAAATCCTTCTACAATATTTGCGGAATATAAAACACGATCGCTCAATCACGTGCAAGTAAGAGAAAGAACTAAATCAATCAAATAACACAATATGTTCTTGGGGAAAGCACCTACTCAAAACCCCTTTATCATATATTTTACATAGTCAAATAATCATGAAACAATACAGTGCTTTCTCACACAGTGAAAATCCTGCACTCTATCGATCATCTCACCCTAATCCTACTCAAAACTGACTAGCAATTCTAAGGAAAATTTGACCATCACTTAGACAATTCTCAGCCCCTACTTAGCCCAGCCTTTCTCACGCAATCCCTAAAAATTAATCCCTATTAAATAGGATAATCAACCTTCCTTGACTGCGCAATCCATCATGAGCCTTCCTGTGACTTTGTAATTGCGCCCGGGAAATTTTCTAATAATACAATTGATAGTTATCATCCTTTTAGCCTCTGTCTCAACTGCGTTTTCATCAGAGTTGACATTCTTGCAGCTATTAATAGTGAATCATTAGTTATCTGATTGATTACTACTTGTGAATTAAATATAATTTAATTCACTAGACCTCTCACTAATTCATCACTTTGTTAGAACTAGTTAAACTAATTTTAACTCAATTAATTTGAGTTAACTTATTACACATGCACCAAACAATACATTAACTCTGGTGGACCTAAAATAATATAATCACACTACATGCCTCAACTTCGACCTCAATTTTTCTTAGCTAACAGGTCTTACTGCTTGGTTAAGCGATTGAGTTGTTATGAGACGAAATTACAATTTATTTTCCAATTTATTTAAGGGATAAATAAATTATATGCCCACATTTAGTGCTAGTGTGTAATTGAATTCCTTACTCTTGTGTGACTGGAATCCCACACTAGTTATGTGGTCAATTTTTTTCCTTTATGGATGCTAATTTCATTGTTTATTGTTTTAAATTTCAACAATCACACCTCAGCTTATTTGTTTTCAAAAGTTATCTACAACGTGACCCTTTTAGCTTGTAACTTAGTTGGCATGATTGTGCCTAATATTTCCTTCAATGTTGAATACTAATTTTACTAAGTTGTTTTTTTCTATGGTGACATTTTATTTGCTTTATTTATGCAGATCATTTGGCCACATAGAAGCCACTATTGCCCAACTGAAGAAAAATTATTCGAGTTTCTTGTTTTTATGGGAAAAAATGATATTGAAAATATTGCTGATGTTGAGGTATATATCATATAAATACTATATATTCTACCTTAGTTTATATTCCAATGTTCATTGTCTTTCATTTCTTGTACTCTCCATTTTATCTTCTTTTTATTTCAGAGGAGGAACTCAGTATTGATAGTAAGAAACAAGAATTGAAGAAAGAGGATAGTAGTAGAAATGGAGAGAAAAATGGAAAAATACAGAGAGAATCGAATCAATGTGACCTTACAAAGTATTATCTTGCACAGTCTTTATAGATAGGTAGGTAAAATTATTAGTTAGTGAAATTATCTTGTAATGACTTGATATAATTAATGTTTTGAAGTGATGAAACAATATTTCATGTGTAAATTGTAGTCCATCCAATATTATGTTGGAAACTTATATTGTAATTCTTAACATTTTATGTAATATGATTTATGTGGTTGAAATCATTTATAGTTTCACTTGAGATTATTTAGTATTGTAATTAACATATTTAACTTTGTCTTTTCATATTAGATGAACATGCACATTGTATGGCATTTTTTTTAGTTACAAAATCATACTAAATAATTTATATTGATAAATAATGAACATATAAAATCAATCTAAAAATACTAAATTAGTAGTTTATATTGATTAATGATGAACATAAATAAAATGAATATATGACTAAATTAGTCGTTTATAATGATTATTAATAAAATTAAATGAAATGAATATAAACTACGACACACGGTAATTTGTCACCGTCCCTACCATTTCTAGTCCCGCACAATGGACGACCCATTATGTGACACGTGAGAAATGTCATGCCTTGAAACCATCATCATTGCATTCCTCTAAACATGAGCTTCAATTGCCCTAAAGACATCTCCTTGCAAAAAACCATAGCTTGTCCCTTTTTGCATTGGCGCGGGCAGACGATTCATCACTCGCGCCAATGGGGGAAAATCATAAAGAGGCCGCGCCAGCGGCGCTACGTACGAGCGGCGGTGACCAATTTAAGGAGTGTTTTTTTAAATAAAGATTGTGGAAGTTGTGTTTCAACCAACTCAGAAACCATTGCCTATCTTGAGTTGGGAGGTTTGGCTACGGGAGTTCTATGGAAGGGAAGTGGTTTGCCACCTTTCATGGAACCTTCCTTGATGATAGGGCCAATCCCACAATAATAGGGATCCCAACTCCCTCCTTCCCCATCTATAAAAGCTTGCCTATTGCCATTGCAAGTTAGTCTTGAAGTGCCTAAGATTTGAATCTCCAAATTCCCAAGAGCCTTTGTGCTGTAAGAGCCCTCTTTCTTCCCTTAAGGTCGACTCAAGTAAGGAGACTATCGTCGAGAGACTCTAGAGAGGTTTGCCCTTTCCCGGGCGAGCTTTGCGAGATGTGAACGACTGGGGACCCTTCCGAAGGAGACCGCGGCGTCAGAACATTGGTTGTACTCTCTTTCGATTGCTCATTAATGAATGACTACCGGTTATGGTTCCACTCTGTTTTCACTTATGTTAATAATGAGTTATATCTTTTCTGACTGATATATAGTTGCGCATTCTGGATTTTATGCTTGTATTCGTGTTGTTTCTTGCATGTGCAGGTGTCCATTCACGGAGATCATGGGGATCGTGATCTGCCAAGGCTGAGGAATGGGAACGCTGTCTCTTCTACGAATCATAGCACTGGACTCTAGGTAGGCCTCCATCTTTGGCTTATTTATTCGCAATTAGGAACTTGCGCTGTAGCATTTGATGATTGTTGCTAGACCCCTGCTGGGCTAGTAGGGATTGCCTCTATCCGCAGAGGTGATTTACCTCCTCAAAAATTTGGCGAATCCACTGGGGATTGTCTAGTTTTCACTGTCTCATTTGGATTGTCTCGTTTTGATTGTTTTATGATTTTCCTTACTTGGTTAGCCTTCTGGGCTGGGTTCTTTTGCTGTGTTTGTTTCTTGGTTTTCTTAGTTTACATTGATCTGCTTCTGGAGTAGTTCTTTTTTATTTTTGGCTGAGAAACTCGACTGGCGCACTTTTTAGCCCGACAGTCGCGCCAATTGGCGCATGTTGATTTTGTATAGCCCGCGCCAATTGCTTGCTAGCTCTAGTTGCAGCCCTACAGTCGTGCCACTCCTGTAGGGTATTTGAGTTTGCTCAGTTTTGAGCTCTCTAGGTCTGATCAGTGTTTTTCTTCTTGATTTTTCGACTACCTGAGTGTGTTGGGGTCCTGTTTGACTGGGAATTTGTCTTCGTCCTTTGGTTGTTCGCTTTTCTCCATCGATTTCACGTTTTAAGCCCTAGGGCATCTAGTGGCTTTGTGTATCGAGCCCTCCTTGGGAGTTTTGGTGTTTCGTTTATCCAGTCAACTCTTTGATTGCTCCTCCACATTCTTTTAGTAGTTGTTCACTGTTTTGTTGCAATTTTTGGGTGATTGCTCGTTTCTTCATTCAAAATTCGTTTGGTCTTGCTTTGGGCCTAGATCACACGGTCCATTGGAGCCTTTGAGTCTTTTTCTTGGTTTTTAGAGACTTTGGTCGATTTGAGATCTGATTGCTTGTGTCATTGAGTGAAATTTGTTCATTTTTCTCTCTCAATATCGTTTCTCAAGTTGTTCCGTTTGTTTTCGGTTTGTTTAGTGCTTCTAGCTATCAAACATTGAAAATTACAAAAAAAAAAATCTCTTCTGCTTCTGGTTGATTAGTGTAAATTGAAATTTTTCGATTTTACTATTAATTAGTAATTGGAATGAAAAATTTTCGACTTCATTAGTTGCATTAGAGATATCATTGTTTGTCTTCTGATCATTTTGTTTGTGTAAAAACTCTCAACTCTTCTGTAGCTAGTTTTCATCGAACGAAATGTTGGACTGTGGCATGTAGTTTTGCATTTATGAGTTTTTGAAACAACACATTCATTAGGGCCTGAAAACTGAAACGTAATTGAAGATCAACTTTAAAATCTACTCAATTCACACTAAGGCAGCATTGAAATCTAACGAAACACATTTAGAGGTGTAGGCTAGAGACGTGTTCCGGCATCTTTAAACCTAGTAGTTGTCGCTCGCCTTTTGGCTTTAGACATCGCTAGTACGGACTTGTGCTCCCCGTACCGTCACGTATATAAAGGGAGACCCCTCTAGGTTTTCAATCCTTTATCCATAGGAAGCCGAGTCTGCCGCCCTATACCCGTGATACACCGAACACAGCATTCGGGGAGATTGCCTGTACGTACGGAAAGTCCTTGGTTGATTTCTCTTTCATTATTGAAACCAAGGTGTATATTGCAGTTCACGGTTATTTGGTACACCCTTTGTGCCTAGCATTCCTGAGCAGTCATTTGGTCTTTTCTGACTCCCTAAACTTGAAAAGACCGTCAAGCGCTTGTCCTTTCACGCTTGTGTCAAATCTAAAAGAGATAGAGTCATCTTTTATCGTTTCTCGACTCTTAAAACATGAAACGATGAAGTTTCGTACTTTTCAATGTGGTAAAAATTAATCACCCATGATTACACGCCCTCTTAGATATTTCTTGTTGACCGTTTGATCATGTGTCTTGACTCTTTTTCAGCCCATGTGTGTGTTTGTTTTTTCTTCTCTTGTCGTTTGCCACAGTGGCGGAACCCTCGGTTTCGTCTACTGGTAGTCCTTACACGGACGATTCATCAGAGGTTTCCCAATCCTCTGCTGAACCGCAGCAGCCTATTGTTTTCGAGTTTCCTGACGGGGGACCGGTTCTTGCTGAGCAACCCCTTGGGGGACCAGTTGAGTTCGATTGGCCCTTCTCGGACCCTGTGTCTGAATTGAGATTAGGAGCTGATTTCCTTTCTCTTACATCAGGTTCGCCTTTTGTTGCTGCTGTATTTCCTCGTAGTCCTTGCCATTTATTGCGCGATTTAACGACAGGATCAACCATGAGTGATTCTGGTGAGGAAATCCCAACGTCTGGTGAAGACTATTAGCTCTTCCAACGAAGATTGTTTCCGGGAGACAACTCTGAACTGGCTGACATGTCAACAGCCAGTCCCTCTTTACCGCCGGGATACAGGTCTTTGGGTCAGATTATTTCTGCCGCAGCCTCTATGGGAGTGTCAGATCCTTCTCCGAGGCTAGCTGCTACTACGCCCGAGGTGTCTCCTCAGACGCCCGTTACTTCTGTACCTGTTCGGCCCACTGTTTGTGTGGCCGCCTCTTCTCCTGTTGTCACGGCACCTTCTGCCAGGGCTATGCCAACTCCTGAAGATATCTATCTAGCGACTGCTATACCGGAGAATATCTCTCCGGAGGAGTATCGGTTGTCTCTGCAACATCCGAACACCGAGGTTGGACCATCCTCCCAAGATCCCAACCGCTCTTATTTTTCGCACTATGCACAGGATGGTACTCCCGTGTATGCTTTTCCAAGTCAGTATGACGAGCACGGGGACATTTTACGTCTACCCGCTCCTGAGGCTTACCTCCATGCTCAAGGTTAACCTCATCACCAGGCTTATAACCCGCAAGGGAAACCTTTCCAAGGCCAACCTTCGGGCCAACCTGGCTATCCTTATGACCCATAGGGGCAGCCCATCCAATGCTACCCTGCAGGCCAGCAAGGGCCATCGTACGGTCGGCAAGGACAGTATTACAACCCTTCCGGTCAACCTGTTCAGCCTCAGCCGGGGTACCAACCGGGACCGGTCTATGGTCCTGGGGGGAAAATCCAACCTTCTTTACCAATGCAACCGCATCATCCTGTTGTTTCTAATGTTGCATATCAGCCGGGACCATCCTATGGTTCTGCTTCAGGTCAAACCGGTTTCCAGCAACCACCTGGCCCTATTCCTCCACCAGGCCAACCGGCTCATCCGGTACAACTCGGTGTTCCGCCTCTAGGCCAACCGGCCCATCTGGTACAACCTAGGGCTCCTTTACAGCCAGGTCAGCCTGTGCAACCAGCGCAGCCTGTCTATCCGGGTCAGCCTGGTCATTTAGTCAGCCCTCTCAGTCGGGTCAAGCTGTTCACTCAGGGAAGTCCGCTCATTCCATCAACCCTGCACAACAGCCGGTTCATTCAATTCCGCAGCCAAATCAACAGCTGCGCCCTACGTATCAGGCTCCATAGGGTTCCACTTTTCAGCAGCCTACTCATCCTCAGGGTGGTTATTATCCTCATGGTCAGTCTCAACCGAACTATAACCACCCCAGAGGCTCTCAGTATTATCCTCCTCCACCCGGTTTTACCTACACTCAGCAGCCAAATCCAAATGCTGCTTATACTGGGCTGACGCATAATCAGGGTCCGTACCCTGGTTATCAAGCCCCACACTCTGGTTACTAGCATCCAAATCAGTCTGGTTATACGACCTATGTCCCCTACGATCAGAATCCTGCGGGACAGAACCCATGGGGGCAAGGATATTCACAACCACTGTGGAGTATGGGTACTGGACCTCATCCTGGGCCTGGCATGACAGTTAATCCACCATTGCCGTTCCTGGCTACCTTGGAGCTACCGGATGTTTCAAAATTGACCAATGATCTGATTTTACATAATCTGTATTGGCCTCCGGTTCCCACCAAGATACCAGGTGATTGCCCCAAGTTTGAGGGAAAAGTTGGAGAGGACCCCCAGGCGCATGTAATGACGTATCATCTTTGGTGTTCGTCTAACTCTTGGGTCGACGATTCGATTCGACTACACCTCTTCTAGCGTACTTTAACTGGAGCTGCTGCTAAGTGGTACATAGAGTTATCCCATGGAATTTTCCAAGATTTCAATTCTTTTTCCATGGCTTTCCTCACGCATTTTCAGCTATCGGTTCGTTATGAAGCCGGGACGCACCTCCTGACTTCTCTAAAGCAGGATAAAGCCACTCACATCTCTTATCACATTCATGAGTGGCGACGCCGTCGTAGACTGATCAAGTTTCACATACCTGATCAGATACTGACTCACTGGTTCACCACCTCCTTCGTGAATAAAATCGCTCAAGATATTGCGATGGGAACGTGTGTGACAGAGGAACAAGCCATTGCACGTGCCCAATATCTAGATCTTGTGTATTCTCAGTCCGGCACGCTTTATGATATCTTTTTTGATGCTCCACGGTCCGGAACCTCTAAGGCTCCGTCTACCCCTGCGGTGGATGGTGTCATTGGTTCTGTCTCTCAGAATTCAAAGAAATCTTCGAATGGGAAGCAGAAGTCTAATTCTTCCAACAATGCTCCTGCTAATCCCGCCTCATCCGATTCTGGCAAAACCGCGGAGGTGAATGCTGTTCAGGCCAATCCTACGGATAAATCCTCCAAGGGGAAGAAGAAGGGCAAAGGCAAATCTAAATCTGATGCCCAGAAACTAGAATCTAAATCTCGTACTGAGGATGGCTCTCAGCGTAAACCGAAGTAACCTTGCCTCATTTGTGAAGGGGAGCATTATACTAAGGATTGTCCACGACGGTCCGAGGTTAGTCAACTTCTCAAGGGCCCTAAAGGGACTCCGACAGTTCTAAGAGAGTCATTTCCATCTCAGCAGACCCAGATGGTCGAACATCCATCACCATCTGTACCATTTGGGTCCCAAGTTTTCATGGTGAAGAGTGTTGCACCTATCTCTGTCGCTACACGGTCGAAGGATTACAACGAATTGCGGCAGGCACCTGGGAAGGCAGTTGCGGATGGATCGCCTCCCCTACCTGCCTCCAGTTCGTTGGAAATCGAGAAGCCTACTCCTGAACCCGTTGTGAAGCCACCTTCCAAAGGTGTTCTTCGAAGATCTTCTTATAATCCAAGTGCTCGTGCCGCTCAACATTACAGCATTGTTGAGGATTTGGCACATGCGTCATCTTCTATGTCTGCGCTGGAAGTTCTTCAAAGTTGTCCTTCGTAACGGAAGGCTTTATTGTCGGCGATCGGGGGCATTGATCTCGCCAACTCAAGTCTTCTCACCTTCGATTTGGAGAATTTCACTCCCCGGCTTCCACATCAAATCGCTCTTGTTATTCAAGTTGGGATTAACGGTCTGAACATTCATAGGGCCATCGTGGATGAAGGTGCCTCTACCTGCGTTATGTCCTCCGCTTGCTGGAAGGCCATCAGCTCTCCAACCCTTTCGTCATCTCCCAATGCCCTCGAGGCATTTGATGGTCGGGAATCCAAACCCCTGGGTGTTCTCGAGAGTCTAGCAATCACATTACAGGGGAAGACTGTCAACGTGGAAGTATAAGTAGTCGACGCCAGGCTCAACTACAATATACTTCTTGGCCGCAGCTGGACCCATGCCAGGCTCTGCGTGCCATCCACCGTCTTTCGATTCATTAAGTTCCCTCAGGGAAAAATTGTCACGGTGGATCAGTTGTCATTTTTCACCTCTACCTCTGAGAACAACGTGCCATACGTGGATCAGATTCCAAATCCCCCGGACAGTGTAGGACCTGGTCTTTTCAAAGACCCAATCCTCATGGGTATTTTTCCCGCACCACCATTGCACACCGCTTAAGTTAACATGATTTCCAGGTCCGATGACCCCTGGCTTATTCCTACGCCTGAGCAGGTGTTTGAGTTTGGAGAATCAATGCCCTTGACTCCAGTAGAGATCAGCTACTGTGAAATTGTTGCTGCGTCTGATCCTCCACCTCCTCAGCATGCTCCATTGAGCATGGCTCTCGACGTCTACTCTCAATCCCCCTGGCTTGGTCAGGCTGATTCACTTGATCCTCTCAAAGAGACTTTTCCTTCCGATGAGGCCATCATTGAAACTATGTCTCTTGAGGAGCTGCCTTGGGGCGATGGACATCATCGCTCCTCATTTATGCCTAGCTTGGGGGCAATGACTGACTAACTGGAGCGTTATGCTACTCAGGTTCCTACCCCTCCTCTTCAAACGCCCATCTTGACGCATGAGGTTTTTTCGGAGGGTAACCTGGGTAACATTACTCAAACCATCCCGATCAACATCTCCGTTAAACTGTGGATCGTTGAGAATATTCATGTGGGTGTGACTTGTTCTCCCAATGAGATTCAAGTCTATACTGAGATTTTTAAGGAATTCAGAGATGTTTTCGCGTGGTCCTACGAGGAAATTCCGGGGATTGATCCTAGTATCGTGGTGCATGAGATTCCAACCTACCCTGGTGCGAAGCTCGTGCGCCAACGCTTACACCCCATGCATCCTCGGAAAGCCGCCACAATTAAGGAAGAAGTTGAAAAACTTCTGAACGCGGGCTTTATTTATCCTATCCCCCTCACAGAATGGGTGTCTAACATCGTCCCTGTCGATAAAAAGCAGGGTACGATTAGAGTCTGTGTTGATTATCACAACATCAATCGCGCCTGTCCAAAGGATAATTATCCCACTCCATTCATAGACCAGATCATCGACGAATGTGCTGGAAGTGAAATATATTCCTTGATGGACGGTTTCTCAGGATATAATCAGATCAATATTGCACCTGAGGATCAGCACAAGACCACATTCATCTGTCCATGGGGTACTTTCGCGTATAAAAAACTCCCGTTCAGCTTAAAGAACGCTGGCGCTAATTTTCAGCGTGCGATGTCATACGCTTTTCATGACATTCGCCATATCGTTCAGCCGTATCTGGACGACTTGCCAGCTCATTCAGCTAAGCGAGAGGACCATCTTGAACATCTCCGCTAGATCTTTCTTTGTTGTAGGCACTACAACATTAGGCTCAATCCTCATAACTACGTCTTCGGTGTGGATTCTGGCCATCTTTTGGGATTCATAGTCTCGAAAGACGGGATTCGCCTTGACCCTTTAAAGGTTGAGGCCATTATTAATCTCCCATCACCCTCCTCCCTATATCAGTTACAGAGTCTGCAAGGGAAAGCGAACTTTCTTTGGCGCTTTATCCCGAATTATGCCAAGGTAGCCAAAGGATTCACTCGTTTATTAAAGCAGAACGTTCCCTTCCACTGGGACGAAATCGCTCAGCAATCCTTTGAGAAGCTGAAGACGTTGCTTGTCAATGCTCCATTGCTTCATCCTCCGGACTACTACCGCGACTTCACTTTATATCTCGCCGCCGCATTTAGCACCATAGCCATGGTCTTGGTGCAGGATGACGATGACGATAATGAACATGTTGTTTATTATCTGTCACGGAACCTTCTCGATCCGGAAACGCGTTATGCTCATGTCGAGAAGTTGGCATTAGCAGCAGTACACGCTGTGCAGCGCTTTCGCCATTACATCCTCTTGCGTACGATAACAGTGGTTTCAGACTGTAACCCCATGACGTATATTCTCTCTAGACAATTACTGGGGGGCAAGTACTCCAAATGGATTGTTATCCTGCAGGAGTTTGACTTAGAGTTCACTACCGCTAAGTCAACTAAATCACTGGTCTTCGCGGATCTGATATGCTCTCTCCCTACAGATTCTGTTCCCTCACACTCTGAAGACCATATACCGGACGAAATGCTGTTCCTCATCAGTACTCGTGACCCTTGGTACGGTGATATAATTGTGTATCTTCAGACCTCGAAATTTCAGTCTGAGTTGGATAAAGCTGCTCGCCGACGGATTCGGCATCAGTCCTAGCCCTACCGTATAGTAGGAGATACCTTATACCGAATTGGAGTAGAATCGGTGCTCCGGCGGTGCCTTACCTTGGAGGAGGCTGAAAAGGTCCTAAATGACTGCCACAGTGGCGCCTGTGGTGGACATATGTCCGAATATGCTACTGCCCAGAAAATTCTACGAGCAGGTTATTTCTGGCCTTCCATATTCAAAGACTGTATCACTGCAGTCCATAAATGTCATGCGTGCCAGATATTTCAGTGCAAGATGCGCGCGCCGCCTCTCCCGTTGCATCCCGTTATTACCGTCGGCCCTTTTGTGAAATGGGGCGTGGATTTTATGACGTGTAACCCTCACTCGGCCGGGGGGCATGCGTATATAATTGTCGCCGTCGACTACTTCACCAAGTGGGCCGAGGCGATGCCTACACTAGCTGCTGACGGTAAAACGGCTGCTCAATTTATATTCAACCACGTTATTGCACGGTTCGGGGTTCCTCAAGCCATCGTCACTGATCACGGTGCTCATTTCCGAGATTATATGATGGCGGAGCTGACTTCAAAGTTGGGCTTGTGTCACGACAACTCAACACCATATTACCCTTAGGCGAATGGTCAGGTTGAAGCAGTGAACAAGGTTTTGGTCACTATGCTTCAACGAACAGTTCGTATTCACAAATCCAATTGGCATCTCCAACTGTTCTCAGCTCTCTGGGTATACCGAACATCTGCTAAGAGTGCAACCGGATTCACACCATTTCAATTGGTGTACGGTCTGG
The DNA here is from genome assembly GCA_034641835.2 of Pinus albicaulis. Taxonomy (NCBI): domain Eukaryota; kingdom Viridiplantae; phylum Streptophyta; class Pinopsida; order Pinales; family Pinaceae; genus Pinus; species Pinus albicaulis. The sequence continues at coordinate 600,663,690 of CM076579.1, read as the reverse complement.
AAGCAACTCTTCCGGTTGAATGCGAGATTCCTTCTATGAAATTAGCTGTGGAACTTCTACCTGATACTTCTGCTGAGGAAGAACGTCTTCTGTATTTGGAATGGTTAGATGAAACCCGTTGTCTGGCTGCTTTGATCATTGAAGCACAAAAGAAGAGGGTCAAAACTCATTTTGATCAATCTGTTTCCCCCCGTTCCTTTATCGAAGGAGACCTCGTCCTCCTGTACGATCAAGCACATGATAAGCTTGGAGCCGGTAAGTTCCAGCCTATGTGGCATGGACCCTATATAGTAAAGCGCGTTTTGAAAAATGGGGCCTACGAGCTTATAGATTATGAAGGAGTTCCGCTGGCGCAGCCCAGAAATGGGCTGTACCTCAAAAAGTACTATGCCTGAAGAGATTTCTTGGTGTGGTGTGTGTACATAGGTGTGTGTTTTTGCATTTGTGTGCATGTATGGTGTGGTGTGCCTTGTAAACATCTTTCTGCTGATCGGGTCTTCCTGGTTGTGTAGATGTCTATTCATCCATTTGTTGGTTTCGCGGATGGTGCCTCCCGCAGTACCAGGAATTTGTCTTCAGCAGCCTGGGTAATCTATGATCCTGCTGGTGAGTTGGTCAACCTGCAAGGTGTGTGTCTAGGACGTACTACGAACAACATCGCGGAATATAGTGCTGTGCTAGAATTATTAACCGAGGCGGTAAACCTTGGTATCCGTGAATTGCTTGTGTATCTAGATTCACAACTTGTAGTGTTACAGCTGAACAGACACTATTCGGTAAGAAACCCGTCCATTTTACATCTGTATCTGCGTATTCGATTACTGGAAAGAAACTTTGACTACATTACATATCAACATATACCCAGACATTTGAATACATTAACAGATGCAGTAGAAAATTTGGTATTAGACAGACATTTGCGCAATTTGTAAATCATGATCACATGTAAAGAAAGATCCATCTAGAAATAGATATGCATATATATATAGATATCAAAATGTTTACATAGAGTGTGTCACATAAAGTCAAAATATACATAATCGTCTTAAGTACATCCGGAGACGATATGTCTCTCAAAAAATATGTGTGGTATAATCCCTAAGAGCTAATCCGCATGGTGCTCATGATAACATGTAACTGCACGCACTAAGCGTCTTAGGATTCGATGGATCCGACTTGGAACTCCCACCGTATGACGCTGGTACGCCATCAGTACATCCGCCAGCCGAGCATAGTCCAGGATCCCTCAGGCAATACCCTCGAGATTCTGGATCAACTTCTCTCCTCCTGTGCCCTCTGCTTGAGGATCAGGGGCGAGAAGGGTCCTCTGCGCGATCGGAGACATACCAGCTGGCCTCTCAGGGCCCACATCTGCATACATATATAAAATGAGTTAAGACAAATGTGTATTAACAAAAAAAAACATAAAACATAAAAATAAAAAAAAACACAAGGTCTTACCCAACTCCTCGTCCCATTCATCTCCTTCTCAGAGTGGGATATTTGGGTCTCCGGTGAAGTCAGTTCCTGCATATGGCCAGTCCTCCACTACAATCAACTGGCGCCGTAACCACCTAAAGAACTCCAGCCTCCAGGACATCTGTTGGCCGCCTCCAGCTCTGGGCATTAGTGCTGCCCAGCGAGCCATTCTTGGCTCTCGTGGAATCGGCTCTGCCACTATGGCCCCTTGGCCCTGGAAGATTGGTAAGCGTTCCAGAATTGCCCAGATTTAGCTTGCTTGCATTTTGTGAGCTGTCTCTTCATGTTTATTGTTACTGCTGTAGCCCAGTCAAACAATAAGGGACTCATGCATTCTGAGGCTAGCAGGAGTTGGGCCTTTGTGGCCTCGTGTAGTGCCTGCGATCCTGCAGCCCGCGTGATGGTATGTAGGACAACTCTCAATGCCAGATCGGGGATAGTGTGGATATCCACCTTTTTGCTCCCTGATCCCATTTGTGCTCTCGGGCACACTCGTGCCATCACTTCTTCCATCTTCTCGCCAGAAGGTCTGCTCCCAGTTAGGATGGGTACCGGGCCTCTGCGGGACAATCCGGTTATGAAATACACATCAGGAACCTCCAGCTCCAATACCTGGTCTCGTAACTTGAACACTTGTTCCTGTTCGTCCCAAATACTGATCAGATACTGGAGGAGCTCGGGCTAAGCTCGTAAACAGGGTGTAAGGAAGAACTTCTTTAGCCCAAAGTTTCTGAGGACATTCATGCAAGCCTCACTTTCTATTTCTTGTTCATCCTCTTCTCCGTGTTCTCTTTCTTTCCACTCGATCACCATTTTGCTTGATTTCCTGCATCCGCATGGTCATAAACCCTTGATTAGATCTCTGGTAGGCTTCAAATTTCATTCAATTTGGTTAAAATCTCGAATTTTTAGGCGGAAATTTAGGTCCGGCTACTGGCGCCGCTGTTTTGTGAACAGTCACGCCACGTGGCGTGAGCCCTTTGCATAGAAAAGCCCATTGGCGCGGGTCCGTGCCCGATACCCGCGCCAATGAGCACAGCCCTAAAAATTCAAAGAGCAGCCACAAAAGGATGATACATGAGGGAAAACTATTGAAAAATGGATTGAAATGAAGAACAGGGAAGCGCCTCTTACCTGTCATAGACGAGAATCTGAATGGTCAACTGGATCTGTCGCTATCGCCGTCAGAAGTTTGCACTCCAAAATGGACCACTGCTGCTTTTTACCAAGGTAAATAGTAAATGTAATTATGTTTTTACCATTTTGGCATATTTATAACCTTTTCAACATAGGATGGGTTTTAAAAGTTATTTTTATCAAACATTTCAATATGTTATGTCGAAAATGGGTTTTACGCTTGCTTGGTATGTGCAGCAGCAGGTTTTTTGCGACTTTAATGGTGGAAACGAGTTGTATTTTATACTTTTTCGGACTCGGTAAATACACGAAAAAGTCACTGTGGAGTCATCTTTCAGCTCTTTTCTGACTCTCTAAACATGAAAAGATCGTCGAGGCCCTTGTCGTTTCGATCTCGTTAAAATGGACACGAATCGACATCTACCCAGTATACGTTTAACCCTTTTTCGGGCTGGGATAGATTGATTACGAAAAAGGAATACCCTAGCCTATCGCGACTAGGAGGTTTTCCCGGATATTGTTTTCTACCTTTTCGGATCTGAGGAACTATTTATGAAAAGGGACCTGTGGAGTTTACTTTTCTGCTGTCTTTTCAAACTCTCTAAACATGAAAAGACGCCGAGTTCTCCCTTTGTCAGACTCGTTAAACCCTGATGACATCGGATCCAGTCAAAATGACGTTCTCTGAGTTCCTCATTCCTAGGGCTCGTTAAATGTACTAGGATGGATTCGCCCGAAGGGAAGACTTACATTACAAGCATATGCTATCCCCTTCAAGCTTGTTATAAAAAATAATTGGGGTACTCGCTAGAAATGGTGGGGGAAAAATGGAACCGTAATCATTGTCGTGTCGGCAGTATGTTTCTCTTGAACATGGCACTTGTCTGCATTCGTGTCGGGTTGGGGACATCTCATCTCGTTTTTTCACTTGCTTCCGTGGGTTTGGGTAATCCTTTTTGGCCTCTCCTCTGCTCATTGCCTTGTCACCATGACCTCTGATTCGTTGATGTCAAATATGCTGCCAAAACCACTTTTAAGTGCCGTTATATGTTCAAGAGAAGTTGGCCTCTGCGAATATCAACCTTTCCTCTGATTCTCATACGATCCTGATTCACAACAAAAACATCATGTTCCTCTGTCTCGTGTCGATGATGTGGGAAACATTATGGCCCACCTTCGATCAAGGTCACTTCCTGTCGACTTCAGCTCATTATCCGGGAAGTTGATCTAGAGACTCCTTTATGGTACCTTGGAGCCTGCATGCCTCAATGGCAGGTTCGTCGCATTCGACGTGGGGTTTTCATCATTGGCCTCCGATCGAGTGATTCTACGGGTGTTCGACACCAGCTCATTGATTCACATGCCGTAGATTGTACCTGTAGTACCTTGAGGGCCATTGTCATTATTGGTGGTTCCTCTCGCGTCTGTTAATGGCTTTCATCATTGGCTGGTAATCAGACGATGTTCTTGCATGTTCGACTTCAGCTCATATATTCGCATGCTTGAACTTGTACTTTATTTGGGTCGAGATGGAGTGCAAGACCCTGGATTGTGTCTGTTGTAATCCAGGCTGCGATTGTGGATTATTATCATTTTTTACATGACTCACTGATTGGATGGCTGCGACCATACCTAAGTCTATTTATATGATCCTCGCTAGATGGCTGCGCCCATACCCTGGATCCGGATTATAGTGTACTCTGTTTCAGATGGCTGCGCCCATACCGCATATACATCATGTACTTGAGATATCAGTTGTATTTTTCTACGCAGGTTTTCCGACGGCGGAGCTTCAGTTGGACACGTTCTCGTAAAGCATTTCACCCCTCTCTCTCTCGGGCCTCATGCTTTAGGGGGCATCTGTTACACAGTAATTTGTCACCGTCCATACCATTTCCTGTCCCACACAATGGACGACCCATTATGTGACCTGTGAGCAATGTCATGCCTTGAAACCATCATCATTGCATTCCTCTAAACATGAGCTTCAATTTCCCTAAAGACATCTCCTTGCAAAAAACCATAAAAACATCCCTTTTTGCATTGGCACGGGCAGACAGTTCATCACTCGTGCCAATGGGGAAAATCCTGCAAAGAGGCCGCGCCAACTGGCGCTCTGTCCCAGAGCAGCAGTCGTGCCAGCCAATTTAAGGAGTGTTTTTTAAATAAAGATGGCAGAAGTTGTGTTTCAACAAACTCAGAAACCATTGCCTATCTTGAGTTGGGAGGTTTGGCTACGGGAGTTCCATGGAAGGGAAGTGGTTTGCCACCTATCATGGAACCTTCCTTGATGATAGGGCCAATCCCACAATAATAGGGATCCCAACTCCCTCCTTCCCCATCTATAAAAGCTTGCCTATTGCCATTGCAAGTTAGTCTTGAAGTGCCTAAGCTTTGAATCTCCAAATTCCCAAGAGCCTTTGTGCTGTAAGAGCCCTCTTTCTTCCCTTAAGGCCGACTCAAGTAAGGAGACTATCGTCGAGAGACTCTAGAGAGGTTTGCCATTTCCCTGGCGAGCTTTGCGAGACGTGAATGACTGGGGACCCTTCTGAAGGAGACCGCGGCGTCAGAACATTGGTTGTACTCTCTTTCGATTTCTCATTAATGAATGACTACCGGTTATGGTTCCACTCTGTTTTCACTTACGTTAATAATGAGTTATATCTTTTCTGACTGATATATAGTTGCGCATTCTGGATTTTATGCTTGTATTCGTGTTGTTTCTTGCATGTGCAGGTGTCCATTCACAGAGATTGTGGGGATCGTGATCTTCCAAGGCTGAGGAACGGGAACGTTGTCTCTTCTACGAATCATAGCACTGGACTCCAGGTAGGCCTCCATCTTTGGCTTATTTATTCGCAATTAGGAACTTGCACTGTAGCATTTGATGATTGTTGCTAGACCCCTGCTGGGCTAGTAGGGATCGCCTCTGTCCGCAGAGGGGATTTACCTCCTCAACAACTACCAAATCAGTCAATTATACAATCAATATGAAAATACCAAAAAAATATAAATGACTACTGCATACGATAAATTTGTGATTACAAATGACAACTAAATTTTGCATATAAACAACTATTAGTAGCTAATTTACAATATCTTTAACATGGCCGAAATTTAATTATATTTATTTGGTCATTAATTTCTTTCAAACGATGACCAAAATTTGCATATATATGACTATTAGTAGCTAATTTACAGTATCGTATAATAAGATGAACATTTTGGTACTATTTCCTTTGTAATTAATTGGTTTTCTTGGGTGATCATATAGTAATATATTTTATTGTGTATTTTATTATTAATATTGGAAATTAATGACTAAATAAATGGCTACATTAATTACCAAATTTATGACTAAATATACTACTAGACAATAAACTTGAGACAACCAATTAATTACTACGATAAAAACAACTAAAAGTTGTTCACGTTATAAGATATTGTAAATTAACTACTATTGGTCACTAACTAAAAAATGGTTGTTTATATGAAAATTTTAGTCATTTTTTTAATAAATAATTATCGATTTTGTACTATTGAGAGGTAAATATATTGACCCAAGATGTAATAATAGGTAGGTAGGTTCATAATATGATGCATGCTTTGTTGTACCACTAGTCCTAATAACATGAAATAGAGTCTATATCATCCCCTTCTAGTACCTAATCATCCTTGGGAAAGAATTTCCATGGAATTTATAGGAGATTTGCCAACAACCAGAAAGGAGGTTTACCAAAAACCATGAAGGAACATGAATACCTATTCATGGTATATTGTAGGTTCAATAAGATGTGTGTTTTAATGCCGTGTAAAAATACCATCAATCGGTAAGAATTAGAGAATTTTTTCTTTGTATAGGCGTAGGTGCAAATTTGGATACCATGGAGGATAATTTCAAATAGGGAAATAATATTTACTGGTGAATTTTGGACTACCTTGTGGGAAAAATGGAAATGAAGTCAAAGAGGTCTACAACATTCTATCCAAAAAACAATGTGCAAACATAAGTAGTCAACAAGAATTTGGTGCATATTTTAAGGGGTTATAATCACAAGAATTTGAAGACATGGGATGAAAATAAGCCATATATAAGACACTCCTATAACATAAAATTCCACATTTATACTCGTAAAGTCCACATTTGAAACTTGTTTGGGATATTTTCCACCTTTACCTAGGATATTACATACGGAAAACAATGAGGAGTAAGCCAGGCATTGGGATACACCTTTTATCATTATTATCACTTCTTAAAATCCATTTCATCCATTTATAATGTTATTTTATCATATTATTTATCATATTTTATTATATAATTGAATTTCATAATTATTTATGCTCTTTTGGATAACTAATACATGTTCTCCTTCATTTAAAAAAATTAATGATTATTATGCATAGTTTTTTCAATCATGGTTCATTAATTAATTAATTATTATACCACTCACATTTTAGCCTCCAAGATCTCTTCTAGATTGCAGATCTGATCTTCAGCTGATAATTAAATATTCCAACTGAGAAATTTGTCAGGATAACAAGAGACAATTTTTCATTGAACGTTTCGGGCAAACCAAGAAGAATCCTAAATATTCGAGACATGGGTTTTGTGAAGAAGAAACCAAATTAGTTCCCTTGTAATAATTTTTCTCAAATTAGGTGTTGATTGAGAAAAAATCAAGGTTCTTAGAAGGACATATTCACATATTTTCTGTTGTGGCCATTTTCCAAATTGCCCCAATTGCAATTACCAGATTTGACTTGTGCCAGCTGAATCATGATGAAAATATCTTTAAGATCTCATCTTACTTATTGATATTTTACAAGTAGTTTCTTTCCCTTTGTTTTTTGTATATTTAAAGGAAACAAATCAGAGAGAAAGGGGGAATATAATGCATATAGGGTTATCTACTAAGAGAATTGATAATATGTAATAGGAATTTTCGTTCAAGTTAATAAAATTCGTCTTTCTGGTTCTTTCGCGAGTTTGTGATCATACCACAACCCTGATCAGGGAGTTGGGCCCACTCTCCTAACTAAGTGTTTTTTAACTTATGTGTGTGTTTTTTTTCTTTTACTGCATTGTGTATTTCTTTAATTGCTGTGAAAATTAATGTAATTGATGTAATTTTGAATTTTCATGAATGTATTTGTGATTTTACAATTAATTGTTGTTGTCCTTTCATTTTTGTTACCATGGTTTGTTGTTTTACATAGTTTATCGAATCCATGATTCATACATAACTGTGTAATTGTCATCTGAATATATTTTTCACATTAGCCTTGCAAAAAACAACACATCCTTGATTGATAATTAATGTGGGAAATGGTTGAATAAATTTATTCACATTTGGACACCAACATTTTGCCGTTGTTTCTGGGGAGGCTATCAAACGTGCAAGGACACAATTTGTATTGGTCTAAGGATCAATCTCTCATCTCAGGGAGGGAAGTTTCACCTTTCTCTAGGTCCTGAGCATAGTTGTTTTATTTCTTTTATTTTGGTTGATTTCTTAGGTACCAATCTCTCATCCTGGGGAGGGAAGATTCACCATGCTATAGATCCTAAGAGTTATTTGTGTTTTTTCTTTTCTTTTGTTGATTTCTTAGGGGCCAATCTCTCGTCGTGGGGAGGGAATTTATCTTTCCATGCTACCAGTCCTGAGCGTACGATTTCTTGATTTTCGTTCTTTCTTTATTTTTATTTTTTAAACACCCAATATCTCGTCCTAGGGAGGGAAGTTTCACCCTGGTCGAGGTTGTGAGCTTTATGATTTGTTTTAATGTTTTCCTTCCTTCTGTTGTATGAACAGAGATCTAAACAAAAAGGTAGAGGAAGACCCCAAAAACTCACGGGATGAGGTCAAGGAATAAAGCATCAACACAATGTGGAACCCAGTCGAAGAACTTCAAGATGTGAAAAATATGGGAAATGAAGACTATATTGAAGACTGGTTTCACTCTATTGTTTTCTTGTAACATCACTCCATAGTTTAGCAACTTTTGGCACCATCCTTAACAAGGAATTTGTTCTCTCATACCTGTTTATTTATTAACATATATTTTTCAAATATGGGTATGTGGATACTTGAGGCCTTATTTCTAAAATGGCTCCCCTAGAAGTACTCTTATAATTAAGTATATTTTATTTTAAAAGTAGAGTAGTGTAGTGTAGAGAATAGAATAAATAAATAGATAAATTTCTTTATATGTAAAAATAGTTGTTTTTGTTGCAACATGCTGTGAAAATTAACATCAGCAATAAATATTAAAATTTATTTATGTATGTAGATGTATTATATTGAAAATAAAATTTCTACAAACACTCATATGCATTTTGATAGCCTTCTTGGAAAAACTCCTTCATTATCATACCTTATGTCTTGCAAGATTGATGAAAATTCTAGAAAAATAGTTGGGACAATCATGTTTTGAGAGACCAAATGGGAATATTTTCAAAACTTGCTTCTATCCTACGTATCCTCTATTTCTAATTTCTAACCCAATTTTAATCATTCAATTTGGATTTGAAATGAAAATTTTATGACCAAAGCTTTGGTAGGATGTATAGTAGGCAGCTCAGGAATAGAGTTATAGGGAACCTGTTTCTATGGTATATTCCCCTATGAATCTAGATTACAAGGCAGTTTAAATGACTTTATTTTGATATTTGATGAGAATATTATGACCAAAATATTGACTATATATCATAAATCAACATTCTTAAAACTTTGTTTTTCTCGTTGTTCACTAGTGTATTGGACCCATCAAATCTTCTTTCCTTCAAAAAAAGTTACTATTGGGGATAACTAAATGAATATGATTAAATATACAATTTTAATCAGTTCAATCTGTCATAAAATGGAAAAATTATGCTTAAAATATCAACTGTTGGTCTAAGTTGGGAAATAAAAAATGGCTTTGTTATGCAGGTTGTTCTAAGTAACTTTGACATATCATATCATGGAATTTTTAAAACCTATTTGTATTGGTGATATATCTTTAAATTATCTTTAATTTTGATTTTGAGTAACTCAAATTGGACGAAAAATAAAGAATTTATGATTTAAAAACTGCTAGTTAGTATGGTCAACCACTATTCTGCTGCAGGTGACAAATAAATTTTCTTTTATTTATCCTTATGTGGATATGTTTTGCAGAGTAACTAATCGTTATTTTTTTTCATATGCCTTGGATTAGGAGAGCCAAATCACCTCTCTTTTCCCATTATTTCATGTTTTGTTGCAGGTAGATGCTCGTTTTGTTTGCAAGCCCGAAGAGAATAAAGGAGGTCAATTTATGAACAAGTGATTCCTGAAGACTATAAAATAAGAACATTTTCAAGACATTTCCTCACACAAGGAAAAAAACATGAATACTTTTCTTTACTTAAAAAAATTATAAAATGAGAAATGGGGAATTGATTTCCATTTGAAGATCCAAGTCATTTCTGAAAAGGAAATTTTCCTTTCATTCACCATTGACAGACTCATGATTCCCTTAGAAAAAAACATTGTTGCAACAAAAATCACAACCATTGTAACTTAAATTATTTATTTATTGGTTTTAAATAAAGAGTTGTTTCTTTTATGATTTCTCTTATATTTTTATGCTTAAGGTATTGTTTACTTCAAAGTCACATATTTCTTTTTCCCCTTTCCCTGTTATTACCTAAGTCATGGTTGTTGTTACCTCAGTCACAAATATTGTTGTTGGCCAATTTTCATGTTGGATTCATGATATTTAGATCTTTATGATTTGTTTTTATCTTTGGTGAAATGGAAATACTTTTAATGGTCTAGGACCTCTTTGAAATAATGATTGGGTAGTCAATTTATATTTGTTTATCTATAAAAATAATCTTATTTTTAAGGAATATGATCAAGGTGGATATCCGTGGCCACCCACATATTCCATTTGGACACACACCATCAATTCTTATAGCTTTTGACATTAAGCACCAGTTACTATTTTTAGCAGGTTTTCGGGTCCCACACTCCCGGAGCCGTTTTGGGGCCTTAATGATCCAAGTGGATATTGGTGGCCACCCGCCTATTCCATTTGAACCCCCACCATCAGTTCGTTCAGTTTTTAAGTTGCAACACAACTTAATATTTTTAGCAGTTTTTCAAGTCCTGAACTTCCGGAGCCATTTCGAGGCCCTAAATGATGTTTTTTGGTTAACCGAGAGCAACATGGTTCCATGGATCGATTTTTCTCACATCTAAAGTTGTACTCCTCCGATAGATATTTGTACTCCTTTGATAGATATTTCTAACGAGCTATTGAGTGTGTCAAATGGAGGCCGGATGCCAAATTTACATCATGGGGAAGTTGAAACACCATTTTACCCAAACAAGACCCACAGTTTTGGCGCTTCATCTCCTAGGGTTAAGTTTTTTGACGTTTCAATTTTTCCATTGTTTCTCAATAATAAATAGGCCCTCGAGCCTCATTGTAACACAGTTTATAGGTCTGTAGCCATCACATCTCTTCACAGAGATACACTACTAGCACTCTAGCTATTTTTATTTCCATTATCCCTGTAAGCATATTTCAGTCATTATTGTTTTAATGAAATGAAGTAATATTTCTGCTGCATCTTTTTTTTATTTATATTTATGTATTCTATTGCATTCCTGCATAAAATACAGATCAGTGGTATCAGAGAGGTCTACTATTTATCTATTTTTCTTTGCATATACAAGGATTTAGGGCTCGATCTGGTTGAACCCTTGCAAGATCAGCCTTGCAAACCCCAACGACCTCCCATGGAAGAAGAAAAGAAAGACGAGGGAGCAAGAGGTCCTATCAAAATATTTCTTGAGGAGGCCCTCGAGAGACAAAGGAACAAGATGATGGATAACTTTGCTGAGATCCTTCAACGACTACCCACCTATGGTGCATTCACATCCAACAGCCACTCTAGAGGCGCCACTCCCTTCAAGGTATGGGTTAAATTTGACATTCCTGTATTTGAAGGCCAAATAGATGCAAACACCGTAGATAGATGGTTAAATTTTTTGGAAGGGTATTTCTTGGTCCATGATTTCTCCGACCGAGAGAAGATGATTTTTGCACCCCTCAAAGCTGCCTCCCATGTTAAACACTGGTGGGAAACCTACTGTGAGCAAGAGGATGAAGCAGATCCCTCTCTATTCTTGGCCACACCCACTTGGAATTCATTTCGAGATGGCATCAAGGAATAATATTACTCAATGGGGATATATGAGGACAAATACATCCAATGGACCATGCTACGATAGCAAAGGGATCAAGATGTGCATGAACTAACGAATTTGTTCCATACCCTGCGCACAAAGTTGGGTATTAAAGATTCAGAGAGACATTTGGTGCTATCATGGTTTTCTTCCCAAAAAAATTCATGAAGAAATGAAGTTCATCGACATTACATCGCTTGGCATGACATATTGCTATGCCACCAAGAAAAAGCATAAATTTAAGCAGAAGAAGCGAGACCTTTGATCTACGAATTCGAAGCCAGGGAAAGGTGCCCCTGAAGCGCTGAATAAGGGGAAAGGCCAAAGCAAGGTGACTCAGGACAACACCAAAAGTATAAATAAGGACACGGGGAAGTGGTGTTAATTTCATAACAGCCCCACTAATAGCACAAATGAGTGTCGGGCCAAACAATCGTTGGTGGCCAAACTAAAGGCACCCGAATTAGATGTATTTTCTGATCCTGTGTCAGAACCAGAAAAAGGAAATGAAAAAGGGAAGAAAATGATTGATGCGGATACCAGTGCCATTGTTGCCACCACCAAGATCCATAGGGAGGATCCCAAGGATCTAGAGGAGGGAGAGCACCTCTTCCATTCACAGATTTGGGTGAAGGGTTCTCCGCTGCAATTCCTTGTCGATAGCAGAAGCCAAAAGAACCTAATTTAAGTAGAGGTCTTGAAGTCTCTCAGCCTACCAACCATAGCACTCCCACAGATGTATACCATCAGGTAGCTTCACCCAGGGAGATATATCCGCATCCACCAACAGTGTTGCCTTCCGTATAGTATCATGTCATTCACGGATGAGGTATTGTGTGATGTTGCTCCTCTTGATGTAGCTGATGTATTATTGGGCCAACCATACTTGTGGAGGCGACATGCTATGTATGAATCTAGGCCTCGTGTTGTCATTATTACTTTGGGAAATAAATTCTACAAGATACTAGAGGTAATACCACTTCCTGCCATCTCTTTGACTACTGCAAAACAACGCAGTAAGATTGTTTCCCAAAATAGGAAATTTATTTTCCTTGCAACTCACTCACAGGGAAAGAAGAATATTGTGGCCATAACCTCAAAACAGGGCTCCCCTACACAGCTGCAGCAGATGGACACAGTCATGGAGGAATACGAGGACATTTTCTCCTCACACATAGAGGTTCCTCTACACTGTCAGGACAAGGAATCCATTGATCTGATCCTCAATGCATCACCGCCTGATTTTTACATACCTCCTGCAACTACACATATAGAATCCACACATGTAATGTTTGAGGCTGATAAAGAAACCAAAATTACTAAATGCATCCAGCACGTCTGCCTGTAGGTCCATGACATCTTCGACAAATCTAATACCCAGTTCAATAGAATTTGCCTCATCCCATGGAGGATCATTTCTAAGGAGGGAGGAATGATCTAGGTGGACATCAATGGCCACCCACCTATTCCATTTGGACCCGCACCATCAATTCTTGCAGCTTTTCACATTCAGCAACACTTACTATTTTTAGCAGGTTTTCGGGTCCTACACTCCCGGAGCCATTTTGGTGCCTTAATGATCTAGGTGGATATTTATGGCCACCCACCTATTCCATTTGAACCCCCACCATTAGTTCGCTCAGTTTTTAAGTTGCCAAACAACTTAATATTTTTACCAGTTTTTCGGGTCCTGAACTTTTGGAGCCATTTTGAGGCCCTAAACGACATTTTTTGGGAAAACCGGGAGCAACAAGGGTCCACGGACCAACCTTCCTCACATAGAAAGTTTTAATCCTCAAATATATATTTATAACGACATATTGAGTGCGTCAAACAGAGATCGGATGCCAAAGTTACGTCACCGGGAAGTTGAAACACCAATTTACCCAAACGGGACCCATAGTTTTGGCGCTTCATCTCCTAGGGTTAGGTTTTTGGACGTTTCAGTTTTTACATTGTTTCTCAATAATAAATAGGCCCTCGAGCCTCATTTTAACATAGTTCAGAGGTCTGTAGCCACAACATCTCTTCTCAGAGATACGCTATCAACACGCTAGCTATTTTTATTTCCATTATGTCTATAAGCATATTTCAGTCATTATTTTATTAAAGAAATGAAGTAATATTTCCACTGCATCTCTATGTTTATTTCTATTTCAATATTCTATTGCGTTCCTACAAAAAATCAGGATCAGAATAATTATGCAAAGCTGATTTCATCATGCCGGCTTTCAAATTTGCTAATTAGTCAAGTCCCTGATCTTGCAAAATTTATGGTGGTGACCAAAAAATTGTATTTAAATATTTCCGCCATCATTTAATGAAATTTTCCTCCAACCCAATATTAGTAATGAAAAATATATTTAACAACAGTCATTTCAATTTTATTAGTTTTTTTATAAGAAAAAATATCCAAGTTGAAAATAGTTACTACAAAACATTTTACGCTATTCCTAGCTCTTAAGGAGTTGATCTTCTGCCCATATATTAAGTAATATTTTGTTGATTAACAATAACCATAGTTAAATTATAAAGATAAATATTCAATTATAGAATAGGAGGTCTCATCATGAGTCGACCTACCATGATCATAGGTCCTAATAAAGTTGTACATTACCACTACTGGTCACCAAGCGAGGGTAATGGCCTTCGTTCATAAAACTGAAGGAAAATAGGTCTCATCACGAGCTGACTTGTTAAATTTTGTTAGCTTCCCTCAATGGAATTGTTATTAACTGGTTACAAATCCAAAAAAATGATCTTTAGTAGACATCTAAGTAAATTGAAATGTTTTTGTAACTATGTACTTATTTCTACTAGATGGGACACTGCCATCTCAATGGGTTAAAAAGGCATCCATGTTGAGGCTATGAATGCCTGCTGGAAGCAGTGGCCCTGTCTGTGGTATATAAGTTAATTTAATACTATAATCTACTTGGTTACCTTTCTTTCTCAAAACTAAGTGCCGATAAAGCTCACTGTTGCACATATAAGGTTTTCCAGAACTCATGGCTCATGGGGTAATATTTAATCAGCTCTTAGATGATGGTGGTTATGGTTTATATATATTATTGAGTTATAAATACTTAATTTACATGTTAAGGATGAAACTTTTAAGGATATTTGATATTTGAAATTTTGTATCATATAATCTATCATTCCTTTATTCTACAAGTATCATATCTTTAACAAAAGATAGTTGCTTTGCCCAATCTGTCACCATTTATTCATAGCTTAACAACACCACTACTATTTTGAGGTCGAATAAAGAGGCCTAATTCTGATTTTGAATCCCAGGAAATTGGACAGACCTTGAGAAGTAAATACTGAGATAACTAATTCTAATAATTTATGTGCTCATAACAACCAAATCTTATGGGTATAGGGAGTGCATCTTTTCCATTCTTATCCACTATTATCCCATGCCATTCATAAAATGATTATGTCACTTTTATATATAATAAGGTAATTGAGGTGATGAATTATTGATTAAGGAAACTCATGAGATGTGTTATAGAAATATTGATGACAAGGAAACTAATCAGTTTGGTTGAAGGAAACCCTATTATAATTTTTCATTACTTTTTTTTAGCTTGCATGGCCTCCACCTTTTGCATCACTTTCAACATCATCTCAGCATACATCAACTTCAACAAATTTCAATCCATACATGCCATTCCAATTTTTTTTACGAAGGTAAAACTTGAGGTAAAGTAGCATAAGTTTTTATTTATTAAAAGTTTAGGAGAATGTCATGGAAAACCATTGAGCATTATTCACTCATATTTTTCAACCATTATTTCCCTTTCTAAACCACTTCTCATTTTTTAGAAACACAAAATCTTTCAGTGTCAAAGAGTTTTAATCTCATTATCATGAACATGCCATTAATATTATTTATCATCCATCGATCTCCTTATTCATTCTCAAAATCTCCATTATTCCATGTTGTTATACACCAAGAAAAGATTTCAGCCATGATTATAGCAACCACCTCAATTTATTTTCTAGTGTAGTTTAAGGGTATGCTAATTATCGAGTTTGGGGGAAGAGTTGCTATGCATGATGAATGATTTCTCATTTATTCCTCATTTAAGTTATACAATTTCAAAATTGATTTGTGTATATCCTTAAAACCATCAATTGGATTCTTATGATTTTTGGACAACAAAGACGTATCATTAAACCCAAAAATTTTCAAGCTAAACCATTTTTTAAATTCCAAAAATTCATGCATTATTACCACACTCATTTGGCTGATATATTGAAATCTGTTCATTCCATTGCTTTGATTTTTGGTGTGAAGATGTATTAAGGTAATAGGAACAAACTTGTGAAATTTCAAGAAAAAATCATTTACAATTTTCAAGAAATTAAAAATCATTACCTAAAACCATTTTTTTCTATATCTTGAGATCTATGCATCACATAGATTTGATTTTCAGATGGGATAAACATTGATATAGTATAAATTTTCTTGCGAAATTTCAGCAAAATCTGGTTTGTAATGAAGTTTGTTTTTACTTGTATCATACTTTGCTACAACTTCATATACATATGGTTGAAATTAAATATGAATTTTTTTTTAAGGAATCATTTGGGGAAGAAGCCTTCTCTTCCATAAATATCGTGCACTGGGGGAGATGTTGGCCTACTAATTTGTATTATTATTAACACTTCTTAACATCCATTTATAATTTTCTTCTATCACATTATTTATCATAATTTATTATATAATTCCATTTCATAATTATTTATGCTCTTTTGGATAAGTAATACTTGTTCTCCATTCTTTTAATAAGTTAATGATTATTATGCATGATTTTTCCAATGATGGTTTACTAATGAATTCATTATAATATCACTCACAATTTTAGCCTCCAAGATCTCTTTGAGATTGCAGATTTGATCTTCAACTGATAATTAAATGTTCCAACTGAGAAATTCGTTGGGATAACAAGAGACAATTTTGTGTTGAATGTTTCAGGCAAACACAAAAGAATCCTGAAAATTTGAGACATGGATTTTGTGGAGAAGGAGCCAATTTAGTTTTCTAGTGTGCATTTTTCGAAACTTTGGTCTTGATTGAGAGAAAAGAATGGTTCTTCAAAGGAAATGTTCATAGATTTTTTTTTGTGGCCATTTTCCAAATTGCCCCAATTATAATTACCAGATTCATTTCGTGTCAACAAAATCACGATGGAAAGATATTTCAGATCTCATCTTGATTTTTGATATTTTGTAATCAATTTATTTACCTTTGTTGTTTGTATATTTAAAGGACAAAAACTAAAGAGAAAGGGGGGATATAACTCATATAGGGTTGGCTACTAAGATAATTGAGAATCTGTAGCATGAGGTTTCATTAAAGTTAATGAAATTCGTCTTTCTGGTTCTTTCGTGAGTTTGTAATCATACCACAACCCTGATCAGGGAGTTGTCCCCGCTCTCCTGACTAGGTCTTGTTTAACTTATGTGCGTTTTTAGTTTCTTTTACTACATCACACATTTCTTTAATCTTCGTGACAATAAATGTAATTGTTGTAATTCTTAATTGCTGTGAATGTATTTTCCATTTTACAATTAATTGCTTCTGTTCTTTCATTGTTGTTACAGTGGTTTGTTGTTTTATATAGTTTATCAAATCCATGATTAATACAAAATTGTGTAATTGTCATTGGCATATATTTTGCATGTTAGCCTTTCACTAACCAACACATCCTAGATTGAAAATTAATGTGGGAAAGGGTTGAATAATATTCTTCACACTTGGACACCAACAATAGGACCTTGTAGGGGATTTGTTTAGAAGATGAGAAAGATCCATATAAAGGTATGAGATACACTGTAAAAGCCATATGAAAATATAAGTCTAGGCATGATTAACACATAACAAAGGAGTACTTCAAGGTGGGAGACAAAGTATGGTTAGAATTGAATAAGGATAAGTTATAGGGTCATGTTAAGAAGATAAAGGCCTTATGATAAGGTCCCTTTGAGATACTGAAAAACATGAGAGGTAATTCATATATAATTAGTTTCTATGTCTTTATAATACTAGTGTATCCCCTTATTGTTATTTTTAGTGTTGTCCCCTTTTTTATTTATTTTTGTGCTCATGTAGTCCCCATAGTGTTATCATTATGCCCCATAGAATCCCAGTATTGTTATGTTTTTGCCCTTACATTATTATTTTTATGTAGGTTCTGATTATAGTGGGACCCCTTAGACTCCTATATATATAAAGTAGGCTTTTATCATTTGAATCATCTAATAATTATTCATTTATGTAATCTAAAGGAGTTTTCCCCCTCAAAGAGGATTATTTATAATTCGTTTATTTATATTTTCTTATATTTTGTGAGCTGGTTGCATAAAATTTGCAATGAGAGCTTCAGATTATATGGTTTCTCTTCTTCAAACATGACATCTTGGAATTTTCTCTATAACATTTTTTGTACAAGGATTCAGAAGCTAAAATTTCTACACCATGGATTTGAAATTTTTATTAACTTCGTGTAAAAATTGTAGACCTTGTTTTGCAGTATTTTCTAAGATATAATATGTGGAAGTTAGGGTTTTTGCAGGCTCAAGGATTTCATCTCAAACAAGGGACCGACAAAAAATGTTCATATTTTTTGTTTCCGGCATCAGATTCAAATTCTGTAAGAAGTGGTCCAAACAAAATGGATTTTAGTTTCGTATATATCAATTTTAGGACTGAAAGTAAAAAAAGTGACACCTGGAATGTCGTACAAGTTCTCTCTACTAAAATGGTCCATAATTAGGTCATTGTGGGAGATCAGGCATCAAATTCTTTTGAAGAATCCAAATTAGGTATGTAGTGTGGCATTGGAAAGAAGACTCAGAGGGCTACTCTAGAACCAAAATTCAAATCTTGGGGATTCAAAATCATAGAGATACATCAGGTTCAATATCGATCTCCTCAAAAGTGAGAAAGACGTGTTTTTCTTGTAGTAACTTTGTCAAACGTTCCTTCAAACCTTACATGGGCACAACAATAAAAATAGGGTATATGAAATCCAACATTAAATTTCTCTCTTTTTGGCATAGGGATATCTGTAAGGAATGATGTTTGGAGGAACACTCCTGGAATCATATGAATAGCATGATCATGGTCACGAATAGGTGGGAGGCATTTGCGAGTCTCAAACACCTTGGAATGCTTGTCCAAGACTTCTTGGAGATCTAGAGAAATAGAGGATTTGTATGTTTGAACCTGTATTGAGAATAATTGTGCAATTATGCCTCATTATTATTTCTTCAAAAGCTTTGTCATGGCATTTGGTACCACAACTTGGGATTTCAGGTTTTCGATTCTTCAAAAAATGAATATTGGAATTTTCGCTATAATTTTTTTTGAAGAATACTTAAAAAGATGAAATATTTACCACCTAGCTGAGAAATATTGATCAAATTCGTGTAAAAAATTTAGACCTTGGTTCACAATATTTTTGGAGATATGATCTATGGAAATTAAGGTTTTTAGAGGCTTCAAAATTTCATGTCAAACATGTGACCGAGGGAAGCTCAGATTGGAATTATATAAAAAGTGGTTGAAATATCATGGAATTTAGTTTCTTTTTTATCGATTTCAGGGCCAAAGGTAGAAATAGTGAGATGTGGCATGTTGTACAAGTTATCTCTACTGAACTAGTCCATAATTAGGCCATTGTGGGCGATCAAGCATAACTTTGTCTTGAAGAATCCAAAATAGGTCTAACTAGTGGCATTGGAAATAATAATCAGAGCGATACTACAGGACCAAAGCTAAAATCTTGGGGAGTTGAAATCATAGAGAGACATCAGTTTCAATATCAATCTCCTCAAAAGAAATAAAAATTTGTTTTTTTTAAATTGTATATATATTTTTTAATAAAATCAGTTTGAAGTGATTCCAAAGGGAATATTGAAGTATAGATATCCGTATTTGGTTCTATAATTCCTCCAAAAAAAAATTCCACACCAATTAAGCCCTCGGAAAGATATACTATGACACATGAAGAGGAAGAAGTGCAACATGATATATCAAAATTACGAGACCAAGTGGAACAAATTTCGCCCTTACAAATAGTAACCAAAAATGAAATGAAATCTAATATGGATGGTTTGAATAAAGACATGGAAGCTAAGATGGATGGTATGAAGAATGGCATGGAAGCTAAGATCGATGATATAGAAGAAAAACTCAGAAAATAGAAGAAAATTTAGATCAACAACTTAGAAGTCAACCTCTTCGAGGGGGAAACCTCCTTTAAATTACATAAATGAACAATTCTTGGATATATTAAAATAAATAAAATAATTTTTACTACATGAATCAATCAGCACTATTAACTTTTTTCCTTGATATATTCTTCTATATTGAGAGTTTGAGAAATGGTAATTCCCACCAAAGCATTACAAGATGTGGTTGGATTCACTTATTCCTTCTCTAGGGTTGGTCCTGATGTATATCCTCATCTTTTAACATTTCTTGTTCCTTTCATTCCTCCTCTTCACAATATATGTAAAATAATTTCTTCTCGGTGCACTTATGACTTTTAGTGTATTTTATTTCAAAACTATAACAAGGGCCTTCTGATTTCTTTTCTTCCAATTTTTGTAGTGTCAGCCTTGTAGGTTGTGGATGGTTAGGAGAAGCAACAGTTCCATATTTATAGTTTTGATTGGTAACCTTCCTTCTTTCAAAAAATTTTCTTTCAACGTTTCTTTGAACCTTGAATGTCTTTTCCAATGAATGAAGTTCCCAAAGGTGAACCTCATGTTGGATGTTATCCTTTAAAGTCCCAATGAAGACATCATTCTTATGTTCCTCCGGAATATTATTTACCCTTATATTCAATTTTTTGAGGTCGTCAACGTGCTCCATCATTGAACCCTTTTGTTTGAGAAATATTAGTTGGATAAATAAGGTGTCTCTCTTTGTATCCTTATAATGTGTTATCATTTCATTCATAAAAATTGACCATGTGACAATTGGTTTATGAGAAGAAATCCATCGATAGCATACAAACTGATTTTGTTCTAAATATAAAGTTGCAATGCGTACCTTTTGTGTGTTTTACACATTATGGAGCTCAAAGTATTGATCCATTTGTAGTATCCATGTTATAAGATCCTTTCCATCAAAATTCCTCATATCGATCTTTGAAATATGGCAGGTCTTAAATACAACAGTAGAGTCTACGAAATATTGATTAAAATTTATTTTTTTCTCATCATGAGTTTCGTATACTACCCTTTCGCCATAGGGAATAATTTCTTGTAGAAAATTTTTCAAACCTTCCTTCAAACATTCCATGTCTACTTTTAGACCATTATTCATGTCTTCCATGTTGCCTTTCAGTTTTTCTTCAATACCATTGATATTAGCTTCCATGTCATCCATGCCATTCTTCAAACCATCCATCTTAGCTTCCAATTCTTTCTTAAAACCATCCATCTTAGCTTCCATTTCATTTTGGGTTACTTTTTCTGAGAGAGAAATTTGTTGTACTTGGTCTCATATTTTGATATATAATGTTACACTTCATCCTCTTCATGCATCATAGTAGATATTTTTGAGGGCTTAATGGGTGTTGAGTTATTTTTGGGAGGCATTATAGAACCCAATAATGATATCAATGCTTCAATATGCCCTTTGTAATAACATCAAACTTATTTTTTTAAACAAAAGATATACAATTTTAAACAAAAAACACACATTTTTCTTTCTTTTGAGGAGCTCGATATTGAAACTGATGTATCTTTGTGATTTCGGATCCCCAAGATTTGAACTTAAATTTTGTAATAGCGCTATGATTCTTCTTTTCAATGCCAAAATTTAAACCTAATTTTGATTCTTCAAGGCAATGTTATGCCCGATCTCCCACAATGGCCTAATTATGGACTTGTCCAACATAGCTAACTTGTTTGGCATGCCACGTATTATTTTTTTGACCATTGGTGTTGAAATTTATATACAAGAAACTAAATTATGTGCAATTTTGATTACTTTTACAGAATACCAATCTAATGTCAGAAACGAAAGTTATGATGATTTTCCCTTATTCATCTGTTCGAGATGAAATTATGGATCTTGCAAAAAACCTAACTTACACAGATCATATCTATGAAAATTTTATGAATCAAGGTTTGATTTTTTTACAAGAATTTATTCAAGAATTTTCCTCCACGTGGTAAATATTTCAACTTCTGAAGCCTCATAAAAATAAATTTATAGTGAAAATTCCAAGATGACCTATTTGAAGAAGAGAAACCCTAGAATCCCAAGCTTTATTACCAAATATCATGGAAAATATTTTGAAGAAAGAACAAAAAGGTGTAATTGAAAAATTATGTTCACTATAGGTTCTAACATCAAAATCCCCTATTTCTCCATATCTCCAAAAATATTTGGATAATTATTCGAAGGCGTTTGAGAAGAATTAACCGTGTGCAGATAAGATGGGAGGATGACCAATTTGTAGTGAGCCATAGGTGCTAGTTGTTTCTAATGCTGCACGGGAAATTCTAGAGAGAGTAGGATGGATTACCTACCTCACAAGACTACAACAACCTCATGAAACGGTAGCCATTGAATTTTTACAAAATCTGTAGGAGGGTTACTCCATGGTTAGAGGTAGGCAGATAGTAGTAACAGACTCAATAATTTCCGAGGTGTCTGGTCTGCCAACGGAAGGAACCATATGGACCCATAAGAAAGTGAGGCCTCAAGAAGCCATGAAAATTTTCCAAGATGAAGGGCAGACCCTGGTCATCAAAGGGAAAGGAGTTCAGCCGAAATTGTTGGGAGAACCATGGACGAAATTGGAAAAAGTAGTATAGGGCTACATAACATGCGATGGAAGAAAATATGTGGTAAGACCTCGCCACCTTAAGTTACTAATAGTATTAAAGAAAAAATGTACTGTAAACATGCCTGCATTTTTAAATTTCTTATTTCATGATGTTGCCCGAAGTATAAGAAAGTCTTGTCATATACACATGGTGGTAAGCCACCATTGCTTAATCAGATTGATAGTGAGTTACAATCTTTCCCAACAACGGAATAGTTCGGAAGAACTGACATTCTCAATTGACAGAGGAATAGCCCTGCCTGCCCCAAAACACAAAATAATTACTACCATAGTAACAGATTCATCAAAATGCAGACAATCCTCTACGTTAAGGAGAATTAGGGGAATGATAGAAGGTTTTTAGGGTAGCATTAGCCAACCCCTAGAATAGCCCAGCTCGGAAGATGAACAACCCCCACAACTCGAAGAAGGAAGTCATCATACCGAGGAGGAAGAAGGAAATGACGAGGAAGAAGGAAATGAGGAAGAAGAAGAGAGTCACCACACTAGTGAAGAAGAAGAGTGTCACCACACTGGTGAAGAAGAAGGAAGTCACCACACCAGTGGAGAAGAAGAAAGCCACTATACTGATGAGGAGGAAGGAAGTTATCACACCTGTGAAGAGGAAGGAAGCAATGAAGATGAAAGAAATGGAACGGAACCTCCCGAAACCACCATTACAAGTCCACCTCAAAGCCCATTGCAGGAAGACCAATTGGCCCAAATTTTGGCCAACATGAGAAAATACATACAACCCCACAGCCCACTAAACTTCAACATTGAGATAAACCAATTGCAGGGACAAGCTATTACTAGTGACGATATGGCCGAGGGCATACCCGATGAAATAGAATAAGAAAACCCTCACGGAACATCAAAACTAGTTGGGGTTACTTCCCCTGAGAAATGCGGCCAGGAAGGCATGAACACTGAAGAAGTGTTCCAAACGAAAGATCCTGAGGGAACAATAGAACTAGTTAAGGTTACTACCCCTGAAGAATGTAGTCAGGAGCATATGAACACTGAAGAAGTGTTCCAAGTAGAAAATAGAGAAGTAAGCCTGAGTGAAGGACCAGCTACTGAAAAGAAAACCCTACCTAATAAATTAAGTACAAAGAAAGGGACAGTTGTTCCTCCCAGGAGGAAAAAGAAAGTAACCGAACTTGAGAAGCTGCGGAGGGAACGGATGAAGCTTCAAAATCTATTGGAACAACTCAGATAGAGTATTAGGGTTCTCAGAATGAAGATATCCCCCAAACTAACTCCAAAACAGAGGAACATAGCCACCAAACGAACCCCAAAGAAAAGGAAAGTAACCACCAAGGTAAAGCCCCAGAGTGCAGAGCCTATGGAAATCCAAGCTGAGTCCAATCAAGAAAGCATGGAACAACAGGCAGATGTTCCATAGATAGTTTCCCCAACTGAAAGCACACATGCCTGCAGTCAAAACATTTTTATTGATCCTACTATAGCAGAACTGCAAAAGGAGCTGGCACAGGCTCGACAGGCAAGAGAAAAGCTTGAGGAAGAGATTTTCCCAAAAAAGAAATATCAATAGCTACAACAACAACTAAAGGACATCAGTGCATCAAAGGCTAAAGCCTATGATAAGTGTCAGAAGGTAGAGGAGAAAAATGAAAAGGTAAGGAATGAAATAAAAATGGCCCGGAATAAAATGGATACTCTCTACTCCTTATACACAGATGTTCTAGCATGTAGATGCCCTGCCAAGAATTATGCTTCCTTTTTATTAGAAAGATATTTACAGTTGAAAATTAAAGCATTTAGGGAAAGAAAGTCTATAGAATTAAACACTGTAGATGATTTCGTAAAATGCTGCAAACTCTATGGGGTTAAAGTCTAGTGTCTTCTATGTGAGTTCTATTTGCACATTCTCATATTGGAAAATGATATTGAGATAAATCCCAGCTCTTTTGTGGGTGACATCCAATATCAAGCATTTATTTTGTTTGTTTTCAATTAGTTGAAATGGGTCAAGGCCTATAATAATTTTCAGAGCCAAGAAAATGGGTTAGACCTTTGGGTTAGGGGTGAACCAAAACACCCATTACAACTATGGGCTAGGAAAAAGAGTCTAATGACAAACAAGGGTATGATCCAAGCATTGGTACCTGTCCACAAAGAAATTGTCTTGTATGGGGTAGAATATTTTCTCTCCATTAAAAACCAAGCCTATACAACAGTTAAATTCTGATGGAAGATTTCCAATCAAAATATTCAAAACCGAGAGCCATTTAATTATAGAAATTTTGGATTAGCTGCTGACCGCCTGGTTCTCTATAGCAACCTCATCGTGAGGGAAGGCCATTTCTGGCTAGGTTGTAGGTTTCGAAGTCCCATTGTATGGTATCCTGCAACAGACTATAAAGCCATTTATGAGCTACCTGAAGGACATACAGGGCATATCTTTGAAGCTTTAGCTGCAAATCATGGTTTTAGACCTCTTAATGAAAAACCTTCTCCAGCCTATTCTCTAACTGCTTTACATGTAAACTATGGCTTTCATGAGGACATGAAAAGGGTAAGAAAGGGGTATGTTGAGCATTGGAAAAGGTATGAATTCATCATGTATTTTCTCATATTTTTCCTTTAAACATAATTCTTTTTACCCTAGAAAGATGACTTATTGGAGGATTATGATAGAATTACAAAGACTCGTGTCTATTGTGAAAATTGACTAAAAATTTCCTTTTGTTTTAAAAAATAGGGAACAAATGAAGAAAACCATCATTCGAGCAGCAGAGCTAAAATAGGAGTAACCGTTGTTCCTCCAGAAAAAGACCGTATCTAGACAATAAGAAGGAAATCCACGCGTATAGCTACAGGAAAATAGCGAATAGCATGTTTACAGCCTAAGAATATCAAGTGCTAGCTACAAAATGAAAAGAAGCGAATCCCTTCGGCTATTTTGATCCTGAGG
The DNA here is from genome assembly GCA_034641835.2 of Pinus albicaulis. Classification (NCBI taxonomy): domain Eukaryota; kingdom Viridiplantae; phylum Streptophyta; class Pinopsida; order Pinales; family Pinaceae; genus Pinus; species Pinus albicaulis. The sequence goes on along the minus strand of CM076579.1, from coordinate 600,638,050 downwards.
GAATCACTGTTCAATCTTATCATGTGTCTTGTTTTATCCATCGAAATGTTATAAAAGGAAGTGCTTTTAGAAATCAGGGGATGAGAATGATTTTATGAAAAAACACTGCTCTTGTAACTTTGTAATTTCTTAACTCTTGTGATCAGAGAGTGACTGTTGTAAATTCTATTGATGTTTTGATTAATACAAGATCTTGTTGTTGTTCTATTTATTAACTCTGGAGTAAAGCTCAACGGTGTTTCACTGGTGGTTAAGGGCCCGGCCATAGTGGATCGATCTGCTATTTGTATCATTAACTTTCCGTTATTGTTGTGTGATAGTTCATATTCACTTTTATTACAAGCTGTAGGTTAATTGGTTTACTGTGTAATTTCTTATTGATATTGGTGCGTTACGTTGATGAATTGCATTGTTGTTCCGTTTTAACAAGAAGCTTAATCCCTGTATCATTTACCTTGTTATGCTTTACAGAGCTTTGTTGTTCAACATTTGATTCCATTTGTTGTTCCATTTGATTGCTGTTCATTTCAGATTGATGCTTAACATAGTTTGTTGTCGACAGGGTTTGTTGTTCAATAGAATTCGCTATATGATTCCATCAGATAGGATTTTCTGTTTAAATTCATTAAATAGAATTTTCTATTCAATTCTTCTAGTTATAGTGTTGTTCGTTTACATTGTTGTTCAATTCCAGTTTGTTGTTCATTTCTAATTCATTAGTTACATTTTGCAAAGATTTTTCCTTTAGAGTGCTTGCATAGTTTACATTCATTAGCAGTATTTAGTTCAAATTCTATTTTCATTTAATTACTTTAAATCTGGATTATCAACTGTAAAGAATATTGGTTATTTCTCCCACGTTCTCAGATTGGTTATGTTGTTCTTATTTGATTTCATTAGGTTCTAAAGGAAGAGTTATCATTATTGTATCCTTGATTGATACCTACTGAGTGAATGATTGAATTTTCAAGAATTTAAGTTCATGTTATTGTAGTTAGACATTCTTTTCCAAGCATCCGTTTACTCTTGTATTTAGAACACCATATTACATATTGCAAAGCATTACTCTTAGATTGAATTGCAGCCTCAGATTGAGTACACTCTTGAAACAAAAAGTCATTCCTAGATTGATAATTAATGTAGGATAAACATGCGTTAAAAAAGAAACCTTTTATACCTCAACATTTTGGCGCCATTGTCGAGGAGAGTGTAGTCATTTACAAAGAGTGATGCATATTTGATTTTTTTTGCTAGCGAAGAATTGGGTATTAAAAACGGAAGGTAAGAACCTGTGTACTAAGAAAGGAACATACTTTTTCACTGGCCCGCTTCACAACAGATTTTGGGTAAAAATTTTAGGTAGGAATGAATGCTTTTCTTTTTGAATGAATAGAAAATCTAAACAGAACAAAATTCCTCCTAAAGCTGAAAAACCTAAGGGACCGGTGACCCTTGGGAGAACAACTTTCATTAACGAAATCCTTAAGAAAACTAAGTCTCAGCCATCAACAGGACCTAGGAAAGTTATTTCTAGATAGCCTACTAGTTCCCTTCAGACCACAGAATCGCCATATGTAGCCTTTGCTGAGATACATAGTAAAACTGAAGGAATTGAGTAAGATTCCCAAGAAATTGAGAATTATCAGCTAATTTCTCTACAAGAAGGGAACTCTAGTAATATCCGCGAAGGAGAAGGGGAAACAGGGGAAACAGAAGAACCAAAATCTCCTCTTGAAATAATCCAAACAGTGAGCAGCCCAGATAAGGGAAGTGCTGTCAACATCATTCAAAACAAAGGACCTAAATCTCCTCAGATAGTAGGCTAGTAGGGAATACTTATTATTCCAGATCAAGGGAGTGTTGTCAAGGTAATTCCTATTCCTTCTATTCAACCTAGGAATTCCCTTGAAATCCCAGAAGGATATTGGAACATATTTGATCAAATGGCCCAGAACCAAAACCAGCAAACACCTCAACAAACTTCCACACTGCAATATCCCATTGTGGACACTGCAATTAATGCACCTATGAAGGCCATTCCTCTTCAGCATATTCCTACATTCCATGGCTTAACATCAGAAGATCTCGATGCATTTCTATTTGAATTCGATGTATTATGCAGGGGGTATGACTATACCACCGATCCCCAAAAATTAAAATTATTTCCTTCCACATTAAAAGGAGCAGCTTTACGATGGTTTATGGGGTTAGGTGGAGGTGTTATAAATGATTGGGATCAGATGAAAGCTGTATTTATAAAGAAATATCAGGATTATTGTAGGTCTAGGGAATTAAAAGATGAAATATTTCAGATGACAACAAAACCTAATGAAACACTGGAGGAATATGTAGAACGTTTTCAATACAGCCTCTAGAGATCACCTTATGCATATTTACCCTTCCCTGATAATGTGCTGAAAACTACATTACTTAAAGGGATGAAGGAACAATGGGATGAAACATTAAACATTATGGTCAAAGGTGATACATACCAGGAAGATTTTGTTGACATTATTGATTTATGTATCAGGAGTTCGAGAGGCAGCACAAGGCTAAAGTCAGCAGAACATGATATGATCACAAGAGATAGTAAGATCTCTAGTGAAAGTATAACCCACACAGAAATTGAAAATCTACTAGAATATTTTAAAACAGATATTCTAGGGACTCTAACAACGCAGTTCGACATTATGCAAGTGAAACAAAAGCAAGCGGAAGCAGAACAAAATCTGGCAATATTCTGCCCTAAATGCAAAAAGAAACATAGCCATAAAGAGTGCCCATTGGATATAGTCAAAGTCTATGCTATCTGCACAAAATATCACTCCACAGAAGGGTGCCCCTCGCTCCTTGGATTGAAAGCAGTTTACAAGGAGGCAGAAGAAGAATCATAATTGGTATGCCTACTCAATCAACGCCGACAATGGCAGCCACGACAAACAGGTATGCCAATTGATCCATCCTCTTCTTTTCAGTTTCCTCAGTATAATGCTCAGCAATGTAATGGAATGTGGAAAAATTAGCCACCTTTCCCCAATTGGTCACAACAACCATTCCCTACATCACCATGGAAAAATCAAATGAATCAAACCAATTGGTCAAAATTTCCCTACTGTCCACCATTTTGGAAAAACAATGCTTATCCAACACAATGGTCCCCCTCCACCTCGCAGAGTTAGACCTGGCAGACAAACTGGAAAATACCTACAAATCAGCCAGTTGGAACAGTCCCTCTCCCTCAACCTACACTGCCAACCCCCTATACATTTCCACAAAATCCCCAGACCAATTTAAGATAGCAACTCCTGGCCCAACCCAACCCAAACCCCAATAATAGGCTAGTTCAGTCTGTTCAAACAATGGAACCACTGGAACTACAAACTGAACTAAGGGAGTGTAATGACCTTCAACTAAGATCTGGGTGCATAGTAGAAACAGAGGGAGACAAAAATGTTCAAATTGAAGACCCGTTACCCACAGAACAAACAATGCACAAGGAGAATGTGGTTAAACAGCAAACCTAGGACCAAGCAATCACCTCTTCTCCACCGTTCCCAGAATGATTAATGATACCATGGCCAATAAAATATCATGATTTTGATCTTCTGGGAGAATTAAAAAAATTGTGTATACAAATCCCTCTCCTCCAAGCTATCCAATACATCCCTATTTATGCAAAAACCATCAAATAACTATGTATGAGGAATCCCAAGAGGAGAACAACTAACCCAACTATCCAAGTAGTCGGCACTCTATCTGATTTATTATCAGGAAGGGAAACACCTATCAAGTATGAGGACCCAGGAAATCCTATAGTCATGGTACAAATCAATAGACAATCATTTCCAAATGCCTTAGTTGATTTGGGAGCTGAAATTAATATCTTAACAACCACCACTTGTCAAAAACTTGGCATTACATCATTAGATCCAACAACAACCTTGTTAGAATTGGCTGACCGATCGGTAGTCAAACCAGAAGGTACATTACATGATGTAATGGTATCAGTAGATTCCTGGGAGTACCCTGCCGACTTAATGATTATCAATCCCAAAAATTGGCTAGATGGACACCCTTTGATCCTAGGTAGACCTTGGTTGGCAACTGTTGATGCTTACATTAGCTACCGACAAGGCAACATGACTATAACAAGGGGAAACTATGTCAAGAATTTAGCTTTATATCCCCCAGTGCAACCAAGCCTATCGATAATCAAAACAAGGAAACAACCTGTATCATATCTCATGGAAAACATTAGATCACCACTAACCTTAGAAGATGCCCTCGACTTTAAAGATCAAACAGAGGATGAAATTATTAACAGTTTCATCAATAAACAAAAAATCAGATCTCATTTGCAATGTCACATGATCAAGGAAACATTTGATAATAAAGAAGAAGAATATCTCTTGAAATACATACATGATCAATCAATACCGACTACCTCTGTTTGCAATAGAAAAATTGTGGAAATTGAACCGGGAAAAACTCTAAACATTAACAAAAACCTGACTGCTAAACAAGAAGAGAAGTTGGTTCAATTACTACGAATATATAAGGGAGCCTTTGCATGGGATTATCCATACATGAAGGGAATTGACCCCCACCTATGTACACACCACATCTATACAGAAAAATATGCTAGACCCATTCAGCAACCCCAACGAAGATTAAACCCTCATCTTAAAGATATTGTGAAAAATGAACTACAAAAACTGTTGGATGTCAACTTTATATGCCCAATATCTAATAGCAAGTGGGTCTCTCCATTAGTAGTGGTTGCAAAGAAGAACGGGAAGTGGAGGATATGTGTCGACTACTGTGAACTAAACAAAGCAACCCAGAAAGACCACTTTCCCCTTCCCTTCATTGACCAGGTATTAGATAAATTAGTAGGAAAGAAATTATTTTCTTTCCTAGATGGCTTCAGTGGATACAATCAAATTCAGATTTCCCCTGAAGACCAAGACAAAACCACTTTTACCTGCCCTTTGGGGACATTTTCCTATCGATTTTTACCCTTTGGCCTATGCAATGCCCTTGCTACATTTCAAAGGGCCATTCTCATCATCTTTTCAGATTTAATAAATGAAGGACTCGAAGTATACATGGATGACTTCACACCTTACGGAGATGATTTTGAGCCAGCATTAGAAAACTTAGAAAAGGTGTTGCAAAGATGTATTGACACTAGGCTTTGTTTAAGCCATGAAAAGTGTCACATGATGATGACCGAAGGACTCATCTTAGGTCATTATATATCAGCAGCTGGAATTTAGGTAGATCCAGCTAAAATTCAGATAATTTTGTTAATACCTACTCCTACCACACAAATAGAGGTACATAGCTTTCTCGGATTTTTTGGTTATTATAGAAGATTTAAAGAACATTATTCTCGAATAGTTGCACCTTTATATGCATTAACATGAAATGTTGATTTCATTTGGACAGACAAATACGACAATGCTTTCGAGGATCTAAAACATCTTGTATCAACAGCCTGCGTGCTGAGGAGCCCAAACTGGGACTTTCCATTCCAAATTTCATCTGATGCCTCAGACACAGCTATTGGAGTAGTTATTGGGCAGGAAGAGGATAAGAAACCATATGAAATCTATTATATTAGAAAAATTCTATCTCTAGCTGAATTAAACTATACTGTGACCGAGAAAGAATTTTTAGCTTTGATACATGCTGTAAATAAATTTAGACATTATATAAATGGATATCCTGTAGTTTTATATACAGATCACTCAGTCATAAAAATTTTAGCAAATAAACCTGTTACAAATGGTAGAGTAACAAGATGGTTGATTTTATTGCAGGAATTCGATATCACAATAAAAGATTGACCTAGAAAAGAGAACCCTATAGCTGATTTCCTATCACGAATGCCAAAACCAACAGATGCAACAGCAGTCAAAGATCACTTCCTAGATGAACATTTGTTCGTTGTTACTGCTAGAACCCCATTTTATGCCGATATTGCAAATTATTTAGAAATAGGTAAATTACCTAAGCATGTAACACCCAATAAAAGAAAATAGATAATACAACGTAGTACCCAATTCTCTTGGATTGGGGGCTACGTGTTCCATACAGGATCAGATATGCACATCAGGAGATGCGTCCGAGAAGACGAAATATTTGATATTTTGAAAGCATGCCATGATGGGCCGTGTGGCAGACATTTTGCAAATCGTAGGACTGGCCACAAGGTTTTTACAGACAGGCTATTACTGGCCTATAATTTTTAAAGATGCAAAAAATTTGTACAGGCTTGTGATAGTTGCCAAAGGGCGGGTCGCCCTGGACAGTCCAACGAAATTACCTTGAACCCATAGTTAGTAATCGATCCATTTGAACGCTGGGTGCTCGACTTTTTTGGTCCTATTAACCCACCATCAAATTAGAAAACATACATCCTAGTCACAACAGAGTATGTTACTAAATGGGTTGAAGCAGAGGCACTTTCGAGAGCTACAAAGGACTCGGTAATAAAATTCATTTTCCAAATATCTTTTCGATACAGCCTCCCAAGGGACATAATTACAGATGGAGGACCGTAATTTGTAGGTAACAAAATTGCTACAACATTAGAAAATTACCACATCCAGCACAAAATCACAACTCCATACCACCCGCAGGAAAATGGCCAAGTAGAGAGCACGAATAAAGTGATCGAGTCTATACTGAAAAAAACAGTTACATCATATAGACGTGACTGGGCTTACAGATTTCCAAAAGCCTTGTGGACATATCGAACAACATGGAGAAGTACCATGGGGTATTCATCATACCAATTAGTATTTGGAAAAGAACCCATCTTTCCAATAGAATTTGAAATTCAGACATTAAGAACGGCCCAGGAGGTGGGTTTAGATTTAAATGAAGCCCGGGTCAAAATATTACAACAAATCAATGAGTTAGATGAAATTAAGCTCTCTTCTCTCCAACACACTGCATTAATTCAACAACAGAGAGAAAAATGGCACAACACCCTCATCAAAGAGAAAATCTTCCACGAAGGGGATTGGGCACTCCTATATGACTCCATGTTTCAGGATTTCCCAGGAAAAATCCAGACACGATGGCTTGGAACCTACGAAATACAAAAAGTGCATGATAATGGCACCATCACATTAACCACCATTGATGGATCTGGACATTTGTTCAAAATAAACGGTTATCGAGTGCGACTTTACCATAAACCACTTAATCGGGAGTCCTTTTACCAACAATTACAAGAAGATTCTACCATGCAGATTCTGGCTAAGGGAGACAACTCCTCCTCAGCACCCATTCACTGAAGAATTTATTTCATTTTGAAACTTGTACATAAAGCTTTTCCTTTTATCTTGATTTTTTTTTTCTACAGATTTTATATCTTAAGCTGCTCCTTTTTTAAGGAACAACAGCAGTTTCTCCCAAGAAACAACGTGTTTGAGTGTTTTTGTTTCCTATTCCTTTCCAAGAGGAACAATAGTTTTTGTTGTTCCTTTCAAAAGGAACAACATTTTTGCTGCGTCTTGTTTGTTGTTCCTTTCCAAAGGAACAATAGTTTTGATTGCGAGTTTTTGCTGTTCCACAGTATTTTTGCTGTTCCTTTCCAAAGGAACATCAATTTATGTTGTGTGTTTTTGTTGTTCCTTTCTAAAGGAACAACAGTTTTTACCACGCGTTTTTGTTGTTCCCTTCCAAAGGAACAACATTTTATTCCGTCGTTGTCTGCTATTCCTTCCCAAAGGAACCGCATTTCCGTTGATTGTTTTTGTTGTTCCTTTCGAAAGGAACACCATTTTCACAGATTGTTTTTGTTGTTCCTTCCCAAAGGAACAACACTTTTCGAGTGCATTTTTTTGTTTTAGAACAAAATTTTGAGGATTTTTGTGAATTCTTCATGACTCCCTTAAAGGAAAACATACAATTTATGCAAGGTTACACAAATTAAAGGTTACTGGAATTGGAAAATCAAGATAAATTGTCATTTTTTTAAAATAAATTGTTTTGTAGTGATAAGAGAAAGGAAAGGACACAACCATTTATATTACTTTGCTGTCTTTATTTTCACTAAAATTAATATGATCGGTTATCTTTATCATGTTGGTCCTTCCCTAAATTTTCATAACTCTCTTTGATTTTTATTTATTGAATAAGAATAAGGGCATACATTCTCTATTGAGATGTTCAAACTTCTTCCACCATCCCTACTCTTAAGGAGTGTTGAGACATCCTCTATACATAAATAGGGAGGTGCTACATAAAAAGAAAAAAGAAAAAAATCTCTATATGATTACTAACGATTCTATGATATGGAAGATGGAGGATAGGGGGTCTCATCAAGAGCCTACCTACCATGATCATAAGGGAGCAGTGAAGTGGCATTCCCATTATTTCCACCACACCAGGGATATGATCCAATGGACAACTTAGAAAAATAAAAATTCCTTGGAACAGGAGGTCTCATCACGAGCTGGCCTGCCCACCTTTCACTCCTTCCTGGTGAATGGCATTGTGATTCATCTGGTTCCCAAGCCAGCACAGTGGCCTCCATCATGAAATAACATAGCACTTCCCTAGGCATAAATAAAGGATAATGGTTCCAAGGGTGAGAAAGCAACTTTGACAAGGTTATAGACACCTATGGGAAACAGAGCTCTACTGATGGTATTGGAGTAACATTTTTCAAATCAATAGTAATAATAAACCCTTTTCTTATATCTCTATCTAATATCAAATGAAAGTATGCTCCTAAACCCTTGTTTTTGAACCTATTATGCATGAAATTTATTCATAAACCGATCATAATAGTTTGAGTGGGTAATGACCGCATAAGTACTTGCTTTCACATGAGTTGTCCCTTTCCCTTATCCTTGAATCATTACATAAACGTTTCTATATATATTTACAATTTAATTATACGCATCGATTTCAGTAATGTAATAATTTGATTGACCATATCATAAGTATGTATGTTTTTTCCTGATGTACAACTGTTGTGCAGTACCTTGCTCTTCTATTTTATGGTCGGGGACGACCTATCATCCTTCAGGGGTGACGCAGATGCCTTTTAATGACTGCATGCAGGTCAAATCCCTATATTTTATGCCTGCATGTGAATCAAATCCCTATATTCTTGGTAATAATAAAAAATTAATGATATTATTCTGATATATTGTGTTGTGATGTTCCATTACATTACTGTGAATTTGTCAAGAATTAACAGTGTGCAGAGAAGATGGGAGGACGACCAATTCGTAGTGAGCCACAGGTGCTAGTTGTTTCTAACGCTACATGGGAAATTCTGGAGAGAGTAGGATGGATTACCTACCTCAGAAGACTGCAATAACCTCATGAAACGGTAGCCATTGAATTTTTACAAAATCTTCAGGAGGGTTACTCCATGGTTGGAGGTATGCAGATAGCAGTAACAGACTCAATAATTTCCGAGGTGTCTGGTCTGCGAGCGGAAGGAACCATATGGACCCATAAGAAAGTGAGGCTTCAAGAAGCCATGAGAATTTTCTGAGATGAAGGGCAGACCCTGGTCGTCAAAGGGAAAGGAGTTCAGTCGGCGTCGTTGGGAGAACCATGGACGGAATTGGCAAAAGTAGTACAGGGCTACATAACATGCGATGGAAGAAAATATGTGGTAAGACCTCACCACCTTAAGTTATTGGCAGTATTAAAGAAAAAATGTACTGTAAACCTGCCTACATTTTTAAATTTCTTATTGCATGATGTCTCCTGAAGTATAAGAAAGTCTTGTCATATAGACATGGTGGTAAGCCACCATTGCTTAATCATATTGATAGTGAGTTACAGTCTTGCCCAATAGTGGACTGGTTGGGAAGAACTGATATTCTCAATTGACGGAGGAATAGCCCTGCCTGCCCCAAAATGCAAAAGAATTACTAGCACAACAGTAGAACCATCAAAACACAGACAATCCTCCAGGTTAAGGAGAAGTAGGGTAATGATAGAAGGTTTTCATGGTAGCATTTGCCCATCTCGGAAGATGAACAACCCCCACAACTCGAGGAAGGGAGTCATCATACCGAGGAGGAAGAAGGAAATGACGAGGAAGAAGGAAATGAGGAAGAAGAAGAGAGTCACCACACTGGTGAAGAAGAAGAGAGTCACCATACTGGTGAAGAATAAGGAGGTCACCACACCAGTGGAGAAGAAGAAAGCCACTATACTGATGAGGAGAAAGGAATTTATCACACCTGTGAAGAGGAGGGAAGCAATGAAGATGAAAGAAAGGGAGCAGAACCTCCCAAAACCACCATTACAAGTCCACCTCAAAGCCCATTGCAGGAAGACCAATTGGCCCAAATTTTGGACAACATGACTGAATATATACAACTCCACAGCCCACTAAACTTCAAAATTGAGATAAAACAATTGCAGGGACAAGATGCTACTAGTGAAGATACGACCAAGGGGGTACCCAATGAAATAGAAGAAGAAAACCCTCAGGGAACAACAGAACTAGCTGGGGTTACTTCCCCTAAGAAATGCGGCCAGGAAGGCATGAACACTGAAGAAGTGTTCCAAACGAAATATCCTCATGGAACAGCAGAACCAATTAAGTTTAATACCCCTAAAGAATGTAGCCAGGAGCATATGAACACTAAATATGTGTTTCGAGTAGAAAATAGAGGAGCAAGCCTGAGTGAAGGACCGATTACTGAAAAGTAAACCCTACCTGAGAAATTAAGTATAGAGAAAGGGACAGTCATTCCTCCTAGGAGGAAAAATAAAGAAACCGAACTTGAGAAGCTGCGGAGGGAATGATAGAAGCTTCAAAAGATAGTGGAACAACTCAGACAGAGTATTAGGATTCTCAGAATGAAGACAACCCCCAAACGAACTCCAAAACAGAGGAACATAGCCACCAAACGAACACCAAAGAAAAGGAAAGTAGCCACCAAAGCAAAGCCTCGGAGTGCAAAGACTAAGTAAATCCAAGCTAAGTCCAATCAAGAAAGCATGGAACAAAAGGCAGTTGTTCCAGAGACAGCTGCCCCAACTGAAAGTGCACAAGCCTACAGTCAAATTTTTTTTATTGATCCTACTATAGCAGAACTCCAAAAGGAGCTGGCACAGGCTTTACAGGAAAGAGAAAGTCTTGAGGAAGAGATTGTCCCCAAAAAGAAATATCAACAGCTACATAAAAAACTAAAGGACATCAGTGCATCAGAGGCTAAAGCCTATGATAAGTATTAGAAGGCAGAAGAGAAAACTGAAAAGGTAAGTAATGAATTAAAAATGGCCCAGAATAAAATGGATACTCTCTGCTCCATATACACAGATGTTCTAGCATGTAGATGCCCTACCAAGAATTATGCTTTGTTTTTATTAGAAAGATATTTACAGTTGAAAATTGAAGCAGTTAGGGCAAGAAAGTCTATAGAATTAAACATTGTAGATGATTTTGTAAAATGCTGCAAACTCTATGGGCTTAAATTCCAACGTCTGCTATGTGAGTTCTATTTTCACAATCTCATATTAGAAAATAATATTGAGATAAATCCCAGCCCTTTTGTGGGTGACATCCAATGTCAAGCATTTATTTCGTTGCTATCAATTAGTTGAAATGGCTCAAGGCCTATAATACTTTTTAGAGCCAAGAAAATGGGTTAGACCTTTGGGTTAGGGGTGAACCAAAACACCCATTACAATTATGGGCTAGGAAGAAGAGTCTAATGACAAAGGAGGGTGTGATCCAAGAATTGGGACCTATCCACAAAGAAATTGTCTTGGATGGGGTAGAATATTTTCTCTCCATCAGAAACCAGGCCTATACAACAGCTAAAGTCCGATGGAAGATTTCCAATCAGAATATTAAAAAGTGAGAGCCATTTAATTATAGAAATTTTGGATTAGCTGTTGGCCACCTAGTTGTCTATAGCAACCTCATCTTGAGGGAAGGCCCATTCTGGCTAGGTTGTAGGTTTTGAAGTCCCATTGTATGGTATCCTGCAATAGACTATAACACCATTTATGAGCTACCTGAAGGATAGACAGGGCATATCTTTGAAGCTTTACCTCCAAATCATGGTTTTAGACCTCTTAATGAAAAACCTTCTCTAGCCTATTCTCTAACTGCTTTACATGTAAACTATGGTTTTCATGAGGACATGAAAAAGGGTAAGCAGGGGGGTATGTTGTGCATTGGAAAAGGTATGAATTCATCATGTATTTTCTCATCTTTTTCCTTTAAACATAATTCTTTTTATCCTAGAAAGATGATTTATTGGAGGATTATGATAGAATTACAAAGACTCGTGTCTATTGTGAAAATTGACTAAAAATTTCTTTTTGTTCTAAAAAACAAGGAACAAATGAAAAAAACCATCATTCGAGCAGCAAAGTTAAAACAGGAGTAACCGTTGTTCCTCCAGAAAAAGACCGTATCCAGACAATAAGAAGGAAATCCGAGCATATAGCTAAAGGAAAACAGGGAATAGCATGTTTACAGCCTAAGAAGATCAAGTTCTAGCTACAAAGATGTTCAATATTATCATGTTTCTTGTTTTATCCGTCGAACTGTTATAAAAGGCAACACTTTTAGAAATCAGGGGACGGGAATGATTTTATGAAAAAAAACTGCTCTTGTAACTCTGTAATTTCTTAACTCTCGTGATCAGAGAGTGACTGTTGTAAACGCTATTGATGTTTTGATTAATACAATATCTTGTTGTCGTTCTATTTCTTAACTCTGGAGTAAAGCTCAGCGATGTTTCACTAGTGGTTAAGGGTCCGGCTATAGTGGATCAATCTGTTGTTTGTGTCATTACCTTTCAGTTATTGTTGTGTGATAGTTAATATTCACTTTTATTACAGTTTGTAAGTTAATTGATTTACTGTGTAATTTCTTATTGATATTGGTGCGTTACGTTGATGAATTGCATTGTTGTTCCATTTTAACAAGAAGCTTAATCCCTGTATCATTTACCTTGTTATGCTTTACATAGATTTGCTATTCAGCATTTGATTCCATTTGTTGTTTCGTTTGATTGTTGTTCATTTCAGATTTCTGCTTAACAGAGTTTGTTGTCGACAGGGTTTGTTGTTCAATATAATTTGCTATGTGATTCCATCAGATAGGATTTTCTGTTTAAATTCATAAAATAGATTTTTCTATTCAATTCTTCTAGTTACAGTGTTGTTCATTTACATTGCTGTTCAATTCCATTTTTTTACTCATTTCCGATTCATTAGTTACATATTGCAAATATTTTTCCTTTAGAGTGCTTGCATAGTTTACTTTCATTAGCAATATTTATTTCAAATTCTATTTTCATTTAATTAATTTAAACTAGGATTATCAACTGTAAAGAATAATGGTTATTGCTCCCACGTTCTCAGATTGGTTATCTTGTTCTTAGTTGATTTCATCAGTTTCTAAAGGAAGAGTTATCATTACCGTATCCTTGACTAATACTTGCTGAGTGAATAATTGAATTTTCAAGAATTTAAGTTCATGTTATTGTAGTTAGACATTCTTTTCCAAGCATCTGTTTACTCTTTGTATTTAGAACACGATACTACATATTGCAAAGCATTACTCTTAGATTGAATTTCAGCCTCAGACTGAGTACACTCTTGAAACAAAAAAGTCATTCCCGGATTGATAATTAATGTAGGATAAATAGGCATTAAAAAAGACACCTTTCATACCTCAACACAAGTGACAAGTGGTTTAGGAGAACAATGCCATTCATACCACACATATCTATGGGGTTCTAAATATAAAGTTGCAATGTGTACCTTTTTTCTAGCCCCCTTATTGTTATTGTTGTACCCATGTAGTCCCCATAGTGTTATCATTGTGCCCCATAGAAGCCAAATATTGTTATTGGTGTGCCCTTGCATTATTATTCTTATGTAGGTTCTGATTATATTTAGACCCGTTAAACTCCTATATATAGAAAGTAGGTTTTTTTCATTTGAAACATCCATAAGTTTTCATTTATGTAATGTAAAGGAAGTTTCCCCCTCAAAGAGGCTGATTTATAGGTTGTTGATATATCTTTTCTTATATTTTGTGAGCTGGTTGCATAACATTTGGAATCACAACTTGGGATTCTAGGTTTTTTGCTTCTTCAAACAGGTCATCTTGGAATTTTATCTATAAATTTTTTTTTACAAGGATTCAAAAGTTGAAAGTGTTACCTTGTAGAGCTGAAATCTTTATGAACTTTGTGTAAAAATTGTAGACCTTGGTTCAAAATATTTTCTAAGATATTATCTATGGAAGTTTGGGTTTTTGCAGGCTCCACAATTTCATCTCAAATAGGTGACTGCCGAAAAATCGTCATAACTTTTGTTTCAGACATAAGATTGCAATTTTATAAAACATCGTCAATATTACATAAACTTTAGTTTCGTGTGTATCACTTTCAGAATCAAAGGTCAAAATAGTGACACGTGGCATTTCGTACAAGTTCACTCTACTGATATAGTCTATAATTATGGCATTGTGGGAGAGGAGGAATAAATTTTCCTTGAAGAATCTAAATTACGCCTGTCCTATGGAATTCAAAAGAATACTCAGAGGGATACTATTGGACTAAAGTTCAAATTGTGGGGATCCAAAATCACAAAGATACACCCGTTTCAATATCGAAATCCTCAAAAGAATGAAAAAATATTGGGTTCTATAATGTCTCTCAAATAGAAATACACACCCATTAGACCCTCAGAAATCTCTACTATGACACATGAAGAGGAGGAAGTGCAACATGATATATTAAAATAATGAGACCATGTGCAAAAATTTCACTCTGACAAAAATTAACCAAAAATAAAATGGAAGCTAACATGGATGGTTTGAAGAAAGTCATGGAAGCTAATATGGATGGTTTGAAGAATGGCATGGATGGTAGGGAATCTAATATTGATGGTATAGAAGGCAAGATGAAAGGAAACATGGAAGACATGAAGAATGGTCTCAAAGAAGAGATGGAAATTTTGAAGGAAGGTTTTGCAAACATGCTACAAGAAATGATTCCTAATGGCAAAAGGGTAGTAGATGAAACTCATTATGAGAACAAAAGAAATTTTAATCATCATTTCATAGACTCTATTTTGTATTTAAGACCCACCATATTCCAGAAATTGACATGAAGAATTTTGATGGCAAGGATATGATAACATGGATACTACAAATAGAGCAATACTCTTAGCTCCATAATGTTCAACACACACAAAAGAAAAACATTGCAACTTTATATTTACAATGAAATTAATTTTTATGGTGTCCATGGCTTCTTTCTCATAAACCACTTGTCACTTGGTCAATTTTTAGGGAGGAAATGATAGCACACTATGAGGATATGAAGAGCAACACATTCTAGCCAATTGATAAATCTGAAACAAAAGGTTTCAATGATGGAGCACATTGATGACTTCCAAAAATTGAATATAAGGGTAAATAGTATTCCATAGAAACATCAGATTTATGTCCTCATAGGGACTTTGAAGGATAAAAACCAACATGTGGTTCACCTTTGGGAATATAATTCAATGGAAAATGAATTAAGGGTGGAAAGAAAATTTGAAAGAAAAAGTATGGGAAAAAGGAAGTCTACAAATCAAAAATATAAAGATGGAAATGTTGTTGCTCCTAGCCATCCATAACCTACAAGTTTGGCACCACAAGAATTGGTGGAAAAAAGAGCAAAAGGGATTTTTTATAGTTGTGATAGCAAATACACTAAGGTCATAAGTGCGTCGAGAAGAAATTATTTTACATAGATTGTGAAGAGGAGGAAGAAAAGGAACAAGAAACATCAAAAGAGGAGGATATACACTAGGAACCAACCCCAGAGATGGAATAAATGAATGCAAACATATATTGTAACGTGGTGGCAGGAATTAGCACTCCTCAAACTCTCATGGTAGAAGGATATATGAAGAAAAAAAAGGTAATAGTGATGATTGATTCAGGTAGTATAGATAATTTTATTCATTTTAAGATATCCAAGGAATTGAATTGTTTCCTATATCCATCACTAGAATTCCAAGTGATGGTTTCAAATGGGAGAACTATAAATTTCTCTAGAAAGTTCCATAATATCAAGCTAACCATGGGGGAATATGTATTGAATATTCCAATGCTTTCCATTCCAATGGGTGGTGTTGATGTTGTAATAGGATTCCAATGGTTAAAATATTTGGGCACTATAGATTTTAATTTTCAATAACGTTTCTTGAAATATTTTTGGGAAGGTAAGGAAGTTGAATTACCATGTATCGTAGGGAATCATGGAAGGATAATAAGATCTATTTTCATAACTAAGCTTTTGAAGAAAGAAAAACAAGGTGTAATTGCACAATTATGCTCACTACAATTTCAAGCATCGAAATCCTCTATTTATCATGATCTCCAAAAAGTCTTGAACAATCATTCCAAGGTGTTTTAGACTGCAAAAGGCCTCCCACCTATTCATGATCATGATCATTCTATTCATCTGATTCCAGGAATTTTTCTTCCAAACATCAGGCCTTACAGATATCCTTATGCCCAAAAAAGAGAAATTAAATGTTGTTAATCATGGTTTCCTAGAATTTAATGTTGGATTTAAGACCCACCATATTCTAAAGATTGATATGAAGAAGTTTTATAGCAAGGATATGATAACAAGGAGACTAAAAATGGAGCAATAATTTGATCTCCATAATGTGCAACACACACAAAAGGTATGCATTGCAACTTTATATTTAGAACAAAATCAGTTTGCATGGTATTTATGACTTTTTTCTCGTAAACCACTTGTCATTTGGTTAATTTTTCAGGGAGGAAATGATAGCACATTATGAGGATACAAAGAGCGACACCTTCTAGCCAATTGATAAATATCAAACAAAAGGGTTCAATGATGGAGCACATTGAGGAGTTCTAAAAATTGAATATAAGGGTAAATAATATTATAGAGTAACATACTATTGATTTCTTCATAGGGACTTTAAAGGATAACATCCAACATGAGGTTTTCCTTTGGGAACTGTATTAATTGGAAAAGGCATTGATTTTCGCAAGAAAAGTTGGAAGAAAAATTATGGAAATGAGGAAGTCTACCAATCACAACTATAAATATGGAAGTGTTATTGTTGCTAGCCATCCACAAACTACAAGTTTTATGCAACAAAAATTAGAGGAAAAACGAGTAAAAGGGTTTTGTTATAGTTGTGATCGAAAATATACTAAAGGTCATCCACAACCTACAAGGTTGGTGCCACAACAATTTGAGGAAAAAAGAGGAAAATGGTCTTGCTATAGTTGTGATAGAAAATATACTAAAGGTCATAAGTGTGCTGAGAAGAAATTATTTTACATATATTGTGAAGAGGAGGAAGAAAAGGAACAAGAAACCTCAAAAGAGGAGGATATACACTAGGAACCAACCCTAGAGAAGGAAGAAATTAATACAACCATATCTTGTAATGCATTGGTAGTAATTAACACTACTCAAACTCTCATGATAGAAGGATATATCAAGAAAAAAAGGTAATAATGCTGATTGATTTGGGTAGTACACATAATTTATTCATTTTAATATAGCCAAGGAATTGAATTTCTTCCTATATCCAGCACCAAAATTTCAAGTGATGGTTGAAAATAGAGGAAATATACATTTCTATAGAATGTGCCATAAAATCAAGCTAACCATGGGGGAATATGTATTGAATATTCCAATGCTTTTTATTCTAATGGGTGGTGCTGATGTTGTACTAGGAGTCCAATGGTTAAAATATTTGGGGACTATAGTTTTTATTTTCAATAAATTTTCTTGAATTTTTTTTGGAAATGAAAGGAAGTTGAATTACGGGGCATCGCAAGGAAACTGGGAAGGATAATCATCTATAATTTCATGACAAAGCTTTTGAAGAAATAACAATGAGATATAATTGCACAATTATTCTCACTATAGGTTCGAACATCGAAATCCTCTATTTCTCCATATCTCCAAAAAGTATTGGAAAATCATTCCAAAGTGTTTGAGACTCCCAAAGGCCTCCCACCTATTCATGATCATGATCACGTTATTCATATGATTCCAGGAAGTGTTCCTCCGAACATCACGCCTTACATATATCCCTATTCCCAAAAGTACGAAATTGAACGTATCATTGCAAAAATGTTAGAGGTTGGTATAATTCATCCTAGTCAAATTTCTTTCTCTACTCTAGTAGTATTGGTTCACACAAAGGACAGATAATGGCACATGTGTCTAGATTATATGGAGCTCAAAAATCTCACTATTAAAG
This sequence comes from Pinus albicaulis, assembly GCA_034641835.2. Classification (NCBI taxonomy): domain Eukaryota; kingdom Viridiplantae; phylum Streptophyta; class Pinopsida; order Pinales; family Pinaceae; genus Pinus; species Pinus albicaulis. The sequence goes on along the minus strand of CM076579.1, from coordinate 600,619,768 downwards.
ATAAATTTCCCATTCTTGTCATTAATGAATTATTGGATGAATTACATGGATCAATTTACTTCACGAAGTTGGACCTTTGTTCAGGTTATAATCAAATTAGAATTAAGATTGCAGATATTCCAAAAAAAAAATTATAACTCATGGGGGTCATTATGGATTTTTGGACATTCCTTTTGGCCTTACCAATGCACCTTCTACATTTCAATGGTTGATGAATTCCATTTTCAAACCCTTATAAATTTTGTGTTAGTATTTTTTGATGATACACTAATCTATGGAAAGTCTTGGAAGGATCATGTTAAACATGTTGACAAGGTGCTCAAACTATTGGAGAAGAAACAATTATATGCAAAAACCTTAAAATGTTTCTTTGGAGTACAGGAGGTGGAATATATGGGTAATATTTTATCTCATGAGGGTGTTAAGGTAGACCATAACAAAATTTAATCCATTATGGAAGCGAAAATTCTCATAACCGTAAATAATATGTGAGGATTTCTTGGGTTGGCAGGGTATTATCACAAGTTTGTTAAGAATTATTGGAGAATAGTAGCACCTATAACAACACTATTGAAGAAAGATGCATTTTCTTGGACTCCAGAAGCAACTAAAGCCTTTGAACATCTTAAACAAGAAATGTGCCAAGCACTGGCCTTAGCTACGCCAAACTTCACAAAACAAATTATGGTGGAATGTGATACCTCAAGATATGGAACTGGTGTTTTCTTAATGCAAGAAGGAAGACCCATTGCTTTTTAAAGTCATCCAATCAAAGGAAAGTATTTACATAAAGCTATTTTTGAGAAGGAAATTTTGGAAATACTACATGCAATAAAGAAATGGTGAACTTACATAATAGGAATAAACTTTAAGGTAAAAACAGATCATGATAGTCTTAAATATTTTTTGGAACAAAGAGTATCTTTGAAAGAGAAACAAAAATGGGTCACAAAGATGATGGGTTATGAATTTAAAATACTATACAAAAAAGGGAAGCTAAATGTTGTTGCACATGCACATGGCAAGAAAGGATGAGGACGTAGAAGCATTGCTTTGTGCCATTTATATTATCCAATCAGATTGGATAACTGAAGCAAGGGAGGAGTTGAAGAATAATGAAGAATTTTGGATACACTCATTCAAAAGTTGAAACAAGATCCAAAAAACTGCCATAAAAATGATTCATTATGGTACACATATCACTTATATATTTGTAATAACTACCAGCTAAAACAAAATAATATTTTTTAATTTCACACCTCTCCCTTAGGAGGACACTAAGGATTTTAAAAACTTACCATGGAGTCAAGAATGAAGTTTTTTTGCGATGTCCTTAAATATGATATTCAAAAGTTTGTGGCTGAATGTTCAGTCTGCCAAAAAAATAAAGTTGAGACAATTAAGTCCTCAAGTATGCTACAAACTTTATCCATTCCAAGTCAACATAACAAGGAGGTTTCAACATATTTTATCACATGTTTACCCAATTCTGAAGGAAAGAGTGTCATGAAGGTGATAGTTGATAGTATTACCAAGTATGCGCACTTTTGTGCATTATCTCATTCATTTAAAGCCATTACGGTTGCTAATGCATTCATGGAAAAAATTCAAAAGCTACATGAAAACCCAAATATTATTGTAAGTGACAAAGATCCCATTTTCACTGGAAATGCTTGGATGGAATTTTTTTTTTGTTTGGTTACTCAACTAGCTCATAACTCATCTTATCATCCTCAATTTGATGGCAAAACTAAAATAGTGAACACATGTTTGGAAGGATATATTTGCTGCTTTGAATCCAATAAAAAACACAATGGGTCAAGCGGTTACCTTTGGTTGAATGGTGGTATAAAATTTCCTTCTACAATACAGCAAAAATGACCCCATTTATGGGAGTATATGGATATCATCCACCATACATCACATCATATTTAATAGAAAACTATAAGGTTTAAGAAGTGGAATATCACATTGAGCATCAACAAAAAGTTCTCCAAATCCTTAAGGATTGTTTTCACTGGAAAATAAGATAAGAAAAAATTAAATTATTAAATGTCAAGCAGAAGGATTTACAAGGCTAAGGAACATTACATGTGTCAGGATGAATTCTAATTGCAAGTGTACGAAAAAAACTCACTTTAACTGTGTATAACAAACAACCATAACATCAAAGATGGCTGCCAATTTCTGTAGATCTACAGTTAGTTGACCAAGATAAATGATACAAAATCTAGATCTATGCAGTAAAAGACACTAAGCTGTAAATAAAAGAAATATTTGCGCCATGCATCCAATAGAAAAGACAAGAATATTTTTAAAGAATTTTTTGTATTTTTTGACACCTAGGAAGGGAACATAGAAAGATGTTCTGAGTCCCCCTCAATGGGATGAGTTCTTGTAAGTCCTTAGCACTTCAGATCTAAGATCTCTCTCTCTTGATGGTGTAGAAAACCCAGACAAAAAATGGAACTTAAAGGGAGCTCACAAGAAAAATGGTAGCGAAATATGACAATGATGGAGGATCAAAGTCAGACCAAAAGTGTAGATCCAGAGTGATCTTTAGGCAAAAAATGGTAGTGAGTGAATGGAAAAACCCTTCTATTTATAACAAAATATTGAGTTAGTCTAGATATTGGTGTATAGTTAAAATATTATTAACCAAATCTAGATCCAAATTTCATGGAATATTTTATTATATTTGTTGGAGGGAAAAGGAATTTGAATTTGGTCAAATCCCTTTATTTGTAAATAATAAACAAATAAATGATTTATTTATTATTTTAAGGATGTGGTGGAGTAATAGTTAAATAAATAATGATTTATTCAATTATTTATAAATGATTTAGTCAAATTTAACAAAGAATATTTTTTAAATAAGGTTTAAATAATTATTCCTAGAAAATAATAAGATAAATAATGACTTATCTAATTAATTTTATTGTTTTGGGTTAAATATGACGAGGAATATTAATTAAAATGTTGTTTAACTAATTATTCCTTGAGGAAAATCAAACAAATATGAATTTATTCAATATTTCCTCATGGGGTTTCATATTTACACCATAAACAACTTAATAAATTAAGGATTAGTAAGTTATTTTTCATATTGAAAGCAATTTTACTTAGGGTAAAATTGGTCTTACATGGTGTACTTTGATCTATCTAATAGTAACAGGTTAGATGACCAAAAATTGGTGTAACAAATTGTCCCCCAGCATGTGAGCGTTAGGAGCTAATCGTATGACCAAAGTACGTTGTAAGAACTCAATCGCTAGACACCGAAGGGAAGTCAGAGAGAGAGAAATATAAGGTAGATCAAAGTGCTAGAGGACAAGACCTTGAGGAGGTGAGACTCACACATGCAAAAATTCTCTTTTATGAGTGAGTACCTGTGCTATAGGCAGCGAGGGAGGCATACCTATGCCCACCAAGACAAAGTACAAAGGATAATGCATTCGGTAAACAAGGGACTGAACTATATAGTACATGATGGCATGAACATGAGCCAGATAAAAACATGATAATGGATCCCACATATATATTGTTCCTGGGATAAAAACCAGCACTTATGCAATAATATCTGAGTACATGAGATATAAGTACAACCAAAGAGGCCCTGTAAATAGGAAAGGGCTCTGAAAATCTAAATGATACATGCAAACTAAAAGGCACTGCAAGCAGCTGAGGCTGACACCATCAAATCTATGGGGCTGCATCAAAGGTTGTAATGAAGAGGTCATCTGAGCATGTGGGGGGATACTTTAAGGGCCACCCCCTCATGAGGTATGAAACATCTCACACACACTCGGGAATCACTGGTACAATCTGTTGGATCAATGAACCATAAAATATATAGATCTTGATCATGTCGTAAGGAGTTGGAACTGAGAAACAATCAAGTCAAATGGAAATAAGAAGTCCCTTTGGCTGATCTGAGGCATCGAACAAGAGTGGAAGCTGGAACCAAGGTACACTACCCTCTAGACTTGTCTTCTAGAATGAATGAGCTGATGTTGACACAAGGATTTCTGCCAAGGTGAGGCAATAAGGGATCCTCAACTAAGGCACAGGAGAAAATAGGAGAGAAAATGACAAACTGACACTAGGGATGATGATGAAATGGGGCGTATTGAGTAGCAGAGAGATGACTTCCCTTGTTAGAGAATAAAGGGCATGGATAACCTGGAAGCAACTAACAAAATATCAAAAGGGATAGGGGAGAGTATGACTAAAGGCCATAATGTGTGACATGAGAGAGGAACCAAGAAATGAAGGATGGAGGGATATAACGTGATACAATGGGACTCGGGATAGACTCCATGGATGTGATGATTACTCAACTTAGATCCTCTAAACAAGGGAAAATTGATGATGTTGCCACACGGAAAAGGTCCAATGGGGACCATAAAAACATGAGTACAAGGTTGTTACTCATGAAGAAATTCAACACGAGCATGGAAAAGTATAAAGGAAAAGTGGTGCCTCAAGTACAAGTGTTGCAAGTGAAGAAATTTGATTTTGAGGAGTGGTGAAATGACCCTTCCTAGACAAAATGTGTCATGGTGAAGTATCAAATCACAAAAAACCAATAGATACCCATTTGAGATCTCGGTGAGAGCTTTCCAACAGTATAGACGGTTTGTTAAACTGAGGTATGGTTTGGCTGGAGTAGGCAAAAGAAAAATATGTGGCTTCTCTTTTAATAAGGCATTTTCCCTCCAAATTCACTCATTTGCAAGTGTAGCTGTAGTGAATGTAGAGAGGAGAGAAGGCCCTAAATCTTGTGGCAATCGTAGCGGACAAATTGATCGTTGCAATCAAGATCCATCAGTTGCAGGTAAGAGGCCTAACCATACTGTTTCAATTAAGGGGATCAAAATTTTAGTTTAGGTACCCATAGATCATGAACAGGCTACGTCGCACTTTTTAGGGTCTGTTCTAGAACCTGGGTAGCAAGTACTGGGTCGAAAACTGCAACCTGTCCTAGGAAATGACCTGAAAAGCATGACCTATCAGAGAAAGGGGGTTTCAGTGCTATTTTTGGCTGATATCTAGGATTTTTATGGTTGAGGGGCATAGGTGCTTCCAATAATGTTATGGTCATGCAAAAATGTATTTAGAAAAGGGGAATATAAACACATTTTTATGACGTCGTGTGCCATTTTTTTTCGTTATGGTTATGCAATTGGAGAAAGGGAATGGAGGATTACCAATCTATTTTGGTACTACATATATGAAGCAAATGGACTAAGTTTTTGGGTTGGCATACATGCTGTCACTATCCCAAAGAGTGGATTTGGAGATAATGAACTGGTGCTCTCCTAGAAAACCCATAGGCTGGTCAAAAATAATGTCTAGAGGACAAGATTGATGATGTAAGATGAAGGAATGATGAGGGGTATCATCCCTGGAGTGATCTGAAGTGATATGGGACTCTAGAGGTTCTTCTAAATGGGGAAGAATAAGGGTAATAGAGTCGACACGACCAGATACACTAGGAGAGTTGTGGAGAATTTCTTCTCCTAGACTCTCAAATATGGGTTCCCCCTTACCAAAACATTGGGTGTCAATGTAATTACCACAAGGTGTATGTGGATCGAATGCATGGGTTTGATGTAAGGGGGAATACATAAATTCAAGGGTGGTGATTGCTTCCATAATTTCATCATTGTAATATCATATGGGGTGACAGGTGGAAGAAGGACCACATGGTGCCATGAAGCTACCTGACTTATCATCATGAGAATAAATGTTCACATGCACATCGTCACGGGGGGTGACTGAAGCACAAGCAGATAAGGGATCCAATGATGTTGAGCACAGGGTGATCGCTAAAGGGAGGTTGAGCGAAATAGAAGGGGAAGTGTCATAGGGAGCTTCCATGGTGGATTTCATGAATGATGGTAGGTAGAGGATGGTGGCCACAGGCTCTGTCATCTCAACATTAGGAGGGGGAATGTAAATGGGTGCAGGTAAATCGTCAACCTAGCCCGAAACATACTGCACAAGTACGTGAGATGCAGACTGATTCTATTCAATATTGTACTCCCAAAATACCTCGAAAGAGTCGTGGTAATGCATGAGGTGGGGAAAACGGTGGGTTTAATGGCCATGGAGATCACACAAAGCACAAGGTTGGTTGGTGTGAATATTTTTAGGGTTCTTGGCTGTAGTCGAGGAAGAAATAGAGGCTTCAAGGATCATAGACTCAAGGAACGTAACATTAACCATGGGCTTGATACGAGGCAATTCAGGACAATGATGGGTGTCATGACCAACAACATCACATAAAGCACATGGTGGGGGGGGGGGGGGTCCACTTTGGCGGCTGAGAAGGAGTAGGGTTAGTTGGGGAAGCCGTAATATTCCTAAATTAGCATGCAACTAATTGGAATATTAATTTTTCTCTTGACATGTAGTTAGATGAATAAATGGGTAGGGAGGCCCATAAATCTCTTTAATAGGCATAAAATCCCACTTAATGTGACAAGGGATCATTTTCATAGCTATATCAAGCACCCTCATGTGTGAACAAGGGCTAATGTATGTGGACAAGGTCAAGATTGACCAAGTCAGCAACACTAATATGGGAGGATTGGATCATCAATAAAGATATCCTAGCATGAATATGGATCAGTTTAGGTAGTTAGAATAAATATACCTTGGGCGTGAAAGGAGATAATGCATTAAGACTAAATTGAGGTTGACCAAATAAAAAAATGTTGTAAATAGAAGAGTGGAACTAGTGGAGAGAGTGTAATATTGTAGGAGGAGCCTTTGCATGGAAGTAACCTCATAAATGGGTGGAACCAATGGTGAGGAAGATCATGAAGTATATAATGGAGGGAATGGTATCCATATGGGTATGATGGAGAATATTATTTAATTATTAGGTCTGTTTCGAGTTATTTCATACTTTAGATGTTTAGCTAAGTTTGTTGTACTGTTTAGTACAAGGGTCTTCTCATGTAGGAATTCCCCACTCTTCCTTGGAGGACTTGTTTAAGAAATATGAGAGGAGCATTCTAGACTTCATTTCCACCATCTGGCACTTGGCCAAGTAGTCACCTACATCCACAGCACAGTCCCTTGGAGAAACTGCGTTATTTTAAATGGTGTTGTAGTAGAAGGGCTTAAACCCCTATTTTATGATCTAGTTTCCCAGAGGGAGGTTCAGCCTTTTTCTCAGAAAGCTAGTAGGAGGAGCTATATCAATTTATTTTTATTATCAGCCATATTCATGCAGTGCTGCAGCCATAAATTATGACTCAGCCATATATCTACAGTATATGCTTCTTGTATCTCATGTCTAGCAAGAAACCCTTTCCGGGTCATCTTGGATTTGTGTAAATGAGACTAGATCTCAGTTTTTGAGCTTTATTTATTAATATATCAGAAAATATATTTTGTCTCTCTATTTTGAAGTATAAACCCTCAGTAAACTATGTTGTCTCTTGCTGCAGTATTTCTGTGTTGTAGTAATCTTGGGGTTGTAGTGTTTTTAGGCTATTATGGGCATGGGAGGCCTGTTTAACTTAGTAATAATGATTTTTTTTTGATATCCTTGTAGATTTGGTTGTTATAATATCTTATCTAATGGATCCATGGGCTGTAATTAACTTTTATATCGTATTTTTCTGAAAAATCCGTTTGTGGTGCCGATATTGATGATTTTCCCATTTGGGAATATTACAGTGGTATCAAAGCTCTAATCTTGGCTTAGCCTGTGTACTTTAGCCACTATGTCATCTAAGGAGTCTTCTCATGGGAAGGAGAGGATCTGAAAAAGATATCAAGGAAAACCCTCATTGTCTAGGGGGAAGGAGTTCTCAAAACTTCTTCTTCAAAGTCTACAGTGTATTAGAAAAGACATCAAAGAAATGAGGAAGGAAAATCATGGAGATCCCTCAACAATATTTGTACATGAGGAAAGCTCTATTTCCTCATATTATGGGTGTGTGAATTCAGCCACGCCATCAGATTTACAATGCCCTACCAGTCATATGTTCATGGAAAATGAGATGGAGAAAGGAGATGTGCCAAAGAAGGAGACTGTTGGTGAATATTTGCAAGAGTGTGAATCTCAATCTAAGAGATTCAAAGATCACCTAAACTTCCAAGGGTTTTGTAATATCAAGGAGGAAAGAAGCACAAGGGGTAAGTAGAATAGTGTGGGTGGATTCTTTCTATCTACTTTTGATGGTTCACCTAAATTTCTAGCTAGGGTTCGGGTGGAGGAGATAGACACCTATGTGCAGTAACAACAAGTTTCAGAAGATGAAGCCATTAAAGTAACAACGCTGCATTTTGAAGGTAATGCTTATGCTTGGTGGTTATTTTAGTATTTTTCATTAAAAAATGCAAATACATCTACTTACGCAAGGTTCACTAGAAGGGTAGTAGAAAGGTTTGGTGAAAAACATTCTAAAACGCCTTTGGTGGAGCTAGTCAAACCAACACAAAAAAAACCTTTTCAGGGGTTGGAAGGATCTATAAAACCAACTCCATTTTAGAAAAATACAAGGAAAATTTTAGGGGCTAATATTCGTAGGTGGGCTATTTTTCCATGCTTTTTCAAAAAATCAAATTCGCCAATTTCCATTCTTTCTAAAAATTATTCGCCCAAATTTTATAGTAAAAAATTTATTTTCCTTAAAAATCGCTTATATTTTATATAGAATAATATATAATCATTATAAATATAAATATTTCTACAAAAATATCACCAAACATTTTACAATTTTCATATTAGGGACTAGTAAGATTTGCCAAGGTTTCTAAACTTTAAGATAAACTTCCATTCTTAAAATTTTCCTTGGAAAACTATTGAGGGGAATGAAAACTTGTATGATACCTTGCCAAGGGCAAGATCCCCATTTCATGAAGAGATTCCTCCTTCAAGGGAAGACCAAGATATAAGGTCTCTCATTTTTGATGAGGTATTCTCAAATATCGATGAGGAGAAAGAGAAGGCTGGAGGTAGCAACGCTGTCATATCAAGAGCATATCTAGTGCCTCATGAAGAGGAATATGGAACATTTTTTCTAAATAAAGGAACTCTTTCACTCTTGCAAGGAGTTTCAAAGAATCTCACACATGGAGATCAGGGAACAATCCATGTGCAGCATAGGCCATCTTTTATGGATTGTGATATCTTGAAGATAGAAGGAGGTAAAGAGGAGGGAAAGCATTATATGACAAGGAGCACACACCCCTCTCTATTTCGAAAGGTTAATGCACAAAGAATGAAATAATATTTCTGCAGTGAGGACAAAGACAAATCAGTCCACACACATATACAGCCTCCTCTAGGCCTTGATGTTTCATTACATGGAGGCATTCCACTAGCGAGACCCCCTAATTGGAAGATGAATAAAAATTCTCTCAACATGGTGCAGCATTGATATATTTGGCTAAGGACGGAGCCTTGGGAGGAGTTAGCATAGTGCATATAACCTTTGATGGGTTCAAAGGAGAGGTGATAAATTTTCTGATATGGAAATTGCAATCTCCCACTCAGCTATTCACGCTGAAAGATGATGATTCATAAATGTATGATGACATGAGCATGGTGTCAAAGGGATATTCCATAGCCTTGGAGTAGCAAATGATACTTCCACACATGAGGAAGGTTTTTGAATATGACAAGAGGCTATTGACACTCTTGCATGCATTGGCCAAACTATAGAATTTTGCGATGGGAAATATCTTCCAAGAGGAGGATGACCTCCATATACTTTAGTCTTGTCTTGGGATAGATCAGTTGCAAGGGACGCAACAAAGGTGGAGTGACATTACTCCAACATCTGGTTTTGGCATAGAGCATGTGAAAGAGGAGAGTTATCATATGATATGTACTTCATTTCAGATTTCTACAACATCGTCATTTTTGGGAAGCCTAGATCCATATTGGGAGTCCCAAATATTGGTGGAATATTCCAAGAACCTCTTCACATGTAAGGTTCTTGATGGGAAAGTGATAGATGGGAGGTATAAAGTGATTTATGGAGTCATTTATTTTCATAATCAGATCTATTTGACTAGAGAATCCAAGCTCAAGGATAAACTACTATATACAACCTATGAGATCTTACTTTCCAATCCCATTAGTTTAATTAGAGCATATTGTACTATCTTGAAAGGATTCATGTGGGAAGACTTAAAAGAGGAGATGCACTATCATATGAGGAAGTGCATAAATTTTTTGAGGGGTAAGGAGAAACATAATTCATCACCACCTCCTTACTCATTCGGTGTGAGAGGGAGCTCATCCATGAGCTACCTCACTGATTTCAACCAAGTGTATGGTAAGGGTTGTATTTATGAACATCATGATATATTTACTATATACTTGCATTTTCTTAACACTCATGTACAGGGCTTTTCTCCAAGAGAGGGCACCTTTTCTTATTGGATTCATGGGATACTTAGGTCCATGAGCAGTGATGAAGTTGACAATTCCCTAGAAGATTTTGGGGAGATGATGTATTCTCATGGTGTGATTCCTTAACACCAATAATTATACACCTTATCCAAGCATGCATGAAGAATGGGGCAGCAAACAAGTGGTGGAAGGATCACTTGTTCTATCGTATTCTATAGCAGTTAGGAGAAAAACTGCACTGGTTGCCCATGAGGGATCATTATCCTTCTCCTTTACTACACATGGTAGATAGCATGACTTTGATTTTGATTCCATTTGTTGATAATTTTCTTACCTTTGTTGGAAACATATTTGGAGTGAAGGCACATTGGTTGGATGTGTCCATGGGGAATCAAATTTCCCACACCTTTTCTACTTCAAACTTCAACGGGAGCATGGGAGATGATATGGAAACTACAGTAGATCACTTGTTTCATTATGAGGTGGGCCATATGATTATTTGGAGCACTTGGGGCATGCCTCTCATAAGCATTTGGGAAGAGATTTTCTATGAATTACCAAGTTCCGAGGTAATTCATTTCATTTGGATGATAGCATGGAGGTGGGAGTCTCTCATTGGGAATAAGGTCGCCTATGTTTGTCATCACTTCTACCTCAAGGAGGCCATTGAAAAACTAGAAGGTTTCCATATATACCCTTCATTATTTCATGATGAGAACCATTTGGTTTATCCACCAAAGACTAACATACACATTTGGGAGGAACCATTGGGAGACAAAATTGTTGTAGAATATCTAAAGCAATGGTGGATACTATTGGATGTGGAGGCCATAAGAGGAGGAGGGGAGATTTTGCAGTATCCTTGAAGTTGCTTGAGGAAAAGAAACATTTGGGAGGGGAAGACTGTAATATTACTAAATTAGCATGTAGTTAATTGGAATATTAATTTTTCTCTTGACATGTAGTTAGATGAATAAATGTGTAGGGAGGCCCATAAATCTCTTTATTAGGCATAAAATCCCTCTTAATGTGAAAAGGGATCATTTTCATAGCTAGATCAAGCACCCTCATATGTTAACAAGGGCTAATGCATGTGGACAAGGTCAAGTTTGAACAAGTCAACAACACTAATATGGGAGGAGTGGATCATCAGTAAAGATAGCCTAGTATGAATATGGATCAATTTAGATAGTTATAATAAAGATACCTTGGGTGTGAAAGTAGATAATGCATGAAGACTAAATCAAGGTTTACCAAATCAGACAATGTTGTAAATAGAAGATTGGAACTAGTGGAGATAGTGTAATTTTGTAGGAGGAGCCTTTGCATGGAAGTAACCTCATAAATGGGTGGGACCCATGGTGAGGAACCTCATCAAGTATATAATGGAGGGAATGGAAGCCATATGGGTATGATGAAGAATATGATTTGATGATTAGGTCTATTTAGACTTATTTCATGCTTCATCTATTTAGCTAAGCTTGTTGTACTATTTAGTACAAGGGTTTTCTCATGCAGGAATTCCCCACTCTTTTTTGGAGGACTTGTTTAAGAAATCTAAGAGGAACATTATGGACTTCATTTCCACCATATGAAACTTCACCAAGCAGTCACCTACAGCCACAGTGCAGTCCCTTGGAGAAACTGCATTATTTTACATGGTGTTGCAGTGGAAGGGTTTAAACCCCTCTTGTATGAGCTAGTTTCTTAGAGGGAGGTTAAACCTTTTTCCCGGAAGGCTATTAGGAGGAGCTAAAACCATTTATTCATATTATTAGCCATATTCATGCAGTGATTCAGCCATAGATATGCAGTATATTCTTCTTTTATCTCATGTCTAGCAAGAAACCCTTGTTGGGTCATCTTGGATTTGTGTAAATGAGATTAGATCTCAGTTTTGGAGCTTTAATGATTAATATATCAGTAGATCTATTTTTTCTCTCTATTTTGAAGTATAAACCCTCAGTAAACTACATTTTCCATTACTGCAATATTTCTATGTTGTATTAATCCTTGGGTTGCAGTGTTTTTAAGATGTTATGGGCATGGGAGGCTTGTTTAACTTAGTAATAATGATTTGTATTTTATTTAACTATAGATTTGGTTGTTATAATGTCTGATCTAATGGATCCATGGGTTGTACTTAACTGTTATAGAATATTTTTTTGAAAATATGTTTTAGGTGCCTATATTGATGATTTTCCCATTTGGGAATATTACAACAACCTTATTGTTAGGTGCCTTCTTGCGAGCTTTTCCCCATTTACCATAAGCTATTGCAATAGGATGAGGTTCCTATTGAGGTTGTTGAGGCACTATAATAGAGGGAGGGGACATGGGGACCAGTTGATCTAGGGTGAAAGCAGGGTAGTGGCTGAGGGATCAATGTACTAGAATGGGATCCTTAAGGTAAGGTTAGGAAGGGATAAGGTAGCCATAATAGGTATCGAAAAAAATCTAGGAGGGGGAGCTAGGAATGGTATTTGACCGGACGGGCAATGGCTAGGTGGGATAGCTCCAAGATGGTTAAGGCTAGGAGGAACCATGTCAGGAGGGTAGAGATGCTCATGGATATGAGCTGCAGATGAAGGGCCTAGAGGAGGGGGTCCTGAAGGCTGAGTTAAAGTGCTAGGAGTAGGTTACGAAGGGCGGGGCTGCTGACTAGCTGAAGCGGGCCACTTGAGGGAAGCCCGAGACGATTGCATCATGCAAACATTCGACGAGATGGGATCAGAGATAGGAGGAGCAAGACTAGGGAAAGAACCAAGAAGAGAGGAGTCTTTGAGAATCGGGGTGAAATACTGGTCAAAGGTTCAATGGTTTTCTTATTTTCCACCAAAGTGATGATGGACTCAGGGGAGGTCTGAGACTTCGGTTCGTAATATGTCAACTGCTCAATGGTGACTATCTTTCTGTTATGAGGAAATGACATCTTGCATTGAACTATAGATGGGACAAAAGAAATCACATAGGTGTAGCTACAACCCAATAAAATGATGTCATCTAAGGGGGCATCCATGACTTCTACGTCAACGCAAATATTCTTTCCCGCAAAAGTAATAGGACAATTGCGGAATAGGCCAATGGGCTAGGAAGAGTGTCCATCCCATGCTCGGAGGGTGATAGTGGAAGGGGCCAACTTAGGTGATCCGAGTTGCTTCCAAACCCAAGCGGGCATCACACAGGTGGATTACCCCTCATCAGTGATACAACGGGAGATGTTGGCATTCCAGATCTTGATGGGGATTTGGAAGGCGACGAAAGCAGGTAGGGGGGGATGTTCTGACCGGTCAACATCAAAGACGATTAAAATATCATCTAAAGGATCCACAGTGCCCATGGAAGTTAGTATAGATTTTCGTTTTGAAGGGCATGACTGGAGGAGTTCTAGCGTTGAGATGACAACAGGAGATTGTGCCAAATCATCTACTATACTATATGAATGGGTAGCTTTTCCAGAAGTAGTGTTTTGGTGTAATGGTCCCTTAGGGATCTTGGTATGAACCTTTGTATAAGGTTGAGGGATCTGAAAAGGGCCATTTTTTTTTGAAAGAGGCTTTGTGGAACCTGAAGAAGGGGGCTTGGGGGAAGACGTAGCGAGAGGCTTGTTGTACTGATGGGACCGATTCTGAAGGTTGAGGTCAATGGTAATGGGTTGGTCAGAGTTCATCATGAGAATATAGTAATCGAAGGTACTAGATGGAGGAGGTTGAGTGGCCGCCTAACCTTCAGGTGGTTTGGTAGCCATGAACCCTTGTTGAGGGAAAGGATTGGTAAACACAATCGGCTTGATAGGTGTAGCATTGGGAGGAACTGAAGGGGAGGCTTGTTTTCCTCGCGATACTACTTGACTCTCCCACGTCTGACGCATATGTGGTAAAATAGGACAATCGTGGGTGTAATGAACGTAAACACCACAACAAGAACAAGGATTTTTCATGCAAACATGCCTGTCCTGCTTGGGCTGAGTGCCATGTTGCTGGTTAGTAGTGTTATGTGAATTTCCTTAGAGATTAGGTCCTAGATTACCCGGGGCAGATTGATTTTGGGTTCCTTTCCTCTTCTTTTTGGAAGTAGGATTATTAGTCAGGCCCTTCTGTGCATACACCTGCCCATGGGGGGTGGTGGCTACTATTACGGGGGTTGAGAAGGCAGGGGAGGCGGGGGTGCTAATGTTGGAGGAGTTGGAGCACCACACTGCGAATACGGAAAATAAGGAGGTTGGGAAACATTGTGGTAAACAGGTTGGGAAAAAGGAGGAGGGATGTTGTATCCTGGATACATGCTATCGAGAGGGGGAAAAATGTTGGAGGAGTTGGCCCCTCCCTGAGGGAAACCATAACCCATGGGAGGATGAGCATATGGATGAGAAAGGGCTCCAACGATACCATTGGCAGCATGGGATTCCCCCGGTGCATTGGCACCACTAGGTCTAGGGATATCAGGTAAGATGGCATAAACATAACCAGACTATGCATAGATCAGGTCATATTTTAATGCCATATGGAGATCAACTTATTTAGTTTGAGGGAAATGCGATGCGACATCTTTTCCGATAATAGGCAAAAGGGATACAAGGAACCAATCCATGTAGACACGGTCTTCGAAGGTAGGGGCTTGACATAAGCTCTTTCTTCTTCACCATTCCTTAACATGATCAGATAGGTGGGTCGCAGACAATTGACAGAAAGAGGTCAAAATTTTAGTACCAGTGTCATAATGAAGGGGAAGATGGAAGTAAGATAGAAAATCCTGGGCAAGAGTCACGAAAGTAGTATGAGAGGAGGAGGCCTGGTCAACATACCACTTAGAAGCTTCTCTAGTAAGTATATGTTTGAATAACTAAATATGGATAGAGTCATCGGTGATCGAGTTAGATGAAAACCACCTTTGGAAATATTGAACATGGTTTGTATGATCTTCTCCAACAAGACCTTCAAACTTAGGGATGTCAGAAGGGAGCTTGGTTGGAATAGCAGGCCAACCAGCATCATGGCATATGGCGTCATTTATCAACTGGTTAAAATCAGGAAGACTAAGGCCTACCACATAGGGGAGCAAGGGAGAAGTTGGGATAGTTCCTATTGCAGTCCCACTAGTAGTATTCCTAGCATTAGGGTCAGAGCTACCATGAGCATTAGGTCCTAAACTAGACATGGTGAAGGTGAGAGGGGGAGAACTGGGGATAGAAACAGAAAGGGAACCTAATGAACCAGAAGAGGAGTCAAAATGCAGACTCAGTGGAGGACTAATTCGAATCCTATGCGGAGGAGTAAGTCTTCCTAACAAATACTGAGGATGAAGGCCAAGAAGTCTCCGAGATCAGGGGTGGCAACGATGAAAGAAAAAACACGTATCACAAAGGGAATAGAGATCAACAAGGGCAAGGAGGTGCGAGATCAAATTATTACAATGTCAAAACAAGGGCAGAGACGTGCAGGATCAATTGATTACAATGTTATAGTCTTTTCCCGACGATGTAAACCAGGCTCCTCTTCACTTAAGGTGTGTGTGTTAAGTGTGTTAATTTTAGATTTTAAACCCAAATGTTTGTAGAGAAAAATAAAAAGTGTGATGTATAACTGTAAATAAATCTGCAGATAATAATAAAGGAAGCTGAATATAACAGAAAATAAATAGCTAAATATGCATCAATCTAAACCCAAGGAGACGGGCTTCCCAACAACTAGTCTATGGGTGGGAAAAGATATAGTCAAAACACACCAAAATAGCCAATGGATCTAAAATCTAGAGGGACAATGATCTAAAGGCTAGATCTAATGGAAATAGGTGGAGAAAAAAAACAAAAACCCAGAGGGAAAAGTGCTGCAAATGAGGTGGCGAAAGGCTACAACCGCAACGAAAATCGAGGAAACCTTAGAGGAGGACCAAACCAAACTGAAAAGAGGTGTTTTGGATGGATAAATAGCCAATCTGAAATGGATCTTAAGGTAAGGGATCAGATCTGAAAAATGACTGAACACATTGAAATTTCAGACCACCTTCTTCAACTAAAATCCTCCTAGAAAGGTGGAAGGGTACTGAAGCCATAGGGGGCTAGGTTCCCACTTCGATGAGAAAAAAAGAGCAAGTATAGGTCTGAAATGGGTAGAGATGGAGGTTAGACAACCCTGAAGAGAGGCACAGACAAACCTAGAAAAATATCAGAAAAAATTCCTGCAAAAAGTACAGGTCGCAGTTTCTGACATGATTTATGTAGGTTTGGGGCTGCTTTCTACGCCCTGAAGGTCTAGGTCGCATGTTTTGGCCCAAAATACGGGACCTGCACTTTCGGCACTCTCGGGAGCAAGTTTTAGAAAAAATTGTCATCTCTGCTGCGGCTGATGCCTGTCACCTGCTCAATATGTCCGAAAACACATGGAAGTTATAATTTTTATTGCGTTAGGGTTTTATAGGTTAAAAACAACATCAAGAAAAGAAAAAGAAGAAGCTAAAGAAAAATCCTAGGGTTTGAAGTAGCTAGTCATGAAAGGATCTGAAAAATGACAAAGGTCGTAATCATAAACCCTTGTGGAGTTGCCAGTTGTTGGGATGAATTATAATCATGTGTACATAAAAATACCTCTGTAGCTGTGCACAAAAAACAACCCTAACATCAAAGATGACAGCCAATTTCTTTAGATCTACGGTTAGTTGACCAAGATAAATGCTACAAAATCTAGATCTATGTAGTAAAAGACATTAAGCAGTAAATAAAAGTTTTAAAGGTTTTTTTGTATTTTTTTACACCTGGGAAGGGAACATAGAAAGATGTTACTAGTCCCCCTCAATGGGATGGGCTCTTGTAAGTCCTCAGCACTTCAGATCTAGGATATGTCTCTCTTGATGGTGTAGAAAACCTAGACTAAAAATAGAACTCAAAGGGAGCTCACAAGATAGCAAAATATGACAATGATGGAGGATCAAAGTCAAACTAGAAGTATAGATCCAGAGTGATCTTCAGGCAACAAAATGTAGTGAGTGAATGGAAAAACTATTCTATTTATAACAAAATATTGAGTTAGTCTAGATATTGGTGCATAGTTAAAATATTATTAACCAAATCTAGATCCAAATTTTATGGAATATTTTATTATATTTGTTGGAGGGAAAAGGAAGTTAAATTTGGTCAAATCCATTTATTTGTAAATAATAAATAAATAAATGCTTTACTAATTATTTTAAGGATGTTGTTAAGTAATAATTAAAAAATAATGATTTTTTCAATTATTTATAAATGATTTAGTCAAATTGAACAAGGAATATTATTTAAATAAGGTTGAAATAATTATTCCTAGAAAATAATAAGTTAAATAATGATTTATCTAATTAATTTTCCTGTTTTGGGTTAAATATGAATGGGAACATTAATTAAACTATTGTTTAACTAATTATTCCTTGAGGAAAATCAAAACAAATGTGGATTTATTCAATATTTCCTCATGGGGTTTACTAATTAGACCATAAACAACTTAATAAATTAAGGATTAATAATATATTTTTCAAAGTGAAAGCAATTTTACTTAGGGTAAAATTGGTCTTACATGGTGTACTTCGATCCATCTAATAGTAACAGGTTAGATGACCAAAAAATGGTGTAACAACAGGATCTGAAAATTTTAAAAAATATCTAAGGTCAAGAGAAAAAAATCAAGTTTCCCACCAGAGACAAGTGAAAAATTATCCTTGCGTGCATTTTCCTTCGATAGGCACGCTAGTTTGTGCAATTTTCCCTCAAAAATCTACACGGTCCTGGGAGTGGTGGAAGTCAATTTTCGGGACCACTTGACACACTTCAAGAAATGATCCTCCACTTGAGGTGACCCAAGCACAGTTTCCTAAGACACCTTGGGACCTCAAGTAAGCACTCAAAGGAACCAAATGGGAACAAAAATGAAACAACCCTCTCTCTTGGGTCACCATCCCTAAATGTACCAAGAGAGGGAAGGAGGATTTGAATTTGCCTATAAATTTCCACCATGAGATGAAAAAAATGAGAACACATTGCTATGCTACCCATATTGCTCATGAGCAAGCCAAAAGTGTGTAGTCCAGAGAAAAAATTGAGTGAGGATTTGGTTGTTGGCAACCCAACAACTTCAATCCTTTGGAGAAGAGAGAGAGAGAGACCTTGCGACATCAGATAAAGGGTAAAAACTTCCTTGCACTGGGTCTTAGAACTCCATAGTTCTAAAGATACTTTGGCAATATTTTAACTCTTTATCTTTCTTACTAATAGCGGTCAATAAGAGGGGACTTTGATTCGACTGTTTGCATTATTGTCACGTTTGACTCATTGTGAGATTTTGTTTTTGTTTTAGTTTGGTTGTGTTTTCTCTCCTTATATGCATACTACATTCCATAATTTAGTGTGCTTTATATGTATTAGCATGTGTTCACTAACCTACTAGCCATATTTTCTACCTATGACCATATCTTGGAGGCAGCGACCACTCCTACAAAGCACTGATGGATTGGTACACTTATGCACCAAAACCACCACTATAGGATTGGTGAATCCAATAGCTTTACCTTTTACTTAAGTGGTTGCACTTGTTACAAGGACCTTCTATCTACTCTAGAATGTTGCTGCGAAAACTCCCCTTCTCCTCTTCTCTCCTCATTCACCCATAGTGAAGATTTGTAGTTTAGGAGTTCTAGAAATTTCATTCGCAGGAAAACCACACACTGTTTTCTTAGATAGACACAACGATTTGCGTGAGTTCAACTTTGACCTACGTGGAGAGTTGCGTGCCTATGTGAGGCATTTCTGCATGGAAACCAGAGACTCAATTTCTTAGTGGTTTTCTTCAATTTCCCAATTGTAAAGTGACTCACAGCCCAGAGAAAAAATTCCATCACTATGTTTGGTGTCTCATGACTATTTAGAAGTTTCTTTTTGCTATGTTTTAGTGTTTCTAGTTGCATAGTTTTAAATTATAAAGTTTATCCTCACAAAACTCACAAAGTTTAAGTAGAGGGGAAATTGAGTGGATAAATCCACCTTTTCAATTTGAATTAACTCATTTTGTGAAAATGGACACCAACAACACATAGATAATTAGCTAGAGCAAGTGGCCGTAATCCACATATTCTTAGCTATTTTTCATTTTTCCTAGTTAGATCATTAATTTTAGTTTAAATTTTTGCACAAGGATTTGGGACCAAGACTTAATTATCTTAAGAGAAGCACGTAATCTCTGCTTCCCTTGCACCTTTTGGTGACCCTGGGAAAGCATATGAAATCTCTCTTCTGATAATTTTCCATGTCCCTTTAGTTAATGATTTAGATTAATTATAAAAAATTGTAAGAAGCCCACTATCTGCACATGATTTTATTATCACAAGGAACAATCAAAACATACATTAATAGGTGACGTGTAAAGGATTGCCACATATCCACATCGCAAAACTGTGTGATTTTTCACTTTTTGCTCACACACTGCCACACCATAACTAAAGTAAATACTCCTTAAAACTAACCTAACTGAACTCACTAAATTTCCCCACAGGGGAAATGGGGGTAGGCATCCAATAAGCTTGCATGGCCAGTTTACATATTGAGATATAGAAGTTGACTAAATACGGAGCTTTAAATCTATCTATCCACCCACGGAAAAGAAAACTCAAGTGCCATAGAGACCTAATTCAAAGGGGTTTAAGCTTAGGCCCAATGTGTACCATATTATTTTGGGCTACCTGACCCATCTAATGCTCGGTACTGGTAGCTAATATACCAAGAAGCTCAAGACTCGAATGCTCACATGGGACGATGGTACTTAGTGGAAAAATATAGGGCATCCTTCCCTATAGGTGACAGTGCAAGAAACACTAAATCCTCTACCCATTACCTTGGTTGATTCTTCAGCTACTGGAAGTTGTCACCAATTCTTTCGAGACGTTAGCCCCAATACCCACTAGAATAGATCTTCGCAAGGCGCAGTTACAATTGACAGTGTGAGGAAGTTTAGGTCTTTAGGATTTTTAGTATCACGTGCAAAAACAACCAAAAACATTTTTTGATTGATTGATCACATAGAACTAATTTAAAGGAAATTTAACTTTTGTTTTCACTTTACTTCATGTATGTGGTCACCATTTTTGCTTTGATCTCTCCCCTCTCATAGAATTGAATATTTTTTCCAAAACCATACCTAGTCGACACCATAACGGACCCAACGATACCTCGTAGATCTAGACATATTTTGGACCTCCCCCAATTACTGGGAGGAGTTCCATGTCTTTTTCCATTTAGACGTTGAAGACGGAAAACCTCCACCCTTATCGATTCATCCAATATCGGGGCATATTTGGCTGGGAACCCCCAAGGGTCACCCAATTCCACACAAGTGGAAACCCCCACAGGCTTACCACATACAAGTCCTCCCATAACCCCTAGGATATAGAGGAGCACTAACCATTCGAGGAGCCAATGTAATATTCCTAAATTCGCATGCGACTAATAGGAACATTAATTTTTATTTTAAGATCTAGTTAGATGAATAAATGTGCAAGGAGGCTCATAAGTTTCTTAAATAGGAATAAAATCCCTCATGATGTGAATAGGGATCATGTTAATAACCAAATTAAGCATCCACATGTGTAAATAGGGTCTAAAGTGTGTGGACAAATTCAATTTTGACCAACTCAACAGCATTATTATATGAGGAGTGGATCCTAAATAAAGGCAGCTCAATGTGAATGAAGATCAATCTAGCTAGTCAAAATGAAGACACCTTGAGTGGGAAAAGAGACAATGCATGAAGATATAGCCAAGGTTGATCCAGTCAAGATTGACTAAATCAAATAGTGCTGTAAATATATGAGAAAGAATAATGGAGACAGCGTAATTTTGGTGGAGGAGCATTTGCATGGAAGCAACCTCTTAATTGGGTGGGACCCTTGGTGAGGAAGCTAATCAACTATATAATGGAGGTGTTGGCAACCATATGGGGCATGATTAAAGAATATATCTTGTTTGTGGTTTGTTTAGACTTCATGCATTCTTTGTATGTTTAGCTAAGTTTTCTACACTGTTTAGTGCAAGGGTTTTCTCATGCGAGAATTTCCTACTTTTTCTTGGAAATCTTGTTTAAGAAAACTAAGAGGAGCTTTCTGAGCTACATTTTCCACTATCAAGAACTTGGAAAAGTATTCACCTACAACTAAAGTGAATTCCCTTGGAGAAACTACGTTATTTTTAGGGTGTTGCAGTAGAAGGGGTTAAAACCCCACTTTTATGAGATAGTTTCCTAGGAGGAGGATCAACCTTTTTCCTAGAAAGCTAGTAAGAGAGTCTACATCCATTTATTTTCATGTTCAACCATTTTTATTCAGAGCTTCAGCTATATAGCGTGATTTAGCCATAGATCTGCAACATATGCTTCTTGTATTTCATGTTTATCAAGAAACCCTTGTCGGGTCATCTTGGATTTCTGTAAAAGAGGCCAGATCTCTGTTTTTGGGCCTCATTGATTAATATATAAGAATATCTATTTTTTCTCTCATATTTCTAAGTATAACCCTCAATAAATTTCACTGTCACTTTCAGTAGTTATTTGTGTGTTGTAGTAGTCTTGGGGTTTCATCACTTTTGAGCTATTTTGAGCATGGGAGGCCTGTTTAACTAGGATATGATGATGTGTTTCTGATTTCCTCTTGGATTTCATTGTAATGTCAAAAATAATGGATCCATGGGCTTAATTTTTCTGTTCATGCTTATATTTCTAAAAAATGTGTTTTCTGAGCAAGTATTGCTGATTTTCCCCTTTTGGGATATTACAGTGGTATCAGAGCCTTAATCTTGGCTCAGCCTGTGTTCTTCAACCATTATGGAGTCTTCTCATGGGAATGAGAAGATATAAAAGAGAGATAAAAGAAAACCCTTATTTTATGGAGGTAATAGGTTCTCAAAACTTCTCTTTCAAATTCTGCAGGGTAGAAGCAAAGACATCAAAGGAATGAGGAGGCAAAGACATAGAAGTACCTCAAAAATATCTGCAAGATCTATACATGAGGAAAGCTATAATTCTTCATCTTATGGGTGTGAGAATTCAACCACATCATCATTTTTACAATTCTCTATCAGCCACTTGTTCATGACAAAGAATAAGAAGGAAGGAGATGTGCCAAAGGAGGAGACTCTTGGTGATTATTTGCAAGAGTATGAAGCTCAATATAAGGGGTTGAAAGCTCACTTAAACTTCCAAGGGTTTTGCAACATCATGGATGAAATAAGCACAAGGAGAAAGCAGCATGGTGTGGGTAGATTCTTCCTATCCACTTTTGATGGATCCCCTAAATGTCCAGCTAGGATTTGGGTGAAGGAACTAGACACCTATGTGCAACAACATCAAGTTTCAGAAAAGGAAGCCATCAAAGTAGCAGGGTTGAATCTTGAGGGTAAGTATTATTCTTGGTAGTTGTTTGAATATTTTTCCTTAAATAATGCGAATACATATACTTATGAAAAGTTCATTAGAATAATTGTGGAAAGGTTTGATGAAAAATCTTATCAAACACCTTCTATGGAGTTTATCAAACCAAATCAACAAAACTTTTGCATGGGTTGGAAGGGTCCATAAAATCAAATCCATTTCAAAAAACCATTAAAGGGGATGAAAAATTGTATGATATATTTCCAAGGGTAAGGCCCCCATTGTATGAAGAGATTTCTTCTCAAGAAGAAGACATGGATATTCCTCCTTCAAAAGAAGACAAAGATCTAAGGTCTCTTATTGATGATGAGGTATTTACAACTATTAAAGAGGAGGAAGAGAAGGCTGGAGATAACAACGCAATCATGACAAGAGCACATATCAGACCTCATGAAGAGGAATATGTAGTACTTAATCCAAGGAGAGAAAATCTTGCACTCTTGCAAGGAGTTCCAAAGAATCTCACATGTAGAGATCATGGCACAATCCAGGTGCAGCATGTGACAATATTATCAAATGATGAGATATTGAAGATAGAAGAAGATAAAGGGGAGGGAAAGAATCACATGATGAGGAGAAAACACCCCACTTTATTTCAGAAGGTTGATACACAAAGAAGGCAAGAGGATCTATGCAAGGAAGGCAAGGACAAATCTATCCACACACATACACATTCTGCTCTATGCCTTGATGTCTCTTTGCATGGAGGCATTCCACTAGGGAGACCTCCTGATTGGAGGAAAACTAAATTTTTCTCTCAACTATGTGCAAAAGTGACATATTTGGCTAAGGAAGGGTCCTTGAGGGGAGCTACCACAGTGCTGAGAACTAATGATGGATTCCAAGGAGAGCTGAGCAATTTTTGAAATTAACTTTTTTATCTTCCACTCATCTATTTGCGCAGGAAAAGAAGAATTCAGAAACCTATGTTGACATTATCATGGTATAAAAATGCCACTCCATAGCCTTGGAGTTGCAAAAGATACTTCTATACATAATGAATATTTTTTAATATGACAAGAGGGTACTACCACTCTTGTATGCATGGGCAAAACTATGGAAGTTTTGGAAAGGAACCTTTCAAAAGAAGGTTGAATTCCATAAAATTCAATCTTTTCTTGAGCAAGATCAGTTGAAAGAGAGGTAGCAAAGGAAATTTGAAAGTAATCCAACATGTGACTTTGACATCAAGCATGTCAAGGAGGAAAGCCATGTATTGACAGGGGCTGCATTTCAGATTTCTACATCATTGTCAATGTTGGGGAGCCTATATCCTTATTGGGAGTCTCAACTCTTGATGGAATATTCCAAGGAACTATTCAAATGTAAGGTTCTCGATGAGCAAGTGATGGATGGGAGGTATAAGGTATTTGATGGAATCATTTATGTTCATGATCAGATCTACTTAACTAAAGATTCCAAGCTCAAGTATAAACTACTTAATGCAGCCTATGAGATCATGCCTTCTAAACCCACTGGATTTATTAAATCATACTGTACCATATTGGAAGGATTCATGTGGGAATATTTCAAAGAGGATATGCACTCTCATATGAGGAAGTGCATAGATCATTTGCTAGTTGAGGAGGAACATAGCTCTTGGGAAGAGTTATCATTATCACCTCCTTATTCATTGAGTGTAAGAAGGAGCTCGTCCATGAGTTACCCCACTAATTTGAATCAATTATATGGTGAAATTTGTATTTCTAAACATCATAATGTATCTACTATATGCTTGTAATTTCTTAACACTCATGTGCAGGGCTTTTCCCTAAGAGGGGACACTTTTTATGGGCTTCATAGGCCACTTTGGGCCATGAAAAATGGTGATGTGGATCATTCCTTGGAAGATCTTGGAGAGATGATGTAATATTCATGGTGTGATTCATTAAAACCAACCATTATACACCTTCTCCAAGCATGCAAGAAGGATGGGGTAGCAAACAAGTGTTGGGAGAAGCACTTGTCATATCATATTCTATGGCACTTGGGAGTAAAATTGCGTTGGTTGCACATGAGGGACCATTGTCCTTCTACTTTAATACATATGGTAGCTAGCATGAATCTAATTATGATTCCATATGCTGAAAATGTCCTTATCTTTGTTGAGGACATGGTTGGAGGAGAGACACATTGGTTGGACGGGTCTTTGGGGGAAGAAATCTCCCACACTTTTTGCACTACATGTTTCAAGGGGAGCATGGGAAAAGATATGGATAACATAGTAGATCACCTATTTCTTTATGAGGTAGGCCATATTATTGTTTGGAGCACTTGGGAAATACCTCTCATAAGCATTTGGGAGGATCTTTTCTATGAATTACCAAGCTGGGAGGTGATTCATTTCATTTGGATGATAGCATGGAAATGGGAGTCCTTAATTGATGATGGAATCCCCCATGATTTTCATCAGTTATATCTAGAGGAGGCCATGGATAAGAAAGAAGGTTTCCAGAGAGACCTTCCATTCTTTGATGATGAGAGCCATTTGGTTTATTTACCAAAGGCCAACTGGCAGACTTGGGCAGAACCATTGGGAGAGAGAATTATTGCAGAATGTCTAAAGCCATGGTGGAGACTGTTAGATGAGGAGGCCCCAAGAGGAGGAGGGGAGATTTTGAAGCACCCTTGCAGTTGCTTGAGGACAAGAAACATTTGGGAGGGGAAGACTGTAATATTCCTAAATTAGCATGCAGCTAATACGAATATTATTTTTCTTTTAAAATCTAGTTAGATGAATAAATGGGCAAGGAGGCTCATTATAATTTTCTTAAATAGGAACAAAATCCCTCATGATGTGAATAGGGATCATGTTAATCACGAGATAAAGAATCCACATGTGTGAAAAGGGTCTAAAATGTGTGGACAAAGTTAGGTTTGACCAAGTCAACAACATTATTATATGAGGAGTGGATCCTAAATAAAGACAGCTCAATATGAATGATGATCAATCTAGCTAGTCAAAATGAAGACACCTTGAGTGTGAAAAGAGACAATGAATGAAGATCCAGTCAAGATTGATCCATCCAATATTGATCCAGTCAAGATTGAATAAATCAAATAGTGCTATAAATAGATGAGCAAGACTAATGGAGACAATGTAATTTTGGTGGAGGAGCCTTTGCATGGAAGGAACCTCCTAATTTGGTGGGAGCCTTGGTGAGGAAGCTAATCAACTATATAATGGAGGGGATGGAAAAAATATGGGGCTTGATTAAATAATATATCTTGTATGTATTTTGTTTAGAATTCTTGCATTCCTTGGTTTTTTAGCTAAGTTTTCTGCACTCTTTAGTGCAAGGGTTTTCTCATGCGGGAATTCCATACCCTTTCTTGGAGACCTTGTTTAAGAAATATGAGAGGAGATTTATGAGCCACATTTTCCACTATCAAGAACTTGTCCAAGTATTCAAACATAGCTATAGTGCAATCCCTTGGAGGAACTGCATTATTTTCAGGGTGTTGCAATGGAAGGGGTTAAACCTCCACTTTTATGAGCTAGCTTCCTAGGAGGAGGATCAACCTTTTTCCTGGAAAGCTAGTAGGAGAGTCTAAAACCATTTTTTTTCATGTTCAACCATTTTTATGAAAAAATTAATCTATATATCATGATTCAACCATAGATTTGTAACAGATGCTTCTTGTATTTCATGTTTAGAAAGAAACTGTTGCTGGGTCATCTTGGATTTCTGTAAAAGAGGCTAGATATCTGTTTTTGGGCCTCATTGATTAATAAATAATCCGATCTATTTTTTCTCTCATATTTCTGAGTATAATTCTCAATAAATTGCGCTATCACTTTCAACAGTTATTTCTGTGTTGCAGTAGTCTTGGGGTTTCATCACTTTTGAGTTGTTTTGAGCATGGAAGGCCTATTTAACTAGGCTACGATGATTTGTTTATGATTTCCTCTTGGATTTGGCTGTAATAATGTCAAATATAATGAATCCATGGGCCGAATTTTTCTGTTGATTCTTATGTTTCTGAAAAATGTGTTTTCTGAGCAAGTATCGCTGATTTTCCCCATTTGGGATATTACATCCAAGTGAACACACAACTGGGTACATCACAAAAAAAACCCCATATCTAACCCAAACCATGTGTTTTCAAAATATGCTACGGAACTCAACCCAAAGATACCGTTATTAGCATCATTGAACTTACCCGATCTAACCAAGCTAAAATATGACACTGTTTCACACAACCCTACATGGCCCCCCATGCTCACAAAGCTCCCTTCGGACAATCCAAAATTCTAAGGGAAGCAAGTGGAAGACCTTAGAAGTAATATAATGAATTTCCACTTGCTGTGTTTGTCAAACAACATCATTGATGATGCTATTCGTCTGAAACTATTTCAGTGCACCCTTACCAGACCAACCACGAAATGGTATGTGGAGAAACCTTCTCCTAAAAATGGAACCTTTAGCGCCCTCGATACCATGTTCCTCATGTATTTTCAGTTACCGGTCCACCATCATTCTTGGATGGAATTATTGACACATTTTAGGCAGACACCATCCGTCCATATCTCAGACCATCTCCATAAATGGCATTGATGTCGCAGTTTGTGTAAAGCCAAACTCGACGATCGAGTCATGCTGGACCTATTCCTAAAAATTCTCATTGCAAATATTTCAAAATATGTAGCAACCAAAAATCGTACATCTGAAGAGGATGCCATTAGTAAAGCCAAACAACTCGAGCTAATTTACACGCAGTCAAGATACAGTTATAACATCCTGCCTAACACTGCACGCCTAAAAAGTTATAAATAATTTCTAGGTGCATCAAACACTGCAGATGGATTAACTAGGTCACTGACCCAAAATCACCTAGGCAGTAGTATTCATTACCCCGGTTACACATATGATCCTATGTAATATTCCAAATTAGGAACAACTCATGAATCATTCACAAAAAATGAAATTACAAAAACATATGTAATAAAATAGTGAAATGGATTCTTGGATTCCATAGACGAATCAATATAAAATCTAAATCCCATAATTGAGCTGAAACAAAGAAAACTAGGTGGGCTAAATAGATCTCCCACACTTAGGATGGAAAAAGAGTGCTAAAACCCCAAGACAACAAAATACCAAAGTTGCTGCATAAGGGAGTGTGCAGTCTAAGAGAGGGTTTACACTCATAAAATAGGATAACAACATATCTACTCATATATTAATCAAATATGAATTAATAACTGAGATCTACTCTCCTTATACAAAATACAAGATAACCCGGCAAGGGTTTCTTGTCAAACACTCTGCATACAAAATGTGATATCTAGTAATTTACTGAATCACTACTACAACACTGAATAACATGAGTGCACAAGGCTAAATATATGTCTGACCTGATGTAGATCCCTCAAGGGCTTCCTCCCATGAAAGGATTAACCTCTTAATCACAAGGAAACACTGCAACGGAGCAACCAAACCATGCACTGAGTACTGCCTCCAAAATAACGCATTCCCTAGCTGGAACACCGCTGGGAATGTATGGAAAATGTGCGGTTTTATACCACAGTTCTGAAATCAGACCTGGAGCTCTCCAAACAGGTCCCTCAAGTGAAGGAAACCTTCCTCCATTGAGAAACTAGCTCAGAAACGGGGATTGCAATCCCTTCCACTACTGCACCCAGCAACACTACACAATCTCTAGAAAAACTGTGCTGATGAAGTTGGCTAAAGCTTGGCATAAAAACCTGATGTGCAATGATGAATGAAAACTCTCCCAATGAGGCTCCTCAATGGGAAGAGATGGGATTCCCGCTCGGGAGCACCCTGTGCTAAACATCACTGCTACTCTGCTAAACAGCAAGAGGAAGAAAAAGTCTGAGAAGACATGAAAAATAATATAAGAAATGATGAATAATGCTGCCATCCTCTTACTTATATAAAATATGATTTTTCTTGCCCTTGGCCCCACTTAATTAGGTCATCTCTATCCAAAGATACATCTCCCTCCAAAACTGCATTTTTCCTCCTTGGATTCCTCCTCCTCCACAACTGTGTTGTTGACTTAGTCAAAGAAGCTTGAATTTATCCCTGTTCACACATGGAGGTGTTTTATTAATATATAAAGAGTGTTCCCTTTCACACATGGAGTGTTTCTATCCTCCTTAGGAGACTTATGGGATTTTCTACCCATTTATTCACTGGCTAAAGCTGCTACTAACTCTAATGTTCCATTTAGCTTTGAGGCTAAAATTTTGGAACATTACAGTCCTCCCCTCCAAAATATTTGCTTGTCCTCAACCAAATGTATAAGGAGAGCAAAATTTCTCCCCTCTCCCTCATGTGGCCTTCCATCAATAGCCTCCATCACTGCATCAATATAATCTGCAAATAAATTGTAATCCAATGTTTCCTCCCAAGTGTGAAAAGCAAAATGGTCCACATCAATCAAAGGTGGAAAGTGTGAATGGAAACTTCCTTTCTGTCTCATGGCCTCCACAAATTAGGAATGATGTTCAACATGTTGAATGAGTGCCTCCCTCACGCATGCTATCATCAAAATGAAGTGAGTCACCCTCCAACATGGCAACTCATGAAGAATATCCTCCACCTTTGGTTCCTGAAATGTAGGTGGGCTGAATAAGTCAACATGATAGGCAAGAGGGCCTATCCCATGCTGTCCTCCTCTCCACTGATAATAATTGTAGAGGGTATGTTGATCTCGGGCTGCAACATGATTGCCCTCCAATGGCAAGAAGAATATTGAGTCTCCAAATACCCTTCCTCCCAAGTCATGAGTCATGTCAACCCAAACCATTCCATACAAGATGAATGGCACATCATCACCACATGGCGTCCAAATCAAAAAATGGCTAAAGGTTATGTGAAATTTTGGATGATACATATGGTCTCTATGGTGGATGCAGCACAGTCCTTTCAATTGTTGATTTAGAGCATCAAGTGGCAAGTTGTTCTTCAAAGAATTTGCAGCCATACATGTTAGCTCACCTACTATAAGGTAGTAAGTTGCAATATATACTAGCTGTGTGCAATCAAAGCAATAAAAAACTTGCCCAAAGTCATTTAGAGATGGGTTAACAACATTACAAGATTTGGCCCTAAAGTGACCATGAAACCCATAAATAATCTTGCTCTCTTGTGGAGCAATGCACTGTTTACATATGGTGAGAAAATACAAATACTCAATAGAGCAATCACTAAGTACATAAATGTATTTCTTACCATGCATCATATGGGAGCTGAAATTGGGGTCCATTTATATGTTTCCCCATGAGGATCCCCTCATAAAATTCTGCAAGAAGAAGGGATACATATACTCCGTGGAACACTTAATCAATAATAACACACTCCCATGTGACAGCGCTGTAAGCCTTAGAAATAAGGCTCCATGACTCCTCCCTTTGACATTCCACATGCCAAAGCCATCCACCACTATGCTGCTATGTGAGAAGATCCTCTTGCGATATGGAAGCCTCTCATAATCCTCCTATGTTGAAGGGTAGCCTCCTTGCACCATTAATGTGCCTTCCTTCTTTCTGGAAATATCATGAAAAGTATGGGAAAATTTCTGCCCATACTCTCCCAAGTGCAACCACAACAACAACAAATTTTGCTGCTGCCTCATCTCTCCCTCATACAAGCCACAGAGTAGGATCATGGTGGTCAACCTGTATGATGTCTCAACAAACAGTTTAGCCATGAAGTGACTCCTAAAATGTACAACATATAAAGTGGGGAGAATCATGCTCCCAATGGGCACCTCCAATCTCAAGCCCACACTCCAAACAAAGCTCCCCATGAACATATACATATCAACAATATATGGAAGCAAAGTACAATGAGAACAAGTTCCCAAGTGACAACCAGAGAGCGAATCATGGTCCCTCTCATGGAACCAGCGCAGTGCATCCTTGGCCTACATCAAAATAAAAAATAACAAGTGCTTTTCCAGCCACTTGTTTTCTGCCACATTCATCTCATAAGATGAAAACATGAAGTTACAATATGGTGTCAATGGTGCACATCAAGAATCATGTGGCTTCCCCCACAAACCATCAAGAAGGTAGCCAGAATCAATGCTACAAGTAGCTACAAGTACATCATCATACAATATGAAAGAAGAGACAATTCTTCTTTTTACATCATGCTTCTCAAAAAAGGAAAAGAAGTACAATACAAAATGTGAAATTATACCTCCTCCATCATGTACTTGAGGTCTTGAGCTAAAATGGGTCAACTAGAAATTCTTCCTTACTCCTAATGAGTAGGAAGGTGGTTGTGACATCCTCTCTATCACCATCCGAGCTATGCATCTCTCCATATGCTGAAATATGTCATGCTGAATGCCCTCCCAAGTGAACTCCTCCATGAACTGGAAATATGCATCAAAGTGCATAGAAGAGAAGTCCTCCTGTGCTGCATGTAGTAGCTTCTCCTTAAGACTAGAAGATCTAGTCAAGAAGACCTTTCCATAGGAATAGATAACCACATAATCCACCATGTATCTATCATCTCCATTTGGGTCATCAAGAATCATGCATTCACTAATATCCTTGGAGTACTCTACCAAGAGCTGAGATCTCCAATAAGGATCAATCCTCCTAAGAGACAGCACTGGTGATCTGGCATGTGAAGCTCTCCTCATGCTATTGCCTGTTACTTTGACATCCCGCATGCCAAAGTCTTCCTCCAAACTCTTCACCTCTCCAAAATCTAAGAGTGGTGAACCCAAAGACAAGATATCTCTCATCAATTGTAGATCGGTGGCCTCTCGGGTGGAATGCCTCCATGAAGTGAGACATCAATGTCAAGAGTAGACTGCACAGATGGTTGGGCAATTTGCCCCTACTTTTACAGTGCAAATCAGTCTTCCTCTTCCTTGAATTAGCTCTCTGAAATAGAGAAGGGTGTGTGCCTCTCATCAAGTGATGCTTCTCTTCCTCCCTACCTCCTCCATCCAGTTGCAATGCTGCACAATCATGCTGCTCACTAATTGTGCTTGGAATTCCATGTATGATATCCTGGGGACTTCCTTGCAAAGATGCAAGAATCCCTCCTATTGGAGCATGTGCTTTTCCTTCTTCTGCATAAGGTATTGGATGTGCTCTAGATGTGACAACGTTTTTGCCCTCATATTCATCAATGTGTATGGACAACATCTCCATAGTTGGATCCTCCTGAGAAAAGGGGATCCCCATGCCCTCTTGTTCAAGAGTATGAACTAGTGGTCTTGCTTCCGGAAATGTGTAATGCAAGATGTCAGCTCCTCCCATGGTTTTCTGCAATAGAGTGTCCTCTATCACATGCAAGGGTTTTTTTTTTCTCAATTTTTCCTTGCTCATGTGCCTTAGGAAGTTTTTCACAAAACCTTCCCATTAAGGCTTCTATGAATCTTGCATAAGAAGAAATGTTTGCATTTTTTAAGGAAGAAGACTCAAAAATCCACCATGCATGAGCCTTACCTCTGAAATGCAGTGCTGCAACTCTGATGTCTTCTTCTTCAGAAATATGGTGCATCTGCAAATAGGAATCTAGCTCCTTGACCCGGGCTCCACCTAAACATGTAAGTGATCCGGAAAAATTAGATAGAAGAAATCTATCTTCATCTTGCTTCTTGATCTTCTCCATTTGGATCTTGAAAAACTCTTGGAAATTAGTATGATCTCTAAACCTCTCAGTTTGAGATTCATACTTCAACAACAAATCACTAAGAGTCATCCTCTTAGGCATTCTTCCTCCTCCCATCCATCTCAAGATAGATCTGGGCACTTGAATACGTTGTTCATCATGGTGTGTAGTTGTATGCTTACACTCACCATGTGAACATCTAGATTCAGCTCTAGATTCAACCTCCTTTGGAGATCCCATCTCCAATCTCATTTTCTTCAACTCTCCTTAAAAGCTCTGAATAGATTTTGGAAGAAGCTTTGTGAGCTTGTCTTCCTTTTTCCTTTCACATACTAAAGCTTTCTGGCTTATATCCATCTCTCCTTCCTCTGGTAACTGATACTCAGAGGTTGAGCCATAGATCATGCTTTGATACCATTGTAATATTCCAAATTAGGAACAACTCATGAATCATGCACAAAAAACACAATTCCAACAACATATGAAGTAAAATAGTGAGATGGACTCTTGCATTCCATAGATCAATAAATATAAAATATAAATCCAAGAATAGAGGTGAAAAAAAGAAAACTAGGCGGGTTAAACAGATCTCCCACACCTAGGATGGCCAAACAGTGCTAAAACCCCAAGATTGCAAAATACCAGAGTTGTTGCATCAAGGACTGCACAGTATAAGAGAGGTTTTACACTTAGAAAATAGGAGAAAAACATATCTAATACTATATTAATAAAATATACATTAAGAACTGAGATCTAGTCTCCTTATACAAAATACAAGATAACTCGGTAAGGGTTTCTTGTCAAACACTTTGCATAGAAAATGTGATATTCAATAATTTATTGAATCACCACTGCAACACTGAAGAAAATGAGTGTACAAGGCTGAATAGATGTCTGATATGATGTAGATCCCTGAAGGGCTTCCTCCCATGAAAGGATGGACCTCTCAATCACAATGAAACACTACAACGGAGCCACCAAAAGATGCACTGAGTACTGCCTCCAAAATAACACATTCCCTAGCTAGAATAGCGTTGGGAATGTACAGGAAATGTGTGGTCTGATACCACAGATCTGAAATCAGCCTTGGATCTCTCCAAATAGGTCCCTCATGTCATGTCCCTCAATTTCACACCTGCAAATTTTTTTTTTTTCAACTATGTGTAATTGTATAACCTCACTTATACAACTGTTTGTTTTGTCATGGCACAATACCCTTCTCTTTTCTAGAATATCTATTTTATTTTGGCCACTTATGGTTTTAATTAACCCTTATATATTTTATTTTAAAAGTGTGGGTTGCTATTTCAACCCCAAGCCCTAACCATAATACTTGTGCTAATACGTAGTTGCCACCATAAATGATATGACTTAACGAATACTTTGGTTAATATCTTAACACTACCAAGTAAATTATAGTTAATGCATACTTCATAGATCACTTACTTGGTCTTCTTGCACTCATTCTTGAAATACGAATCACTATGGGTTTGATTATAATACATATCACTATGGTTTCATATATATTTCTCATGCGAAGTTATATTTATACTCATCGTACAAATTCAATAGGTGTTTGTATTATTGTAACCATTACATCTTGTCATGGCTTCATTGCTACACATGAGAACTCGATTGCATATTTGAGTAAGGCTACGGCCTCAGTCCTTAATCGCTCTTATTTAATCACTGGTTTAATGGTTACGTCTTGACAAAGGGATCTTCATTCACTCTTCCTACAGTTTCCTTTGTAATTTCGACGAATTTCGTTTGTAAGAATTAAATTAGGCATGGTCTTTCCTGTGCTTTCGTATATTTCTTGACAAGAATGCGTAATATGGAGCGTTTTGCAAATATTATCACCCGTGTGTCGACGTTCTTGAAATTTTCCTGAGGTACTTGTCTCTCTAGTCTTGTCCGGGTGTGGGCATCGCCCTCCACGTGGACAGCGGAAATCCATGATAACTTAGGGTTTAGCTGTGTTATAAGTTCGATTTTTCAAACTACATCTTTCATTTGGCACTGTTAACAATTTATCTCAGAGAAGGCTGAGTCTCCCCGAATCACTTCTGCGTTTGGTTATATTAGACGGCGTCAATCCTCCTAGCACCGGGAGATTAATTGTTCAGGTAAAATTCATGTTATATTTTTCCCCTTATGCTAATGGTCCAGTCCTTCTCAGATCTTGGGAAATGACACAGAATGCTCTTCAGATTTTTAAATTGTGTTTACGCTGGTATACTGGCCTCCTCGTTCTTCATGTTCTTGTTTTCGTTGCAGTATTCAGTGGTTTGATGATCTCTTAATTTGTATTTTAGCATGCTTCCTACTCGTGTTGAGTACTGCGTATTAGTAACCTGGAAACGAAAGTTCATGACGTTTCCTGAGTTTTGGTTCTTGATCAATATATATTTAATCTTCATTATTTCGGCCTGTGTCTGTACGATGACTTCTCATAGTGGCCGAGGTCAATTCGTATGGTTTCTATATGAGATGACATCGCGTCACCTATTTAACAGTAGCTGTGATTTGGTTTCATTTTGTTGTTCTGATGTCGTTCCACCCAGGTCGATGCGTTTATATTTTTTCTCGTCTCAATTTGCCCTAGTTCTCTCTTTCGAGTTTATGAGATTTCTCTCACTCGTGGTTAAGAGATTATATTTCTAATTCATGTCCAGTCTTGGTTTATATTTGTTTCATACACGACTGTGAGCATATAATTGACATTTTGTATTATATGCAGAGGTTTCGTGATACACGCATATTATTCTCCTACACCGAGTTAAATACCACTTCTGAGGTAATACCTTGTAAAGTCTTGAATTCTAGAATGGTTAGGTTTATATGTTGTCTATACAGGTAACTAATTCGTCTCGGTATCTCCCAGACACCCATCAGAAGGGACCGGTTTCTTCCTATAGTTTTGGGTAAGTAAACTCTGGTTCGTTGTCATAACCTTTTATAAACATCTTTCTCAAATTATATTCATACATATTAACTTTTTTCCCGCAATGCTATTGCAGGTACGCTATTTATCTCATGAATAGGTTATTGAGGGTTTCATACTCATCCTTGCGATAGGACTATTATAACAAATTTATTTTTCATGGTCACAGGTCGGCGTCTATCTCCTATCGGCAATGATGTTTGCCTCCAATTCTTGTTTAATTTAGTTCACATTTTTCTCACAAGGATGTGCTACCTTCTTTTTAGTTTTGGTAGCGTTAATTTTGGCCAGAGGCTGGGACTGTTAACATTATTCTGATGATAGAATTTTCTGAACAAATGAGTTCTAGAATGTCATATTGAACTATGCGAGCCTATTTTATAAGTGGTTTACTTTTGCTCCTAATATAAATATATATATATATATATATATATATATATATATATATATATATATATATATATATATATATATATATAATAACTCTCGCTTTTAACTCGATTTTTATTATCGTCAACTCCATAATATATTTTTCTCTTCCATAATGGTTTACCTAAGAATAGTGAAGAAAGAAATAAGTTTACTAGCCTTATTTTTACTTCTTGTTTCCTCCTCAGGATAATAGGATAATTGAATACGAGTTTCTTTGTCATAGGAGTTGTTAAGTCTGAAGTTTCTCAATACCTGAGAACTTTCCAGTTCTACAGAGTTTATATTTTCAGTTGTATTCTATACATCCACTAGAGATCTCTCTGTATTTTGGGTTTTCATTATCATAGCAACTATACTGTTTTCATATGTTTATAATTGTTCTTATCATAACAACTTCAGTCTATGTATTATTTGGCTACACTTCTAACATTTCATAAATCTGATGGATGAAATAGGTGTTAACTTTCACAACTATTTTTCCAGTTGCATGCATTATGTATAATTTTACATGCTTATCTTATTTTACAATCATTGTTCTGTTTGGACCATTCTTTTGCGAAGGATGATAGTCACACATTCAATATATATATATATATATATATATATATATATATATATATATATATATATATATATATATATATATATATATATATATATATATATATATATATATTTCCATACTACCATTGGTTGTAGATTTGGTAATCCTAGTTAGCTAGGTTTCTTCATTAGCTGAAATGTATAAAGCACTAAATTATATACTCTTTCAAATCTGTTCTTACTGTAGCATGCAGCTTATAGATAGCCATGTATTGCTATTTTAGAAGTCTACAGGTCTATACTTTACTCAGTAAATTGAATAAATTCCTTACTACTTGTATAATTCGATTATATCTAGTGTCCACTGTTTTGATCCTATTGTTAACAGAAGCAGATTAAAGTTACAAAATCATGAATTATGAGGTACTATGAATCTCCAGATTTAAACCAAAGGCTGGTTTAGAGTTTCTAGATGATTTTTCCTCATTTTTCTAGTTCCTACAACCATGCAGAACTGAGAGGGTAAAATCCCTTATTAACTCTGTAAATGTATGGAACACTGTTGTAATTCAGAAAGCAAAATCTACATAGGTAACTACAGTCTGTCACATCACAATTAAGTCTTCAATTAATCATAATTACTGTGAGCATACCACTTGGGTAATTGACTAGTCCTCCCAACCGTAGAGTCCCTCTATCTCCAGAACTCACCCCCAAGCTGAGATCACTTCCTAGAACAAACAAACCTCTAAACTATTTAGGAATAGCTTATTTAATTTTTTTCTCCCCAAAGCCTGTTTCTAATTCTGCTTCCAGAATATCAGGATGCTTTTCTTCATGTTTGCCTAGGCTTCCCTATTTAGGGACTTTTAAAGCTGCTTTCTGCTTTTCCCAGCTTTCTTACCTCTTCCCAACTACTCTCCACATCATTGGGGAACTAGATTTTCCTCAAAATATAATTTGGAAATAAATTCTTTCAAGGATTTTTGAAAGATTTTTGGGGAATTAGTTGCCTCTATCCATCCTCTTGGATTTAGCAAGTGATCTCACAATTCTCATTGGTCAATCTGCACAACATTATTTTAAAATATTTAATTACATCCATAATTCACTTGTCCATTTGGGGTCCACTCCCCTCAGGATTAAAGTTCAAATGTATAGCTTTGTAAGAATAACATAAACTAGGGGTGTTACACCTCAAGTGAAGGAAACCTTCCTCCGATGAGAAACTAGCTCAGAAACTGGTTCCAATCCCTTCCACTACTGCACCCAGCAACACTACACAATCTCTAGAAAAACTGCACTGATGAAGTTGGCTGAAGCTTGGCGTGAAAACCTGATGTGGAATGATGAATGAAAAATCTCCCAATGAGGCTCCTCAATGGGAAGAGATGGGATTCCCGCTCGGGAACACCCTGTGTTAAACAGCAAGAGGAAGCAAAAGTCTGAGCAGACATGAAAAATAATCTAAGACATGATGAATAATGCTGCCATCCTCTTCCTTATATAAAATATTATTTTTCTTGCCCTTGGCCCCACTCAATTTGGTCATCTCTATCCAAAGATACATCTCCCTCCAAAACTG
Organism: Pinus albicaulis; assembly: GCA_034641835.2. Taxonomy (NCBI): domain Eukaryota; kingdom Viridiplantae; phylum Streptophyta; class Pinopsida; order Pinales; family Pinaceae; genus Pinus; species Pinus albicaulis. The sequence goes on along the minus strand of CM076579.1, from coordinate 600,581,829 downwards.
TGTTATTTGTCCTTAGATTCATCCTCCTCCACAACTGCATTGTTCACTCAGTCAAAGTAGCTTGAATTTATCCCTATTCACACATGGAGGTGTTTTATTAAGCTAGAAAGAGCGTCCTCTTTCACACTTGGAGTGTTTCTATCCTCCTTAGGAGACTTATGGGCTTTTCTACCCATTTATTCATCAGCTAAAGTTGTTGCTAACTCTAATGTTCCATTTAGCTTTGAGGCAAAAATTTTGGAACATTACATCCTAACCAGAACATCTCATAACTAGGCTACCATCATAGTCATCATGCACCTTTGGATAACATGACCAAAAAGGTGCAGTTGTACCATCATCGGCAAGGAGGGCCATACCCTCCTACACAGGGAACTCAGTATGCAGCTAGGAATGATGACGAAATAGCTCCCCCCCAGTAGCCATTCACAAACTAGGGATAGGGACCCCAATATTCCCAATCCCCAACACAAAACCCACCCATGCAGAATGATGCACAGGTAAAATTTGTGCAACCTTCCTAGGCACAACCACACCAATCATATAATCTGGGTAATCCTAGCTATCCTCCTTGTTGAACCCTAAAAATGTCTTTTCTTTTCACCAAAATCAACTTCATTCCATTAATCCTTTATCATTTATAGGCCGAAAAGATCAATAAGAATGATTAAAATCACTTTAAGAATACATGCAATGACTGACTTATTATACTTTTGTGGTTTTGTTGTCTCAGTGATTTTTGAACAAACTTAGCTACAGAATGCAGTCATTCTGTAGCTAGTCATATGTTATGTAGCCATCTTGGTGTTCAAACAGGTTACAGGTGTCATCTGAGGGAAAAACGTATATGGTTAGATTTTAAAATTCTCCTGCATCATTCCTTGTCATCCACAAGGACTGAATAAAAATCTGGAAGTGTTTATGCACGTGGACAAAGCTAAAAACCAAGAAGCAGACTTCTATAAGGATAAGGACTCTTGGATTACCTTAAAAAAAAAACGAGTCCTTAACAGGAGTTTTAGTTTTATTTTGATTATAAAAGACACCTATGCTTATTTTTACTCAATAGCAATTATGTAGTTTCTTATAAAAATAACTCGGTGAACTGAGAAAAGGAGTTGATGTTTTTAGTTTTCAAATACTGTAACACTCTGTTTCTGAGCGTTTCTTTTAATTAAAAGAGTATAACTTTGATGCATGATCTGAAGGAAACTTTAAGGAGTTAAAGATTCGTGTGCCAATCTGATAGTAGAGGGCCCCTGCTATCTGAAGAGGCTTTTGCATACTTTCTAGATAAGTAACCTTGAATTCTATTTTGTTCTTAACTTAGGCAGTTTTCTGAGTTTATCCTCTTGCATCATGTTTTATGTCATTTACTTACGTTGAATAATCTCATAATATTACAGTCAATATTGTTCTCATAAGTTGTTCCAATATATCTCTAATACGTGAATGAGATCTAACTGTAGTACTTTGGGTTAATTTCATTTTAGTTCTGTTAATTGCATTTGAGTCATGTTAGTTAGATTTAGAAGATCCTCATTATTTTATAAGCTACTCTTGTTCTCAAATTCTGCTAACACATCCCTATTATATGAACGAGAATTAGTTATATTATTTTGAGTTATTGATATTTTCTGTTCTACAATTAGGTAAGAGATTCTCATGATTTTACAAACAATCTTTTCATCAAATTTGTTCCAAGAAATCTCTAATTTTTTAGTAAGACTTAATAGTAATATTGTGAGTTTCAGAATGAGCTAATTCTAGTGTCATAAGTTATTTAGCATAGGGTTCCTTACTATGTTACAGATGATCTTTTTCTCAAGTTTTTCCAACAAATCTCTAACAATGAATAAGATTTCTCTGTGATGTTTTAAGTTGTTGTTTTCTAAGAGAACCTCATTACATCAGAACTAATCATTTTCTCAGTTTTTTCCAATATACCTCTAATGAAACGAATTGAACTTAGTTTAATGTTATGAGCTACTCCCTTAGCAGCTTTACAATCTATGGATTAGCATTCTCTATTCTTGTTATCATTCCTGGTTTAGAGTAGATTTTATTCTATTTTAGTGCATTTAGTAATTTTTCTTCGCTATTAATCTAGTTTTTCCCTTTAGCATAAAAACATAAAACCAAAAACACTAGAAAATCACTAAACAAAACGAAGTAGGAAGAGGATACTTAGGCACATATGGTGCACTTCACTTCAACAGTTTACTAGCCCTAGTTGACAATTCATGATATCAATTTAGGAACACTAAATTGAACAGACACTCCTAACCAGGTAAGGAAAAAAAAAACAAACAAAAGGGAAATCCTAGACAAGGGGGAAACAATAAAAAATTCCCTCCATGATCTCAGGCTGGAGGAAACTCCAACCAAAACCAAAACCAAGAGCCAAATAACTCCCAATGGCAGAACAAGAGGGAAATTCTTTAGACCAACCACTATTGTGCAATCCGTGGTGAATATGGCCATTACACTCACCATTTTCTCGATCTCCATGAACTAAAGAAGCTTCAAGGTAACCGAGGATAGAGGGGCCCCTCAAAGCAAATAGTTGTCATATAGGAGCCCTTACCCCACCAAGGGATGGTTATCACCCAACAACAACAAACAAATCTCGACAATTTCAGAAAAAACAAGTACGAAATCTACATGACTAGTGAAGAAATGTTTTTCCAGACATGGAACCAAAATTATGATACCCCACCAGACACAAGGTCGTTAGGGGCTAGCACGAATGCACTAATAGCAATGTTGACTATATCGAAGATATCTATTGAACCTTTTCCAAAGGTGGCTAAGGGGCCAATTAGGTGAGCTAGAAACAACTCCAAAGCGGCCAATAACTATAGCATTTTCAATGATTTATCCCAATCTCCCACCGTTATGTCGGATTTGGAGGTATTGTAATCATGTCGAAAGAAAAGGAAAGCCCTACTTTCCGCGTTAGATGACATTGATCCTATCGATTCATGACTAATGGCTTTCAATTTAGATAAAGCCACCCCTAGGCTTCCTTTGTTGGTTGCCTTCCAAATACCGGTGTCAATCAAAAACATTACTATCCACTATTGTATCATTGACAAGGGTGCATCCACATGCATCATGTCAAAGAATGTCTAGCAGAAGTTAGGGTCTCTTGAATTAAAGCCATCCGACATCACTCTGATAGCATACAATGGATGACTATCTGCTCCCATTGGTCTCTATCAAAATGTCTCAGTCTGCTTGGCTGGAAAGATGGTCCTTATACACATTGAAGTCTTGGATGCTCAACTACATTACAATATACTCCTTAGGCGGAGTTATATGTATGCCATATCTACCATAACCTCCTATGTCTTTTGAACCATGATATTCCCCCATGAGGATCGCATCATTACCGTCGACCAATTAATATACCATGAAAATCGGTCCCTAACGAATGCCAATGTCATTCTACCCTATGTAGACACATCTGATGAGATGCTTACACAGTACTAATAATATGGCCCCAGCCAATTCAAACCATTGTATATCCTTGGGTCATTTCTATGATATCCCCTTGTTATACCAGAATCATCATCTAATATAACAGAGGCTCTGGCGTGCATGATATCTACATCAAGCACCAAAGCCAGCAAGGAGACGGAGACAAGCAGTAACAACACTGAGACCTCAACCACGACAGCCTCTCTAGCCTACGTCACCACCCAAAATACTTTCCTCGACCCTCCATCTATTTTTGTGTCACAACAAGTCTTGTCAATAGTGGTGTTGCCTGTAGGTTTTAACCCTGAACAGAAATTATCTACACATGAATCTTATAACAGAAAATAAACAATAGCGAGAGCATAAAACATAAAACAGATAAACACAGAGATTTTCCCCTAGATCCCAAATTGGGACTACCAGCATGATTTTTCATTATGTTCCTTTTAGTGTTACAACACATATATATACATGCCAAAGCATACATAAACCCCAATCCATTAACCCTGCATTAGAACATAACCATAGTTCCCTTGACCGGATCTACAAAATACCATGGGTCGAAAACCATCGAACCCTGAAAACCATGTGCAAACTCATGCACAAAACATGGGTGGGTTCGCCTATGAGTGGGACCGCACACCAAAACAATTTTCGCCAGGCCGCTGCCCCGGACCCTGATAGGGGGGGCTGCCGCCCTCCTTGTGACCCCCCTACTACGCCTGGCGCAACGTACAGTGCGTAAGGCTAGTCATGGAAAGAATATAACACATACCCAACATTCTCCCACTTGTTGTTTTCTTTCCACAGAGGGCCATAGGAGAGCTTAGTCATTTGGCCAATTCTTCAACACCCATTGTTTCTCTACACCAAGAGAACTTATGAGTGCTCATAGACTTCGTCAATGCATCTGCAACATTCTTCAAAGTGTCCACCTTTACCAACAACACCCTTTTAGCCTCAACCACATCTCTAACAAAGTGATATTGAACATCAATGTGCTTTGTCTTTGAATGATAAGCAGGGTTCTTAGCCAAGAAAATTTCACTTTAGCTATCACAGTCTATCCTTATAGCTTGCTGTACCAACCCCATACTTGAACACAATCTCTGCAACCAAACTGCTTCCTTGCTTGCATGAGTGGCTGCTATGTATTCTGCCTCTGTAGTTGAAAGCGCCACTACAGAATGTCTTTTACTCATCCAACTGACTGCACCTCCAAATAGGCTAAACACATACCCACTTGTAGATCTTCTTTGGTCCAGATCTCCAGCCCAGTCTGCATCAACAAAACCACGAATGTCCAACATTATTTCTAATCCTGGTCTTCCTTGGTAGCACAAGCCATAATCACTAGTGCCACGTAAATATCTGAAAACCCGCTTCACTGCTATCCAATGCTCCTTCCCTGGGTTTGACATAAACCTGCTCAATACTCCCACTGCATGTGCAATGTCTGGTCTAGTACAAACCATTGCATACATCAAGTTACCCACTGCACTTGTATATGGAACACGGGACATATCCTCCTCTTCTTCTTGTGTCTTGGGACACTGTTCAGCAGATAGCTTTACACCTACAGGAATAGGAACATTCATCGGTTTACTATCCCGCATATTGAACCTCTGCAATATAGTCTCGACATACTTCCTCTGGTTTAACCAGAGCTTCCTCTTTGCTCGATCTCTCTTAATTTCCATGCCCAAAATATAGTTTGCAGCACCAAGATCCTTCATGTCGAATTTGGAGAACAGTTGGGTTTTCAAATCTTGGATAATTTCTTTGTCATTTCCAATCAACAACATATCATCCACATACAAGACCAAATAAATAACACGGTCACTAATTAATTTAAAATAAACACAGTGATCCTCCTTGCTTCTGGTGAAGCCAAGTCCCCGTATATAGGTATCAAATTTCTGATACCACATCCTTGGTGACTGTTTTAACCCATACAGAGACTTCTTCAACCTGCATACTAGTTCTTTCTTACCCTACACCATAAAGCCTTCAGGTTGCTTCATGTAGATCTCCTCTTCTAGATCCTCGTGAAGAAATGTTGTCTTCACATCCATCTGTTCTATCTCAAAATCAAATGCAGCAGCAACAGATAAAAGTAATCTAATAGAAGTAACTTTGGCAACAAGAGAAAAAATATCACCAAAATCAATTCCCGGCACCTGGGAATAACCTTTTGCTACCAACCGAGCTTTGTATTTCTCCACCTTGCCTTCTACATTCATCTTCTTTTTAAACACCCATTTTCTCCCAATGGGCTTCCTTCCAGCCGGCAACTCCACCAGATCCCATGCCTCATTTTGTGCAAGGATGCCATTTCATCAACCATGGCCTCCTTCCAGAGTTTTCCATCCTCTGAATCTACTACCTCCCTGACAGTTCTGGGATCATCATCAGTTATAGTTAAGGCAAAACCTGAACAAAAAGAAGATGGACTATACATTTCTGGTTGCCTTCTTTCCCGAGTTGATCTTCTCACAGCTGGAGTTTGTGGCTCTTTCTCTTATAAGTCTTCTTCTGTTGTAGAGTCTGATTCATCCTCCTTTAGCTCAAACTCTATATTCTCAGGTTCCTTTGGTATGACTTCATGTGTAACAACATCTTTCACCTCTCTAAACACCACATCTCAGCTGTACACAACCTTCCTTGTTTCTGGGTTCCAAATCTTGTAACCCTTTAAACCATCCTTATACCCAATAAAGATGCACCTTTCAGATTTATTATCCAACTTGGTCCTTTTCTCCTTTGGAACATGTACATATGTATCACATCCAAATACCCTTAGATGTGAAAGAGAGGGTTTCTTACCAGTCCATACCTCATGTGGAGTCTTATCCTCCAACACTGATGAAGGTGATCTGTTAACCAGATAGCATGCAGTATCCACTACCTCTGCCCAGAATTCTTGTCCTAACTCGGTACCACTGAGCATGCTTCTTGCCTTTTCCATCAGTGTTTTGTTCATTATTTCTACAACTCCATTTTGCTGAGGTGTGTATGGAGTAGTCTTCTGTCGTGTTATACCACACTTCTTACAGAACTCTTCAAATTCCTTCTTGCATAACTCCCCACCATTATCTGTCCTCAGCGCCTTTATCTTCTTCTCTGTCTAGTTTTCCACCAGAGCCTTAAATTCTTTAAATTTGTCAAAGACTTCATATTTATTCCTCAAGAAATATATCCATGTATTCCTTGAGAAGTCATCTATGAATGAAACATAGTACACAGACTTTCCCAGTGATGGAACTGACACAGGTCCAAACACATCACTGTGCACAAGTTCTAATATCTTGTTCGCCCTCTTAGCACCGGAAGGAAAACTCACCCGATTCTGCTTCCCATATACACAATGTTCACAGAAATTGAAATCCAGAGAGTAATTAGACATACCTTCTACCATACCATTTCTATGTAGTATCCGAAGGCCCTTCTCTCCAATATGTCCAAGCCTTTGATGCCATAGCATGGTCTTTTCTCCAAAGACAGCTAGGCTTTCCGCTCCACTTTCAGGAACCATAGAACTGTTACACCCATCAATAACAGTGCTACCTTGTAGCTTGTACAGAGTTCCAGTCCGAACTCCCCGCATTAATACCAATGCTCCCCGAACCATCTTGCAGGCATCTTTCTCGAACACTGTTTTTACACTTGCATCATCCATCTTGCTTACAGAAATCAGATTTCTGGCCAATGCAGGAATATGCAGAACACCAGGAAGTGTTCTAATCCTTCCACCTTGCAGCTTCATCTTGACTTTTCCACGTTCGACGATTCTGGCCTTCCTATCATCCCCTAGGAAGACATCACCACCATCATATTTCTCATACTCGCAGAACCACTCCCTATGGGGAGTGAAGTGAAAGGATGCACCTGAGTCAATCAACCATGACTCATGATCTACATGTGTATTTGAAGAAGAAGCCAAATACACATCTCCACCTTCATCTGAGGTGGTTTTTGCCTCTGCAGAAGGAGCATCATCAGATCCCTTTCCTTTATCAGGAGCTTTAGATCTATACTGCTTTTTGTAGTGCCCTTCCTTTCCGCATTTCCGGAATACCTTTACAAACTTTCCAGGAGATTTAGATCTCCCACTCGAAACCTTATTCTTGTTTCTATTTTGGGACCTTCCTCCTACAGATAAGGCATCTCCATTTTGGCCCTCTATATTTCTCCGTCTCATTTCCTCCGACAACAAGGTTGAGACAATGTCATCAAAATTCAAGGCAGTTGTATTGCTACTTATTGAAATAACCAGAATGTCCCACAAGTCTGGTAGAGAACACAACAAACTGATGCACTTATCTTCATCTGAGATTTTAATATAAACAAATGACAACTGACTTACCACAGTATTGAAAGTGTTCAGATGCTCTGTCACTGAGTCTCCATCCTTCATCCTCAGGTTATACAACTTTTTCCACTGGAACAACTTATTCACTAGAGACTTATATTGGTACAAAGTCCCAAGTTTTTCCCACAAATTCTTCGTCCTAGCTTCCCCAAATACATTCAACAATACTGAATCTGAGACACACAACCATATTGTGCTCTTAGCCTTCCAATCCAGTTTCTTGCAGTCTTCATCAGACATTGCCGTTGGTTTAGTACCTGGATCTACCGCGATCTACTGATCTTTATCCACCAGAAGATCCTCCATCTTGAGCTTCCATAACTCAAAACTCTGACCATTAAATTTCTCTATCTCTATCTTTCCACTGCTTTCCATCTTCTTTCACCGCAAGAATCGATCCCGTAGATCTCCCACTGAACAGGGTCTACCTCAAGCCCAAGAAAAAAACCCTCAGCAGCAAAGGCGTCCCCTTGAAACCGAAACTGCTCCGATACCAAATGTAGGTTTTAACCCTGAACAAAAATTTTCTACACAGGAATCTTATAATAGAAAATAAACAATAGCGAGAGCATAAAACATAAAACAGATAAACACAGAGATTTTCCCCTAGATCCCAAATCGGGACGACCAGCTTGATTTTTCATTATATTCATTTTAGTGTTACAACACATATATATACATGACGAAGCATACATACACCCTGGATTAGAACATAACCGTAGTTCCCTTGACTGGATCTACAAAAATACCAGGGGGCGAAAACCATCGTACCCCAAAACCATGCACAAAACCATGGGCGCGGAGCGCCCAACGCAAAGGGGGGGCTATCGGCCCCCCTCTTAACCCCCTGTGCGTGCTTAGTCGTGGAAATAATATAACACATACCCAACATTATGGAAATAATAAATTAGAGAAATGCCATTACATCCCTTGGTTTCTCTTGGCACTAACTAGTTTGCGCACAATCATTTTACGCCTCTCCATAGAAGAAGGCTCAGCTACAAAATTATTGGATAGCTCGACAATGTAGGAGGATGTTACAAGTAGATCCATCCTCTTCCCGTCAGTTGAAAAGCGGCTGGTCGAGGAACCCTTAGTCACCCCCAACCAACTTCCATAGAGAATACCAACATGTGCATTATGTAACACACGTAATCATGTGGTCGCCGCATGCCAAGAACTAAAAGCACTACGTCATTGGTACTCTATCACGTCGCCAAACGAGCAGGATGAGAACACATACGGAAGACATTATTGTCTAGTATGTCAGGGAAAACATCATGATCAACGCTACACTTATATCCCTCGAGTGCACCTAATAATATACATCATTCATTCATTAGAAACACACCGTCTGGATATCACCAGTCCAAAGCTTAGACAACGTAATGAAAGGCAGATTTACCACAGGTAGCCTACCCCATTTCTCCATCGACACGTCAGGAAAGTTAGAAAGGCACATCAACCTAGCATGACCCATGTCCAACCTAGGCCGACATGAGGACTATGTGACAAAATTGGCCACTAAGTCAATTAGTATAAAGAACTGAAGCACGTCATGAACAAATTTCGCATGTTCTCTTCCCTCCCTGAGAGACATTTCTCTAACTAGGAGAAAATTACACACTTCAATTTCCATATCTTCTCACATTTTCACCATAATGTGAAATGTGAACATCTCCCCAAGATCTGTGCGGTAAGAGAAGCATTAATTCTACAGTCCCCAAAAGAGTTAGACATACCCAAGCCAAAAAATTAGAAATGACAACAAAGGACCCTCCCCCATACGCCTGATCCCTTCCTAGCTTCCACTTCAGGGACAAATAGTAGTGTTGGTTCCCACAAAATCTACTCAGTCTGCACAGTGATACCATGCACCATTTTCACTAGCCATAACCATGAACCAGAGGTATGCAGATTGATGGAAACATTCATGCAACTCTGCACCATGCACAACTTCCAAACCCCAGAAGTGCCTAGCCTCATGAGGAATCTAGCCTTGCTCCCACATAAGCTCCCACAATGGAAATTCCTCCCCCACCAAACACTGACGACATGATTCACCATATACACTTCATATCATCATGTATCAGAACCATGAATCTGGTTGTCTTCTCATCAGTCATAGGTGTTGAGTAGGTTGCAACTACGAGAGTAGTTGTACCAATGAAAGTGCATCTGGTTCCACCACATTGATCATGGAATATTTTTCATGTCTGTCGATTAGCTCCATTAGGAATGAAACTCTTCCTCACGGCCTTGATCAGACTCAATTCCCCTTAGGATCCTTATTCCACTTATATGAGGATATCCTTGAGGACATGTTATAGCCAGATTATCTGTTGGATGCAATGCATGACTGCTCATTTTTTCTTCCTGAAAAAATGTTCAGCCTTAACAACACAAGAAACCAAGATATTTATGTGATTAAATAAAAATATTTCCTTCCGTTAGGGAAGTTCAATTGGTTTAAGAATCCCATTCTAGCACTTGATGCGTTCGATGAAGGGAACATGTCAAACATTTCACCTACCATCAAGGGGAATATCTCTTGAGATCTTGAAAAATTCGAAGAAATCTCACTAGGGGCAGCATGTTCACCAGAAGAGATAACCTCTTACACCCGGTTATTGCAAGAGTATTGAGATATCTTCGAGTGGGACTACTCGAAAATGCCTGGGATTAGTCCCACTATTGTAGAGCACCATATTGACACCTATCTTGATGTACCATCAATATGCCAGAAACAACGTCAACTGCACCCATCCAAGGTAGAAGTAATTAAATGAAAAATCGATAAGTTTCATAAAGAAGGATTTATCTACCCCATCGCTTATATGTCGTGGGTTTCCAACCCTGTTCCCATCATGAAAAAACATGGCACCATACGTGTTTGCACCGATTTTCATGATTTAAATAGAGCATGTCCCAAGGACAATTACCCTACCCTTTTCATCGACCAAGTCACTGATGCTTGTGCAAGTCACGAGGTCCTCTCTTTTATGGATGGCTTCTCTAGGTACAATCAAATCCAAATCTGTCACATCGACCAATACAAGACTGCGTTCAGTACTCCCTCGGCACATTCACATGCCAGGTAATGCCATTTGGCCTAAAGAATGTTGGAGCCATCTTCCAAATGGCCATTAATTATATCTTTCATGACTTGGCACACCTTATCCTTGCCTACTTGGATGACCTCACCATCCAATCCAAGAGGTTATCAAATCACCTCGAGGATCTACGACTCGTAGTCCAATGATTTCGGCAATACAAATTATGCTTGAACACCCTCAATTGTGTATTTTTCTTCACAACAGGCCAAATTTTAGGTTTTATCATGTCCCAACAAGGAATTAGGGTGGACCCCCTCAAGGTCCAAGCTATCAAGGAGGTACCTCCACCTCGAACCCTCAAGCAACTACAAATCTTGTAGAGAAAGGCCAACTTTTTGAGACATTTTGTCCCAGATTATGCCACTTGCACTCAAGGATTCTTGCATCTCCTGCGAGAGGCATTAGGGGAATCTTGAGGTCTAAAATGGGCCTCCTAAGGAAATAATAAAATAATAGCTAAGCCAATAAAATAATATTTATGAATTTGAAATTCACTTTTTGCACCACAATCCATGTAACCATAGTTAAATTTAATTCAAAAGTTGTACCAAAAAATAATTAATAAAAAAATTGTATTGATGTGACTATAAATAAGAATGAGATTTTCAAGAAAAAGTCATTATCATTGAACAACTAATGCATTTGTCCTTTGTACTTAAATAACTGAAAATAAAATATAAATATAAATTTATAAAATATAAATTATATTATATGCTATTAATTAAAATTTATATTATTTAGATTGTATAATAACATGTAATTAATATATTATATAAAAATAATATAATATAATAAAATATAATAAATGTATAGGGATCTGAATTGTTTCTTTCAAGAAATATGAAATGAAAATAATATATTTTTATTCAAAAAGTGTGAAATGACATTTATTATGAGTACTTTACTTTGACTTTAAAAGTACTTAAAGAACTACCATGGTTAACCATGAGTTTGTGTCCACTATTGAGAATGTGACAAGTACCTTTAACTCCAGCAATGCCATCTCAACCATTAGGGATGATGTCATCCCCTAAAATGTAATTGGTTCTCATAAAGTGAATTTTTATTGTACATTTTCCTTAGGAGGCCCATTTTAGAGTTCAAAATTCCCCTAATGACATCCCATTCAAATGGAACGATCAAGCCCAACAATCATTTGACGCACTTAAAGACACATTGTCTTCAACACTGCTAATTATTCCCCCAGATTACAACAAAGACTACATCCAGTATCTATCAGCGTCCCATACAGCTTTGGCCGGAGTATTGATCTAAGAGGAATGGATGGGAAGGATCACACAATCTATTACGTTAGCAAAACCTTATTGGGCCCTGCATTAAGATATGAGCATGAAGAAAAGACTACCCTAGTGCTAATTCACGCAGTCCAAAAACTACGCCACTACATCATCTTAAGGACCAAAATAGTCATCACAGATATTAACCCCATCAAATGCTTTCTCACATGCGGTTTGATGAAACATAAGTATTCCCACTGGATAGTCATTATGCAAGAATACGGCTTACATTTTTTCTCCCCCAAGAGAAAGAAGGTGTTAATCTTAGCCGAGTTCATTATGGACCTCCAAAGTCATACCAAAGGATCATGAGTCAACGATTCACTACCAAACGAACATCTCTTCCTCATAGCGACCGATGACCCTTAGTATAGAGATATTCTCCTCTTTTTATGAACCCAAAAGTTTAGACCCCAGCTTAATCGTGACGACTATCAACACATTTGACACCAGGCCCCTTGATACCTCCTCATGGGATATGTCTTATATCGACGGGGCATCAACACCATCTTACGTCGATGCCTCACCCACTATCAAGTGGAGAAAGCCCTTAATGACTACCATAATGGAGCTAGTGGTGGCCATCTCTCCAGAATATCCACCGCCCAAAGAATCCTATCAGGAGGATATTTTTGGCCCACTTTATTTCGAGATTTCATTTCAAAAGTCAAGAGGTGCGAGTGATGTGAATGCTTCACTCATAAGGAAAGAGACCCTCCCACTCCCCTGCACCCCGTCATCATCACTGGTCCCTACTACAAATGAGAAATCAACTTCATGACTTGAAACCCAACATCGTCGGGAAACCACAAATACATTATTGTGGTCATTGATTATTTCACCAAGTGGGCAGAAGCTATGCCCACGTATAACAACACTGCAAAAACCGTTGCACGATTTCTATTTAACCATGTCATTGCCCACTTCGGTGTACCCAAGGAGTTAGTCTCCAACCACGAAAAAAACTTCAAAAATGAAAATTTCCAGGAGCTATCTCACCATCTCGGATTCACACATGAATTCGTGTCAACATACTACCCCAATCCAATGGATAGGTAGAGGTTGTGAACAAAGTACTCAAAACAATGTTACAGTGCATGGTGAGTATCCAAAAAACAAATTGGCATCACATGTTGTTCTCCATCCTGTGGGCATACTACATGACAGTGAAAACATCAATGGGATTCACACCCTTCCACTTGGTATATAGGGTCGAAGACATGATTCCCATAAAACGTGAGATCCTAAATTTACACGCCGCCATCGAACTCCTCGATGACACCCATCTTCTAGCGCAACTCTTAGTACAACTAGAGTTCGTCAACACCACAACAAGGCCCATAAAAAGTAGGTAAAATTATCATTTGATCGAAACATCTCCCCTCGATCATTTACAGAGGGAGAGTTAGTCCTCCACTGCGATGTCGCAAAAGAAGGCCTAGGGCTAGGAATGTTCAAAAATTTGTGGAAAGGGCCCTATATCATAACAAATTTTCTCCTAAATGGGGCATATATCTTAATAGAACCATACGGAACATGCCTGAGAAACCTCGTCAATGGCCTTTACCTCAAGAAATTCTACCCATAAGGGCCAAGAGGGCTCAACCCTAGAGTTAACATACACACACCAAAACTTTTTTTTTTATCACAGACTTGTCACAAAAAGTGCTCTAGTGTCACAAATGGATTTTCAACCCAACCATTACTTTGGATTCATTTATGGAGCATTGTGATGGTCTCAAAGTTTAGCAGCCACAGCCTGGGTCATCTACCACCTTGACCAATCACCATTCTTCACTAAAAGAGTATGCATTGGATCAACCACAAACACTCAGGCATAATATGACATCATCATTGGGCTCATGTGCGACGCCTTCAACCAAGGCATTCGCCACTTGCATATAGACCTAGATTCCCAGTTTGTGGTTTCGCAATTAGAACAAGAGTTTGAGGTACAAGACTCGCATTTTCTTAGAAAATATTTGCGTGCAAAAAGATTAAGCAGCCAATTTGATCACATTAAATTGACATATGTGCCAAGAAATCAAGACCAGACAACATATTGCATAGCTAACCACATCCTAAACTAGAATGCATCTCGAATAAACCATCATACATAAAAACAAAACATAAAAAACAAAGATGTCCATCAGCAATACACATCATCCATAAAAAGATTTAAATGGTTGACACACCATATAGAGTCACAAAAAATATCTCTCATATATATATATATATCAAAACATGTATTTCTGAGTACAAATGATGAGTCATGTATCTGACCCATAATTCAGCCAAAATTACATATACACAAGTCATAAAAAATAAGGGAAGAATTCTCATAACGGGTGCTTTCCCTGTGTAAAAAAAGCCTCTAAGTCTGTGCCCCTCCAGGTTGGGCACCTAGACCCACGGCTTCTCCCGGTGGCAGTACTAGGGCAGATGTCAAAACTGAAGCCGCCACACAGCACATAGTTGGTCGATAACCCCTCTCTCAGGCCATCAGTGTCTCTAGCCATATATCATTAAGGTCATAAACAAATCCACGTGTACGCATACCCTGGGTCAGGTGGTCCACATGGCCCCATGCATCCTCCAAGGCAGTGACCCAAAGCTTTAAAGTAGCCATTTTCTCTGCCATCTATACCATGCAAGCCTCCGCCACCTCGGCACAAGCGACCAATGCAGCACAGTCTGTAGTAGCCGAAATTCTACCCTATCCAAATGTACTAGCCCTGTCACTAGGAGATCCACCCTGGGGCTACACTGGTCCTCGTCCCTTCCCCCCAGCTAGGAGAGAAGCCCCTTGAACCCTCTGAGGTGGATGATGTCCTACCAACTGAGTTATAGGATGCCTAACCTCGCCAAAATCTACAAGGGTAACAAAAATATGTCAATGTAATCATAATACACATATAAACCATAAATACTCAACAAATGCAGAATAAAACACAAAGATCATACCTGATGGCCCCCATACATATCCAGTAGGAAGACCCATGTCTGAGTCTCCTCGGAAGTCCATCCGAGCATATGGGTAGGGGAGGAACATATGAGGTTTGGCCTCAAACCAAGCCTCACTAGTGGAATTCCAATAATGCCCCACAACTCCTCCCCCACTGCGAGGCATAACAGGATCCCATATCCTCATGCGAGGGTCCCAATGACCCCCCACAGGCATAGCCACAATGGGTCAAAGTAGCACCACCCTCTCGTACATGATGCTACATAGGATGCTAGTGTATGTGAATAGATTAGATCCATCACAGACATTTGCTAGTTGGGCCACCATCCCACCAAAGCAATGACGAGAAAAATAAAAGAAGTGTCCGACCCTCGAACAACGCAAGACACTTAGTTGCGGCCTAGACACCCTATGTGGTGATAATTACCCCATCAGTCACACAATCATGGCCAGAACACATCACTCAACCAAATCTGTCATTGACTCAATCACAATGCACCCCTCCGTGAGAGGGGCCCCACGACATTGAATCTGGAAAAATCCTCGAAGGTCGACCCTACCTGGAGGAAGCAGGTATGGAAGTGCCTCACCCTGAGGCAATATTCCTATCGCAAAGTATAAATCCATCTACAGACAGATAGCCAAGTCACACCCTATCAACACTATAACCCTACACCACTTGTTCTAGCAGCAAACCAGGTAGCATAGTAATCTATTCTTTGATCGCAGAAGGTCATTCTCAAGAAAATTGAGAAGATCTCATTGCGCCAACTACTGGTGGGCATTTTCATCTAGTGCCATAGCTATCTATAGATGAGGCCACTCTCTCTCCCTCCAAAGCATCCTGTGGCCAAAAATACACACATCAGTGACATAAAAAAACACCAAAATACTAAAAAAATTCCAAAAAAAACTTTGGCCTTTTAGCGCACCTGTTTCTCAAACAAGCACGTTGACTAAATAGCTGTTTCTTGGATAGGTGTAGAGGATGCACACACAAAGCCATGACATGTGCAAAATTTGCATGCAAAACCTCAAGTCAAGTTTTACCATATCAAAATAAAACCCCTTTCCTGGACTACCATTTCTTTCAATCCTATCAAATACGCACGACCACGTCCTGAATTTGGCCTACCATCCCTCCATTAGCATAGCCCATCTATGATATTTTCCATCCACTTCATCATCCCCACATAAGAGACAAACCAATGGGGTCCCCACCGTCAGCAAAAAACTCTCCTCACATCATGAGTGAGTGAACATTTTCATTTTTTGGGGCACTCATCCCTTTGTTTTCTACAAATCCAATCCCATTGTTTCATTCTTTTGGCAAGTGTACAAGATATAAAATGGAGAATATTCCGCCACTCATCCATCCATTTTTCTCCCATGGCACTAGTCCCTAGTTACCCTTGCTCAGAGAATCACACCTTTCATGCATAGCCACTGTGACATTCATAACCAACATATACCCACCCTGGACGTCTTACCGAATCCAGGGGTTTCCTTATCAAAAATAGTTATGACTACTGCGAAGATTCTATTTTATGCTCCGACCTTGGGCCATTGAATTTCCATCATCAGTTTTCAGCCACCCCTCTCCATAATTCCTATGTTAAACCTATCAAATCCGAGACCTTGGTCCCTTACATCAGTAGCTCCCTCATTTGGTTGAGGCTTCCTTTTTGTCGACTTCAACACCCATTTTGCAAAAAGGAAGTAGTACCTTGGATGGCTCCTCACCATAATACGGGCATCCTTGAGTGGCACTGTGGGAAACATCATTACCCATAGATGTCATCTATCCTCCTGACATTCGACTACGAAACAAGATTTCATGTCAAGATGGTATCGTACTTTACAACCATTTCACTTTTCTCATATTCGTCGAAGACCTGTGTGATTATAAGAATATCATTCAAAAATGATTACACAGGAGTGTCCCAGTCATATACCCATGTGTACAATGAGCATTTATACACCATACCAAGATTACGCATGTGGGTACCACATTCAACCTATTTGGAAAGAAAAACACCCATGAGGGCATCAACAATCATCATCATCAACCAAATCAATATATCACTACCATATCAATGACACAGATAGAACCTTTATCTGTTAGATATATGTGTTTAGCTAGAAAAATCATTAAGAGCATGGGACATGATCGCCTCGTTTAAAAAAAAGGTATTTACTGTATCATACTATTTATTCTTGGTTTCTGACAGGAAATGGTTACTCTTCTACCCACGATATTGGCGTTCCAACCTTGAGTTCTACTCAGGTCTCTCTCTCTCTCCAAAAAGTACACAAAAGTAAAATATAATTTATTTTGGCTATACAGTTCTTCCTAGACCTTACACATTAGGGGCAACTGTTATCACTGGAAAATCGAACAAGAAAAAATGACATTATTAAATGTCAGGCAGAAGGATTTACAGGGCTAAGTAACGAGTGCAAGCTTCTGTGATCCGTAACATTTTTAATCATAAATCTTCTGGGAAATCACATAAGAAATTTAGGAACCGACGTGTTTCGAACTACCAACTATAGTTCATCATCAGGATAATGAAGATTGGCTGATATAACATCCATATTTATACCAGGAAGAGAGAAGGAATGGTCAAAACCCAAGAAAATTTAAAAATTAAAAAACGGTCAAAAATAAGTTTAAAAATAAAAAATATATAAAATAAACTAGAATTAAAATTAGCCCAACCTTAAAATTGCAAAAGTTAAAAACAGTTAATAATAAAAATAAACATAAATATAAAAACCAAAAATAAAACTAACCCATCCTTAAAAACACAAGTCAAAACTAAAAATCCTTTACTTTTATTTTATTATTTTATTTATTTATTTTTTGACTTTGACATTAATTTTTTACTTTTAACTTGATTTATGGTTAAAACTTATGTTATATTAGTTTCTGGTTTTGATTTTATACTATTTTTAGTTTTGACTTGTGTTTTTAAGGATGGGTTAGTTTTATTTTTGGTTTTTATATTTATGTTTATTTTTATTATTAACCATTTTTAACTATTGCAATTTTAAGGTTGGGCTAATTTTAATTCTGGTTTATTTTATATATTTTTTATTTTTAAACTTATTTTTGACCGTTTTTTAATTTTTATTTTTTCTTGGGTTTTGACTGTTTCTTCTCTCTTCCTGGTATAAATATGGATGTCAGATTAGCCAGTCTTCATTATCCTGATGATGAACTACAGTTGGTAGTTCGAAACGTGTCGTTTCCTAAATTTCTTATGTGATTTCCTGGAAGATTTATGATTAAAAAGGGCTAAGTAACATTACAGGATCTGATTTTTTTTAAATCGCTATGGCCAACAGGAAAAAATCAAATTGTACATGAGATACAGATGCAAAATGTGGCTTGTAGACATTTTTCTTCGATAGGAATGCTCGTCTGCATGGCATACCCTCAAAAAGCAGCGTGGTCCTGGGAATGGAAGAAGTCACTTTCTAGGACCACTTGAAACACTTCAGGAAATGATCCTCCACTTGAGGCCGCCCAACGAAAGCCGCCTAAGCCACCTTGGGACCTCAAGTGAGCACACAAAAGAATCAAGTGGGAACACAAAGGAAACAACTCTCTCTCTTGGGTCACCATCCTAAAATGTACCAAGAGACGGAAGCAGGATTTGAATTTTCCTATAAATTTCCACCATGATATGAAAAAAATGAGAACACATTCTTATCCTGGCCAAATTTCTAATGAGAAAGCTAACAGTGTGGAATCTAGAGCAGTATTTGAGTGAGGATTCAATTTTTGGCCACCCAACAACTTCAATATTTTGGAGAAGAGAGAGAGACCTTGTGACATCATATAAAGGGTAAAAGCTTCCTTGCACTAGGTATTATAATTCCATAGTTCTAAATATCCTTTGGAAAGAGTGTAACATTTTATAATTATTACTAATTATTGTCACGTTATACTCATTGTCAGATTTTGTTTTTGTTTTAGTTTAGTTGTGTTTTCTCTCCTTATATGCATACTACATTCCATAATTTAGTTTTTTTTATATGTGTTAGCATGTGTTCAATAACCTTCTAACCATATTTTATTCCTCTCGCCATAGCTTGGAGGCAGTGACCACTCCTACCAAGCACCGATGGATTGTTACACTTGTGCACCAAAACCACCACTACAAGGATAACCTAACTTTGGCACATAATCAAATGAAACAATAGGAATATCATCATCACAACAAAAGAAGTTTTGATGTAGGATACTAGGTATTTTTAATACTAAAACAATATGAAAAATGTATCTCAAACAAGGTAAGAAGGATAACAAATTATCTCCAAGTACTATGTTGCTTACAAGGTATTGCAAAATATTGTTACTATGGTATGAAAATTGGAGCGGCTGACATCTTCCTGAGTGCACCCAATTTTCCATATTTCATGCTTAAATAAGGTTATAGGTGACAAACTCCTAATTCAAACCATATTTCTAGAACTTGAAGAGGAAGGAAAAATCATATTAGAACATGAACCAGTCACAAAACACGAAATCAATAGCTACGAAATCAATGAATTTCAGAGTCTCTCATCAAGTCGAAGAACCTATTCAATATTCCACATGGGAGGATTAGAATTTTATACAGAAGAATCGAGAACTACTCAAGCGTTGATAAAACACTTTTTTCAAGGAGAGGGGCATGTTATGTCCCTATAATATTACTGTATCCCTTGATTTTTATTGTTAGTGTAGTCCCTTTATTGTTATTGTTCTGCCCATGTAGTTCCCATAGTGTTATCATTGTGCCCCATAGGAGTCCACTATTTTTATTTTTATGCCCTTACATTAATATTCTTATGTAGGATCTGATTATATTAGGACCCCTTAGACTCCTATATATATAGAAAGTAGATTTCTATTATTTGAATCATCCAAGATTTGTTTACTTATCTAATGTAAAGAAGGATTCCCCCTCGAAGAGGCTTATTTCTAAGTTATTGATCTATATTTTATTCTATTTGATGAGTTGGTTGCATGAAATTAGTCTACCCTCACACATGAATATTTAATCAGTGGTGAATGTAGAGAATCTAAAACTATATGAGCATTTCATGCTAGATTAGGAAGAGGAACAACTCCTAACTTTTATAGGATTTGCACTATTCTGAGCTAGAGCTGTCAAATGTTACAATTTTGAAGATAGGTCTAGAATTACAAGACATGGGTAGAACAACCTTCTATAGATTGGGTTGAAAGGAAAACTTCCTAAAAACAAGACAAATGGTAAACTCAAGATAAGGTGGAGGAAGAATTTCCTCACCTCATTCAATATAAGATTTTTTGGACCAAGCTCCTCTAAAAACGGAGATGTGTGATCTATATTGGATCATTATATTATTTTTCAGCCATATTTATCCTTTTATACTAGAATATTTGGACAAATAAGATCATGGTTTCTTTTTTATTACTGGGGCCTAGTTTGGAAAATTAGGATTTGCAACCTTCTCAAAGCAGTGTGACCCACCAAATGAAAAAAAAAAATTGGGTATTTTTTATTGATTTATGCACCACCCCTTTATCACTATTATACACACAAATATCTTTCTAACGATGCAAGTATCACTTCAATGGATATTATATTCACAAGTTATGCCAATTGCAATTTGACCTTCTTGTTTTGACGACCATAATTCAAGATGATGCCACGTCAACCCCCATTATTCATGGATAAGGAGCTAACCACATGATCTGATGGATAATACTCAAGAAGATTCAATATTGTAACTTTACCTAATACTTTAGGGAGTCAAATATAACCATTAGTAGGCTATTAGGTTGTGTTATAACTAGGAAACTAGGAAGAAAAGGTGTAACATTTTTCTATTTGAGTGCATTTTGTTGCATTAATGAATAGAGTAGTTGAGACACAATAGGGAGAGGGAACACATAGATGGTTTGTCCATTGTCTCAACCCATGGGCCATATACCTCACTTCTCTGTACTTGCATCCATTTTCTATTCAAATAAACAGAGTAGAGTAGCCTCACCTTCCAGCTGCGTCTCCTCCTAAAATGGTTTCCAAGGATGTACCTTCTGTTGATTTGTGGTTTGTGTGTTTTATTTCATTGTTATTTTTTTCTGCATAATTATAATTTCCATGCGTATGGAATAAAAAATAGTTAATATATCCAAAAGTTTAAGGAGAAATAGACCCTAATATTATATATTTCAGTTTTTCTAATATATCTGAGTAAATATGTTATGTTGAATTTTCTAGTGGAATATCCACGAAAATTAATGGATCATCTAATACACCAACTGTTTTCATATTCGTTATGAAAGAGATTTTACATAATTATTTGAATAATTTTTTCATTGTCTTTTTCAAGTACATCCTGGTGTATTCAAAATTTGAGGAAGAGAATGAACAATTCCTGAGGATGGTTTTTCAAGTACTCAAAGAACATCAAATTTATTCCATGTTAAGTAACTTTTTGATATATCAAATTTATATTCATTATTTTGGTCATATAATCATAGAGGAAGCGGTGGCACTAAAGAAAGAGTATATACAAGTAATCAAAAAGTGGTTAACATCCACAAATATGATAAAGGTTAGATCATTCATGGAGTTAATATGATACCATAAAATATTTATTGAGGGGTTCTAAAAATAGCACATTTTATGACTTTCCTACAAAGGGAGTGTGTGATTTGAGTGGTCTCATAATTGTGAAAGGAATTTCAACATCTAATGAATTATAACGTAATAAGAATATCAAATTCTTTATAAATACTTTATTTAGGTGTTTTTTGTGGTGTTTATATGACATGAAAAACATTATCATATCATCTAATTAAATCACTATAAACTTTTATTTTTCATGTAACAAGGATTTGTCCATCGGTGTTTGAATGTAGCTCTCATGAGCCAACAAATTTTTTTTTGTACATAAAGATACCTCAAGGAATAGTGAAAGTTGCTTTATATATATTTTATTCGAATAAAAGTATGGTCATATCCAAAAAAGAAATCCACCATGTAAATCCTCTCAACACTAATTACCATTTTCAAAATATGAATAATCATTGGCAATGGGTGATTATCTTTCAGAGGCACTTGATTTAAATTTAGGAAATCAATGCATAATTATCTTTTCCATTTTTTATTATGATAGGTACTAAGTTAGCTACCCATTTAGAATATCTTAGTAGGTTGATAATATTGGTTGCAAGAAATTTTTTGACTTCATTTTTAATCAATGTTATTAGCAAAGGATCAACTTATATACGTTTTCTCCTAGAATGTTTTATAGCATCATTTTGAGGAATCCTATAGTCGATTCAAGATTGTGTTATTATTTTAGGTCTTTGAATAATCATAATATTAGGAAAAAAATTCGGTATAGTACCTCCAAAGTTCACTTTATTATTCTTTGTCGTTATTAGGTAAGGAATTGGTGTTGGGCGAAACCCAACTTGGCCTAGATTTTGGCTAAGACTCAACATTTTGAGGAGTGGAGCATGAAGTGGACTGCACAATGGAGTGCAAGGTGGACCGCTTAGTGGAGCATGATAAATGTGCCGCACGATATCATAGGGACTTCAAGGTGGGTCGAAGCCCCTCCTTTTCATAAAAAAACTATTTTGTAATGGGTTTTGGGTCATATTCGCTTGCTTTAGGGAGTCCATGGTCTTTGGACCATGGTATTTTGACAATGTAATTGTATATATAAAGGAATTAAATAATATGTTTATAAATCATGAATGACATGGGTGAATTATAATCCGTATCTTGTAGCGAAGGGATAGGCTCTGCATCTGAGTGCACATAGATCTTGGAAGATTCAACAACTTAGTGCATAGGTCGAAGAACTGATTTTATTCAAGAATACATCGTGATGAAGAAGAATTTTTTTAGATGATATTTTGGTGTTCTTATGTGTTTTATGTATGTATTTTCTTATTATTTTTTGTTGCAAAATATTTATTATAGTTTCATGTTATAACAATGCAGTAATGGTTTATGGGTTTATATGGCATGTTTCTATGATGTATATGAGTGTGGCGAAGTAGTTTATAAGACGTAAGTCAAAGATAAAATAAAAATATCACATCTTCTTGCCCTCAAGGCTGCAAAAACGTGGTTCTGGATCAAAGTATAGTAACTTCAGGTGAGAACACAATATTCTTGCAGGTCATTTCCGAAAGGGCCAATGATCAGGGGTTTTTTTAGTGTGTAGTAAGATCAAAACTCGGTCAGCCCAAATCAAACCAACGAATGGTTTATTTTTCGGGATTGGGATTTTTTTGAGGGATATGTGGATGTGGCACATGTCAAAGAAGGAAATGCAAGAGTGGATAGGCTTGAAAGAGCAAGAATTTGCACATCAAGAAAAACTTAATCCCTTTATGACATCTAAAGTGTGGTTGCAGAAGTATATATTTATACATCAATATGAAATTATCTTCTCTTATTTTTCTATTGAGTTGTATGACTGGATATCAAGGTTGTTTGAAAGAAAGGATTATTTGAAGGGTGACGAACCTATGATGTGGACTCCCTAATTGATACAAAAACTCAGGAGCACTGACAATAAGATTTCAAGGATTTTTAATTTTTGGATTAATAGAATATTGGGAGGAATTACTACTAGGTTCACATTAGATGTGAATGTGTCCTACAACGAATACGAACATCTATTCTTTAAAGTACTGCGAGGTAAGTTCTTAAAGTATTTGAAACTTTGGATTAAGATTCTTTTGTGTGAAAAGGGAGTTTGAGAGATGAAATCATATTTCTAGTTTACTTATGATTGGTAGAAGAGAAAGTAAAGTTGAGTAATAAAATAACACAATGAAAAGTAGAAAGAGATATGGA
The DNA here is from genome assembly GCA_034641835.2 of Pinus albicaulis. NCBI lineage: Eukaryota > Viridiplantae > Streptophyta > Pinopsida > Pinales > Pinaceae > Pinus > Pinus albicaulis. Next base: position 600,557,728 of record CM076579.1, on the reverse strand, counting down.
GTAGATACCAGAAAGAGGTATCATGGACAAGATCAAAATACTTTTGTAGAAACATATTATAGTCTTCTTTTAAGAAAATATGAAAGTGAAAGAGAAGAAAGCCACCCCTAGGTAACTTTACATTATTCCCCCTTCTAGGCTGAGAGTTTGATGAAGTAAGAATCAAGTAATAGCCAGGGCATTTGTGGTTTCTATGCTCTCCCTACCCCTCCTACCCCCAAACCCCATGCCCCCCCCACCCCCCCAAGAAGAGTTATGGATGATGATATTAAGCTACATATTTTCAAAGGAACTGGATTGGAGGATCGAGAGAAGTTTTGGTTTTTATGCGAAGCTATATGGACCACGAAGCAGATCAATGGTGAAAATATAAAGAAGGCCTAGATTTTTACAACACTGCATGAAATAAAATTTAAACATCGTACGAATTTTTCAACTAATCATAACATAATGTTTGGAGATATCAAAAACACATTGGTAGGAGAGTTTAAGAAGTCGAAGTCTCAGTTGTAGTGCATCACTGAGTTGAAATAAATCAAACAAAAACCTAATGAGTCTATTTTGGAGCTATATAATAGGTTTAAGCAACTATTGGATCAAGTAAGCTTCAAGATAGCTCCACAGAAACATCAAGAATGGTTTATAGTTGCGCTGCAACCACATATCAGATTTCCATTTATGCAATAGAAGATAGGAACTCATCCGGAAAATATAAATACTGTGATTATGTTGGAAGTTTCACCTATAGGAGATAGTAATTTCGATATGTAGTAGATTCATAACCATTTGGTGATTCTAAATTTACAGATATAGGATATAAATAAAATCAAGAAATTTAGAGAAGAATTGTCGTGTACGAAGTGAAGATCACAGGGCCATCCTAAATAACAATGCTCTGTTTTTAGGGATTATATGGTTGGTGGAGCACCTGATCCGTTCAATGAGGGATCTAGCCTATGGTGTAGTATATGTAAGGCTAGAGGAAAACATCGGTGATAATATTTCTACTTGTTGCAGAAATATGTGTAGACTCCAAGGAATTTACTTTGCAAATTTTTTAAATCAATAGGACATGATGACAATAATTATCGAACTTATGACCTAATGATGGAGCACAATGCTAAAAATTATATAATGAAATCATAAGAGCATGGAAATGAGTATAATGGACAATGTGGTGGTCAAGAAGGTTGCCAAGGAAGAGGTCGAGGTGGTGGAGTTGGTGGAGGACATGGGCAGATAATTTCCTATAACTGTGGGCAACTAGGTATTTTTCAATAGATTTCTAGAATCCCACTAAAACATGTAAGTAATGTAAATAATTTTACCATGCAATTGAAAATTTTCATGTACTTATGTAGAAGATGCATGAAAAAAGGAATTAGTAGATGACGCAGAATATTCAGATGATGACTGCTAAAATGTGGACCGACGAACCTCGAATTAGTATTTTCACTAGCAGTGGAGCTATGACTAGTAGTGATAAGGAGGATGGAAAGAAGGAATTTTAATATGCATGAGTTATAAATACTGCAGAGAAAGCTCCTCTTTTTAGCATTTAGAAAGAAAAAGGAGTATCTATGGAAGCCAAAAAAAAAAAATTATGGATGTTGGAGCTTCGACCTTTAGTGCACAGCCAAAGCCCGATCCAAGAAGTAACTAGAACATATCATCAACTTCGATGTAGAATAGAGCTTTGACACAGGATCAAGCTCTAAAAAAATACCAGGATGTGACAAGCCAAGTAATTATTTTAAGTTATTTTATATAGAGTTTCACGAAATTGTTAAGGGATCAAAAGGTTGTAGAGGGGCTGGAGGATTTGATAAATTCATGTGCATCAAAAGTAACATTGTGAAGTGATATGAACACAGTCAATAATTTTCATCTATAAAAGAGAAATATAAGAGATATTAGGCTGAGTGTGTAGATAGGAGAATATGAGATGGATCAATTTATTTTGTGTATAGGATTTGATGCTAATTTCCTAACAAAGCAGACATGGAAATTTATGGGTAAGCCAATTCTAAAATGGTCACCTATTCAGTTAAGGAGGGAAAATTAGAAAATTATCTTTCCTATGGGAAGACTGCCAGGTGTCACAGTGGATATTGAAGGATTGTACACTAGTACTGATTTTGAAGTAATAGAGATTGTTGATGAAAGTAACCTTTACCCTGTGTTACTTAGACTTGACTGGGAATTTTAAAATATGTCTATAATAAATATAAAGAAGAGAAAGAAGATATTTTAAGGAAACCATCTAAGCGTTATTGTACCCTTGGATCCATCGGAAGGAAAGAAATACAAAGAACCAGCCAAAGAAGAATATTGCGCAACAAACATAGCTAACATTTATCAAATGATAGTGAAGGAACAATATTGGGTTAACCCTACTACAGAAGGAAATATGAGTTGGTAACATGACATTTCTTGTACCTTATATTCATAAGAACTGTTAGAAAATTGGTATAATAGGTTGCATGAAGTATCGGCAAGGCATTGTTTAAGAATTACCAAATCAGTTTGATGTATCATGTCTGAGGTATGTGACCTTCCTTCTTATGATGGCATAGGATACGTGAATACTTTTCTTAATTATTATGAAGAATATTTTCAAGAAAATAAAATGTTGTTAGCCTTTGATGTAGCTCTGATAGATACCCCTGCTAGATGGTGGAATGCACACAAGATGAATATAGGAGGTTGGCACGAATTGATGGGCCTCTAAATTAGACATAAATTAAGGTCCATATAACCTTTATTAGGCACATAAATACTGTATTGTGTCTCTCCTTATACAATTAATATTTTTTTTTTTAAGATTTAATATGTTCTTAGGAAATTTTAGACATAATTGCATATTTGTGCCTAATATTATTTATTTTTGAAGAATATTGTGAGAATATTGGACAAATTATTAATATTTGGAGAAGGAGATAATTTAGGTACTTGATCCCTACTAGAGGAGGATCAATATTGGAGAATAAATGAAAAAAATATCATGAAATTATTGAGATATTCTCGAACTCCAATGGTTGAGAAAATCTAGGAATGTGTTCCCTATCATTTAATGAAACTCCTAGTGTTGGGAACCAAATCCACTATTTGAAGGATTTTGGAGGGGAAATATTCCTCCAATCAAAGAGAATGATTTCCCATCAATTTTTACAAGCACCAACTCTAATTTTCCTCTCGGGGAATGTATTTTTTAGTATTCTTATGGAGAAAACTTGTTTTTTAGCAACTCCATTCTCAATTCTTGCAGGGATGTACTTGGATTAATTCAAATAATAAAGTTTGGTGCCAATTTTAGCTTCTAAATATTGGTTTATTCCATAGGAATATGGGTATCCTTGGGCTTGGCAATCCTAGGAGCCTTAGAGCCCTCTTGCACAATTTATTTATGTTCTTTTCAATTCTTATTCACATGCATCTCTTATTCTTGTTTTACCTATTTCTGTATTTAGTATTGATGTTTTTCTTGTTGTAGGATTGAGTTAAATTATTGAAGTGAGTTCGTTTGCAGGTTATTTACAAATTCACAATAAATATTCATCTTTATAATAACTTTTTAAGGTCATATTCATCATTGAGCTACTTGGATTTGGTTACTATTTCACGAATATAGGATTTCTGGAAATGTCTTGTAGCGAAATAGTAGTAATTTTATACTATTTTTTTATAATGGGTTAGTGAAATTAATTTTAGTTTTTTCCACTTGTATTAGATCTTAAAAAAATTCAAGTTAATAAAAAAATTTACCCCATCAAATTTTCACTTGATTACATTAGACATTTGATAGGTTAACTTCCTCTGTAGTTCTTGAATTTCTAGTTTTTAGAGTAGTAATTTTTCGTTATTTTTTAGCATGTGTGAACAAGGATATTTTGGAGTGATTCCATTTGTAATGGAGAAATAAGACATCATACTTAATAAAAAAAATTTCTCATCCAATTTTCATTTTATTTACTTAGTCATTCAGTGCGTTGTCTCCAAAACAAAACTTCTTGTATCAAAAACAAAACTTCCTGTCACGCTCTTGTAGCATGTGTAAAATCAACCAGATTTTCTCCAAAATATTTTTTTTGTATCTTATGCTTGAATCATGACCCCTAGGGTATAAATCCATGATTGAGGAAGAATAAATACCACTCAGGACATGCATTTTTACAAAGTATATTACGCATATTTATCTGAATTCATGCTCTTAGGATTTCAAATACAAATTGTTGTTCTTACCTAGGTGTTGGGGAAATACATTGATATAATTTACAACATTAAATTATCAATCCAGGGCTCGTAAGATTCAAGGTACAAGCACAAGGAACATAGGATCAGAGCATCTGACCTAGTCTAGAGTAAGAATCAACTTGTTGTTTAAGTACAAAATTGTTATTTCTAATTTAAGCTAATCAATTGGGGAAACCATGCTTAAACATATAATAAATTCTAATAACTGTGCAAAAGAAGCTAACTCTAATTAATCATAAACCAAGAAATACAAATTACCATTCAAATGATTTTAATCTAAATGAAAATCTCAATCTATATACTAATATCTATTTAATCTAAATACAAGGATCTTAAATCAATCCAGATTAATTTAAAATGATACCAAAATTATGCTAAATCTTAATCCCAATAAAATTCACTCTCATTCAAATGATATTAAACTAAGGAAATGAACAAACAAGACTTCAACTTATCTAATTCTGGGGATGCATAAAACAAATAAAATAAGAATTCAAGCTAACCTCTGTCAGCACTTTGCAATTGCTTCGAAAGAAACTAAGTAAGCGAAGATTCTAATTGACATGATTCAGATCTAAGAGACTACGAAATAAGAAAATATCCTATCCTGAAAATTATTTAATCAAACTCAAGAAGTCATTCAAACATAAGAACATTGGATAATGGTTCTACCAATAAATAACTACAATCATAATGAATTTCAAAACTAAACTACAACTTCAAAGAATGATTTAATGGTCTCATTGCATTTATTTCAAATACTTGGTTGCGAAAACACAATGTTACAAGAAATTATAGTGGATTAGTAAGGTACATAATAGATTTCAATTCATATTTAAAATAAATAGAGTTATCGATCTCTTTTTTATCCAATTCGGAAGAACCTTTAAATATTTCAATCGTAAACCTGTAACAAAGGGGTTATTCATGAAATAAAGTCATTGATAAACACCATTAATTACCTTGTAACAAGTTTAAAAAGATATGTCTATTTAATATTAAGAAAAAAAATAAGTTACAGTCTTAAGTACATAATCAAAATTATGAGATCTAATTAACAATTTCTTTCAAAATAAAATCGATGTACCTAGATCTAAGTCAAACATGCTACCTCTATCCTATGATGTTTACAAAACTTACTTCTAGGCGATGGTGTTCCCTTGCCACTCCTGGAGCAAGTCTAAACTAAATCAATGTCTAAATATTAAAAAAAACCATAACATTTACAAAGAATTCATGGCAAAGTCAAATTGTATTAATATTCAAATCATTAGTTCACTTACATACATTCCTTCAATCATTTGTCTCATGTTCACACCTTGTCTTCCTCCTCCTTCAAAAACTTCCCAAGCTTACAACACAAGCCATGCTTGAGCCATTTATAAGATTCATAAGGAGAATTATTCATTTTCCTCAATTATGGAAAATTGAACAATTTTAACAAACTAACCTCAAAGATATTGGTATATCTTCCTAAGCATGGGGAATTTTGGAAAAATGTTCGGATGGTAGTTAATTTGCTATATTTCAAAAAAAAAATCTCTTGGAATTGTCTCATTCAAATCCCACTCCTCAAAAATCGTGCCCAAAGTTGGTTGTTTGCCTTTATTTTGCAATGTTCTAGAACTCTAAAAAACAGTGATTTTTTACAAAACTGCCTCCAAGACCCGAGTATAACTTTTATAAAAATTGGAATATGGAGAAATAATTTTGGATATACATAATGGGTTATATTTTTAACAAACCCAGTTGATTATATTTTATCGATTCACCTCCATATGCACACACATCGAGGTCAAATATGGTAGTTTGGAAACTTTGCACATTTTGAGCATATTTGTTAATCAACTCCTAGGGACCCACATGTGCGACCTGGGTGCAACCATACTCTACTAACTTGTGAAGAATTTTGACGACGGAACCCTAAGACAAATGAACCTAGAAAAACTGTCATCAGTAAAACATGGTATAATAATCTTTAATAATAGAAAATCTAAGAAACCTAATGATAATCAACAATAGAGAATATTTGGCGGCAAGTGATGGAATTAGGGTATGGAGTGGGCTAAAAACCTAAGGTTTTAGGTTATAAATAGTGATATTTCATGACAAATACATGGGCATATAAGAGGCCCAACATCCCCCCATGCCAGAGGTTTTTCATGTCCTCATGCAAACAAAGACTTTGTTCGTATCTAGGTTTTTATGGCATCATGGATTTTAGATAGGGTTACGTCTCATGAAGCAACACTACATGGACATTTGGTTTTGAGAGCGATACCAATTGAGGAGAAAAAATATATATGGTAGGAGTAAAATAATGAATAGGATGATAGGTGATAATGGAAATGGTGGATGAGATGAGGTTGTAATGGATATACTAAGATATGTACTTGCATGCTCTGTTCTTGTGAGGCCAATGCTTATGGATGGTTCCTTTATGAAAGGCAGCAATGAATTCACCTTTTGAAAATATGTGTGAATGTAGGAGGGGAAGGCACCATAGTTACTTCTTTGTTTACATGAACCAATATGATTATGACCTAGAGTAGCATGAAAATGGAGGGTATATGGAAAACCACATATAAAGAATATGTGTTGGTTAATCATCAAATCTTTCTTAAATATATAATCAATTAAAGAATCTTAAGCCACCTCTACCTCAAGTATTACCCTTGTTGTTGATGTCCTTAGTGTTGCAAGATGAAGTAAATGATGGAATGGCTCGAGCTGATGTGATAGCTAATATGATCTGCTAAATAAGGAAAAGGGTCTCAATATCCACGTTATCCCAAAAATGTTGATGCATGTGTATTTTTTACACGATTTCATAAAATGACACCAGAACCATCATCAATAATTCTCTTTATTGAAATAAAGGAAATATGTTAAATTAGAGAACAATTACTTGATCATGCTCCAAGCCCAACAATTGATAAAATGATAGTGAGAACCATGAGTAAGCATAGGGTTAAAATATGAATCAAACCTGATAATTCTCATCATTCTTTCCTAACATCTCTCCCCCCCCCCATGCCTATCATCTTACATGTCATCATGCAAGCAAAACCTTTGACGGAGACCAAGACTGAAGGGCTAGGGTTTCTATATTAAAGTCATGCTTCATTGACTTAAACCACAGGGCTAATTGTGAGAGCATGTAAGTAAGTTTCATCGAATGTCATCTTCCTTTGCATCAATAAGATAAGAAAATTAGTGACTAGGGATCCAATGATGTTAAGACTGAGTTTTATTATTCCAGAAGAGTAACTAATGCTAGGGATACTAAAGAAGAGCTTAAAAATGTTTTTATTGCAAAGATAATGTCATCATAAAATGATTAACCATAAGAATTTCCACAAATAATCTCAAGAGAAATCCAAAGCAGTAGGTCTTCACTTTCAATAGCCTCATTATTACAAGTAAAAGTGAATCTATTTAAAAAAAAGAAAGCCTTAAAATTTATGGGAAATAGGGAAAAATAAATATTACAAAATGATACCTTCCAAGGATGATAGTGTTACCGTTACCCAAGCATATAGTCAAAGCTTCTCTTATTCAAGAAAAGTTAATCACCTGCACTAAGCGTATGACATCCATAAAAACCAAATTATTTTTGAAAGATAGAACTCCAAAGCACACTACTGAAGGATATTAAATCCATTCTCAGAGAGATATGATAATGAGTTCAGGGAAAGGGAAAAAAATTAGTAAATCATAGTGTAAAATTAACTTTGATACTGCAGGAATGGTCGTGCTGTCAGCAGGTCTCTATAGCCTTGATAGGGATGCCTTTTAACCTAACGAAATGTCCATGTCCCACTTACTAGATACAGATTCAGAGTTACATTATTTGACTTTTAGATAAAGGCCATTGTCCTGGCTTGGTAACCAACTGATGGCAGTGCCACTCACAACAAGTAACATGGATGAACAGGCTGACTCATGATGAGACCTCCTGTCTTCTAGATTTTTCGGCTGAAGCCATTACTCTAACTTGGTGACTAGAAGTAGTAATGTCATCCATGTTAGATCTCATGACCGTGGTAGGTCGGCTCATTATGACACCTCCTATCCTCCCCTAAATTTTTTTTAGACTCTAATTATGATTAACCTTATAGGTTACTTAATAAGTGGGAGACAAATCTACTCCTTAAGAACGTAGGGTGGCGTGAATTTTTTTAATTACCAATATTTACTGGTTGATCCTACCCTCTGATTTCCCTGCAACTGAGATCACATACAATTTTTTTTTTTCAAATAAACTAAGCTCTGATCCCTTTAGCATCTCCCCAGAAACATCGCCAAAAATGTTGGGGAAATATATTGCAATAATTTCCATCATTAAATTATCAATCTACGGCTCGTAAGCTTTGAGGTACAAGCGCAGGGAACGCAAGATCAGAGCATGTGACCTAGACTAGAGTAAGAATCAACCTGTCGTTTGAGTAAAATATTGTTATTTCTAATTGAAGCTAATCAACTGGGGAAAACATGCTTAAAATAATAATAAATTCTAATAACTGTGCAAACGAAACTAACTCTAATTAGTCATAAATGAAGTAATACAAATTACCATTCAATTGATTTTAATCTAAATGAAAATATCAATCTAAATACTAAGATCTATTTAATCTAAATACAAAAATATTAAATCAACCCCCATTAAAAGTGCCCAAAAACCTGCTCATAAACCCTCAAAACAACACGCTACGAAAGTATGACAGTTTCGTAGCGTACAAAAAATGACCTTTGCCATCAAAATTTCTACCTCTTTCCTTTTTCATTGTGTTCATCATGGCCTGAAACATCCTCCAAATCATTTAATCTCCTTGGAAGCTACCCAAAGTGGTTTTAAATGCAAAATTAAGGATACAGGTGGTTTCGTAGTGTTTCCTGGCTTCAAGCCTAGGAAATGCTACAAAATTGTGGAAAACTGTGTTAATTCCAGATTTTGCTTAGTTTCGAAAATGAACTTTCTAGCTGTATAAAATTTGTTTCCAACATTCCATTTACCTTTCAAGACATAAACCATCTCAAACTAGGAGTATTGAGCTGTTTCTTCTTCATTGATGATGAGTTGAGCTATTGGCTCCTCCACTACTATCATTTTTAGACCTTTCTTCTCCAGCTCCACATGGAACAATTCTAGCTGTTCTTGGAGGTCTTTAAACTGATCCTTTAGCTTTCTGTTGGTAGATTTCAAGTGCATATTCATTCTTTTTACATGTTTCACCTCCTTCCTCAATGGCATATTCCATTTGATTAATTGTTGTGTGTTTTCTAGGGTCTTTGATATAGTTTCAACTTGCTCTTCAGAAACCTCTTTAATCTTTTCAAACTGAACCTTTTGGACATTATGTTTCCTTGAATCCTTCTTTGTAACTAAAATTTCATGATTAGCTAACCTCAAATGTTCTTCAAGGAGTTCAAACTCTATTTTTCAATGACTTTATCCTTTCCTTTCTTTGGCTTCCTGACTGGATCTTTTTCTGCAGGTGATGAAATATCAATAATGTCTTGTGGTGGCTAGACTATCTCGGTGACTGGATGAACCTATTTACTTCTCTCGAACTATTTTCTTGCATGTCCTGTCATGGGCTTCCTAGTCTGGAACATAAAACCTGCATCCTCACCTTCAAACTCTAACTTCTTTGCAAATTTAGCTTTCTTCAGTTTCTGTCCACCTTCATCTATATCCTTACCCTGGACTATAGGAGTCTTTTCAATATCAATGGCATTTAGTATGTCTTCTAAATTTTCCTTTAGCCACTGTTTGGCTCCTTGTAATCCTTTTGCTTCCTTTTTTACTGAAATATTTCTCTTGTTTTTTAGGTTTGATCATTATTGAAATTTGTTTTGGATGTGGAATAATAGGTGTATCAAATCTTTGCAGCTTATCTGTATCCATCATGACTATTTCACTTTGCTATGCCTCTACTGTTTCACTTTGTTCTGCCACTAAAGATGATGGTATCCCTCTAGGTTTAGGAGCTCTCTTAGGGGTAATGGTATCCATTTAAAAACCACTAACAAATAGAAATGAAGACCAATCTCTGGCTAGTCGTTGTAACTCATCTAAAACCAAAAATTTTATTAAGCCATGATGAAAAAGTGAAGTTTCACTTCCCTCAGATTTTGCTTGAACTTTATCGCCTATTTTTCTAAACTTCTGTGTAAATAGAAAGGCAGATCAAGAGATATCTTACCAACAAAGTGTAGGCGAAGCTTGAAATGGTAAGAATAGACTTTATGATATCTTCCTTCACATGTGAAATATTTATGGATAATGAGCAGTAGCTTTGATAAATTGTCCTTCATGAAGATCCTTGGAATGGCATTTGTAAGGTAAAATTCACTTCTTTCTGGCTAGATAAACTCTTTGCATTCATCCATGTTGAATTTGAACCCTTTGAACCATTTTTCTTGTCCTCTTGGAATCCCTCTTGCTGCTGCAATGATCTCCGGTGTAATAGTGAGATTAATCATTCCCACTTTAGTAGTTGTTCCATTGAATTTTAGGGCAAATTATTTGGAAACATATACATGGTATCCTTGTATTCTTTCACAAAACTATAAACATTCTATCCTTCTGAAGACTTCTATAGCTTTTTGGTCTTCATTTATCAGGTTCATATCTGATGGATCATATCTAAGACAGTGGCTACCTTTATTTTTCTTCCTTTTTGCAGCCATGGTTCTTTAAAGTCTTCTTTACTGTGCTTGATAATGTCTTCTCTGCCTTGCTTGATCAGTTATCTCTACAATCCTTTGAAAAAAAATCCATAGCTTGGGTTCAATGAAATAGATCTCCAGATCTCATTAACATGCAAAGAACGAATAGAGAGTGAAAAATAACTCAATTTAGAAAGATTTTGAAGTTCAATGGCCCCCGATAACATAATGATGAATCATACATGCTTAAAATGATGATGATGCCTTCAGCCTTGACTATGTACCTTGATCATTACCCTAACTGACTCGAATGTCATCTAAATTCTCCTTTTCAAATAATTTTCTGACACCTAATAGCTAATTTGACATGATAGACAGGAAACCTTACTTTTGTAGCATTCCTAGTGTATTTTTGGGCATTTTCGCTACAAAAATATTAGCAGTTTTGTAGCGAAAAGTGAAATTTATCTGTGTATTTTTCTACGAAAGTGTGGTTTCTTGGCTAAAACGACCCTTTCGGTGCTAAAGCCTTGGAAAATGAAAAATTTCAGAAAATTATGATTGATGTGACATGAGAGGATTTGAATGAGGGTGGGTTTAGACCTTAGGGTAGGCTAAATAAGAAAAATAAAAAAATTTCCTTGACCAATTAATGAAAAATAAATCCTATAACTCTACTTTTGACACATGAACCTATAGGAGTTTTTCAAATGATGCTTAATTTTTTCTGAGCGATAATAGTACATACCAAGGTTTTTCACTGTTCATATATCACCAAGAAGTATTTGACTCCATGCCTGCAGTGAAGGCACTAATCTGTAGTTCTTAGTTTTTCGTGGTAAAAAAAAATCTCCCCCAGGTGGAGCGAGATGTTGTGGCTCTTTTGCATTTTCCTTTATTTTATTTTCAAAAATACAAAAAAAACATATATAGTAAAATGAAAATCCTTCATATGTATGAAATTTATTTTATACTCACATATTGACTAATTAATATGTTTTCGAAGCATGTGAAGGTGGGACCGAGAGTTCCAACTAATACCTGTGCAAGTTGGTGGGCGAGGTAAAGTTAGTTTCATTTGGTATAGATTAGCGAGAACCCACAGGTTATAAGGGGAGGTTGCTCCACATTTGACTTTGCAAACTATTAGCAGATCAAGAATCAATGATTCTCATTCACTGTGGGGGTAGGACCTCGACGAATGCTTCGTACCCCCAAGTGCCCCCGCAGTGACGTACGCATCTAGTTGGTGACAACTCATCTGTCATGTCCTATGTACTGTTGATTGTTTGTTTGAACATTAATTGAACATTAATGTTTGAACTCCGCGTCATATGTTTAAAGGTTCAAGCCTTTATTTCTCCTATTAGTCTCTCATTCTCAGTCATTCACGAAGTCATCCTAGTCATTCTATTTGCTTGTCTCTGCATACCATTATCTACCACCCTGCATTATTCCATGGCTAAGAAATATTCCTTGTCTTGCTCTTCTAATCATATCCCTCTCATGGATAGTGAGAAATATATTAGGGATACCGTCTGCACCATTGATAATTTTCCCTTCTACAAGAAAATTATCTTGAATGAGAAAAATTCCCGCATCTATTTAGCCATGGAAAATTCTGGTGTTCTCTCTGCATGCATCCCCAAAACATATATTTTTACCAAATTTGTGTGTTGGTTAGTGTCTGTGCTATATCTCAATAAATTTTTTTTGATGAATTCCTTAGGGGAAAATTTCCTTCAGTTTTCTTCCAAGCTAATTCGTCAAACCCTGTGTTATTTAGAGTCTGAGTCTTATGTCCAGTTTATTGATGATCATTGGTAGAATTCTATGATAATATTGCAGGACAAGAGTTTACCCAAGTCATCTCCTTTTTTAAGACGGCTACAAAACAATTTTTGGTGGATGATAAATAATTCCCATTAGATATTTTTGACGCATAAGTCAGACCAGTTCTACAATCTCTGTCAAAGATATTTGGAAAAGAAGATGGCGCTCAAATTGACAGGTCATTGTTGTGATTGTTTGCCATGATGGTGAAGTCTAAAGTAGTGTTGGATATTGCCTCTTACTGGTAAGAGGTTGTTAATACTCAACTCATGAGCTTGTCCCTCATCGGGTCCTTCAGGTTTCCCTCAATAATCACTTATTTATTTTTGTATCAAAATGTAGAAGAATTTTTAGATTTAGAACTAAACATAAGGGATGCAAATAAGAAAAGACAGTCAGTATTTTTATGGATTGATATAGTAAGAAATGAACGAGATGAGGGAGGGGTATTTTATTTTTCTATTTATTTTATGTCATTTTCTTATAAGGTTTTGAATGGGTTTCCTCCTCCATGTTTTTTACCAAAATCTTAGGAGTGTATGGAGTTAAGCAATAATTATAAATTTGGGGATTTTTTTTTATACGAATATCATTCAGAAATTAGATTATATAGAGCTAGATTAGAACCTTATAGATTGCCAACTTTTTTCCCTATGAGGTTGTTTGCATTGGAGTTTATAAGAAAAATTTTGAAAGTAGATCAAGTTCATTTTGTTCCAAGGAAGAAGGGTCATTTGTTTAAGCTTCCTATGTCTATGGGTCCATTTATATAAATATGGGACAAGAATTTAATGAAGCTAGTCAGATGTTAGAAGGTATGCACTTGTTGCTAGGTGAGAAATGGGCCTATGATCCTCACAAGGTGATTTCTAATAGAAGGGTTGAAAATGGCTATTCTATTTTCATTCATGAGAGTGAGCCTAAAATAGAAAAGTTGGCTAGTAAAAGTTTTGCAGACTCTGTTAGTTCCAACATATAGAGAAATTGAGAAAAAGAAGAAAAGAGACAGTTGTTCATTCTGAAGACAAGGAACAGAGAGCTGAGAAGAGGGAAAGACTGACTGAAGAAATACCAATCACTCAGCCTAGTTTCCTCCTTCAATTAGGAGATGATCAGAATGTTCCAGCTTCACCTACAAGATATAAAGATGTTTAGGATCAATTCCCTTTGATCAAGCAGGTTTTTTCTCAAATTGTAGAGAGGAATCAAAAGATGAAGGCTAGTATGGAAGCACAAGTTGAATATTATATTACTCTTGACCAAACTATATTATTGAATTCCATGGACTTAGAAAAGGACCAGTTTAAAATTTATTTTTCTCACCCATCGAAAATGATAGTAGGGCGATCAAGTAGTTTTAAAACTGTTAAATTTTTTTTTTCCACAGAAAAAAATCAACAACTTTTTATTTATAAAATGAAAAGGTACATGTAGCATATGCATTTAAGAATTTCAAAAAACTTCCCATAGGGCTCATGTTCTTTGGCACACAATGCATCGTAGCACGGCTACCATTGCATTTGGTAAAAAAAGAAGAAAAAAGTAAGAAAGAGAAAAGATGAGTCGAGAGAGGAAAGGTGAGAGAAAACTAGATTGATGGCCCCAAAAAAGTAACCACTGCTGCCAAAGAGTGAGTAGCTGTCCCACAACTCAGGTTTTCCTCCCCTTCTTATTCTCGACCTTGCACCACTCTCCCTGGGAAGGTGTAATCGTTGCAAGGACTAACTGATTTTCTGTTTTCTGGGTTCCTGTATCCTTGTCTAAATCTGAAGTATCTGAGGAATGGTGTCGTTTGATCTCTCCAGTACCCATGTCCTCGCTAGTCCTTTCTGACTGATTTGGGTGATGTTGAGAGTCCTTGTGTGCTAATGTGTCTTTCCATTGGATCTCTTGTCCCTGTGTAGGCTCAATATTTCCCATGGGATTAGTCTCCTCCTCTGCTTCAGATTCATCCTCCTCTGAATTAGGAGGGGGATATTGCCATCATTTTCGCTATTTCCCTTTCTGTTTCTTTTTACTATTTTCTTTCTTAGCTTCTGGACATGTGATTTGCAAATGTCCTATTGTTGAGCTCCAAAGATGTTCTTTCTTCCACCACATTCCACTCCATTTCCTTTGTCCATTATTAATCATAGGTTCAAATGATTAGTAGAATTGGTTAAAATTTCTTTAAGAATATATATCATGACTAACTTGCTATGTTTTTATGATTTTGTCATTGTAGTACTTTTTGAACTAGATCTAGCTACAGAATGCAGACATTCTGTAGCTAGTTGCCGATTCTGCAGCTGTCTTCATGTCTACGCAGGTTCCAGGTGTCATCTCAGAGAAAAGCACATATGGTCGTATTCCACATCATTCCCTCATCATTTGTTGCTCTCCACGAAGTTTGAACGAAATTCTGTAGGCGGTTATGTACGTGGGAACTCAAACTAGGAGAGGGACTCCTAATAGGACAAGGACAGTCCAGATGTCCTTAATTATATTACGTGACCACCATTAGAGTCCTAGTTTGGTTTTTATTTGGAAAGACAATTATCCCTAGGTTATCTCAAGACAGTTATGTAATTTTGTTACAAATATGGCTCGGGAAACCAAGGGACAAGGTTAGATTTTGTGGTTGATTGCTAGATTTCAGAAGTCCGAAAACACTATGTTTTTGAAGTAATTTCTCTTTAATGAAAGAAGCATCACTTCCTTGAAAGCATTGAGTCAATCTTGAAGTAGATTTCATGCTACTCCGGTGGTAGAGGGCCCCTGCTACCTGAGAAGCCTTGTTTATACGGTTTAGATAAGTATTTTAGTCTCATTTTCATTTCTAGCTTAGGCAAGTTTCTGAAGTTTATGTTCATACTTGTTTACATTAATTATCACAGCTAGACTTACTCTTATAAACTCTTCCAAAATATCATCACGATGAATAAGGCATAGCTGTGGTATTGTAGGTTTCAGTTGCATTTCCTTTCGAATTTTATGATTTATGCTTGTTTATACTAAGTGTCATAGCGTCTTACTCTTACAAACTCTTCCAAAACATCATTAACAATGAATAAGAAACAACTCTGGTGTCTTAGATTCTAGTTGTCTTTGCTTTCAATCTTATGTTTATGTTCAATTGCATTAAATAATACAGCCAGACTTGTTTTACAAACTCTTCCAAAATATCATTCCTATTGAACGAGATGGGCTGTAGAATTCCATAGACTAGTTGCATGTTAATTTAGTTATAGCACTCCGGAGGTTGATTGCATTTAGTTCAGCTCTGTCACTACATTTCTAGTTTGATAATGGCATTTTAGTTTAACTCTGTTCACTGTACTTCAAGTAGATTAGAAGCACTCTAGTTCAGTCTCAATTCATTTTGTTTCAAGAAAATATTAATGGCATTCTAGTTTAAGTGTATTCACTGCATTTTAAAATTGATAGACCGCTTTTTAGCCTAGTGTTATCCATTGTGTTTCAAGTAGTGCTAGTTGTCAAAATTAGTCTCTCGGCCTTCATTATTTACAACTTACTTTTGTTCTGAATTTATATTGATACATCATCACATGAACAGGGGTCAGTAATATTAGTTTAAGGCTTTGATCATTCTGCAAATCTTTTACAAATTCACCTATAGCCTTTTTCCCAAGCATTATTTTAGAAAATATCAAAACTTATGAATAAGGCCTAGAAGTGATAAGTCAAGTTGCAGAATAGGGTAACTTCATCATCATAGGTTAATCTAGAATAGAAACCTTACTTTGTTACAAATAATCATTTTGTAATATTGTGAGTTGATTGTTTATTTAGGTGAACTTCATTTACACTTAACTTGTCCATTTCTCAAGCTCTTCCAACACACCTTTAATGAATGAATTGGATAGGTTCAAGCTCATGTTGTGATTTATTTTCTTACACAACGTAGTGAGAAACAAATACCTAGGCACATATAGTGCACCACACTTCAGCAGTTTACCAACCCTGGTTGACAATTAATGAACTCAATTTAGAAACACTAGGTTGAGCACAAACACCTATCATCCTACAACTTCTGCATCTAAATGCAGTGTTTTCATAATCTATTCCTTGCGGCCAGTTTTTTTGCTTGTAGATCAGCATAATATTTTTCAGCAATCCTTTACTTAGATCTACTTCCACGTAGATCCGGGAAAAAGTGTAAATCCTCTCCTCGATTATCTCCATATCTGTTTTGATGTATTTCCCAATACTGTTCCCAATTCCCTCCAGGACCTGATCACTCCAGAAATGAAGGGGGAGGTTGTATAATCGGACCCATACTGGCATTCTGGAGACCATCATGGTGTTTGGGTCAAAATCTAGAAACCATGGGGTCATAAAAAGACCCATAGTTCCCCAAAACCAAGGCCCTGCTCTAGTGATACGATCTTGGCTTCCGAAGATATAAAATTAACAATAAAAAACCCTTTGGAGCAGAGGTGAATATCACATTCCATGGTCCATTGAGTGAAAATCCAATGGAAGAGGTCCATTGGTTTTATCTAGAAGCAATTAAATTGGCAGATTAATGCCTGGGTTTCATATGTCTTGATGTACTCCTATGTTCCTAAAATATCGATCTTTAGAGCAGGGGTTTGTCCAAGCTTTTCCACAATGTATGGCCGTGGTACATATCCTCCTTGATCTGGAGGTGACCCTGCAGCTTTGTTTCCCTGTAAGATATTTTTTTAGGAGAGGCCTCCATTTGATTGTTGCTGGATTGTGAGTTTTTCCCTTTATCTCCTCCTGCAGAACTTGATATACCATGGTACACAACACCCCCTCTCAGCCGAAGGTTCAGTGAGATGGTCATTTCTGCGCTAATTTCATAGTTATTCAAAGACCTACAATCCTGAAGAGAGCGGCTAACACTTACCAAGTGTTGGATGGGGACAGGATATCCCATCAGTCTTCATATTTGTTGTTTCAGCTGCAGAATGGTATTGTCTACTTGTACCCAAAGTAAACAAGTCTTACCCACAAGGGGTTTGATGAAAATTTGAAAATGATTTAAAGTTACCTGTTGCCTGAGATCTGAGTGTGGTAACAAGCCATGTCACTGTTCTAGATCAAGATGTAAGGATGAGGGTTGCTTCCACAGTAAATGCAGATTTGACCACTTCCTTACCTCATGCTGAATCCGGGGGATCCAGGCTCATCCTTGCTCAAATCTGCCGAGGAGCTTTGTCCTCTTGAAACTAGAGAGGGTGTGGATTTGAGATGGGGGGTCCTGTATCTCTATTCCAATATTATCTAATCCTGTGTCATTTATTAGCAGAAAAACTGGCAACAGGAATTTACCTTTGGGTCTCTTCTTTCTTGTGAAAAAATATTCGATTCTCGCCTGGATCATATGTTCCAGCTCCCACTGGTCACTGATTGGGGCTTTGTCTCTTGCTTTCAAGGTCGATGACTCCTTTATCCTACTTGAGGTAGGGTAAAAATCCCTATAATGGCCTAGTAGGGTCGGATTTTCAGCGTGGGGGCCATCCTACTGTTTCCTGACTCATTCCTCCTTTGTCTCGCTTACCTGCTGTACCAGCAGAAAACCTTCAAATATCTGCACCTCTTTTCTCACCGGAATTAGAGGAGGAACAGTAGATCCGATTGCATATTTCTTGCCCTTATCTGCAGGGAGTCGTCCCAAGGGTGACGATCCAAGGCTTGAGCCTGATTTGCCTCCAAAAACACTAATACTTAGAAACCCTTGTGGATCCTTACAATTTTAGATTGCCTTTCTGCCCCAGATTAGGGTGATCTCCTTTCCCTCATTGACATGGCCATGAGCTAAAACATTTGCAGTGTCCTATTTGCCTTGGAAATACAGATCTAGTTGTTCTAGCTGGCAAGAAACCCTTGCTCGAAGCTCATCCATGTTCTTAGGTTCTTGTTCTGCGTGTTTGGCTATCAGTTTGTGTATGATAGCTCTTGAATCAAGGAGCCTGAGCTCTAGGCCAGGGGCAGAAGCCGAAGCCGCTTCTGGTGTAGCGAGGGATTTTGAGCCATCGATTATCCCTAAGAAAACAAGATCTGTGAGGACGACTATGTTGGCGTCGAGAGAAAGCTTCGCTGGGCCTCTAGCACCACTGTTGGCGTCCTCAGCGGCGGCATAGATCTACAAAACCCTGACTGAAAACCTTGCTGGTGCCATCGTATTCTCCTCCTATAGGTTCTTAAAACTGTTAATTTTACTGTTGATGTGAAAAAAATTCCTTTACATGAAAAAGTTAATTTACATATGCAGACAGGGCAATTGTTTGTTAATGATCTATCCAAGTCCAGTGCAGCTACCCAAGAGGAAGAATATATGCTAGAAAAAGTGATGAAGCAGTTGAAATTGGAAAATGCTAACTCTAGGGCTCTATCAACTCAGAACGAAGAGTTGAAGAAGGTATTTGTAAAGATTAGAGTGAATCCTAATGATAATTCAACAGTACAAAAGTTGTTACAGAGTGTTGAGTCAGAGATAAATGTGGTAGAGAAAAAATTAAAGCTTCCTACTAGAGAACACTCAATGGCAGCAGAGGTAGCAGAGGTTGAGAATGAGAAAGAAAATATTTTACAACAGCTATTATAGAAGGAGGAGGAGATTTCTAAGTTAAGTAAAAATTTATTCTCATTCTTGCACTATAATCATGCCATCTGGAACTGATGATCTGGAAACAAGATTATTCCAGTTGAGTACAGAGATGAAGATGGCAGGAAATGATCTCAAGATGGCTCAGAGTGACTTGGAGACAGTGACAAAGATAATGCATGCCCTCGAAGGAGAATTCAATAAGTACAAATCATATTTCTAGACAACCAATAAATAAATCAAGAGTTTAAATGAAGAATTTAAAGGAAATATAACTTTGATTCAAGAAAAATACATTGTATGGAATGAAATCATTGAAGCTATGAAAACAACTTGGGAGTCCTTGACAATAGTGTGAGAGGAAAAGAACATTATGAGAGATTTAGAGGAAATTGTTATGGAAGATAAATATAAGACTCTTAACAGAGCCTTATGGGAAAAGAAATTCATTGATTTCATCAATTCTAAGATAGATCAAAAGCTATACGAAAATGAAATTAAAGATAGCACATTATGTGTTCTACATATTAATAATTTTATTGTAAAAAATGCTTGCAGGAAGTAGGCAGAGAAGAAGTTGGCAATGATTACAAAATATGTAAACATATTTAATAACATATTTGACAAAAGGGCCAGAGTAGGATTTCCTTCGTGTTTGGATCTTAAAGGAGTTATTTTATCATGGGATTAATATGAGCCACTATTAGTGCTAGCGAAGAGTAAAATTGATAATACCCATGAGAAGAATGCAATCCTGAGAGGAGCTACAATTGTTAATTTCTTGTAGAGGCATTTTAAATTACTTTGGATGGTAAAGACTTTGTTCACAAAATGGCCTACTTTCAACGAGATCATTTCCTTTAGGCTAGAATATCATAAGTTTATCAATTCTCCCAAAGCCAACATCGATATATGGAAGAAATGCAGACCGTGGATGATTGATTCACTGAGTGACACCTCAGCCTCTCAGAAAGACACACTAGCAAGCTTGGAGAATACAGTGGCAACCAACCAAATTCAAATTCAGCAAATAGATTGAGGCTTTAGTTTTAATTATCTTTTTGTTAAAAGATCCATATTGTAATAAAGTTTTAAATTTCCATGTAATAGGTAGTTTTAGCAGTTTTAGGTAGTTCGAGAAGTTACAAGTAGTTTTAGCAGTTACAACTGCTTTGTATTGTATTTAAAGAAATGAAAAAGAAAGAGGAAGGTTCCGATTTTTTCACCTCTAGATGATTGTAAGTTTTGTACTGAATTTTCTGAAAATAAATGAAAGAAGACCAAGTTTGTTGCACTTCTTGATGTTGATGCGTCTTTCTAGTTTCATCATATGTTTATTCTTCTATGAATGATGTGAAGTAATGTAGTTGTAGGGCTATTTTTACATTTGTAATTAAGAGTTAAACATCCTTAATGTGCACTTCTTTAATCCAACTATTCTGTCTACGTAAATTTCCTTCTAAGATTTAAAGTGATAGATACTGTTATTCAACATATCATTTTTAGTTTCCTTTCCAGTTTCTTCCTTTCATTTCAATTAATATCAACAGATAATGGCATTGTGAAGACTTTCATTGTATCAGATTACTGAGGGTTATAAATAATTAATTTCCAAAGGTGTTAAACAAAGACCACCTCATATCCTAATTTTCTAACATATATTTATCAATGTCTTGAGCATTGATTCCTTACCACAGCCAATGGATTGTTTCTTGAGATACAACAGATAATTTGTTAATATTCTTGAAATCTACACATAATCTAACTTCACCACTCTTCTTTCTTACTGGAACTAGATTAGCAACCCAATATGAGTATCTCAATGGAATGATGATTTTAGCATCCAAAAGTTTCTTCACTTCCTTCTCCATCACTGGTAACAATAGTGGATTGATTTGTCTTAATTTATGCCGGAATGGATTGGTACCATGTTTGAATGGTATTCCATGCTTAATGATATTTGTATCATATGTCTTAAGATCCTCATATTTCTAGGAAAAAAAATTTAAAAATTCACAAACAACTTGTGGTATTCAATCTTTATTTCTTCTAATAAATCTTTTAACAAGTTAACATACCTTGGCTCTAGTGTTATACCCAAATTGTAATCTTCCAATTTTGCATTTGTTTCAACTGAATATGGCTTGAATAAAACATCATTGTGATCAAAAAGTTTCTCCAGGCAGATTAACCCCTTGGGAATATGATTGGTAGGTAGTTGTATGATAGGTTGATCAACAATCTGTTCTTTTTATATTTTTAATATCTTGATAATCAACGTTATCCTTCATGAGATCTTCATGCTAATCAATGTTTAGGACAAAAAATTATTTAGCATATTCATTGAATCTTCTAATCTATTGGTCATCATCAAAAAATTTCCAATGTTTGATATTATCAGGAATGCTAGGTCTAAACCTAAATTCCACTTCATATTTCAGCTTTATAGGTATTGGAATCTTGATTGAGCTTGTTGAAATAGAAAGTGAATAAACCAATAAATTACTTTCTCTTGGAACAAAGGAAATGTTAAAGTTAAGTAATGAGTCTTCTATAATGATCCATACTGTATTATGGTAATCTCTAAGTTTGGGATGCTTAGTTTGATAAAATTTTCTAACCTGCTGAATAATAATTTCAGCATCTCCAAAAACAAAATTTTTTGAAATATTCATGTCTTTTTTTGTTTTTAAACCAATTAGAAGAGCTTCATATTCAGCCACATTGTTAGTTGTTTCAAATTCAAGTTTGAAAGAAAAAGTGGAGCTCTCTTTCAAAGGGGAAATGAGAAATATTCCTGCACCAGCTCCTTCTCTATAACACAAGCCATCAAAATACATTTTCCACATCTCAGAAACCTCATGACTAATTTGATTTTTTAGCAGGCTTCATAATCTGAAAAATTTCTGTAGGTAGGAAAGAATTATCCATATCTAAAATTCTTGAATCCACATCAGTTTTTCTATCATAAATCGGATGATTAGTGGGGTATTTTCTACCACTAATGATATATACTAGCTGATATTCTCTATAAAGTATTCTTTGTTCTCCTCCAAAAACGGGGACAATAGCATAAGTAAAATCCATTTGCAAATTTCGTCCCGACCTTCTAATCCATAATCTAGAAACTAACATGCCAAATCTAGGAGGAATGCCACCTACAACAATATTCATCACCGTCCCTCTTAGTGGATAACTGAAATAGGCTTACTGCAAGGTCTTTGATGACACCAAGGCATTGGACTTTTCAGGAATCAAAAGAGTAGATATATTGGTATTCTGTAGTCATTTCAAGGCCTAGTTTATCCATAACTACCATGGGTGTTAATTATGTGAGGCTTTAGAGTCCATTAGGAAATTTTGCAAAATATTATCTTG
This sequence comes from Pinus albicaulis, assembly GCA_034641835.2. Classification (NCBI taxonomy): domain Eukaryota; kingdom Viridiplantae; phylum Streptophyta; class Pinopsida; order Pinales; family Pinaceae; genus Pinus; species Pinus albicaulis. The sequence continues at coordinate 600,535,011 of CM076579.1, read as the reverse complement.
AATATTTAGAGATAGATAAAAGCGAGGGTTAGAGCCATATTTGTCTTCTACTAATGGACCTAAAATAACAGTGGCCTTGTCATCTTGAAGGTTAACAAAATTAGAGGCTACTTGGGTAGGTGGAGACTGAAGAGCTTTCATAAAATTCTTTCTCAAATAATCATTTTTCATGAGTTCTATAAGAGGAACATAAATCTTAATATTTTTATATTATTCTCATAATTGAAAATAGGGGGAAACGTATGAGAAATTTTTACCTCAAGTGAAGGAGGGTTAGATTCTACCAGAATTTTCAACTTGCTTGGCTCAACCACTTGGTTTTCTGTTGGAATTTTAATTGCATCCTTATTCTTCTCTGGTTGTGCAATAGGATTTGAGTTATCATCAATCTTCTTTGATCTGAGATTGTATCTATGATTATCAACTACACTCATGGAATGATCAGAACTCATTTCATTATTCTGAGTATATGACATGAAGTCTTCATACTCTACTTGTGTAAGACGAATCAGCCCTTCTTTATCTCTTAGAAAATTGGTATCAGCATGTTTCTTCAACCCTTCAGCTTCCTCTTCATATTCAAACATAGCATTCTACAAAGAGGGTTGCACTTTTTGATCATCAACATCTCTTCTTTCTCGGTGCAAAATTTGAGGAGCATTAGCTCTTTTAACTGATTCCTATTAGGATGATCAAATGAAACATTTCTAATAGTATTTGGTCTTGCTTCCATCTTGAGCTTGGACATCTCAGTGGTCAATGAACTGACCATCTTGGAAAGCTCATCTAGCTTAGGATCTATGCAAAATTTCCTAAAGATGAAACTTCAACATTTTGCTTCCTTTTTTCTTTGTCAATCCCTCCTCTCAGCCTATCAACTGTTAATACATTAGATTCTACCTCCAGTGCATTGTCCTACATTTGTGTTATGTTGTAGATCTTCTTTCTCTCAATAATAAACAAAAATTAGGATCAAAGGCACCAGCATAATTGATTTTGGTTGAAGCTTTAGTAGGCTTGATTTTAGTAGGTATTTTTCTGTACATCTTATTTAATCTCTTAGAAAAATCAGAAACTAGTTCTCTTTCTTTTCTCTTGATTGCACCAAATTCACATGAAATATTTCTTATGGGTCAAAATGTGAAGTTGGGTTACACTTTTATGAGAATTGGGGGCGGAAAAAAATTTTCGGCAATAGTTCGGCCGAACTTTTTAAAAAGTTTGGCTAAACTCGTTCTGCCATTTAGATTGACGACATACTGCCGGCGTGGGTAAAAGGATTTTTTGTCGTAGATGGGAAAACCGGCAACAATAGTTCAGCCAATGTTTTAGTTTGGCCTAACTAATAGTTCAAGCGAACTTTTAAAATAGTTCGGCCAAACTCATATTTTATAAATATATCACCCGTGATTTTTTTTCATTTTCGCGCGTCTTTGTTTGCATAATTTGTATTTCACAAGATTCTACTGTGATTTTCATTTCTGTTCATTTTTTTGGTGTTGTTGCTGTCCTGCTAGTGATTTGGTGCCCGCGAATCGTTTATGTGGCGCTGCTGCTGCTCTTTTGCTCATTTGGCGCCCGTGAATTGTTGCTCAGGAGTTGCGTCGAGCGAATTTCTAGGTAATCTAAAATGATGAAACAAATTATCTGAGGTTTTTTCCAATATAGTTAAGAAATATTACTTTAATTGTGACTGACATGAAGCTATCATAGTGTTCTGTTATTGGTCCAATGATTCCCACGCATATTGGTTACATATTGGTTATAACTCTTCCTAATCAAGTATAGGTAAACTAGTAGCTTGTTATGCATCATAGTTCAATCAGTTTATATTTTCGTTAATTATAGGAACACTATACATAATAGTGATTGTGTTTCAATATGAGCTTGTGATTCACTCATAACTAGTGTTACAAGTCTTTGATTGATTATGGACTATGTTGTTTACATGTTCGTAATATTACAGGAATAACTTACCTTGTAGATTCTGAATAGGTTATTTGTATAAATGCAATGGATTGACCTTACTTGATTAATGTGTATGCTTATTAAGCACATGATTTCAGGTTATGCTTACAGTGTGATCGTGTACAAGCTATAATGAACCTTCATGAGTGTTTACTGTTTTGGGTATGACCTAACTACCTCAAATTAGAATAGTGTGTTTTAAGACGGGAAAGACTGCTGTAATAACCAACATAGTAACTCCATACTTACTAGTGGCTAACTGCTTGGTGGTGCCAATACTTACTTATAGTAATACAAGTAACTAATTACTATATACCAGTACATTATGCTCAAGAAGCACATTGGAAATCACCTTTATTAATTACATAGATAATGTACATCTCTAATCTAGTATAGTGTAAACAAAGCATGCTCTATTATAAGTGAAACAACTTGCACTAGGTAGATAAGGTGATTCAATAGTCGTAACTTATTAGAGCTACTATATTAGTAGAGATATTGTGTGAATTTTTACTTATCTTATCACCTTAATTAGGGATATGCTTAGAGTGCTACATATGTGTAAAGGGTATGTTACAGATGTGCCAAACAAGCTGGGCATAAGTATTAGTAAGTGATTACTGTTTACCCTATACTATTTATTAGCTTAAACCCCATTGTTATATATGTTCTTGTTCAAGTTAAGAATAAGCATGAGATTGGGATTATATGAATAAGGATAAGCAGTATACTAACTACTAGCTTATATGGGATTTCTACTTATAATAGCTTATAGATTATGGTGATACTTGTACTCATTCCAGGATGATTGATATCCATGGACTTACTTAGCACATATATGAATAGTAGAGAGCTATAAGCATGAAGTTGTGGTATATAACAGATCACATGTTATGCTCTCATAATTACACCTATGTTTACCTAATAAATAACCTATTCTAATTTGAGCTTTAACTGTTACAGGTTGCAGGTATAAGCATAAGTAACATGATAAGCTTGTACTTACTTGATAGAATGCCATTGATCATGAAATAAAACTAACTACTAGTATGAATACCCTATCAGTAAGCTTTACACATTATTTGTATCATTACAGTACTTACATGGTTTGTATCATCTTAGTTAATAGAGGCTATACCTTCCATCAAATTTGAGTAGCTTTTACGAACATATCTGAGGCTACTTTTTTGTGTGTTCCTAGCTTCTAGTCTATCCCAACGCATCCCCTAATATGTCTTCTTTTTCGGTCTTTGTAGGAGTGGCTCTAAAAGATAACAGGTAACTTAAATACCTCATGTTCTACGACAACAACATATACTATATTTCTGTAAGGTGAAATCTAAGGAAAGGTAGTAGTTAATAGATGCTATACCTTCCAGCAAATTCGAGTAGCTTTTATGAACATATCTGAGGCTACTTGTTTCTGTGTTCCTGGCTTCTAGTCTATCCCAATGCATCCCATAATATGTCTTCTTTTTTTATCTTTGTAGGAGTGACTTTAAAAGGCAACAGGTAACTTAAATACCTCATGTTCTAGGACAACAAAATATACTGTATTTCAGTAAGGTGAAATACTAAACAAAGGTAGTAGCTAATAGAGGCTATAGAGGGTTCTGTCAAAAAAATAATTGTATGAAAGGCCATTTAGAGTCTATTGATGTTTGTTTCTTCATTTCCATTTGTAGTAGTTCAATGTATGAAGTTATTCAATATATCAGTACTAGTGGTGTCTCTTTCAATGATATCTGATTGTGAAATTTTTTGTTTCCCTCTTTTTTTGGCTTTTTTATTGCATGTATGAAATTCCCCTGCAATATTAGTATTTCTTTGAGCTTCGTTTCATTGATTGCTTGAATTTATGCACTACCTTATTGACTTCCATATGCATTTAGATCTTTATTTTCCTTTTCCAAATGTTTTTTTTTTTTATTATCTTCATGATCTAGTCAAAACATTGTGATAAATATAGTCCTCTTGGAGAGATATTAAGAATGTGATGTTAATTCTTCTTCTGCAAATGAGTTTTATCTTTTATAAGACCTACAACCAATTTCTACTTTAATTCTTTAACCATTCACCATTTGTATACATTTAAATCTAGCATTCAAATATAGCATAACATATATAAATTTTCTTTCATAATAAAAAGCTAAAGGATTTAGAGGAATAGTAGTGATAGAATGAAATGTAACATTGTAGTTTGATCCCATGTTGGCCTTTATATCATAGAACCATTTTCATATTTACACAAATATCATAACTGATTATTTATTAGAATACATATCTTGATATACAACTTGCAAATAGTATGGTGGAAATGTGGATCTCATGACTCTTCATAATGTACAATGATTCATTCCATATTCATTTAAAATAAGTAACTAATATGTATTCCACTTCTACTCTAGATAGAGAAAGTAATGACTCTTTCTTGCTTAACCATGCAACCAAAGACTCTTCTAAGTAGAATTATACATTGTCCAAGTAATCACTCTTTCGTGCTTAAACATGCAACCAAAGATTATTATAAGTAGAATTATGCATTGTCCGCTTGTACTTTTCATGTCATCCACACAAGCCTAGTTGAATCTCTCTATGTTGTCAATGTAAATTTCTCACCTTTTGGGTACTATAGTCCATTGTTTGTAGTCTCTTTTACTTGTATCTTAGTATCTGTTTTTTTCTAATAGATGACTCTGTTATATTGAAATATTCCAACTAAGATAAATTTCAAAATTATATCTATTCTAAACATTGTTATGTATATCAAGCTTCCTATCATATAGATGTAAAGGTTATGATCGACATCACCTCATTCATCATCCATCATCTGCACATAACTTACATCCAATTGATTTGATAAAAAAATGTTAGCCAATAAACAAACAATTGAAACCAAAAGTGATTTGATAGTTCTATAGGAAGATTTTGTAAAGGGCTAGGTAGACTTTGGATCTCATTATTTATGAAAGGTGACATATCCAGTAAATGCCCCTGCAGTCAATCTTTGGAATAGATCTAAATAGAAGTTTTTCATTTTCATATCCACGGTCTCAAACAATGAGAGAGAAAAAACCTTTTATATTCAACATGTAAAACATAAATTAGCCATAAAAAGTTTCCCATTGAAACCAAAAGTGATTTGATACAAAACACAGGTTTTAACCTAAGAGTAGATGTCCCTACAGTCAATCTCTAGAATAGTTTTAAATAGAAGTTTTTCATTTTCATATCCATGACCTCTCAAGAAATGAGAGAGAAAAAACCTTTTATATTCAACATGTAAAACAAAAATTAGCCATATCTTCGGAATAGATCTAAATAGAAGTTTTTCATTTTCATATCCATGGTATCAAACAATGAGAGAGAAAAAACCGTTTATATTCAACATGTAAAACACAAATTAGCCATAAAAGTTTCCCATTGAAACCAAAAGTGATTTCATAAAAAACATAGGTTTTAATCTTATATGGTTTAAGATTGTTTCAAATAGATTTTTAATAAAATGAAAAATATTCAATGTAAAAAACATAGTATTTAGAGACAAAAAGTAATTTGATACAAAACATATCTAGGTTTTAACCAAGTATATAGTTAATTGTTTTGAAAATAGATTCTTAAGAAAATGAAAAATATTCAATGTAAAACACATGCATTCTTATGAATTATTATACACCATTATGTCTATGTAAAGTAGTTTGAGTGATTCCACGGGTCTTCTACACCCTTGATAGGGTATAGTTGGGACAGGTAGTGTTAAATTCTACAAGTTTTATAGGAAGAGTTTGTAAAGGGCCAGGTAGCCTCTAGATCTCATATTTTATGAAAGGCGAAATATCCAGTAAATGCCCCTACAGTCAATCTCTAGAATCTATATTTAAATAGAAGTTTTTAATTTTCATATCCATGGTCTCAAACAATGGGAGAGAGAAAAAAACCTTTTATATTCAACATGTAAAACAAAAATTAGCCATACATGTTTCCCATTGAAACCAAAAGTGATTTGATACAAAACATAGGTTTTAACCTTAGTAAATGCCCCTACAGTCAATCTCTGGAATAGTTTTAAATAGAAGTTTTTCATTTTCAGATCCGTGGTCTCAAACAATGAGAGAAAAAACATTTTATATTCGATGTATGTAAAAAAAAAATTAGCCACATCTCTAGAATAGATATAAACAGAAGTTTTTCATTTTCATATCCATAGTCTCAAACAATGAGAGAGAAAAAAGCCTTTTATATTCAACATGAAAAACACAAATTAGCCATAAAAGTTTCCCATTGAAACCAAAAGTGATTTGATACAAACATAGGTTTTAACTTAAGATTAAATGCCCCTATAGTCAATCAATCTCTGGAATAGTTTTAAATATAGAAGTTTTTCATTTCATATCCATGGTCTCAAACAATGAAAGAAAAAACCTTTTATATTCAATGTATGTAAAACACAAATTACCCAGATCTATAGAATAGATCTAATTAGAAGTTTTTCATTTTCATATCCATGGTCTCAAATAATGAGAGAGAGAAAAAAACCTTTTATATTCAAAATTTTAAACACAAATTAGCCATAAAATTTTCCCATGGAAACCATAAGTGATTTGATACAAAGCATAGGTTTTAACCTAAGAGTAAATGCCCCTACCTTCAATCTCTGGAATAGTTTTAAATAGAAGTTTTTCATTTTCATATCCATGGTCTAAAAAAAGGAGAGAAAAAACCTTTTATATTCAATGTATGTAAAACAAAAATTAGCCATATCTCTAGAATATATCTAAATAGAAGTTTTTCATTTTCATATCCATGGTCTCAAACAATGAGAGAGAAAAAAACCATTTATATTCAACATGTAGAACACAAATTAGCCATAAAAGTTTCCTATTGAAACCAAAAGTGATTTGACACAAAACATAGGTTTTAACCTAAGAGTAAATGCACCTACAGTCAATCTCAAGAATAACTTTAAATAGAAGTTTTTTCATTTTCATATCCATGCTCAAAAACAATGAGAGAAAAAACCTTTTATATTGAATGTATGTAAAACACAAATTAGCCACATCTCTAGACTAGATCTAAATAGAAGTTTTTTGTTTTCATATCCATGGTCTCAAAAATGAGAGAGAAAAAAACCTTTTATATTCAACATGTAAAACACAAATTAGCCATAAAAGTTTCCCATTGAAACCAAAAGTGATTTGATACAAAACATAGGTGTTAACCTAAGAGTAAATGCCCCTACAGTCAATCAATCTCTGGAATAATTTTAAATATAGTTTTTTTTCAATTTCATATCCATGGTCTCAAACAATGAGAGAAAAAACCTTTTATATTCAATGTATGTAAAACACAAATTAGCCACATCTCTAGAATAGATCTAAATAGAAGTTTTTCATTTTCATATCCATGGTATCAAAAAATGAGAGAGAGAAAAAAAACCTTTTATATTCAACATGTAAAACACAAATTAGCCATAAAATTTTCCCATTGAAACCATAATTGGTTTGATACAAAACATAGGTTTTAACCTAAGAGTAAATGCCCCTACAGTCAATCTCTGAAATAGTTTTAAATATAAGTTTTTCATTTTCATATCCATGGTCTCAAACAATGAGAGAAAAAACCTTTATATTCAATGTATCTAAAACAAAAATTAGCCATATCTCTAGAATAGATCTAAATAGAAGTTTTTCGTTTTCATATCCATGGTCTCAAACAATGAGAGAAAAAACCTTTTATATTCAATGTATGTAAAATACAAATTAGCCACATCTCTAGAATAAATCTAAATAGAAGTTTTTCATTTTGATATCCATGGTCTCGAACAATGAGAGAGAGAAAAAAAACCTTTTATATTCAACATGTCAAACACAAATTAGCCATAAAATTTTCCCATTGAAACCATAATTGATTTGATACAAAACATAGGTTTTAACCATGGAAAATTTTAGGGGCGAATTTTAGCCCAAAGGCGAAATTTAAGGGGTTTTAGATTTTAGTGGGGCAAATTTTTTATATAAAACCTTTTTTATAGTTTTGTATAATTAGCCCCAAAATTATTTTAAAAATAAATAATTATTATGCTTTAGCCCAAAAAAATAAGAGCACATAAAACATGAAATGTTGGATTCGCCTCCGCATTTACTGGTCTGGACAGTTTTGATTTGTATTTGCCCCCAATTTACTAGGATGGAGGGTTTTGGAACTCCATTCTCCCCCAATATCCAGTATGGCTGCAGGGTAAAGCTTGCCTCTGCACTGGAGTCGACAATGGAGTCTTCTTCTGGGTCTAGAGTAAGACTAGGGAGTAGTTTAGTTAGGTCATTTTTGCATCTTCTGTGAATAAAGTGATTTTCTGTAGCTATTGTAGAAAAGTTTTCTTTCAGATATGGTGTGAATAAAATAGCGGTTTTTATGGTTAGATCTTGTAATTTATATTTTTTATATGATGTATTGTAGGTTATAGCATACATTTTTGAGAGATCTCTCTAAGTATTCCATGTCAACTTTCAGGGTTTCATATATGTCTGCAGTGAACTGTTACCATGAATTCAAAATCTTAACAATATCCACATTATCCATGTTCAAAAGAGAATTTTGGCTTCACGTCAATGTTGGCAGGCTAAAAAGTATCTAAAATTTCATTACTACAATTCTCAGAAAAATAATAAAGCTTAAGGCCTCTCCCTTGGCAAGACGCATGCCTAAAAGGCCTTTGTTTGAGCAACCACAACCTCTAAGAGGCCTATCCCTCCTATTTGTAGCCCATAGAGGGTTTTTATTCTAGCCGCAACCGTATTTGGGCATTTTTTTTATTGTTATACTCTTGTATTAGCTTACTTGTAGGGTTTAACACTTGATTTTGATACTAATATTTGTTTTGCAGGCCTATGGTAAGTTTGGCTGGGGTTTCAAGTGTTTTCTTGTCTCATGGTATCATTGATTTCTGCTATGTTGAGCTAACAATTGGTTTTTTAGGCTTTATAACTGATTGACGGAGATTTCAAGGGCTAAAGCCCTCTCTAGTCTACAAACCAGCCCTAGAGCCCCAAAATTCAGTCAACAAAGGTCCGATATATCATTTTTTCAAGCTAATATTTGCGTTGCAGGTATTTTAGGAAGCTTTAGTGCATAAGGGAAACTCATTTGTTCATCCACAATGCCCTTAGGCCTAGGGGTTTTCTCTCTAATCCTATCATTTTCCTCACTTTTTAAAATCAGATCTGAAGGCATCTCATAACAGTGGTAAAATCTCTGAATTCACATCCTAAAAATCATTAACAAATGTTCATAATGATCACACATTTAATCACAAGTAATAATAAAGATTTATGTCATTGCGTTTATGGTGTTCTATGTGATTTTGGAGGACTGCCATATTGTTTATAAGGTCTGATATACACTTTTATAATTCTGATATAAGTCATAACAGTCGTAAGAAGGACATAATAGAAACCTCTAAATTGATAAGAACTCATCTTGCGGCTTTGGTGCATCATCTCTCTTACTTTAAGTTATTGGAAAAGTAATTTTGTGGTTGGGCTAATCATTGTGGAAATATATTGAAATAAAGTGATTGTTGTCTTGTTGATCATTCCTCGTTTCTCCCATGTCTTGCATTGCATCATTGGCATAGTCTTTCTTTTGTCTCTATTTGCATCTGATGGTTGCATATAAGTACCCCTAAACTAACAACAAAGTGTTAAAGTGATTGCTTGTATAAGTGGCTCATGTTATAGTTGGTAATCTCATTTGAAGGTCACTATTAGCAATCTCTATAGATGATAATTGTGCTCTCACAATAAGCATTGGTTAAAATGGTGAGTATGATTTCATATATTTGATGTAAGAAGCTTGAATGTTTGCTAATGATCTAAATTTCTTCTGCCATGTACTCTAAAGGAAATTAAAAGAAAAAAGGGTAGGATATGGTAGTAATTCAAGTAGAGTTCATAAAGCATCCACAATCTGATCTTCCAATGCATGATTAAATGACTATCGTTGCAATGTTTTGATACAACACCCTTGTGACAATAACCTTTTGTATGAGAATAATCCTAAAGTCTTCATGATAGTCCTCCTGTGGGCCTAACTGAAGTATACCTATGGTGAGTAAGTTCTAAAGATCATACAGTTTCTCTAAGCACAAAGATCTTCTAGAGTTTGCTAGCATGATATTATAATCATTGACACTGTCTTGAATGAGTGGTTTGCAGAACAGGACCAAAAATCTGAAGGGATCCTAAAAGGCATCAAGAATTCTAAACCTTGTGGTATACTGTGGTATAAAAGGCCTTTTTTTGAGCAGCCACAGCCTCTAGGAGGCCTATCCCTCCTATCTATAGCCCCTAGAGGGGTTTTTCTTCTAGCCACAACCGTATTTGGGTATTTTTATTATTTTTATAGTCTCATATTAGCTTACCTGTAGGGTTTAACACTTGATTTTGATACTAATATTTGTTTTGTACTCCTATGGTAAGTTTGGCCAGATTTCAAGTGTTTTCTTGTCTCATGGTATCATTGATTTATGCTATGTTGAGCTAACAATTGTTTTTGTATGCTTTATCACTGATTGACAGAGTTTTCAAGTGCTCAAGTCCTCTCTAGTCTACCAACTAGCCCTAGGGCCCCCAACTTCAGTTAGTAGAGGTCTGATATATCATTTTTTCAAGCCAATATTTGCATTGCAGGTATTTGAAGAAACTTTAGTGCATAAGGGAAACTCATTTGTTCATCCACAATGCCCTTAGGCGTAGCGGTTTTCTCTCTAATCCTATCCTTTTCTTGTATAAGTGGCTCATATTCTAGTTGGTAATTTCATTTGAATATCACTGTTAGCAATCTCTATAGATGATAATTGTGCTCTCACAATGGGCATTGGTTAAAATGGTGAATCTAGTTGCATATATTTGATGTAAGAAGCTTGAATGTTTGCTAATGATCTAAAGTTCTTCTGCCCTGTACTCTAAAGGAAATTAAAAGGAAAAAGGGCATGATATGGTAGTAATTCAAGTAGAGTGCATAGAGCATCCACGATCTGATCTTCCAATGCATGATTAAATGACTATCATTGTAGTGTTTTGATACAACACCCTTGTGACAATAACCTTTTGTATGAAAATAATCCTAAACTCTTCACGATAGTCCTCCTATGGGCCTAACTGAAGTATACCTGCGGTGAGTAAGTTCTGAAGATCATACAGTTTCGTTAAGCACAAAGATCTTCTAGAGTTTGCTAGCATGATATTATAGTCATTGACACTGTCTTGAATGAGTGGTTTGCAGAACAAGACCAACAACCTGAAGGGATCCTAAAAGGCATAAAAAATTCTAAACCTTGTGGTATACTGTTGACAGCAAGAAACTTCAGAACAAAAATTCATCATCACACTTAAGGTATAATTCTCATTGACATATAAAAAACAGAGAATAGTAGGCAGGTTGCTTCAGATGCATTTGATCAATGTATGACAGTAGGTAATATAACTTGACTAGAGACTTTAAGTTTCTTTGAAAAAAGATGTTAGAGGCACCATTGAGAGTGATTATGACAATAATTAATAAGATAGTAACTTTGAATTTAATGACTAAGAGAGCTTGATGATTTGAGCAATAGAAATCGGATAGGCTAATCAGCATAGTGCTTTCAGGCAGTGAAGTGTAGGACGAGTGTAGGCAGTCTGCTCTTGAAGAGCTTCAATGTTGAAAGACATGAAATCCATATGTGGCAATGAAATATATATGCCTTCAATACCATGGATCTTATTATCAAAGAATATTTAGGTGTTAGTTCCTGTCTAACTACATACATTGTCCTATGGAATATTCTCCTTAAAAATTTGTGAGCTCTCTGTATTTTCCAACATTATGTGCTTATGATTGGATGGCTAACACAATTTAAGTTTCTTTCTACAGTGAGTGCTGGGTTCTGCATTCTACAGCTGAATATTCCAACCATATCATAAGTCAAACAGGCTTAAAGAAGCCTTCAGATGATGTATTGAATTTGGTGAGAAGAGACTTATTCAGTGAATTCCATAAAACAGTTCCACATATGCCTTCTCCATTTTTTATGAAAGCTCATAGATGGTGAGATTTTGGGTTACATTATTGCAACCTCCATCCTCGTATATTTGATAACTGTTTTAAATGTCAACCTATAAATTTCTATCTGTCCTAGTCATCATGAACAGACATTTAAGGATTCTTCATAGATGTAGGATAATAAGGAGATGTTTGAATCAATATTTCAGCCATAAGCTTATCAAATTCAAAGAAATTAATCTGGGTTTTCTGATTTCATATTTTTATTGCAAGGGCAGTGCATTACCAACAACAATCAGTGAAAAAGATGACAAATTTATGTGGTTATATAACAAGCGATTTCATGTTTGTGGTGATTTTTGTGTTGCTCCATATGTTGAAGGTGCCATATTGAGTGACCTTTCTGCAGCTTCAAAACTTTCACAAGTACACAATTCTCTATAGCTCCTTATTCACGTCAAAGAATTGTTGAACTTAGGACATGTCCAAACAATAGTTTTCCTTTCTGCTGTTATAAGAAAGTAAATTCTTTTGAAGAGCATCATATGAAATTATAAACAAACTGTAGGTATTCTAATGCTGGAATCTGTAGGGTGTTGTCACGTCCAAACTATTTATGTGAATTAGCATTTGGTCTCTTGTCATGAGCATTTTTTTGTTTGTAGCAGTGGGTTCTTGTAGCAACAACTCCATTTTAAAGTCATTATACATCGTCAGGCATCATCAATATGGTTCTCTTTTTTTCCATCTATACATTTTAAGTAATATAAGTGTGTCAAAGCCTTTGCTCACTTATCATGAAGAGCTCAAAAAGAATGACAATGTTTCATTGATCGGGGAAAGAAATAAGTTGTAGCCCCCCTTGCAATTTGTTACATGTAAATGATTTTGTATATGTTATTGTTTTAGTTTTTTCATATTATTTCTCTTCCAAAGATTATTAGAAAGAACATGTTGCCCCAATAAAATGACATTGGTTGGTGTTATATTTTAAGCACAAGTATAGGATCTAGTTATGATAAAATGCTACACTAATTACTGCAAGTAGAAAGGGAGACAATAGAATAAATTAACATTAAAAAAGACTAAGTGACTAGAAAGCCAATTTGAATTCACTTGATTGTTGCTTGACTTGAGTATAATTAAATAATCTTTTCATAGAGAACTCATGTGCTCTAAGTGTGGTTCCAAGTGCATGCACAACCAATAGAAAACTACCTCTCTCTTAATTATAGTTATCTCAGCCAAAAATTGAGTTGTGGGGTCTCTTATAGAGTCAGGGTCACTAATAGAGTCAAAATATCTACTGAAAAACTCTTAAATATGCTTGCTACATGTCATATGGCATGATTTTCCACCTGTGATATTCATTTCAATGGATGGTTTTGGACTGTTGCAACAGGGTACATTTTTAAATTTGATGGATTAACATATTGGTGCACACAAGGAGAGAGGAATATCAATAATATGGATGGTATGCATTCTCAGATGCGTGGATAATGAACTGAAGGGTACACCTCCCTAATTCTATTTTTGGCGGCATGCACATGAATTTTGGGACTTAATGTGCAGGTTTCAAGGAGGAATAGCTTTTTAAAATAAGAAAAAATAATTGGAACGGGGATGAATTCTAGGAGTTTTGATCTCTGCCATTGCAGATTCAGAATCTAAAAAACTTGTAAATGCCTGAAAATCTGGAATGAGTAAATCTTGGGCACTTTGTTGTCTTCCTCATGTATTTTTCATTGTTGGTGAATGGTTACATCTCTATTTTTCAGCCTAGTCAAATTAATTTTGTGACATGGTGTGGGCCTTTGTCCCCTGGTTTCACTAAGATTATTATGAATTTTCCTAGTGGTCCTTGACCACAAAGATTGGTAACGTAAGAACTTTCCTTTGATTAGGTTTAAACAATAAGAGTACGGTTGTGTCTAGGCATATGTTGTAGGGTTCAAAATAGTGTTACATAGTGAGATTCATCTAATATAGATGCCTCACTAGAATTCTCTATCTCTTATTTGACTTCAAGACCCAATGGAAAACACCTATTGTTGGATCCTTCCCAAATATTATTACTATTTTCCTTGTTTATTTTACTTGTTGGCATAGTTAATTCTCGGTGATTTATTTGTAGATCATAGGCAGGTGATACAGATACCCCTTTTTTGTTGAGAACAAAAAACCAAAAGTGAGAGGATTTCAAGAGGTCATAGTTCTTTTTCTATGAAACATGCACCCAAGGCTCATTTTAGGTGTCAAAAAATTCCATGAAAATATTTGTGCAATCAAAATCTCCAACGATCTAAGGAATTGTACCACATAAGCATCAAGACAAGGTCTAGAAATTCCCATAAAGAAGCTATATTGAGTGTGAATATCCATCATGACACAACCAAGCGTTATTAACATATCATACACCCCACATCAGATGAAGAGCCCCTAAGCATGATTTATACACTTTTTTCTTGCACCTAGAAAATGATAGGCTAGAGTTTTAGATCTTCAACCCACCTTCTCCTTTTATTTTTATGCATTCTTTCTAAAATAAAAGACAATTTTCATGGGAAATCCATTCTAAATTGCCTTTTAAGGAGGGCCTTAGCATACCTGGATGGTCACAATACACACCAATATGTGGTGTTGTATTCCTGTACTTGTAGTATTCTTGTACTACTAGGTACAAAGTATGAAATATACTCGTACTTGCTTGATGTGCTTTGGGTTTGGGTTTACATACCCATGATGCATACATTTGTGGCCATCTTGTTTAATATATATACTACACATGAAGTTATACAAATGTTCAAATTTCTAAAATTTTGCCAATTGTGGCATGAGTATTCTACCACCATAGGTATATGAAAGTTTCAAAACAAAACTTCCTAAATTTTTCATTCACTTCCATCCACGCCTGAAACCTATAAACAATATTTTATCTCAATGTTATAATATTACTCCATATTTTCATAATTAATAAAAATATTTCATCATACTTTTAGTTCCAATTCCACCTTATTAGCAGCTTGTAATGAATGGCACTAGTCAACATCAACTACAGGTTAGCATAAGCCCCCTTTCATAAAACAAAAATATATATGCTTGCAGTTATTAGTGAAGGTCAATGTGTGATCTTTGAGGTTGTTTTCACTTGATGTCTTGTATCCTCAAGCCTTAATTAATATCGAAACATATACTGATTCACACAGAAACAAGACTTGGCCAAATGTAGGTGTTCCTTTCTTTTTGGTTCACATAATCTTTGACGTTGTTCTTAGACCACGACTATTAAGAGATTGTGAAGCATCCCAGCGAGAAGGTTGGAAGGTGAGTTCATGGAATACTTTTTGTAAAAATATTCTTGAGGATGCTATAAAATTATTTTAAAAATACTAACATAGTTGTGCTATTAATAATTTTTTGTGTATATATCTAACACATGTTATTTAAGTAGGATAAATTCATGATGATAGTTTGTACAATAAGAACAATTAAATATTCTTTGAATTTCACTGAAAGGAAAATTATTTGCTTGATTAGAAAATGGAAATGCAAAACATATATTTGTGTTTAGTTTCCTCATATTCTTTACTTGAATTTGAAAACTATATGACATGGTAGGTTCTTATTGGTTTTTATGACCCATGCCACCATCCAACCAATCCTGGTTGGCCACTTCACAACTTTATTCCATTTTCTGTTCTAAGTCTCCTTTCATTCCCACTTTTTCTAAAGGCTCGATGACCTACTAGATATCCTTGATGAGACTTGGAAATCACTCTGAGTCCCAAAAAACCCATATTTCCAGCCTTTTAGGGTAGCAACGAACCTTCACAGATGGACTTGGAAACCCTTTCTTTGTTCTAATATTTTTTCTTGTTCCATCTCAGATTTAACCTATTGTATATTAAAGTTGGCCTTGATGTGGGTAATATTTTTCCATTTGGATTAATTTTTCACACTAACATCATTGTTTGATTATTTGGATAATTTTTTCATATTGTAATTCCTCATTTCCTGTTGAATTATATTTTTATTGTTATTTTTTGCAATGAACTAATTACTATGAATGTGTAGGAGAAGTCAATATTTAGTTTGCATCACTATTAGTTGATATAATCATAAATACCTTGTTCATATATGATGACTGGCCATTTCAAGTAGTTGTGGACTCTGGAGGATGTCATATCGAAAGCACTAAGAGAACCTGCATTTGTAAAAACATTTTCTGCTCCACTTGATAGATGATCATTTAATTTTTAGACCGTCATGTCTTGATGTAGGGGCATAATTTAATTTTCTGATTTTACCTTGGTAATTTCCAAAGAATTTAGTTTGTTAGATTGAACGGTGATGTGTGTCCAATAAATGGCATTATTTCCAAGTGAAGCTCAAGATCATCCGGAGGATCATGAGATAACTATTGTCACAGTAATTTCTGTTCCTATTTTGGGTTGATTGGATCCTATATTTTTGGATCTAGAACGAATTTTAATTAATGTCAAAACATATTAATAAAAAAAAAAAAAATTTAGTTAACAATGGTATATTCTATGCTTGGAGTAATTAACTTCAATCTTTTAGCCCAATTCAATTTCCTATTTAGCAATCAGATTAACATTGACGGTAAATGTTGATAGAACATAAGAAAATAACTATAAGACAAGCCAAGACAAGAGGACACAATATTTTGGTGGATGCAATGGAAAAACTCCAATGTGACAAAAACCCTTTGATCAAATCTTATTATTATTCTTCAAATTCAGCAGAGAGAGAAAGTACAAGTTATAGCAGTGAACATGATATAATACATCATACAATACATAGGAGTGATATGGCTATGAAGTTCAATATGAAATAATCTATTGACTACTCTTCCAATGTCCATTTATTATCTATGTGAAAAAGGATTTGTGGAATTTGTATTTACTATAAGATTATGTATAGCTGAGTTGCAGACAACTAAGTAGAATTTGGTAGGAAGTTTGGAGTATGTGTAATTCATAATGATATTTTCTTCTCTTCATTGACGAATTTTCAATGTGTGAGTTTTGACCTAAGACATTGCATTATCAATGTGTCAAGGCTCAAAACTCAACCTATATGTCAACTACTTCTTATGATCGTTCCTAGGAACATGAATCCTAATTTTTGTAGGTTTAACATTTATCACAAGTTTTCTCTATTGTGGTCGAATTTTTGGATGTTATCTCAAAATTTATTTAAGGTACCATGGATCTAAATTTTTTATGAACTTTCAACACTATAACAAACTTTGGTGCAAATTGTTCATCAATTCTCACTTGGTTAGGGTTATAGATGTTAATGAAAATTTTGTGTGCATGCATGAGAGTTGGGTGCAAGGGCTCAATGTTGTGTAGAATTAGTGTGATAAATATGGGATAGTTCAAAGCATAGTTTTGAAGATTTTTCTAAGTTGAATTGTACCTAATCAACTCAGTGAACTTGATTGTTGGTTGAATAGTTAATTGTTGGTTCAATGGACAGAAGATCTTGCAGGCCCAACTACCAAAGAGTAAAATGGATCCCATCATGGGGTTCTCTTTGTAATTATCCACCACTTCTACCTTCCATGCTTCCTCAAACTCCTCTCCAACTTCAATATCAGTGCTAGTAGTAGCATGAGCAGCAACACTGTGCTTAGTAGAACTAGAACACATTTTACAAACTGCACGAGAACTACTTCCCTCAAGAGTCACCATGTGCCATGCTTGGTCTTGGTGGTTCGCTTCCTTCAACTCCTGGTTCAACTACCATATCTTCATTGGAACCAACACCTTGAACTCCACTAGAAAACAATTCCCCATTTTGTACTAGTGATTCACCATTTGTATTGGTGATTCGCCATGATTTTACAAGATAATATAATCTCATGAGAGATTCTCCAAAAAAATTATATATACATATTACATTATTAATAAAATAGCCTTCCATTTTTCCTATGTATCACGGGGATTCACCCATTTATTATACATATAAATTTAGGAGGGTTCTTAAAATTTTCCCTGGTTTTGACTTAGGAGTAAATGCCCCTACAGTCAATCTCTGGAATAGTTTTAAATAGAAGTTTTTCATTTTCATATCCATGGTCTCAAACAATGAGAGAGAAAAACCATTTTATATTCAACATGTAAAACACAGATTACCCATAAAATTTTCCCATTGAAACCAAAAGTGATTTGATACAAAACATAGGTTTTAACCTAAGAGTAAATGCCCCTAAAATCAATCTTTGGAATAGTTTTAAATAAAAAAATTTCATTTTCATATCCATGGTCTCAAACAATGAGAGAAAAAACCTTTTATATTCAATGTATGTAAAACACAAATTAGCCATATCTCTAGAATATATCTAAATAGAAGTTTTTCATTTTCATATCCATGGTCTCAAACAATGAGAGAGAAAAAAACCTTTTTTTATTCGACATGTAAAACAAAAATTAGCCATAAAAGTCTCCCATTGAAACCAAAAGTGATTTGATACAAAACATAGGTTTTAACCTAAGAGTAAATGCCCCTACAGTCAATCTCTGGAATAGTTTTAAATAGAAGTTTTTCATTTTCATATCCATGGTCTCAAACAATGAGATAAAAAACCTTTTATATTCGATGTATGTAAAACACAAATTAGCCCACATCTCTAGAATATATCTAAATAGAAGTTTTTCATTTTCATATCCATGGTCTCAAACAATGAGAGAGAGAAAAAAATTTATATTCAACATGTATATAGTATTTAGAAACAAAAAGTAATTTGATACAAAACATAGGTTTTAACCAATTATATAGTTTTTCATTTTCATATCCATGGTCTCAAACAATGAGAGAGAAAAAACCTTTTATATTCAACATGTAAAACAAAAATTAGCCATAAGGGTTTCCCATTGAAACCAAAAGTGATTTGATACAAAAAATAAGTTTTAACCTAAGAGTAAATGCCCCTACATTCAATCTCTAGAATAGATCTAATTAAAAGTTTTTCATTTTAATATCCATGGTAGTTCTATAGGCAGAGTTTGTAAAGAGCTAGGTAGCCTCTGGATCTCATCTTTTATGAAAGGTGACATATCTAGTAAATTCCCCTACAGTCAATCTCTGGAATAGATCTAAATTCCCCTACTGTCAACATGTATATAGTATTTAGAAAAAAAAAGTATTTTGATAGAAAACATAGGTTTTAACCAAGTATATAGTTTTTCATTTTCATATCCATGGTCTCAAACAATGGGAGACAAAAAACCTTTTATATTCAACATGTAAAACACAAATTAGCCATAAAAGTTTCCCATTGAAACCAAAACTGATTTGATACAAAACATAGGTTTTAACCTAAGAGTAAATGCCCCTACATTCAATCTCTAGAATAGATCTAATTAGAATTTTTTCATTTTGATATCCATGGTACTTCTATAGGCAGGGTCTGTAAAGGGCTAGGTAGCCTCTGGATCTCATATTTTATGAAAGGTGACATATCTAGTAAATGCCCCTATAATCAACCTGTATATAGTATTTAGAAACAAAAAGTAATTTGATACAAAACATAGGTTTTAACCAAGTATATAGTTTTTCATTTTCATATCCATGGTCTCAAACAATGAGAGAGAAAAAAACTTTTATATTCAACATGTAAAACACAAATTAGCCATAAGGGTTTCCCATTGAAACCAAAAGTGATTTGATACAAAACATAAGTTTTACCCTAAGAGTAAATGTCCCTACATTCAATCTCTAGAATAGATCTAATTAAAAAAAATTCATTTTCATATCCATGGTAGTTCTATAGGCAGAGTTTGTAAAGGGCCAGGTAGCCTCTGGATCTCATCTTTTATGAAAGGTGACATATCTAGTAAATGCCCCTACAGTCAATCTCTGGAATAGATCTAAATGCCCCTACGGTCAACATGTATATAGTATTTAGAAAAAAAAAGTATTTTGATAGAAAACATAGGTTTTAACCAAGTATATAGTTTTTCATTTTCATATCCATGGTCTCAAACAATGGGAGAGAAAAAACCTTTTATATTCAACACGTAAAACAAAAATTAGCCATAAAAGTTTCCCATTGAAACCAAAACTGATTTGATACAGAACATAGGTTTTAACCTAAGAGTAAATGCCCCTACATTCAATCTCTAGAATAGATCTAATTAGAATTTTTTCATTTTGATATCCATGGTACTTCTATAGGCAGGGTCTATAAAGGTCTAGGTAGCCTTTGGATCTCATATTTTATGAAAGGTGACATATCTAGTAAATGCCCCTACAATCAACCTGTATATAGTATTTAGAAACAAAAAGTAATTTGATACAAAACATAGGTTTTAACCAAGTATATAGTTTTTCATTTTCATATCCATGGTCTCAAATAATGAGAAAGAAAAAACATTTTATATTCAACATTTCAAAACACAAATTATCCATACAGGTTTCCCATTGAAACCAAAAGTGATTTGATACAAAACATAGGTTTTAACCTAAGAGTAAATGCACCTACAGTAAATCTATGGAATAGTTTTAAATAGAAGTTTTTCATTTTCATATCCATGGTCTCAAACAATGAGAGAAAAAACTTTTTATATTCAATGTTTGTAAAACAAAAATTAGCCATATCTCTAAAATAGATCTAAATAGAAGTTTTTCATTTTCATATCCGTGGTCTCAATCAATGAGAGAGAAAAAAACCTTTTATATTCAACATGTAAAACACAAATTAGCAATAAAATTTTCCCATTGAAACCATAAGTGATTTGATACAAAACATAGGTTTTAACCTAAGAGTAAATTCTCATGCATTCAATCTCTAGAATAGATCTAATTAGAAGTTTTTCATTTTCATATCCATGGTAGTTATATAGGCAGATTCTGTAAAGGGCTAGGTAGCCCCTAGATCTCATCTTTTATTAAAGGTGACATATCTAGTAAATGCCCCTACAATCAATCTCTGGAATAGATCTAAATATAAGTTTTTCATTTCTCCCAGGCATTTGAAATAAATGTTAATTTAATATATATTTTTATTGGATTTGTTATTTTTTTTAGGGATAATAAAACCATTAAATATGGTTGAAAAATGGAAATTATGCATAGAAGTTTCTTGCTATCCCAAACTAGGGAAAGTAGTGAGTACATATGTGCTTTCCAATATTGCGACTAGCAAAGTCATCCAAAGGAAAACGAATATAACAGGAAGAACAACAAACAATGATGCATATTATATTAGATTGATAGAAGGTTTGGGAACAACAATGGAGTATGGATCAAATGGAATTGTAGTTTTCACCAATTCTGAACTTGTGTGCAACCAGATGAATGGCATGTACCAAGTTAAGAAGGAGAGGCTAAAAGAACTGCATGGAATAGCAAACAATATTGTTAGCAAATTTCAATATGTTAGTATAAGGCATTGTACAAATGTGAATAAGATTTTTGTTGATCTATTGCGTGGGGAAATGAAAATTCAGGATTCATCTATCAAAGATGAATTAATAGATGTATTAGAATTATATGGGGCAATTCCAATGCATGATTCATCTCTCAAAGATGAATTAGTTTTGAGGCACTCTTCTTTAAAAATTCAAGATTCATCTCTCAAAGATGAATTATTTTTGAGACGCTCTTCTTAAAAAATTCAAGATTCATCTCTCAAAGATGAATTAGTGTTGAGATGCTCTCCTTCAAAATTTATTGATCGGCATTGTAAAATATCTTGGATATGTGTATGTTGTGTACTAATAAATGCGTCTTTTTTAAAGAACATGTGCTTTTTTCAATTATATACAAAGTGTGCTCCCGCCACACCATGTAAAGTACAACTTGGTGAACTTCACATTTGCAACAAGTGGTGAACTTCACTTTTTTATGAAATTAAAATGCAGAGACTTCAACAAATTTTTGTTTAAATGGAGTTTCACTTCCTTTTTAATGACAATGTGTTTTTTTCAATTTTATACCAAGTGTGCTCCCACCATGTAAAACACAATTTGATGAACTTATAATTTTTATAACTTTTTTTTGCTTAAATTGAGTTTCATGTACATCAATTAGTGCTTTGAAAGTTGTGTTTTACATAATTTTTTTAACTAAATTACATCAATTTTCTGAAATTTATTTTGAATTTAAATTAAATTTTCTATTTAAAAAAATAATTGTAAATGTCCACCATAGATATACATATCATGGAGGATGAACGACGGAGATCAATAGAATCACATATCTCTATGAGAGGGGGGGATCAGGGATCGAGAGCTGTTCATGGTAAATCTAAATATAATATTAAATCTCCATACATGTGTGTACATATGGAATTGATTTTTTATCAACTTTGTGAGTTAAATTAGTTGTTAATAAGTTTCATTTTCTATTTTTTAGGAGCTAATAAGAAGATAAGGTTCTCTACTCCATCCATGGATGCCTATGTTTCACCCAGTCTTGGTATGGTTTGAACACAATTTAATCAATGAATATGTACACACGAATTTATATGTATGCATGCATTTTTCAATTGATTATAAATTCATATTTTTTTATGAAGCTTCTCTCTCCTCTCAAGAGGTTGATGGTGGTTCAAATCCCCTTAGAGGGTCATCCATAAGTGGTAGCAGGTTGCGTGAAGGTGGTGATATTTAATCCCCCAGAGGCCAATAAAAGGCTGGTGGTGCTAGTTCTCAGCAGGGTCGTTCTGGTTCTCAACAGTTTCAGGGTGGAGAAGATGTTAGCCAACCACGTCAAGGTTTCCATCAATTTCAATATTTTTTTTCATTGAATTTGTACAAATTTGTTTACATGTGTTTTTTCTAATATACAAAATTATATATATATATTGATGTAGAGGCTGAAAATGCTCCAAATATTGGTCAAAATAGGTGCAGGGAAGAATGCTACATTGAAGAAGAAGGTTGTCTACCCACCACAACTTATCCAGCTGACATTTCTGATATACCATGGGAATGAAACATGACGTAATGCACCTTTGAAAGGTGTCAACAACTTCATGCAAAATTGTGGAGAGATCTTGTGGCTTTCACTCTACCTGCTGAGAGTTGACAAAGCCTCGAAATAGTTACATATTCATTGGGTGAACTAGTAAATGTGTACAAAAATCTTGCACCAACGACTGATACATTTTTATAAGTCATGAGAAAGAGAAAGGAAACAGTAATGGGTCTCGATAAATGGGAGGATGTAAAACAAAGAGTTACAAAAGAAATGTTGAAGTCAATGTTTAATTTCAAGGAATGGTCTAAAAGAAAAATGTTGAAGGTGCAATATTTCAAGCACCCCGATATAGATCACTATTTGTATGATAGACACCTTGCGGCCTATGGAAGACTCTCATGGAACGACGAGGTTCCTGTTTATTTTGAAAAAATGTTTTACACATATTTTTTTTGGAAATAAAACCCAATTACAATGACCTTCCATAAAAAAACATCTGGTCCGGGGAAAGGTCGATTGTGTTACTGTAGGGGTGCTAGGCGAGATGTGGAGTTGCCTCGCCCTGAGCTGCCATTGGTGAGTCAACCTTTTTGGGTCGAAACTTTACGGTCAGAATTGGATGTGACTTCTCAAATAAGTCAAGAAGCAAGGGATGTCATCATCGACAATGTTCACAGCAGATTGGGTGGAGTCAATGTTTGTCTAAATCGACAAAGAGCACGTGAGAATGCACATGCCAATTTTGTGTATTGTAAATATGAAGAGATTGACAACGTGAGTTTTGAATATCTCAGAATA
Source organism: Pinus albicaulis (assembly GCA_034641835.2). Taxonomy (NCBI): domain Eukaryota; kingdom Viridiplantae; phylum Streptophyta; class Pinopsida; order Pinales; family Pinaceae; genus Pinus; species Pinus albicaulis. The sequence continues at coordinate 600,511,251 of CM076579.1, read as the reverse complement.
TATGTAAATAATTGTTGCAATGGTTGGCATGACATAATTCTTCATGAGGAAGAGGTCACGGGAACAATATGTGTTAATGACCTTAGGGTTCAATTATTTTAACACATACATGTGTACAATTTGTAATAAATACATGTGTATGTACATGTATACATTTGTTTATATGTACATTAATCTAAAAAAAATGTGTCACTATATGTTAAAACACCATTTGCATTTGTCATGCATGATGAATGACCGAAATGTTAATATCACGTTCGGGGCCTCTGGTTCAAAAAATGAAGATGGGTCTCACCATCAAGATATGTTGACAAATGTTGGTGTTTTTAAGTGTTATTTTTAAAATAAATAATTTTGCACACATGTACATGTACATATATAATAATAAAATGTTTTAATAGATTCTGATTCCATCTGATGTTTTTGGAATGGCCGTACCTTCTTCTTCCTTGGGAGATGTACCTTCTACTTCCTTAGGAGATGTGCCACATCCGCAAAAATTATGGACAATTTTTCACTTTTAAAATTTATGTTTAAGTTATATATATATATTCCACCTCAAAAAGTTCCATTAAAAATTGAGATATATATATCTATATCTTGAGTTATTTTAAATTTTTTGAATTTTGGGTTTTTGGAGATTTTCTTTTGGAGCCTCTCTTAGGAGATGTCCCAAATTCACCTGTAGAAGTATTCAATTTTTCACACAGACACACACACACACATATATATATGTTTTTTTTAAAGTTACAATTTATAAATTGAAGTTTATTTAAGTTTTATTATAAATTGAGATCTTGATCTTGAGTTATTTTATACTTTTAAAATTTTGAATTATAGGTTTCTATAGAAGATTTCTTTAATCCACAGACTCTAGTGACAGAGATAGGAACATACACACCATTTCAACCATTTGAACAAGTTGTCTAACTATTTTTTTTTAATATTATTGAAAATAAGTTTATATATACATGTGCATTTTCATTTGAAATTTTTTAATATATATATATATATATATATATATATATATATATATATATAACTAACTGTACATGTATATTGTACAATTTACTGTTGGAAATGTTCCCATGGGGGAACTTGTAGCAGGCGAACAAATGGAGAGGGAACCTCATGAGGTATTGCATGATTTTTTTTTTATATTTTGTTTTTTACATGAAGTTCTATATATTCTCACTCATTTTTAAAACATCAAATTTTAATGTTTGTATGTGCATTGTGTACAGGTTCCCCATGCTTCGCAAGATAGCGCGAGGATTGAGACTCTGCTAGGAAAGACACTACATCCATCTATATTTGATGGACATGATTTGTAGATTTGATTGAGATTTCTAGTCTTAAATTTACTTTTTTATATATTATCTAGATGCACAGTCATATATATATATATATAACTTGATACTTGATACTTGTGAGATCTACAATTTTTGGACATATTTTATTGTGTTAATATAATTTGTTTTGTTTTTAAGTTAAGTTTTGAATGGTTGAAGTACTTTTGGCATGTGAATGTGAATTAATGTTGTTATATAATTTGTTTGGTTTTTAAAACTTAAGTTTTGGATAGTTGAACTACTAGTAATGTTGTCATCTATAAATTAATGTTTTTCTTTTGAACTACATTTGGCATGTTATGTAATGATGTGTTATAATTTGTTTTGTTTTTAAAACTTAAGTTTTGGATGGTTGAAGTGCATTTGGCATGTGAAGTAATGTTGTCATCTATAATTTTTTGTTATATTAAAGGTTAAGTTTTGGATAGTTTCAATCTACATTTGGCATGTGATATAATGTTAAATGTTTTTATTGGATAGTTGAACTATAATTGGCATGGCATGTGAAGTAATGTTGTGATATAATCAAAAAGTTTTTAAAACTCAAGTTTTGGATGGTTTCAATCTACATTTTCCATGTGATATAATGTTAAATGTTTAATGTTTTTATTGGATATTTGAACTACAATTGGCATGGCATGTGAACTAATGTTGTGATATAACAAAAAAAAAATTAAAACTCAAGTTTTGGATGGTTGAAGTACATTTGGCATGTGAAGTAATGTTTTGATCTATAATTTTTTGTTAAATTAAAGGTTAAGTTTTGGATGGTTTCAATCTACATTTGGCATGTGATATAATGTTAAATGTTTTTATTGGATAGTTGAACTATAATTGGCATGGAATGTGAAGTAATGTTGTGATATATAATCAAAAAGTTTTTAAAACTTAAGTTTTGGATGGTTTCAATCTACATTTGGCATGTGATATAATGTTAAATGTTTTTATTGGATAGTTGAACTACAATTGGCATGGCATGTGAAGTAATGTTGTGATATAATCAAAAAGTTTTTAAAACTCAAGTTTTTGATGGTTGAAGTACATTAGGCATGTGATGTAATGTTGTGATATAATCAAAAAGTTTTTAAAACTAAGTTTTGGATGGTGTCAATCCACATTTGGCATGTGATATAATGTTAAATGTTTAATGTTTTTATTGGATAGTTGAACTACAATTGGCATGACATGTGAAGTAATTTGTTTTTATATAATAAAAAAAATTTGGATGGTTGAAGTACATTCGGCATCTTAATATTTCTTTTGATATCTACATACGCTTCCCTTGTTTGAGTGAAAAAAATTCCAATGGGAAGAACATAGCTTTTCAATGCAACTAACCATATCAATTGAGCTCTAATTGAAAAAAGAGTAAAGAAAAGTTAACATGCCACAAAACATGTCAGTAAAATAAAATTCGTAGTTGTCATTTTTGTTGGAATAGTTGAATCATATTTTAAGGATTCTCCATCGAAAAACAATTTCAATGAAGAGAATCCTTAATATGAATTAGTTATTTCAATAAAAATAACAACCAAGGATGTTATTTTTTTGGCTTTTTGTTTTTTTTACTTTTTTTTGAAATAGAGCTCAATTGATATGGTTAGTTGGATTGAGAAGCTATGTTCTTTTCATTGGAAATTTTTTTCACTCAACCAATAGTATGTAGTATGTACAGATCAAAAACAATCTTAAGATTACTTTTAAGTACGATCAAGTGTTATTGAAACATTTTCCCACGTGATGATACCTTCATTGACCTATGAACTAAAGTAGTTCATGGGCTATATGTTTTGCCTCTTTCCCATATAAATCCCTTTAATTTTGATTGGAAATATAAGAAGTAGATATATCTTTGTTGAATTGGGGTCAATGTCATTAATGCACTCAACTAGGTAGCCTTGTTGATTTATAAATTGGTAAATTGATGACATTCAATTAATTTAATTCTAGAACACACACACACACACACACACACACACATATATATATCCAATACACGCACAAAATTTTTCATCAATGCACATAGAACACATCTGACCATTGGACAGACAAATTTTGTACTATATTTTCATTCAGGAATAGAGATGTGGGTCAAATCCCACCATAAGTTGGAGAAGTACCTTGAGTATCTTGTATGAAAGGAATCTTCATACAAAATTATACTATGGATGGTTTATTTACATTGTGGATACTTTTTACCAAAAAATCCCACAAGAAAAACTGGGCATGCATTGAGTTCATGTATATATCTAGTATATGCAACATTTTTTATCAATGTACATAGAAAAACTAGTTTCAGTTAATTGCATTCTAGAACATATATATATATATATATACACACACACACACAACATTTTTCATCAATGCATGTATAGAAAGGCTACTTTTAGTTGATACTAGAGTGTGCATGTACCAAAAAAAATTGTACATGTGCAAAAACTTGCACAAATAACATAACAAGGAAGCTCAATTTTTAATTGAGTACTGGAAGTTCAAGAACATATAATACAAAGAGAATAAATTTTTGGGTAATTCAATCAAAAAAATTCCAATGGAATGCCATCTTCAATAATCCGCTCATGATCGGATTTTGACATTTTCCATTTCTTAATTTTCATTTTTTTCTTTGATTGAACCTCGATTAACTTTATTCATGCTGCACACACCAAGTGACTATATTGACAACTTATGAAATCAGGTTCATAGTCTTCAAAGAAAACAAAATCCCCACTTTGATTAGTTTGTCTGAAAAAATAACCTTTCAGTATAATAGATCCTCTTTCATATGGAAATCCGTGATCATTATAGTCTTCTAATAATTTCATTTTTTGTTCAGTGCAACTCATCAAATAATACTTCACATTTTCATCATTGTCAGTACGTGCAATTACAGCAAAAACATTTCATACACAATAAAACAAACTTAACAAAATTATATATATTCAAATTCATTTCTAGATCTTTATCATTAGAAAGCAATTCAAATGTTACCTTCTTTAACAATAGCAGAAACTCGATCACCATCAGATGATATTGTAGTCTCCTCAGATTGCATTTCTTCAAACATTGCAATGGACATTTTTCCCTTTGTATTTAGCTCTGTATGTTTCCAATCTTTTACATAGATTTTGTTTTCACAAACGTCATTGGATTTTGTGTTGTCTATGCAAACATGAAAAAAACAAGAATATTTTCTTTGATCCAATGCAAACACATTTCTTGATGTGTTTGTTTTAATTTAATCCAACTTTCGAGTCCCTTTTATTGTTTCAACATTATTTCCAATTGATTTATCTACGTATTCAATCCCAATATGCCAAAAAAACCTTTATATGGAAAATTTAAAGAAGAATGTAAATATGATATCAAAATACAATCAAAGATAGCCATTATGATAAATGTACACTATTGAAAATTAGATATCCAATAAAAATTAAATTGGATGTACCTTCGCACTTCCCTTGATCAGTTAGTCTCATGTCTTAGAGCAGTGATGCACCATTGAACAACTTCTTTCATATCCACAAGTCCGCTTGCAGATGGGTTCATTTGATATCTTTGAAGAGCGCATTTTATACATGCCCCTGCACTGTCATGATCTCCATTTCCGTGGCCAGTCTTAAATAAATTCCAACAATGTTTAATGCAGGTTTTCTTATGAAGACAACACAACCAAAAGAGTGATCGTGTAGCTTTTAATTGACATGTGCATCCGTCTGACCATATCCAATATTCATTGAATGTTATTCCATGATTTTTTAAGGAATCATAAATTTCTCCAAAAAAATGTTGTACAAAATATGTATCATGTGTACGATCGTCACTGATATAAAAATGATATTCTTTAATAATATGTTGATTTTCACTGGTGCTTTCTATATGATCGGCGTTTTGTTCAACATGTATATATAGAATAAGGATGAGCATGGATAATTGGTCAGAATGATAGTATTGACTCTGAATTTCTTTTTGTGGAACAAATGTGTAGTTTTCTGCAAAATCAATTACTGAAAAAATGGTCCCCAGTGGAAAAAATCCATGGGATTTTTTGAATTGCAAGTCTTGCCATCAAGCTCTATGGGAATGCTTGGTGTATTTTTAAATTTATACCTCATACTTTCTCAAAAATTCTATCACAAAAATTTCTTCTTCTCGTAATTCAATTCTTTTAACACTATTTTCACCTTGAATCGATGTATGGATATATTCATATCTCTTCCATTTCATTTTCATGTTAGACAATGTTTGATAATTTATATGAGTACGATAGTTGTTTTGAAATTTAGTCAAATTTCCACAATCATTATATTTTTTACCACCAACACATTTCTTTTCGTAAAATAGTTCATCGCTTTCTCTTTCACATAGAATTTGAGATATGAAATCACGGATAGTGGAAGGAGGAGGTAAATCCTTCCAAAATGTTCTACCTAAATCAAGGAATGTGTCATAATATAACTCAAATTCCACATGATAACGGAAACAACAAGTGTCACATACGGTGATAGGTTTTACATACCATGGTTTTTGTTGAAAAAAAGCACTGATTGAAACATGAATTTCACGAGTATCTTCTTTGAAATTGTTGAACAAATCTATCTGAGTGGTTTACCAGAATTTTTTTTCATGTTCTTCGTACTGATTTCGTGCTATTCTTCTTTGCATCACATGCCTTGTAGTTGGCGAAACACGCGAATTGTTCTTCCAATATTCATATATTATTTTTTTAACATTTTATCCTAGTCTTTCTTTGTATGGTTGCCTACAAATAGCTCTCCAACAAGCGAGTTCATCATTTACATCTATTTGCAACCGAAATTTCTGATGTTTGTGCAAAGTTTTTTGTGAGGTTCCTAATGCTCTTGCCATAGATTTTACCAAGTGATTCTCTTTAGTACTTGATGAAACCACTACCATATGTGTTGCTCTATGTACAATTGAAACATTTTTCTGTCTATATCTTCTAATTGAATTTATAACACTATTTATATTTTGTATCACATTTTCCTTCATTTTTTAATCTTTGGTTGATTTTCGAATACCCAATAAAGTCGTAGCTTCTTTTAATTTCCTTAATGATAGGAGACCTTTCAACATTTGGGCTTGAACTGTCATATTTTCCTTTATGAAATACTTCTAAAAAATGTGGTTAACACGATATCGTATATAATGGTCAGCTTTTTTATCTCCATATGTGTGAGTGTCAACATTTTCTAACATCTCGTTATCGACATTGATTTCATCTCTACATATTCGAATGAATAGTACATATAAGTTTACATATTCAATAAATAACTAAATTAATAAATATATGTATAATTTCAATAATACGTGCATGTGTTCAATATATATATATATATATATACCTTGTGATTCAATTTCTTCACTTGAATTTCTTTCAATATTTTCACCATCTTCAATCATTGGTTCAATATCTCTTTCACTTTCTCTTTCAAAATTTTGTATCTCATCATCAATGTTTTGAGGAATATCTCTCTCTGTTTACATTGCAAAATATTTTTCAAATTAGTTCATCAAATAAAAATTAAACTTCACATTTTACACTAGGAAAATTTTAAATATATCAAAATCATAATATTTACATTTACATACCTATTTCAACTTCTAGTTGAGGTTGATTTTCCCCTTCAATATTTGAGAGTGCTTCTATCTTTCTTTTGCGAGATTGTCTCATCTCTTCTCTACATTCCTCAGGGTCTCTTTTTCGATCATATTTTCTCGTACAATTCCTTCGATTTCCCATGATAATAGAGTATGAAGTTCAAAAAATTTCCTTCAAAAATTTAGACAAAAACTCAATTAAAAAAAACATCACAAAAGATTTAATTTAAAAAAAAAAACTCATTTTAAAAATTTTGCAAAAAATACATACTCCAATCCAAAACACTTACTTTAAAAAATTCAAGAAAAAAATGTCTTATAAAAATGAAACGAAGTTCAAAATATTTCCTTCCAAGTCCTACAAAAAAATTTCATTTAAAAAGTTACACAAAAACCCATTTTAAAAAATCATTATAAAAGATTTACTTCAACCCAAAACCAAAAAATGTCCTTTCGAAATTAAGCCCAAATCTATACCTTCAAAAATAATGAAAATCAAGCCCAAATCCATACTTAAAAAAAAATAAAACCCAAAAAACATCCCAAAAAACTGTATCACATACCTCCAAGAAATGTCCTTTGAATGTACCTCCAAGAAAAGTCTTCAAAAATGTTCTTTGAATGTACCTCCAAGAAAATTATTTAAACCCAAAACAATTCCTTGCAAAATCAGATCAAATGTACGAAAATAATGTGTCTCAAAGAGAAGTCCTTTGAATGTGCTTCCAAGAAAAGTCCTTAAACCCAAAACAATTCTTTGCAAAATCAGATCAATACTTTTGTAAAATCAGACCAAACGTGTGGAAATAATGAATGATTTCGGGGCAATTTATATTTCCGCGAAATGTTTTTTTAGAGGGGCTCGGCGGTACTTTCTAGCCGATGAAAAGTTACGTAAAAATTCGGCTGAAATTTTTAGAAATAGTTCGGCCGAACTAATTTTTTGTTTGACTTAACGGGCTGTCGAGGAAAAAAATATTTCGGCTGAGCTAAGGCGTCACCAGTTACGCAGAGCCAAGCCCTGAATATGTTTCTGCAACTTTGGACTGATTAAACTCCATGAAACATTATGAATTAATTGTCGCAACCAAGACAACCATTTTCAGAATTGAATCCACTTTCAGGAAATATATCTTTTATGGAATTTCATAAATATTTACTAATTTTAATTAATTTTGTAATAAAAAGGATGCAAACAGTTTATGAAGGTCATTGTGATTCAGTGAAATCAAAATTTTGTATATTCCAAAATACATTGTAAAAAAAATTGAAAAAATTATGGTACATTACATTGGTTTGTCATCTCTAATGGGTAGCTTTTAGATTTTTAGTTTATAACTTATATGTTAATAAATTTCTTGCGTCGCGAAACATATTCAAAATATGCAGTTTTTCATATTGGAACAGTTCAAAAAATTCTAGTAATTATGATATGCATCCATTGGCTTTTTAAATATGATGAAACCGAAGTAGACTCTGTCTAGATTGTTGTAACACATTTTGTTTCTCAAAAACACAATTTTTTGAATTATACGACATTTCATATTAACATGACTTCTTATGAATCCGTTGATTGTTAAAAAACACAAAGTCAAACAAACGCTAAGTTGACATATCAAATGTGTATTAAAAAATTCAAAAAAATATGTACTATAAAGCTAACAAAATTTCTGACAACTTTTGTTTTTATTACAAATGAAATTCTAAACAGAAAAATTGTTTTATCTTGCAGAAAGTTGAAGAACCGAAAAAAATGAAGTTTTTTCTCAAAAAAGGGCAAAAAGTGTAACCCAGCTTCACATTTTCACCCACCCCATTTCCTAAAAAATGTATCATCTAGGGTTTCAATTCCAGAAATACTACTAGTTTTCAAAGATCTAAACCATTTCCTAACATTACCCTCAAGAATCTGAACAAAAACTCTCATCCAAACATCTGCATGCTGAATATTAAAATTGTCAGAATAGGCATAAAAATCAGCAAGGTGTTCTTTGACAGGTACCTATCCCTCACCACTAAAATTAGGCATATACTTGAGATAATCTCCTGCAGGTAATGCATTCATAGGTTGAGGTAAAACTAAAGTGGCATACCTAGCTGCAACAATTGCATCCATTCGGTTAGGGGGTGTGTTTTGACCTACCATGGTATGATTTGTTGGGATTTGTGGAAAAAAAATTAGTGGATTTTGAACAACAGATGATGAAGCACCAACACTTGATGTAGAGACTGTTTGTTGGCTGGAAAAAAAGGGAGGTACAAAATTTTCTACAAAATCAAGGGACATAGTTTTCAACACTTCCTTAGGGAAAACGTTTGTGAAAAAAGTAGTAGAAGAAGAAAACATTTGTTTACTCTTTTTCTTGATTAGCTTCTTAGAATGAGGGAATGGGATTCTCAAAGGGGAATATGGGTTAGCCCTGGTTCTAGCCCTTCTAGGAGCCAAGACTTCAACAATGGAGTTTCCAGGTGTAAATAAGTTTAAAAACACAGTTGGAATTGTACACCAAAGAACTAGACTTATAACTTTGTCATTCACCCATGGATAAACTTCAATTTGCCTCCCCGGAAACAACACCAAAGATGTTAGCACAAGGATTCACTCCTTGACTGCAAAGGAGTAAGGCTTACACATCATATTTCATTTCAAAGTAAAAGGCTTTGAGTGGTGGGATGGCTTCTTAAAGAGTTTGAAATGGTTTTTACTCTTTTAGACTTTCATGCATCTAGCAAGTTATGTAAAGTATAAATTGTATAGATAAATTTGTATTATAAGGAGCTGATTATGACAGATAAAAAATGACAGATATCTGGTATTCAATATAAGAAATATGCATATCCCAAATCAATCACACAGCTACAAGCTATGCTTCATGTAAATTAAAAAACATTTAGAAAGAAGAAAACATGCATAAAGAATATCATAAATCCTTCATGAAACCTTCACTAGCATGCTCTACACAACATATAGATGATTTGTGGAAGACTAAACAATAGATAATTAACTGTTATATCCTATAATAGTTCTCTTACTCATACTTTATTATCTGTTGCAACTCATCAATCAGAAGAATAAAACAATGAGAGAAACACACCATACATTAGATAGTCCTTGAAACACAAATTCCTCCATCATGAAGTGAAAAAATTAGTTTTCTTTATTATGATAAGTCTTCAAGTCAACCAAAATCCAACACTGAAATGGAATTTACAAATGATATTTATAGAGAGAGAGGAACCAACTCCATCACTCCTAAAAATAAGGATTCGCTCTTCCTCACATTACATAGGAGTTATAGGACATTAAAGTTATATCCTATCACAATATAACTAATAGGACATATGTAGAAAAGAAGAAAAAAAACAATTTGAACTGTGTTACTGAGTATGGTGGAAACCTGCCTCCTTTTTTGCTGATTTGTCTCTCCATGATCTTGGCTATTTAAAACCCATGTGTCTTCATTAAATAAGACCTTTAAAAATTCTCAAATCCACTTATTAACCATCACTTGACACACCCATATCGTTAGGAGACCTTATCATTATTAAACAAGCTCAGAGATTCTTTTGACAGCTGTTCAAAAATCATTTAAAGAAAATGCTACCAGAACTTCCGGTAAAAGCTTGTTACTATGCAAAAACTATAATTCTACTAGAATTACCAATAACACTCTATTTCATTTTAAAAAATGCATAGAAAAATACCTGAAAAATTATGTGCAGACTTAAACATTTTGAAGATTGAGCTGTTAAAAAATATAACTAGTTAGGAAAGAATATATTTCACTAGGACTTCCTTTTATCTCTCCTTCATATGAGCTGGAACTTATGCAAGATTCTACAAATCTATTTGTTTGACAATTTCTGATTTTTACCTTGTAATTTTGGTGGTGGTATCCTTTCTAATAGTATTTTTATCTTATGAAATCTTCTAGATTTTTCTTATTTTCGAGAATCCTGTTTGCTGGTCTGGACGGGCTTTACCCTTATGTTTCTTCTTGGACCAAATAAACACTAAAATTGAAGGATTTACAGTCTATAACCCCTCAGAATACCTCTCAATATCTATAACTTCTTCCAACAAACTCGGGTTATGTAGGACTTTGTATTTTAGCTAGTGAATTTGTTGTTGGATCTTGTGTGTATTTTTCTATTGCTAGCAACTTGTTTTGCATGTTTTTTTCTGATCTTGCTGCTAATATCATACCTTTCATCCTTTAGGATCTCTTCATCTAACTTGCTAGGTTGATAGTCCTTCTGAGTCTTTTGCTAAATGTTTGCTTCCAAAACTTCCGGTAGCACCTGTTCTTTTGATTTTTCTGCAACTACAAACTTTCCTCTCCATGATTTCACATAAACCTTAGGAAAAGGATAAATATGAGTCACAATATTCATTGATTTGGGCTTTATGGTCGATTAACACTCTCCTTTATCGAAATACTCTTAAAATTTGGTTGAGGGAGCCTTTTCCTTTTTTCCTTTAGCCTTGTTGTAGTTGTTTTCCTTCTTAGTTTTTCTTTTAGTCCTTTTACCAACTAATGAAGTAGTTGGTTTCTGAAATTTTACCTTCTGCTTGGCAGGTTTAGAATTTTATTGTGAGGATGCAGATAGCTAAGCAGGAATATCCTATGTAGGTGTAGGTTGGCATGCCCTGTAAAATAGAAAGTGATCCCATGACTGGTTTCTTTTTCTGAGTTCATGAAAAACCAACACCTTAATAAGAGCATGATGATATAAGCTATACTCTGAAGTTTCTGCATGGGTTCATATCCTAGATGACATCTTAGTCAAGATTTTTAGTAGAAATAAAGCTAGGCTAAGGGTCTTCATACCTGCAATGTGAAACAAAAACCTCATGTGATAAATAAAAACAATAGTATACCTCCTCTCACAAGTACGGTATATCTTGATGAGCTTGATAGTTTCAGCCCATTTATTTTGAGATAACTGCTAGGAATTCCATTAGCCCATTTAGGGTCTCTGTATTCATCCTTGATAATTATTTTGAGGTCTCCTCGAGTGATAACTTGGATTTTAAATGATTTTTATCCTTCCTGTGGGGGGTGGAAAGCTTCAACAATGGATTCAGCTGATACCTGCAACCTGAGGCCATATATATTTTCTTCTTGCCCATCAAATGAGAGGGAAAATTCGTTAGCTACTTCTATATGAGAGCTTCCTAACCTTGAACAAAATGGATACCACCCTACCTATACAAAGAACCTCCTAACATTAGGACTAACATCAACTAAATCAACTCCTTGAGGTTCAATGGATTTTAGTTTTTCTTCTTTCTTATTCATCTTCAACAATAAAGAAGGTTGTCTTCTAGAATCTGATAAGTTTCAAGATTAGGAGACCTTACTTAACAGATGTTTCTTTATCTTCAATGTAAACTTTCTGAAATTTGGGTCTCCCTCGTCAAGATACTGACTAGAACTACTCATTCACCAATAGCTAAACTCGAAAAATAATGGTTTTCCCTTTCTTTCAAGGATTTAAAATGATATGTTGGTTCACCTTTGCATGCATGAGATTTTTTCGTAATGGGAAATATCCTAGCCCATATAACACACCTTGTGATGGTCATTATTAACTTTAGTTGGATGATTTGTTTCAGATTATCCGCTACAGGTGGCTGAAGCTGAAAGGAATTAGAGTTGGTAGTCACCTCCATCGTCTTCTTATGACGCGCCTAAAATTTTGTCAAAATTCATGCGTGATCAAACGAAATAGTCACCACATTGAATTGTAGATCCATGATTTACCTTGACACTAGATATGTACATTAACATGCGGATATAACTACTCATGCTAACAAACACCACAAACAACCATATAACCATGACTTAACTCGACATCACTCAATGTAGACCTTTCCTATCACATCACATAGCTCATGATAAAAAGGTTAAATCATCGGTTAATATTGGGAACATGTGCCTAACACAAAAGAGGATGTGTTTTTTTTTTAATTTATTTTTTTAAAATAGTGGAGGTTACTAGAATTTCCGGTAGTACTGGGTAAAGGAGAAATAGACATAGATCAGAATTAAAACAGACTCTCTGACAGGGATAAAACATACACTACTAGAACTTTCAGTAGCATTCTATATTTTTTTGAAATTTACAAATTTCTATCCTAAAAACAAAATATTTAAAGCACACTCATGACTAAGAATAGAACTATGACAGCATTGTCTCCACACGGGATATAGCTCTCACTCCAAGGCTCTAAGAATATTTTTCAGTTCTAGTGCCTTGTCATTAGGTTATAGAGTCTTATTATGAAACACACTAATATTTGTAGTGAATTTAGGCCACCATCACCCTTAGTAAAATAATTTTTTAGGAAGCGCCTATTAAATGGACCTCCAAACAATTTTTTCCCATAAATATGTTGAAAATCAAAAGTATTGTTCTGCAAAATATTGGAGATTTTGAAAGGACCATGCCATAAAGCATAACATTTGGAATGCTTACCTATGTTGTGCATCACATTTCAACACCAGATCTCCAATCTGAAAACCTTTTCTTTTAGTCCCTTATCAAAAACTTGCTTTACAACTTGCTGATATTTTATTACCAAATCATATTGTTGTTCTCACTTTTGTTGCACTTCTATGATCTAATATATTCTTATGGTCATGTATTTTGGTTCAGCTTTAGGATCTTACAGAAATTTGGCTACATGAATGACTAATTATACTGGAAAGAAAACATCAGTTCCATAAACCACTTGAAAAGGTGATGTATTAATAGTTTTTTTTATTTTCACCCTGTTAGGCCATAAATAAAATTTCAGTTTAGAGTCTTAGGCTTTCTTGTTTTTATCCAATAGATTGGAGATGATTCTTACCAAAAAAAAATTAGATTATTTAGCTAAACCATTCCCTTCTGGATAGTAAGATGTAGAGTGAGTAAGCTGAATACCATAATCTTCACATAAATTTACCAATGGTGTGGCTTTGAAAGAAGTTGCATTATCTGCTACTAGCCTTAATGGACATCCAAATATTGTTATGATTCCCTCTAGAAATTTAATGATGAATTTTTGAGTAGCATTCTTGGTAGGTATTGCTTCAATGCACTTGGTGAAGTAATCAGTTGCAACAATATTCAAACGATGTTGCCACTTGAAGGTGGATGAATTTCGCCAATGAAATTCAATCTTCATTGCTGGAAAGGTGCATAAAAAAGTATGGGCTTGAGAGGAAAATATTTCAAATGTTTATTACCAGCCAACTTCTGACATTTTTCACATGCTCTCACCTCAACACATAGATCAGAAAATAATATATGCCAAAAATAGTCAGCTCTTAGTATTTTGTATGCAATAGTTATCCAATAATGATGACCTCAACAAACATTACTATGCATATCAAACATATCCTTCTTGGACTCATCTGGGTTAATGCACCTCAATAAAAATCCTATAGGATCTTTCCAATATAAACAATTATACTTGATGCAAAATTTAATGGTTGTCAACTGCAAAGATCCCACTCTACTTTTATCAAAATTTGGAGGAGGTTTAAAATGATGCATAAAATAAATGATATCCTTATACCAGCTGCATTCAACAAGCTTCATGTCTACTTCCATGTTATCAATAGGTTTCGAAATTTTACCTTCTAGATTTTCATCCATGAAATTCAAGGCCGAAAATCTACAATTTTCTTCAAGTAGTAGTTTGGCTAATCGTTAATCTTCGATTAGTTTGGTAGGCTTTATCTCTAGATCAAATTCAAGAACTTTAGTCACCCACTTACTTATTTTTTCATAAATATCAGGCTGAACTAATATATCTCTAATAAAAAGTGAAGGTACATAGGAAATAATTTAGCATGAAAAATATAAACTCTAAAAGCTTTCAGATCTTTAACTAATGCATAAGCATGCTTTTCCAACATTTCATACTTCAATTTTGCATCTCTAAGAGATCTATTAAAAAATGTTATGGGGTCTTCCTTATTTTGTGCATATTTTTTTAATAAAACAATGATAATAGTATCTTGAGAGGAAAATGAGAATATTAAGAAATTCTTTGAGTATTTGGGGCTTACCAAGTGAGGTGCTTCAATGATAGATTTTTTGATCAGATCAAATCAATTTCTGGCTTCAAATTTCCACTTGAATTCTTTATCCTTCTTTAACATACAAGTAATTTGCTTCACCACTTTAGAAAAATTGGGAATGAGTCTTCTTAAAAAAATTATCTTACCAAAGAAAGATTGAATCTCTTTCTTTGATCTTGGAAGTGTTAAGTCATAAATTGAAATCACTCTTTTTGGGATCAATTTTCATTCCATATTTAGAAACTATGTGACACAACATATTACCTTGTTTAAGAGAAAAATGAGACTTATTTTGATTCAATGATATACCATATTTTCTACATTTAACAAATACTTGTCTCAAATGTTTAAGATTCTCTTAATATGAAGCTGAAAAAATAGTAATAGCATCCACATATATGATGAAGAATTTGTCTTTTTCTCTAGTAATACTACCAGATGTCAAATATCTTAACCATTTCCTAACATCACCCTCAATACTCTGAAAAAATAAACTCTCATCCAAACATCTTCATGCTCAATATTCAAATTGTCAGCATAGCCATAAAATCGGCAAGATGTTCTTCAGTTGTTACCTCTCCCTCACCACTAAATTTAGACATATACTTGAGATAATCTACTGCAGCTAATGAATTCATTGGTTGAGGTAAAACTAAAGGGGCATACCTGGCAGCAAAAATTGCATCCATTCGGTTAGGGGGTGGATTTCGACCTTCCATGATACGAGTTGCTAGGATTTGTGGAACAACAATTGGTGGAATTTAAACAATAGATGACGAAGCACCAACACTTGATGTAGCTCTCATCTCATTTTTTGTAAATATTTCTTCAATAAAATATATTGGTTGAAAAAATACAACAATAAATCAACTCCACCTACTCTATGCTCAAGTTAGTCCTTGAATCAGAAGGGGATCCCTTAGATGTTACGAGGATAATTTCTTGTTCATGGAAATGAAAAATATCCCTTTAAGCACATTCGCTAGGTTTACGATTCTTGAGAGGTGGTTTCTTAGGGTTTCAAATCCCTACTTAAACAAATAAATTCCTCTCTTTAGAGAGCCCAATCAAGGTTCCACCATCCAACTATCATAGATTTATCATAAACTTAAATATTTGGGAAGAATACTAAAGAAATATCAACTAACAACAATGTTTATTATGAATATATACGCTAACTAATAAGATTAGAAAGCGTGAGAAAATATTTTAACAACCGAAAAAAGTATAAAATTTTGTTATGCAAAAAGAAACAATCTAAAGGTGTGGGGGGGCCAATATCCAAAGTTTGTTTATTTTTTATACTTAATGTTTAACATAAATTTTCAAGGGAATTAAGGAGGATGATACTAAGCCAAGCCTATCTTGATGATCTACAAAATTTCAGAATATACGAAGAAAAATATTATAAAAAACTGAAGTACTCACATATGAAACTGAGTCTATCATAAGATAATGCCATAATCCTTTATTATTCTTTGAAAATATCAAGATTTATAAAAATATAAGTCTTTTGTGACATAAATCAAACCATTTTTCATTACAAATAAAAGAATATATAGGAAATTCCAGTCTTGAAGCTATTACAATATTTCAAGAATCAAAATCTAACAACGGATACTAAAAATAAATAATATCTTATTTTTTGCAAGAAAATGGAGTTAATTGAAAATAATTTGCCTCCAATTTTTGAAATTGATTCACTAACTATTGATTTAATCCCTAGAAACATGAATCAATATGTTTATAGCTTCTATAAACATATTGATTCATGTTTCTAGGGATTAAATCAATTAAGGTTGATTTAATCCCATCACAAACTATAGCTTCTATCCAATTCTTTCAAGGCTAGTGGATACATATCATGCTAGAAATCACTGCAATGATTTAATCTTTATGAGATCTCTTGATTAGTCTGTTTCTTCTTTTGCAATTTCCAAAATGTTTATAAAAATGCTCACGCTCCATCATGACATATGGGTATATATTCTTTAGAAAACCAACAAAATCTCCCAAAATATTACTAATTTTGCAAAAACATTCATGTGTCATATAATTGAGATCATCCTATAGAAATCCTATGTTGTGTATCTCTAAAATTTGTCTTCACATTCTTAGAAAATCCATATGAAATTTGTTGTCTATAAACTGCCACGAAAATTTTCCATATATTGAACATATTTGAAGTTAACAATTATAGAGATTAATACACTTCTTTATTTCTCGTCACTATCATATAATAACCATGATTGCTCGTAGTCACTTTCATGGAAAATTTTAGGGGCTAATATTCGTAAGTGGGCTAGTTTTCTATGGTTTTTCCAAAAAAACGAATAGCCAATTTCCATTTTTTCTAAAATAATTCTCACAAGTTTTATAATATAAAATTATTTTACCTTAAATATCACGAAAACTATATAGATAGTTTATATAAAAACATAATAAATTTTAATGTTTTTACAAATATTTCACCAAATATTTTGTAGTTTTCATATTAGAGACTACCAAGATTCGTTGAGGTTTCTAAACTTTCAGTGCGCCCCCCCCCCCCCCCCCCCCCGGTAGAATATTCTTTGGTAACTTTGAGTGCCTTTCCTCATCGAAATAGATATTTTGATACATAATTCTTGACATTTATATACATGAAAGATCCAAACAATAGTGACTTCACACATAGTGAAAAATTCAATATCATATTTTTCGTATGAATTCTTTTCGTGATAGAATAAAAAATATTTTTTCCATAGATTTCCTATTAGAGAAATAAAATATGCATATATATAATCATCCATAAATTTCCTTTAACTTTGAACTAATTTTTGGCAACTATGCATTCTAGGAAATAACTTTCTCAAAAATGAGATTGAAATAAAGTAACTAAACAATCCAAACTCCAAGATAAGAGTGCCACAAATTTGGCCAAGAGTTAACAATTTTTACCAAAGGATTGCACATTTACAAATGAGATGAGATATATCTTCAAACCTAAAAAAAAAATATTGACCCAATTCACAATGAGTGAAATGTGAATAGTTAGGATTATGAAAACATATGGACCACACAATGAAATGGATGAAATTGGGAGTGCTCTAAACACACACAAAACCAATAAAAATTGATACAAGTGATTATGATTGAAATTGTTTCCTCCAAGCCAATTGACACCATTATCTATCTGGCTAGTTGAAATGTTGACAATGGAAACAAGCACTGGACTAAAATAGTAACTGTAACACCCTCCTCTCACACTTACCCAAGTTCACTGGTCCACCGAGGTAAATATGTGACAGAGAGTTACTATGACATGACTCAACCTCTTGGATCGCCTTAAGTCGAATCAACAAATAAAAACCTTAATGACTTCCATCAGTTGATGTAGGATCCCCAAGGGATAAACTATCATTCTAGGTGCCCAAACCCTCAGTTAACTTTATGTTTCACTGACCTGAGATCATAGTCACATGCAAAATCTTGCATCCATACAACTGAAAGCTTCTAGTTGCATGGATAAGCCTGCAAGGGAGAGATTGTAGTCTTTTTCACCAAGTTTTGTGCCAGCGACCACAATATCCGAGGCACTTTTTCAGAGCTAGTCTCCAAAACACTACCCATAACTTAATGAAACTTTCAGAAATGATAAATGAAATAAGGACACATCCTTCCATACAAACTTAGATAATAAATTAACCTAGAAAGGCCTAACCATGACAAACATTATGTCTACAGGTCATGAATACGAACATGGGGATCTCATACTTATTTGAATAACGTCAATAAGGTATGATTCCATATTACAATAACTACATGATCATTTATTAGGTCGTACATTGATTAAACATTCATTTAGTAATTAAAAAATGATGAGAGGCATAACTAAATTTTTTCATAAAACTATGCTTATAACCATCAGATGACCAACATATTTACAATTAATAGAACAACCATTAAAATCATATAAAAATAAGCACATTTACTCATAAAACTCAACAAGAAAGATTATTATTATTCATATGAGAAATACAACAAATTTAGGGATTTCCACGTACCAGTCGACCATAGATTGGGTTGAACCAAATATTTATTTCAATTAATAGCCCCTATGCCATACAACAATCATGAATGTATGACTCACAACAAAACTAACCATGATTATTAAGCTTTGGTGCATATACTACCAAAACCGGTCAAGGATTTCTAGGCCTGAACCAAACACCTATACAACCAGGATTTGTCGTATATCCTTCCATATACCGGTCAAGAATTTCTAGGTCCAAACAAGAAACATACACTACCAAGATATATTGCAATCCCACCATTACCGGTTCAAGGATCACTAGGACCTAAACAATCATGCATGCATATAGATCTCTCCATCTAAACCATGAGGAAAATTATGATATCCACCCTCAGACTTTACCGCATATCCCACCTTTATCAGTCCAAATATTTCTAGGACTTTGGGAATTTTCCTGATACCACCTCACTCAGTTTAGAAACCATATAGAAATCCATATCAATCAATAAAAGAACCCCATCACACAATAGCTATCCAAAAATGAAAAGGAAAGTTAGAAAATCATCATCATGCCTATAAAAACCGATGGAAATGAAAACAAGAGAAAATATACACACATGCATATACCATGCATGCTAAAAATAACAAGGAAATCATACATGCAAGTAATCTTGCTATAGATTATTGATCCAAGTATTCCTTATGTGCTATTTTCCTCCCTTTGATTTCTTGTTCTTCCTTTTCCCTCCTTTCTCCAATGCTAGAGTGCTCCAAGAATGCCCTAAGTGTGCTAGAGTATGAGAAAGAGAGAGAATAGAGCGATAGATCCAAAACTAAACTGAAAAAAGGTTGTACTGACAAAAATTGTGAATTGAACCTTATAAGCCTTATTATCAATGAGGCCTGTATTTTCTTTAACTTATATTTTTTTTCTTCAATTTCCTCCTAATATGAAACTTGTGACCTTTCACCCTCCTTTTCTTCGAATTTCCTTTATTTTCATAAATCAAATGCAAAAAATGCCTCTTTTCCTTTTAATTCCTTTGCCAATTTCCTTAGTCATAATAAACCAAATGAACACCCACTAGGATGTTTTTCCTAACATTCACCATGTAATACATGTCCCATGAACTTGGTCTTATTTTTCCTTTATTAACTTCATTACATGGATTTTTATCCAAGGTTGTTACAGAACACTCCCCCTTGGGGGAACACCATCCTTGGTGTTCAATGACACCTATAATAAAAAATATTGCAGAAAACCAAACCATACTACCCATGGAGGTTTATAACTTATCTCGATGCAATGTTTACAATGAAAAATCCAGTGAAAACAAACCTCGACATGAAAATCACAACTACATGACAACCATACCATTTATTGGAGATTTATAACACAACCCAATGAATTATTTACATCATATGGATGCATATATAGACATAATTAAAACACAACACCAAAACATATACCAAAATACATCCACTCAACTAGTGAATAGTGAAGGATACATAGCACACATATTATCATCCATCTCCCATGTAGCTTCATTGGGCCCAAAGTTCTTCCACTACACTTTAACTTTCTCTATTATTCTATTCCAAGCATGAGTTGTTTCTGCCCCAAAATGAACTTATGTTCCGACTAAAATTCTCCTTCTAGGTCCACCTAAAATAAATATCAATCAATCACATGATCAAAAAATTTTACATATATTTTAAGAAATGAAAAATGGAAAACATCATGGAATTTCACTATTAGTGGTAGTGAAAGTCTGTATGTGATTGATCCAATCCTCTCAAAGATCTCGAAAGGCCTGCAATATTGAGGTGCTAGCTTGGCACATTACCCAATCCTTAAGGATCTCTTCTTTGGCTTGATGCAAAAGTACACATGTTCCCTAACCTCTAACTCCTTAAATTCCCTATGTTGATATGCATAAATTTTATTCCTGTATCGTGCTACCTTTAAATTATTCTTTATAACCTACATTTCCTATTCCATCGATTCCAACATGTTTGGTCCAATCAACACTCTATTCACTAGATCACTCCAACATATAGGAGTATTACAACTCCATCCATATAATTCCTAAAACAGACCCATCCTCATTGACACTTGATACCCATTGTTGTAACTAAACTCAACTTTTGTTAGATACTCTTCCCACTTCCACTGCTAGTGCATAACATAAATTCTCAACATGTCATCTAAAATATTGTTGACCCTCTCTTTTTATCCATCTGTCTCCATATAATAAGTTGTACTGAAGGCCAACTCTATACCCAAACCTACAAATAAATCTTTCCAGAACCAGGAAGTGAATTTGATATCTCTTTCTGAAACAATTTTCTTCAGGACACCATGCAACCTCACTATATATTTGATGAATAACTATGTTGCCTCACTAGCTAAATAAGAAGACTTTATTGGAGAAAATTGAGCTACCTTAGTCATCATTTCCACTGCAACTGTGATACAATCATATTTTCTAGATTTCATCAAAAAACCTATGATGAAATCTATGGAAATGACCTCTCATTTCCATTCGGGAATCAAAATTGGTTGTAGTAACCCACTTGTATGATTAAAAATTTCCTTTTCCTATTGACAATCCAAACATTTAGCCACAACATTTGCCACATCTTTATTCATATTCAACCAATAGTAGAAATTCTTTATCGTTGTCAATGTCTTTTGATATCTTGAATGACCTAAATATGACTTAACATGAATACCCTCAAGAAAATATTCTTGAGCTCATTGTTGTCTGATACATACATCATGTCCCTAAACCTAATCGAACCATATACACCACGATGATAGTCTACATCCTATTCATATGTACTCCTCTACTATACCCCGTGCCTAAGCTATTGGTACCTATCATCCTGTACTCCTTCCTATAATATTTGATCCTATAAATATTTCCCATAATATATGATAGTTTCAATGTGTTTTACATGTACCCTTCTACTAAAATCATCTACAAACATGTTCTCTTTACCCTTAATGTACTTGATCTCAAACTCAAACGCATTGATCATCACCAACCATATAGCTTTCCTAGAATTGAGATTCAGTTGGTCAAATAAGTATCTCAATCCACTATGACGACTCATCAAGATTAACCGTATGCCAAGAAGGTAATTCCTCCATATTTTAGAAGCATGAATGATTGATTCTAACCCACGATCATGTGTCGCATAGTTTTGCTAGTTCTCATTTATTTTTCTTGACTCATAGAATATTACATATCCTTCCTGCATCAAGACTCAACCAATTCCTCTCTTGAAAAAATATGTACACACCACACACTCTTTATCTGGTTCTGTAATATTTAGAAAAGGAGAATTTTTCAAAAATACTTCAACTACTCAAAACTATGTACACATTCCTCTGTCCATTAAAATTTCTCTCCATTACTCTACAATGATGTAATAGGATATGAAATCCATGAGAATTTTGTCATGAACATATTCTAGTATCCTGCTAACCACATAAATTACATTACCTCATCCACATTTGTAGGAGCTACCCATTCCATGATAGCTCTTATCTTCTCTAGATCTAATGTAATGCCTTCCTTCGAAACAAAATACCCTAATTAATGTACCTCTTTCTGAAATAAAATTAATTTTATAAGCTTGACATACAACTGATGTTGTCTTAGCAATCCCAATAATGTTGCTAAGTATTGGAAATTCTCTTCCACATTCTTAGAATATATCAAATTCTCATCAATCAATACAATAACAAACTTGTCCAGATAAGGAGGCAATACACTATTTATAAAATCACATAAAAATAGTTGGATCATTATTCAAACCAAAAGGAACTACAAAAACCTCTTAAATCCTGTTGTGGCTCCTTTGCATTTACTTTTGAAATATTTTTCAAAACAACAAAAAATCATATATGTTAGAAATTGTAAAATTTTGTATGTCAAAGAAGAATTTTGATTTATATGTTGGTACATTAACATTTCATGATGAGATGTGAAGGTAGGTCGAAGGATTGGATAACTAGAATAAAGTTGAGGAGGGTTTTAACATTATGGAGAAAGATGGAGTTGCATGAGTTCATTGAATGAACTATCGTAGGGAGTAATATGGAGTTGTAGAGAAGCGACACTGGAAGAAACAGAGAAACTGATTTAGGCAGAAAACCTTTAGAAGTCTCCCAAAGGAGGAAATCTGATGACGAGGATTGAATTGTATAATTAAAGTGAGATATGGATGGAGAATGTTGCATCACAAATTTAAGTTTGAAAAGTTGTCAAGTGGACACGTGTCGGCATAGTGCGATTTCGCATCGGTGATTATTTAGTTTATGCATTAAGGACTTCGCAAGTTAAACAAAATAACTTTTGATGTGGTATGAAGAGAAACTTGCGATGTGATAAATGGAGGAGCCACATGTTGGCACAACGATTCAGCGCATATCGCACATCGACATTTTTAGAGTTTAGCATTAAGACTTCACAAGGTAAATTATTTTGGTTGCGATGAGACAAATGGGAGATAGATGTGTGAGACAATAAAACGACACCTTTGTTTTGGGGAGCATATAAACATGGAGTTTAAATCGCAAACACAACGACTTCACACATCGGCATTATTATTGTTTACCATTTAAGCTATTTGTTATAGTTGTCGGCATGCGATGTCGAATAAGTTGTGAAGTTTGATTGCTTCTGATTGGTCAGGCCGTGTGTGGGCCCATAAACCACAGGTCTGGAGGGTTTGTATAAATTTGTAGCTGTGTATGTGAAAATGTAATGCAAAGGGACGACTAATGTTTAGAAAAACGAACAATATTTCCAGTTTTTATTTGTTTTCTCTGTATGATTGCATAAGTAATCCTAATAGTTTAGGTAGTCAAATATTTTCAAGAATTTTAGCAGTTATGAGCTAATTTGATGTATTTAAGTAGATAGAAATAAAGAAAAAGGGTTCCAAGTTTTTGACCTTTGGATGACTATTAATTTGGTACTGAATTTTCTGATAAATTAATTCAAGGAAGTCAAGTTTCCTGCACCCATTGATGTTCATATTTCTTTCAAGTTTTTCTCTATGTTTATTCCTCTTTGAATGAAGTGAAGTAATGTAGCATTCAGTCTCTTAATTACATCTGTGAGTAAGAGTTAAATCACCTTAATTTGCGCTCATTCACTTCATCTCTTCTCTTTTCACAAACTCCTGATGAAAGTTTAAAGTAATAGATTATGTTTTCACAACATATTATTTCCAGTTTCCTCTCTCTCCATGATTTCCCCTTAAACTTAAAAGTGATAGATTATGTTTCTCAGAATATCATTTTGAGTTTCTCTTACAGTTATTCTTTTCATTTCATTCAAGTATTGGCAGTTTATGGAATTGTGAAGGCTTTCATTATATCATATTATTGAGGGTATTAAGTAATTAAATTCCAAAGCAGTTAAACAGAGGCCATTTTATATCGTAATTGTGAAATACATTTATAAAATGTCCTAAGAACTAATTCCTTACAACAACCAAGGGATTGTTTCTTGTGATACAACATTTTCTGACGCCATTGCTGGGGACAAAGAAACAAAGTATATTTTTCGTTCAGTTTTTTATATTATTTCCTCTGGTTGTTCAGTGAGGAGGAAATATTGGGTTGTGTTTTTTATTTTCAAAATTATGGCTTTCAAAAGGCCTCACATGAGTTCAAATACCTCACAGCAGATAGTCCCTACTTTTCCAGACCTAGAAAGATACGTTTCTAAAAAGGCTCAAAAACCTGAAATTCCTTCAATATGTGATCCTAAATTGTCTCCTCTTGAGATTATTTCTCATAACCCTTTGTTTGAAGATATTACCGAGGAAGTCTCTTTCTGGGAACAAGATTCTCATTCCACACCCATTCATTTTCAAGAACCTAAGTTAGAAGAAAATTCTTTCAAGTATGTTTCTTTTACCTTCACTCAAGCTCAACCAAATCTACTTGTTGGTTCTTCTGCCATTGTTCATCAACCCACTCCCATATTTGTTTTTCCTCCACCCTCATTCAATTTCAGAGTAGGTTCATCAACCTCAAATACCCAAGGAACAATTAACCAAGGTGTAAATATGGCAGCACCAACCTTTTTGTTGAACATATATGCTCCACTAAATCTTGTGCAACAAATGAATTCCATGCCTCCAGAATACCTAAAATAAGTTCCTCATTTTGACTGGAGAAGATGAATTAACTTCAAAACAACATTTACCCTTATTTTTCACTTTTTATAAGAATTTAAATGTAGAACATATTGATGTTTTGATGAGACTATTTGTGCAGTCTCTAGATAGAGAGGCTAGAAAATGGTTCAAAGGTTTACCAAATGGTTCAATAAGTAACTTGGAAGAGTTGGAAAATCAATTCACTCAGAGATTGGGAGAAAATAGAGATCATGGTTACTCATTGACATATTTTAATGCAATTAAAATAGGTCCTAATGAAAGTATTTATGAGCTTGTAAAAAAATTCCACAAATTGTACAATAGTTTACCCATAGAGATGAAGCCCCCCCTACAGGAGAAAAGGTAATTTTTGCTAGGGCTTTTGAAGCTGATTTTAGCTTTACATTAAGAGAGAGAAGAGCCCCTACTATTAGGCAGATACAAACATATCCTCTGATATCAAAGCTAATATGACTGTAGCTGGAAAAGTGAAACAGAAAAAACCAGTGCAAGACAAGAAGAAAGCAAAAGAAGAATCATCACAAGATCTAAGAATTGAAGATATAATAAAGGTGATGAAACATCTAACCAATGATCTCGCCAAGATGGAATTGGAAAATAAAAACTCACAAAGAAAATTACAACAAAACGGAGGGGGGTTTAACCCTCAATTCAGAATACATCCCCTACTAATTTTGCAGAGGGAAAGAAGAGATAAAGACAAGATTCAAGCACTGTTATATATAGAAGCAGTACCCGCAGAGACGACAAAATATGACCAAAGGGAGGTCGAGGATCATGTATATGCTATGTATGAAATAGAAGAGGATGAAGAGGAATATTGTGAGGGAGAATATGTTGAAGTTGAAGTATCTTTTGATCAAGATGAAATGGATGAATACTGTTGAAAATTCATAGATTTCATGAAAACTAAGTTACATAAAAAGTATAATTTAAGGTCTATAAAGAGATATAGAGTGTAGGATAATGAAGGTGAACAACAAGATTTTGTGCATCCTACAATGGTGACTTCATGAAAAAAGGATCTTGTGAAACAGGTCAATAAGGGGAAACAACTTGTAAATTCACTGAATAGAAAAAATGTGCAGGATGTTAAATCTTCCCAGAAAAAATCAGTTGACACTAATATTTTGGAGAAATTTGTTCTTGTACCCGAATAAGCGGCTAATTCTAGAAAGAGTGAAGAAGAACATGAAATTTTTTTTAAGCAAACTCATGCTTTGTGTCTGGAAAAAGAGTTGGAGAAGGTTAAAATATAGGTACCTCTTCTAGAAATAGCTAAAATACCATCTTACAAGAAAGAAATTTTAGAATTTATTAATCTCACATAGCTGGAAGATATAAGTGACACGGTGAACTTACAATAAGAAAATCCACTGGTCACCCTTGGTCCTTATGTAGAACAAGTATATCCTTCTATTTTACCCTTCTATATTTCTCTGTTGCTTCATGATTTTACTCTACATAATTTCATGATTGACTCAGGAGCATTCTATAATCTCATGCCATTGTTTGTTATGAAGGAACTTAACTTATACATTACCAAACCTTATAGGGATCTCTATTCATTTGATTCCAAAAGGATGAAATGTGTTGGGTTAATTAAATATGTACAATTTTCGTTGGCACAAATCCCAACAAAGAATATAGTCATGGATGTAGTGGTTGCTGACATCCTAGCCAGGTTTGGAATGCTTCTGTCAAGATCTTGGGGAGGAAATTTGGGAGCTGTACTAAAATTCTATTTCACTTATGTTGTCATTCCGGTTTTTAATGGGTAAGAAAGGAGATTGTATAGGGAAACAAGGTTTGTGAAGACTACCTCCAAGAAAGATGTAGGAAATTCCCCCATTTATAGTCAAGAAATAGAAGATCTTTCTTGTTTCATGCTGCATGAAGTTGAAAAATTTACTGAAGACATAGGGAAGGCTCTCCCTTCAGTAGTTGTAAATAATTAGCTATACTCAAGGAAGATTTGGAAGTACTACTTTGATGGTGCCTACTCCAAGGAGGGAAAATGTGTTGGATTCTTGTTGATATCACCAAAAGGTAACCTCGTGCCTTTCTCTTTTAAACTAGAATTTTATTCAAAAAACAATGTGGTTGAGTATGAGGCCTTAATCTCAAGCCTTCAAGTTTCTAAACAGTTTGGATTTCAATGTATTTCAATTTTTTGTGACTCTGAATTGATAATAAGGCAGATTAAATATCATTGTCAAACCAAGCATCCGAGGTTGAGATCATATAGGAATGAAGTTTGGGATCTGATAGAAAACTAATTTGAAGGCTTCAATATTCAGTATATTATGAGGGAGGAGAATAGATTGGCTAATTCTTTAGCAGCTGCAGCTAGCACCTTCAAACCTCCAATAAATCCAAGGTTAAGTTATGAAATTGAAATTTGACATAGACCTTCTATACCTGACAATGTGAAACATTGGTAGGTGTTTTATGATGATGAATAGATAAATCAGTTCCTGACCATGATTGGAAACTTTGAAGATGTTGAGATAGACCAAGAGGAAGAACAAACAGAGCATAAATCATAAATAAGAAACATTAAGTAGTCAATAGGTGAACATAATATTATCCAATTGAAAGATAATGTGCTCCCCAAAGGGTTGGTACCCCTTGAAAGATTATTTGATGCTAATGATGTTGTAGTTTATTCAAAGAAAACACATAAAGAAGAAGAGGTGGAATATTGTAATTTTGTAAGTCAACACGAACCCAAAATAGTGAAATTGTTCAAAGGTGTTCCCAAAAACAACAAAGAAAAATACCTTGATGTTTTTAAGAAATATATGGATGTGTTTTCCTGGTCATATGAAGACCTGAAAAAATATGACAAAATAATAATTCATCATAATATGGCATTGAAGGAAGGACTCAAACCACGCAGACAGAAGCTCAAACAGATCAATCCATTGTTGTTAGCTCCAATCGAAAAAGAAGTGAAGAAACGGTCGCAGGTGAAAATTATAGTCCCTCTCAGATATTCGGATTAGGCTTCTAATCTGGTCTCTATGAGTTAGAAGAATATAGAGATAATACTGTGTGTAGACTTCAGGAACTTGAACCAAGCATCTCTAAAAGATAACTATCCTTTTCCAAAAATGGATTATGTATTATAGAAGGTGACATGAGCTCACAGGTTGTCTATGGTTGACAGATTTTCTCGGTATAATCAGGTAGCAGTAGAAAAAGAAGATTAGAAGAAGACTTATTTAATTATGCCCTGGGGCACCTTCATGTACGCAAGGATGCAATTTGTCCTTACAAACATAGGTTCAACATTTCAGAGGGCCATGGGCATGGCCTTCATTGTTGACAATTTTGTAGTTATATAATTGGATGATGTAACTGTTTTCTCAACGTCAGATGATGAACACTTGAAGCATTTGCAAAAAAAAAAAAAATCAAAAGTGCAGAAAGTTTGATCTATAATTAAATCCCAAGAAATATTTATTTGCCTTAGAAGAAGGTAAATTATTGGGTCACATAGTTTCTAAAAAAGGAGTAAATATTGACCCATCAAGGGTGGAAGCCATTCAGACTATTGATTTACCCAGAAGCAAGAAAGATATCTAGAGATTCCTGGGAGAAATAAACTTTCTGAGGAGATTTGTGCCCAATTACGTTGAGATTGTGAGAAGCAAAACATATATGTTGAAGAAAAATGTAGAAGTGAAATGGGAAAAGGGAGCAAGAGAAGCATTTGCTAGAATAAAGGAAGCACTTTAGGAAACTCTAGTTCTGATTAGTCCAGACTATCAAAAGGACTTTCAAGTATTCTCATTTGCATTCCCCACTACTATTGTTGTTGTGTTGTTGTAGAAATATGAGGATAGTAAGGAGCATCCAGTCATATTTTTCAGCAAATTTCTCAGATATGCTAAGCTCAAATACAATATTCTTTTGTCAAAGCATTGAAAGCCTTTAGGACTTATGTGTTACAGTCCCAAATAAGTACTTACGTTCCTAATTATTCTCTGAAAGACGTGCTGATCCAAAGCGATGTTGAAGGAAAAAGGGGGAAGTGGATAGAAAAAACCCAATAGTATGATTTCGACATCAAACCCATGAAGCTGGTCAAAGGATAGGGGTTAGCAAAGTTGTTGACAGCAACAAATTTTCAAGCCTTAGGAATCAATCTGTTGGCACTAGTCAATGGAGCTATTAATGAAGAAGGTCAAAACAAGTCCAAAACAAGTATTCAATACAGTTTTTTGTGTTCTAATTGGGATAAAGGTATTGTGCATTACCTATGTTTCTTTTCCTATCCAATTTCACTAAATAGAACAAAATACAAATCTCTCAAGACCACATGGAAAAGACCCATTGGAATTTTTTTTTGAGGAACCCCTTATAAAAATACCCCAGACATCTGTTTCTAGCGGAGGTTACTAAAGGAGGTTGGTGGGCGAAGTTATTTCGTACAGTGGGCTTATCATCCTAAAATGCACCAGTGCGTTCAACATGAGAAAGCATCAGTGCACCCAAAACATTGGAACACTAGACACCGTGCGCTCCGTACACATCCGCTTGGTGCCTTTCCTTTTTGTAGTGCACCGGGCCTTTACAACAAATCTGCACCGGTGCCTCATAAAAAGAGCACAAAAAAAAAAATCGTCCGATGCAGAATGAAGAAAACACACCAGTGCTCCAATAAAACCCACACCCCAGAATGGGGTTAAATAAGAAACATTTATGGCCAAAAAAATGCACAAAACATTAGCACATGGGACACCGTGCACTCCGTACACACTCGCCTCGTGTGTTTTATTACTGTAGCACCTCGGTGCTTGACACAGAATCTGCATCGGTCCCTCATAAAAAGCCCATGAAAACAGAAACTGCCCAGAGCGGAATGACGAAAAAACACTGAGGCACCCATAAACCCGGGGCACCAAAACAGGATTAAATGAAAAAAAATACAGCCAAAAAACTGAACAATGCATTAGCACACCAGACACCGTGCATTCTATAAACACCTGCCCGATGCATTTTATTACTCTAGTGCCTTAGTGCATTACAGAGAATCAGCACTGGTGCATCATAAAAAGCGTGCGAAAACAAAAACCGCCCGACGCGGAATGACAAAAATGCACTGGTGCATCCATAAAATCCTGTGCATCAGAAGGGGGTTAAATAAAAAACAAGTAGGGCCAAAAAACCGGACAAAACATTGCCACACCAGACACTTCGTGCTCCGCACACACCCTTCTGGTGTGTTGTATTACTGTTGTGCACCGGTGCTTTACAGAACGTTTGCACCAGTGCCTCATAAAAAGCACGCAAAAATAGAAATTTATCGATGCGGAATGAAGAAAACACACCGATGTGCCTAGAAAATCCCGCGCACCAGAACAGGGTTAAATAAAAAAAAATTACGGCAAAAAAATTTCATTTTTCACTTTTGTCAGTGCTACAGAGCTTTCAAGAACTAGTGCAATTTATCCTTGTCTGAAACACCCTGACATCGGTGCTCCCATTGCACTCATTGCACGCATTGTATTTGTGCATTGCCCACCAATCTCCAGCTTGAATTTTGTAAAATGATGGAGAAATTGTGTTTTGCAAATTCTATATCCAATATGCCTCCTCGATGAGAAAATATACATGTATTTTTCTTATTTTTCCATAATTAAACCTTCTATCGGATTATAATTTCAAATAACCTTAAAATTAACCATTTAAAAGGAAAAAATTATATTTGTGGCATGGTGCGCTCGATCCGTTCGGCTCTCACCAGTTGGCGGTGCTTTCTGTAAATTTACAGGACGCACCGCCGCCAGTGCTAATGGTATCCGCACTAGTTCCAGAGTGATACCGATAAGTGCACCATGTTATTTCAAAAAATTGCAATGCGGTCATTTACCCGGCTGCACTATTGACAATGTGGAATAGAGGCAACATGGTGTATTGACTAAATGTTCCGCCCTGGTGCTAGTAATTTTATCAACGCATTGTGTTGTTGCTATTCCACATTGTCAATGGTGCAGCCTAGTAAAATAGTGCTTAAGGTATCCACATCAGTTTCGAGGTGGTACCGAAAGCACACCATGTTATTTTATTTTATTTTTAAAAGTGCAGTGCGGTGTGTTATCCGGCCGCACCGTAAACATAGTTGAATAGTTGCAATGTGGTGCGTTGACTAAAATTTCATCCCTACGACAACTATTTTTGTCATCGCACGACTTTCTGTATTTCACCTAGGTCAATGGTGCAGCCTTATAAAAGTCACACTGTTCACTGTGTCATGATGGCAGGAGGTCGGTCCAATGACTTAACAATACGCCCCGGGGCGTAGAGTTTCGTCAATGCACCACCCTACTAACACCGTATAGAGTCAACGGTGTGTTATAAATTCTTCTGGAGCAACATCATTGGGGCGCTTAATATTATTAGGTGCACCAAGGCCGGTGCCCTCCATAGAAAGGCGCACCGGTACCGGTGCGTGACTGTGTTTTTAGCGCACCGACTGTTTTTTTTTTTTTTTCAAATAGTGTAATTTAATAAAAAAAGTGTGTTTAATATGTCAATCATTCAGATACGTGAAAGGAGAAAAGAGGGGGAACGACAAAAACAACAGGAAGAGCAGTATAACTTGGTTCGCTTGTGGGAGGCAGGAGAGAGGGAGAGAGATGTGTACCCTCTCCCTATTATAACAACTATGCAGGGGCTCCTAAGGGAGGTAGGCCTCCTCAAGTTCTATGAGGAGGCTACTTCCCTAAAGGGCCATAATTTGTTTTTGAGACATGTTATCCTAAGGTGGAATGGCTAGCAACATGCTTTCTCAATTGGTATCAACCAGTGGTACATGCCCACTGAGGAGAGTATATACTTCATTATAGGTCTATCGAGGAGAGGGTTGGATTTTCCCTCATTCCCAGAGGTTCCAGTTGGCTATGCAGTAGGGATTCAGTTAGTTTACTCACAGAGATACATTGGAGAAAATGTATTGTCTCCTGCAGAGTTTCAGGTTGCTGGTGGTCAGTTACGTATTGCTACATTTTGTAGGGAGGAGGTGCAGTGTCTCTCACTTATCATTTTGACCATTTCGTAGAACACCAGTGAAGGGAAACACATTAGATGTCTACTTCTATATTATGTTGATTCTTTAGTACAGGAGCCATGACTTTTCAGGTGGTTTGCCATTTTTTTGTGACAGTTCTCTACAGCCTTAGATAGACGTCATGCTCATGCACAAGGGAGCGTGAAATTCCCTTTTGCTTCAGAGTTTTTTTATTTTATTTTTTGAGAGGCTTCCAAAGACTTGGCTGAATTTTCTTCGGCAGCCTTGTAGGATGACATTTGAGACACGTATGCACATGTGGGGTCAGATGATGCCCAAGAGGGTTGAAACTGATTTTTTCACGATGATATCGTAGGATGCACTGGAGTTGCTAGCCAGTGTTGATGAGCATCCATTTGTTATGGTCCCTTGTCCTTACACGGATTTGGATTGGCAAGGGTGTGCCAATGTCATCTTCACAGCTGATGAGCTGCCAGATGATAGAGGTAATATTATTGTTTTATATATTTAAAGTTATTCTAGCATGTTCTTTAACTTGTTTTTATTAAATTGTGTAATGAAATTGTCTAATTATTTTTGTGTACTTGTATATATTTTGCAGACATTGGCTCTTTTAATGGCAAGGAGATGCCGGCACCAGTACCACATGATCTAGGTGTGGATCTAGCTGATGATGATCAGGGCATGGCAAATGCCAAGGATCATCAGGAGGCTGGTGCTAGGTGCGGTCGACATGATGCTAGATACCAGATAGAGTTGGGCGTCCAACTCTATGCATTGATTATTGAGGTAGGCATCAGGCTCGCTCATTACAGAGACATATAGGTTGATGATAGGCTATTACAGATGTGGAGAGGCATGTCGCATGACATGTACAACCTGATGCGGCATGTCGTAGGAGTTATGACATATTTTATGCGACTGACGAGGATTTTTGAACATTATAGGCGTGTTTGTGATATAGCATGTGATGGATAGTCCACGAGCAGCGACTCTTCATCTCATGATCGTTCACCTTGTGCCACATGAGATGAGCATGAGCCTCCACTATCATCCAATAGAAATCATCATGGAGATGAGGCTAGACCATCGGCCATGTCTAGTCAGCAACCTTTAGCATCCATCAATACTCATGATCATGAGCAGGCTGGACCATCGACCGTCAAGGCTGCAATGTTTTACTACCACTAGCTGATCCATGAAATTTATATTATAGTTGTATATTTTTAACATTATTCAGTTATATATATATATATAGTCCATGTATTTTATGTTCACGTTGCAGTTGTACTTAATTTTAATGTTGGTGATCATCATGATGTGTATATTGTTAGGTCATGTTAGATATGTGCATTTAATGTGTATGTGATGATAGCATGAGTTATTTGACATGAGATGTATATTGTATGTTTGTGTTGTGATGAATATGTTAATATATAATGTTAATTGTGTTTTTTTAGATGATCATGATCAGCTGATGTTAGCGATTTTGAATGTGTTTTTTAGTCAAATATGATGTTTGTATGATGGTTATCATGAACATGATGTTTATTAATTAATTTAATACTAAATGATCATGATATTGTAAAATTGTAATATTTGTAATTCTAATTGTATGTAAAATTCTAAAATTGTAATTGTAATGGTATATATGTAAATTTGTAATGGTAATTGTAATTTTTAATTTGTAAAATTGTAATTGTATATATGTAAAATTCTAAAATTGTAGTTGTTATTGTAATTGTACGTGAAATTGTAAAGTTATAATTTTAATTGTAATTGTAATTCAAATTCTAATTGTTTGTAAAATATTTGTAAAATTTTAATTGTATTACTGTGAATTGATTGTAATTGTATGTAAAATTCTAAAATTGTAATTGTAATTGTATGTGAAATTGTAAAATTGTAATTGTAATTCTAATTCTAATTCTAATTTTAATTGTAATTGTATGTAAAATATTTGTAAAATTTTAATTGTATTAATGTGAAATGAATTTATTAAAATTTTTAAATTTGTAAATTTGTAAATTTAAATAATTGTAAAATAATAAATCTAGAATAATATGATTTATTGTAACATAATAAACTTTAGAAAATAATGCAAGTAAATTCATGTACTTTAGAATTATCATTATTTTATGATGATCTTAGATACAAAAATAAAAATAAAAAATTATACAATATGCCATTATTTTTGAAATCCACATAATTGAAAATAATTATCAAGTGAATTATTGATTTTAACATTAACACAATGCAAATTACCAATTAATTCAAAATACATATTATAATGTTTTGAAACCCCATCTTAAAACGTATATGATGAAATAACACATGTACCATATCACTCTAGGTTCTGATGATCACCCTTGTTACCTTCCAGCTCACATGACATGATAACACTATTGTTCTCAAAAATATGTTTTGATCTCAGGTCATGTGTCAATACAAACCACCAATCCTTATCCAACACATCTGGGTAAAAAAAACACCTAGTTGCAGTGTATAGGGAAAGCATAGGGCTCCTTAGGTTCATCCCACATATTTCTATAGTTGATACATATCAGCCTACTATCACAATCTTCCTTTACATTATTCTGATCAAAGGTATCCCACCACTTGCACCTAAAAATAAGACATTGGAAAGAAGAGAAATCCACTTCAATGATCTCTTGTATCTTTCCGGCATCACCTAACGTCCCTCGTACTAGGTTTTGATCACGGTGGCTAGATCGACTAGATTGATCAAACTCGACTTCCACTCCACATTCTTGTGTGATGTTTCCAACATTGGAATTTTTTGTGTGAAAATGGTGTCCATATGGCCACATAGATGGGAACAAAAGCACCTATTATAAAAAAGTTAAAAAAAAATCATAGTGTTATGTGCCTTATAATAACCCAATAGTTAAAATATGAAATGTAGATGTCTTAATATAAGTTTCAAAATTACATATAAATTAAAAGGATTATTACAAAGTTGATGCACCCAATCCCTACGTTTAGCGCATCCTCTTCAGCATGCAGGTAACGACCGGTAGCACCGTAATTCTCTCTGACTTGGTCAGCAACCGAACTGTTGGGGAATATTTTTGGCATATTGTCTTTTAAATGATCATATAAGGCACACTTCTACCATTCAACCATCTCAATTCTTTCCTTTCACTATCCCATTTCATCCTCTTTTGTTCATACACTGCGACCCATGGTTGTGTCTCTTCATAATTGTAAAGAATGAATTTATTGATTCCTTCAATTTTTGCATTCGCTGATGAAATCAAAACAATATTATATAGAACTTAGAGATCAAAATATACATTATATCGAATTTCAACATGAATATTAATTACTTTTTGTAAATTTCAAAAATTATAAGTCACTTACTCTTTATCAAGCGCTTTTTTCCACTCCTTTGGAGCAATTCCCCTTCTCGTTTATCTTCATTGCTTTCATCATCCCAAATCACTGCACCTGGTATGTTTTCGATCTTCTTGATGTACTCACTGGCATAATAGAAAGACTCATACAATATGTACCCCTTTGCCATAGACCCCTCAGGTTTTCCCCTTTGTCGAACAAAACCTTTCAATTTCTTCATGTACCTCTATAAGAAGAACATCCAACGACAGGAAACCAACCCAACTAATTCAACCTCATCTACTAGGTGGATTAGAAGATGAACCTGTAAGTACATAAAATCGTTGGCAGTTACTTCTCAAACATACAAACAATATCAACTATCTCTTGATGCCACAGTGGAATGCTAGCCACATGAATCTGCTTTGACGTGATCCAAAGTAAAAATGCAGATAATTTAGATATGGCACATCCTAAGTATTGAGGGAATTCATGTTTCACACACCCACACATGAAAAAAGGATAATAACACTACAAAGCTATAAACAAGTGCAATAATATACACAATTAGTTATGTTTTATGATCCCCGCATGGGATAAAATTTATTAATATAACAAATAATAAAATCATGCTTTTAACATTATACGTACTCTTAGAATATTCAAATCATCATGCGATTTCAACACCGAAAAATGGCCATCCATGGTGAAGTAGCACCATAGTGAAGACCCATATGAATTTGGCACCCTCACATCCATTATAACTTCCTTTGCCAAAGATATATCATATTTTTTTTAAATCCATGGGACATCACCTTCTTTTAAAACCCATGAATTAGAGGGATTAGCACCTGTCTCTAATCCTGTAATTTCTAATCATCTTGGCCAATGTTTCTTTTTAGTTTTTCAGTAATAATATCTTTCCTAACAGCCAATGTGTTACTTTGTTTCGATGATATGTGCCTCCATAAAGAATATGAAACATTTTTAAATATATGCACGGGATCTAATAAGTGAGAAATATTAAGATTCTCCCAATATGGGAGGTCATAAAAGATAGATTTCATTTTCATCCCAATGGGAAATTTCTCAACATAGGTGTCGAAGAAATCTGGATCATCGAACATAGGCTCCCCATTTGAATCGAACGTTTCTATGAACTCCTTCTCCTTCTATCTCTCATATGCTCTAAGCCATTCAGCTGGTGTCATTATTGGAGGCCTTTGGGTTCTCTCTCATTTGCCATTGAAAGTGGATGATGCTATTTTGTAAGGGTGTTTTTCTGGTAGGAATACCCTGGAGCAATCATACATAAGCTTTCATAAGTCCTTGGACCATCTAGCTTTTAGAGAAGGTCCACAAAATTTACATCCAAAATACCCTTTTGTTACAAGACCTCCAAGTTTATATTTGTATACATTAATTAATATGTGTGGCACATTAAAGAATATCATGAAGAACATAAAAAATATTACAATGAATTAAATAACTAATATGTGAAAGAATACTGGTACGTATATAAACAAATCAATAAATTAAACATGTAATTTACCAAAGAAAACTCCTAAGCCTGGATAATCATGTGTCATGTAAGAACATATTCCATACAACGTAAAACTCCTCTCTACTGCGATGGGTATTGATACATCATATACATTTATCCCATCCCACAATTCCTTCGATTCATCTAGCAGTGGTTGTAAGTAGAAATCCATATTCTTCACTTGTTTTCTACCAGGGACTATGAGAGCCAACATAAGATGTTCATTCTTCACGGACAACCATGGGTGGATATTGTTATTGATCACTACTACAGGCCAAACAAAATATTTGGTGTTCTGGAAGGAATATGGGTTGACACCATCCATGGTTGTTTTGAGTCATAGACTTCGTACTTCATCCTTGAATTCTTCAAGCCATGTATCCTCTATATGCTTCATGGCTATTGAATCAGTTGGGATTCGCATAACTCCCAAATCACTTCTATGTGAGGCATGCCATCCCTACAACATAGCTAATTCTTTGCAACGAAAGAGCCTTTGAATCCTTGGGATTATAGGAATTTTCCTCAATATCTTAAAAGGACGACCAGTACGTGATTTACCCTTCATTTTTTATTTATCATACATGTCATGCCCACATTTCGGACACATCACTTTGTCTGCATATTCTCCTCTATATAGAATACAATCATTTGGACATGCATAATATGATATGTACTCAACACAAAACATTTTCAACAGTTTTTATTATAGGTCAATTTTGGCACCATTCCCAATGACCTGGTTAACTGGGCATCATCTCTAGGACTGATGATCAAGGGTCTATCATTCCCTATCATTTCAGGTGCTACATGCCCTAAGACAAGAAACAAGACAAATCAAGTAATACTTTCATCAAGAAAACGTTTTCATGGTTTGAAGCTTATTATATAGCATATGAGAGCTCACCAACGCAGTCTCTAAGGGGCCTAAGTACATTGCATATGTAGGTAGCCCCATGTAAGGCTGCTCTTTAAAGAAATTTCCAAAATTCATAGGTGCGTTGGTCACTTTGGGAGCGCAATTCTCATTGTTCTAGAATCTTCACTTGGCCAGTACCTTCTAGAAGAGTTCACGTGTGTTAAGCTTCGGATCCAAGTGTCCATTTGAAATCTACACGAATGGAAACATTTCTTGCCCATTTTTGGAAATTTATTGATTGCAAAAAAACCTACAGTTCATCTATAAATTGAACACAAATCTAAGTGTTTGAAAAGGAATAATTTGAGTAGAGAAATGCTGGAAGATTTTCAATTAAGAGCTATATTTGTGATGCTGCTGCTGGAGATACTTATACTATGATGAGGCTTGGGAACGATGCTGGAAGGTCACTTCAAATCAGTTAGTAGGTTGTAACCTCTTCTTCTATCATCAATAAAGAGTACTTCTTATTTTTCCCTACATGCATCTATATTGACTTTGATTTTCCATATTGTAAGATCTTGGTTGATGTATGTGGTTTATGCTTTACTGATTTAGCTAACTAGCTTGATTAGATATCTAAATTATTGCATCTTCTATTGTTTCAGTGTTCTTTCTTGCAG
Source organism: Pinus albicaulis (assembly GCA_034641835.2). NCBI lineage: Eukaryota > Viridiplantae > Streptophyta > Pinopsida > Pinales > Pinaceae > Pinus > Pinus albicaulis. The sequence continues at coordinate 600,472,496 of CM076579.1, read as the reverse complement.
GAAGCATTAAGCTCACAAATCACTTGAATTTGAAGCTGCAACAGAAGCCACATAATCAGCCATTTCGAAGCGACTCAACAAGTAAGCCTCCAATCCTCTTTGTGTATCTGTTCGGAGTTAGGAGAAATAATCGTATAGTCTTTCGCATATTTTTCTAGACTATCACCTGTCTAGGGAAGCGTGATTTAACCGTAGATTACAATTCTGGCCCAACAAATTAGCGACTCTACTGGGGATAATTTCTCTTAGTTCTAGGTGTTTTAGCCTCTGAATTGCTTTGTTTATCCACCTAGTAGCTGTTACACATAAATATTAAACTTTTTTAGAGCCTACTTTGAAAAGAGAGTGAGTTAAACAGTAGCATTTTTTTTGTTTACTGTGCCCAACACACCCTTAGACTGGACACAGTGCTTTCCATAACACTGTCTCCCTTCCTAGCCTGTGTTGCAGAGCACTGTCTCCCCTTGGAGACTGCGTTGAATCCTGAAAGTGAACAAATTACCTTGAATTTGACTTTGCAACTTGCTTCAGTTTTGTTTATTGCTGTGTTCTGAAAAGTTTGATGTTCAATTGACCAGTGAATCTATATATTTCTTCCTCCTTTGGCTGAAAATTTATTCAATGTTTGTTTAGAAAAAAATTTATTTATCATTGACAAGCTGATTTCAAAGTATCTTTTATGGTCGCATGAAGAATAATTTTCTTTCGAAATAGGAAATTGTCGTAAAATCCTCATTTCCTTGATAGGAGAAACTGTTGTTGAAATCCTCGTTTTTCCTTCAAAAGAGAAATTGTTGCTTGTATTTTTCATTTCTCGAAAGTAAAAGGCATTTGAATTATTGATCTAGTGCACCTAGTTTCTTTTTTGCATTCCTAACATTAAGGAAACTAAAAATAAAAACTTGCATTTGCATGTAGGATTGGGTGTGTTTTGCAAAAGGAACATTAGGAAATCTACATTTAGTTTTTTATTCATTGATTTTGTTTTCGTTCATTGATTTGTTTGCTCATGAACTATTTTCTCTCTTCCCTTAGTAGCTAGGTTCTTCATTGAAAAATATGAAAGTGAATTTTTTTCATCATTATTAGCTTGCATTTTAGGAATTTCATATACATCATCGCGGTGAACCTGAAAGGAAAATCGTTAAGCAAGATCAACATAAAATAAATATTAATTTACTTAACAATGCATTGGAAACATAACGATAACATTAGAAGGTCTAGGATAGAGACGTGTTCTGGTGTCGTAAAACATAACAACTGTTGTTAACTTGTCTGTGATACATTCTGAGTGTGATAACTCACTCCACATACGTAAGTATATCGTAGATTGTCCATGTACTTTCAGGTATGTGGGGCGGTGTTATAGTATGATAAGTATAAAGGGATGCTCTCACTGTGCGATTTCGCATCAGACAACACTAATACGGACATAGGCCTCCAAGTACATTAAGGTATATTTGGGAGGACAACGTTTAGGTGTTATCCATCCATAGTGAGCCGAGTTGGCCGCCTTGAAATTGTGATACACTGAACACAACATTCAGGGAGAATACCTGCCTGTACCTCTTGGTTCGCCAGGAGGTATTTTGCAGTTCATAGTTTCTTGGTAAACCCTTTTGCCTAGCATTACCCTCTTTTTTTTTTTTTTTTTGGTTAAAATAAATCAGTACCTCTGGAAACATTTTGGAAGAAAAAATCCTTCCCCCATCGTTCGCGTAGACATCGCTGTATTGAAACCAGTACTATCGGTACCTTTGGTGAAGCATCATCTTCCCATATACCAGAGTTGGCACACGTTGTTTCTACAAATCCTAGTTTGTCTATTTTTGTCGAGACAGAGTCCTCACAGCTACCTGTGGCCACGATCCATCCAATCTGTGAGACCATACCTCCAAAACCCTACGTTTTTCAACTAGAAGTTGATCTGAATCCCATTGTGCTCTAGGGGGTAGCTGTTATTGGTAAAAATGGACATCATCCCCTTATATTTCTGTTTCTATATTCCCTAAGTGGAGAAAATCTTGATCCCAAAATCGAACAACCGGAAGTTGTTCCTGTATTGGTCAATCCAAAATATATTGTAGCCTTTGAGTCTCCCATATCACGTAGTAAACCACCTAAAATATAATTCATGCCAAATGGCGAAGTTCTTCCACCTGGTTTAATTTGATTGAAGAAATATCACAAGATGAGACACCTTTAACTCCAACTCATTTTCGGTAGGAGCTTTACCTGTACGAGTGTTTTCCTCAATCACCTTCCTCTGCCTTTGTTGATATTTTTTAACTTCGAGTTTCCATAGATTCTATAGGGTATACATTGGGTCATTTGACCATGGGTGAGATAACATCCCAGACTGAACCATCTTTTTCAGCTGCAACAATATCTTTTGTTGCTTCATTTTCGATGTTTTTTCCATTGACTTCACCCATGTCATCATCTGAAATCCTATCTGGTTCCTCTCCTTGGTGGCTAGTGATACCACATATGTTACCCTCAGACATTCCTAAATTCAATGAAAACCCTGGAGAAGACCCGTCAACGCATGTTATAACTTATCATTTGTGGTATTCATCAAACTCCTTAAATTATGACTCCATTAGACTACATCTTTTCTAGCACACACTCACTAGTCCTACTGCATAATGAGGATGGTTCTTTTTCTATGTCAACCTTGTTAAGAATTGAAACAGATTTATGAGGATGGTTCTTTTTCTGTGTCAACCTCATTAAAAAATGAAATAGAGTTATGAGGATGGCTCTTTTTCTGTGTCAACCTTGTTAAAAAATGAAACATATTTATGAAGATAGTTATTTTCTCTTGCGTCAACCTCGTTAAAAAATGAAACAAGTACCTATCAAGGTAGTTTTTTTTCTTGTGTCCAGCTAGTTAAAAAATGAAACAAGTGCCTATGAGCATAGTTCCTTTTCTTATGTCAAGCTCACTAAAAAATGAAACAAGGTTCCATGAGCATAGTTCTTTTCATGTGTCAAGCTCTTTAAAAAATGAAACAAATCCTCTCCACATGAACCTTCATTCCATCCAGCTATCAGTAACCAGTAATCTACTAAGGTGAATGAAATGAAGCTTGGGGGGCACCTTCTCTTGCAGGGGGAATTCGACATGTGCTCCTGCAGGGGGCATTCAAAACATTCTCACCTATTGCATGCAATCGACCATTGAAGTTCAGGGGGGGAATCAGGTTCAGAGCTCTAGAATACAAATGGTAAGTATGGAATGGTAAAAATGAATAGTGAAACTACTTTTAAATAGTCATTTAATTATTTTCAAGTTAAATTTATTGCTATGAATATAGTTTTATTATGTTTTTATCATGAAACAGGTATTTTTAATCCATTTGATGTTGTTCTGAATAGGAAATACAACTGATGAATAGATTAGTTATGCAGATTTATTTTAAACAATTATTTGACCATAAAGCATACTTTTTCTCCTTATTTTTCAAGATTTGTTAAAAACGAAAAAGGATTTGAAGCGCACTTTTATCTCTTTTTTGAGCTTCGATAATAGCGAAAAAGAATCCCTGAAGTCTTCTTTCAGCTCTTTTCATATTTCGATAATTTGAAAAGATTGCCGAGCACTTGTCCTTTCGAGATCGTTAAAGTAAATGAATAGATATCTACTCAGTGTGAATAAATATCGATATGGATTATTTACGAAAAAGGAATACCTTGGTTAAACATGACCAAAGAGGTTCTCTCAAATATTATTTTACACTTCTTCGGATGTGAGTGACAAATTTATGAAAAAGTACTTACGGAGTTTTCTTTCGTCCTCTTTTTCAGACTCTCTAAATATGAAAAAGGACTAGGCTATCACTGTCGTTAAGCTCGTTAAAACATAAAATAGTGACGGGCTTGTCGATCATGGCAAGAATTGAGTTTCATTCATCGCTAGACTAAATAGTGATACTTTATTCGCCCGAAGGGCTGAATTATAGATCAAGTAAATGTTATCCTCCTCAATCTTGTTAAAAAATAAAGAGGTACTGGTCGAAAAGTGACTAGGGAAAATTTGGGAAAAGTAAGCAAAGTTTCGTTTTGGTAGCAAGTCGCTCTTGAACATGACACTCCTTTCACTCCATGTCCGTGACTATTTGGGTTGTGTAATCATCTTGAAGGTTCATTCACACCTATGGTTATCCATACCTTCACTTCAGTTTTGGGTCAATGCTGCCAACTCATCACAGTGTTGCCAATATGTTCAAGAGAAGTCATCCATTGATTAAAAACTTATCCATCTACAATACTCATAAACCTTCATTTTCATTGCCGTCATCCCTGAAAATTGCTATATCAAGTCATACCCTTGTCTCCGAAATCAATAACTCCAAGTTTTGCAATAAGGTGACTTCTTGTCTATGACATATCAATATCCAGGAAGTTCACTTAGAAAAAATAGATTCCAGTACCATGAGGCTTGTTACAGCATCGACGGGATCCTCGCTTCTAGGCCTTTGACTGAAATATTTTGTTTGGCGTTCGACATCAAATCATCTATTCACGCCTTATGTATTGTAGTACCTTGAGGGCCATTGAAATTAATGGTGGTTCTCTCATGTTTGTTAACAACTCACATCATTGGCTGGTGATCAAATTATGTCTTTCCATGTTCGACTACAAATCATATATTCGCATGGCTAGACTTGTACCCGAATGATCGAGTGAACGAGATAAGAAGTCCCCAGATCTAGTTTCATCCATCCGGGCTATGATTTCAATATTGTTGTAAACATCATATGTATGGTGATGTTACATACAGATTTTCATCTAAACATGGGCCTATATCTATAGGCATGTCTGCATCTGGGCAACATTCCAATGAAGATGACTTTCTAAACTATGTACATGTTATTAGATTTTTTTATGTGCTGAATATGGGAATGCCTACCCTAAGAAATTATGATCAAAAGAGGATATATCATGATGTAATGTATTGTAATATTGATGCAGGTGACCATTTTTCTTTGTTTCCAGACTCATCACAGTGTAGAGAATCTCAATCAAATGTTCCTATTATTTGGATCTCATCCTTTAGGGGGCAATTGTTATAGGTCAATTTGGGCACCATTCCCAATGACTTGGTTAACTAGGCATCATCTCCAAGACCAATGATCAAGGGTGTATCATTCCCTATCATTTAATTTTCTACATGCCCTAAGACAAGAAACAAGACAAATCAAGCAAGACTTTCATCAAGAAAAGGTTTCCATGGTTTGAAGCTTATTATATAGCATATGAGATCTCACCAACACGGGCTCTAAGGGGCCTAATTATGTTTCATATGCAGGTAGCCCCATGTAAGGCTGCTTTGCAAAGCACTTCCCGACATTCACAAGTGCGTTGGTCACATTGGGAGTGAAATTCTCATTGTTCTAGAATCTCCACTTGGCCAGTGCCTTCTAGAATAGTTCACATCTGTCAAGCTTCGGATCCAAGTGTCCATTTGACATCTACATGAATGGAAACATCTCTTGCCTATTTTTGGAAAGATATTGATTGCAAAACAACCTACAGTTCATCTATAAATTGAACATAGATCTAAGTGTTTGAAAAGGAAGAATTTGAGTAGAGAAATGCTGGAAGATTTTCAATTTAGAGCTAGATTTTTGAAGCTATTGCTGGAGATATTTATACTGTGATGAGGCTTGGGAATGATGTTGGAAGGTCACTTCAAATCAGTCACTAGGTTGTAACCTCTCCTTCTATCATCAATAAGGAGTACTTCTTATTTTTCCCTACATGCATCTGTATTGACTTTGATTTTCGATATTGTAAGATCTTGGTTGATGTATGTGGTTTATTATTTACTAAGTTAGCTAGCTAGCTTGAATAGATATCTACATTATTGCATCTTCTACTATTTCAGTTTTCTTTCTTGCAGGAAGCATTCAACTCACAAACCACTTTAATTTGAAGCTGAAACAAAAGCGACAGAAGGAGCCATTTGGAAGCGACTGAACAAGTAAGCTTCCAATCCTCTTTGTGTATCTGTTCTGAGTTAGGATAACTAGTCGTATATTCGTTCACATGTTTTTCTAGACTAGCACCTATCTAGGGAAGCGTGATTTATTCATAGCTTACAATTCTGGCCCAACAAATTATTTGCCTCTTCGCAGCTACCAGGTAAGACATTATCACTCGGAAGAACCTTATCTTTGAATAACCTGTAGTTAGTGATCATGGAAAAATATATTAATAAATGTACATTAGTGTCGATAGAATTATTAACTTTCATAAAATTTACCATTTGTAATGTTCATTGGAGTGCACTGATTATATTGAAAATTTATATAAGGGAGTACTTTATGGTAAAATACCTCAAAATTTCTGAGAAACATGCATTCAACAAGCCATACTTTGATTTCAAGTTGTACAGTAACATCATTGTACCCAACTGGGTAGACTTTGACTGATCGCTAGGTCCAAAGAGAGGGGTGGTGGAAGAAAATTTAAGGCTTTCGAAAAAGGTGTCAGTGATATGAGCATCATACCCTAGCGGATCATCGTTTTGGAATGCATCTAACAACATTGTCTCCATGGAAGTTGTATCCCTTAAGTAATCATCCATACCAACCTCTATTTTATTTTCTCCATTGCTAGCTTGTGAAGAACTACTATTACTATAGTCATTCCTAATTGGTGAATCTAGACGTAGCGGGAATTGAATCGGTGGTTGATTCAACCATTCTTGGTATTTTTTTATGCCCTTTCTTCTCCCTCTTTTTGTAATTTAAGAATTAGGGCTTTTAAATTTAGATTTATAGGGTTTGTATATTTGTATGACATCCAACCCATGGGACGACTTGCACATTTGGATTCCAATCCATGTTGGCCCTTATGCGAATTAAAAAAAAATATTTTTTTTTCCTTGGTGCGCCCTGCTTAACATAGTGCACAAGTGCGCTCTGTTATACCAATGCACCGCGAAAGTACAGTGATAAAAAATAAAAATAAAAAATGTATTTTTATCAGTGCGCCATATGTAACATATGGCACTGGTGCACTATTTCATTATGGTGCACTGTGAACGTGCTGTTTCACAAAAAAAAAACCATTTTAGAAATAAACCCTACATTCTTTTTGTTTCTGCCCTCCCTTCTCCCTCTTTCTGTGATTTAAAAATTAGGTTTTTTCAATTTATATTTATAGGGTTTGTATTTCTAAATATAAGCCTAAGAAATACAACCCACGGGATGACCTACATAGTCGGATCCTAATCCATGTCGGCCCTTGCGTAAAGTAAATAAAAATAAAAATTCGGTGCGCCCTGTGTACCTGAGCGCACCAGTTCTATTATCCCAACACACCGCACAACTACTGTGATTAAAAATAAAAATAAAAAACAAAATATTTGCTCTCAATGTGTCATTTTTAAAATATGCAGTCAGTGCTATATTTCATTATGGCGCACTGCAAACGTTTTGTTTTGAAAAAAAAATACTTTCAAAAAATACAAGCCTTATATTCCTTTTGTTTCTACCCTTTCTTCTTTGTCTTTCCTTGATTTTAGAATTAGGGCTTTTCAATTTAGATTTATAGGGTTTTTATTGCTAAATATAGACCTAACACATCCAACCAACAGAATGATTAGCATAGTCGGATCCCAATCCATGTCAGCCATTGCATGAATTTAAAATATATATATATATATATATATATATATATATTGTATGGTTGCGGTTGGAATAACCTAGTGCACCAGTACTCTATATTGTACAAGCGCACCACATAAGTAATGTGTTAAAAACATAATAAATTTTTTTTTCTATCGGTGCGCCATATGTAAAATATGACACTGGTTTATGTTAAAAAAGCTAACAATGGACGAATTTTATTATTTTATCATGGTTAACCAGTGCTGTGATTGACATGTAATGCACCGGTGCTCCTTGTTGACATAGAGCACCGTACGGTCTATTATACTATTTGTGCGGTGCGTTTCTAAGACACCCATGCACCGGCATCAGTGCGTACACCATGAATGGCGCACCAGTTTCTTGAGATTTTTTTTTTACTTGAAAATTTGATAATTTATTTATAAATATATTAATTAATGATATGGTACAAGTTTGAAATTGATAAATAAATGACTGACAATAGATCAAGTAACAAAAATACTGATAACACATCAAGAAAAGCAAAAAAGTCAAGTTCTTTGTAAATTCCTTACAAAAAATATTATTTTTGAACTATATGTAAGTTTAACTAATATGTATTGTTTATTATGTATCATGCAGAGCCACAAAATGATGAAGCTCGATAAAGTTATTTCTAATCTAGGACCAGAAGAGCATAAAAGCTTGATTGAAAATTTTCAAAAGGATGAATCAGGTGAATGAAAAAATACTATCGATCCAATATGAGTTTCTTTTTTTAGTTTTCATTAATAATATAATTAAAATTATTAGATAAAATGTGTCAAAAAATCTATTAGTTCACATCTATTTAATGTTTTATGGGGACCAACAACTCAAAAAAGGAATTTTGTTCTAAGAAAATTAAAAAAATAGAACATGCAAAGGAAAATGAATTGCTTGTTAGCTCATATCGAGTGGTGTTGGAGGTTAATGAAAGGGGGAAAATTTTTTAAAAAAGTTTGAGGGATCTAGTTGAATGAATGTATAGACGTTCTTTCCACTTACAATAAAAAAACCAATCCAATGATTCCAAGAACCAAATTTTATCTAAACTACAGGAAGAGTTTCTAGAGAATTGGTCAATGAGAAATGTCAGACTTTTAATAGCAAAAACGTACAACAACAAAAAAGAAGGAATGAAAAAGTAATATTCCTTTAAATGTTTGTCTAGAATTATATATAAAGATCACTTTTTTTATACTTACTTTTCATTTATCAATATAAAAATTAAATAGTTTATTGTAATGTTACATTTTCAGGAAGATTATGAAAGTCTCAAAAGATGAACGAGCTAATATCAGAACTATGCCAGTAGGAATGTCCAAAAAGGTGTACAAGGAGATGGTCAATGAAATGGAAAAAATTGCATCGCGAGAGGAGCCATCTCAACAACTTGTAATATGTAATCATTGAATTTTTTGATCATTAGGTACAATAAATAAAAAATTTACATTAATTTTTTTTTTTATAGAAAAGAAAAGAAAATGGAACCCATTCAGCAATAAAACAGGACGACAAGGAAGAAAAGGATTGATATCTAAGTTTGTGAGTAATTGTTACTTCCTTATAACAACTTAAGTAAATTTCATTTTTGTATTTTTTAAGTTGTTTTACAAAAATCATCATTGAATGTCTTCAAATAGGTGCTAACATACAAAGAAGAACCATCAGAGGAATTTATTGAAATTGGGTTAAATATGGGTCGTGAGTATATGTTGGCATATCAGAACTTAATTGTGGAATTTGTAAGAATCTATCGATCTTGTTTTACTTAGCTCCTTCTATAATTAATAGAAAAAACAAATGTTTTATATTAAATATATGATTTGTTATGGGGTATAAAACTTGCATGAAACAAAGTATGGAACTACGCCAATAGATCAAACCTTGAAAGATGGCATGTTACATGGTTTGTATAGTTTATGAGTCAATTTTTGCATTGGTATGTCATTTATTTTTTATTTACATTGATGTATATTATTTAATATTGCAATTTTCATTATTCTCACCAATATATATACACTCATTACAGTTTATTTTTATGTTTGTAGAGGGAAGGTAAAGAAGAAGAAAACAACCAACACCGTGAACAAAACATTCTTGAAAATAACCCAAGTCATGGAAGTAGCTCTAGCAGTGACAACAGTTAAAGTGAAGAATGATGATCTGTATGTTTTGATATCAAAGCTAGCCATTGTATTTTTTGAAATGTGTCTATGAAATCACACATTTTATTTAATGTAATGGAAATAGTGTCCCAATTGAAAGATAAAGGGATACCAATAACTGTCCCATTTTTTATGACAAAGAATTACATATATATATATATATATATATATATATATATATATATATATATATATATATATATATAATAAAATATGTTTTGATTTATTCTATTGCATTCTCCATTGTTGCTATTGCGTTCTTCATTGTCGTTCTCAAATGCACTAATAAAAATTTAAATCATATGAATATTGTTATAAGATATATATGTGTTGACTTTTGATGAATAATGAAATTTAAAAAACCGCAATAATTAAGATATGATATAACAAATTAATCCAAACATCACATTGAAATGCATTAATAAAATTTAATTAATATGAATATTGTTATAAGATGTGTCGACTTTTGATGAATAATGAATTTAAAACAATCACAATAATTGCACTGTCATAGGTAGATGTTTCTAAAAAATAAAAAATGAAAACCGGTGTCTGTATTCTTGCACCGGTGCATTTGTATTCTTAAGCGCACTGGTGCACTTTTATGACCTATGGGGACTGCACAAATACCAAAACCAATTAAAAATATCGAGGCGTTTATGAAGTACGGTGTGTCAGTGCGTTTATGTCTATATATGCACTGGTGCAGTTTTACGACCTATGGGCACTGCACGAATACCGATACCAATTATAAATCTCGGTGCATTTGTGTGATACTATGCACCGGGGAATTGTTTGTCTCTATACACACCAGTGCATTTGTACGACCTATAGGCACCGCATAAATACTGATACCAATTATAAATCCCAGTGCATTTGCGTGATACTGTGCACCGGGGCGTTTAAGTGTCTATACGCACTCATGCATTTGTATGACCTATGGGGACCGCACGAATACCGATACCAATTATAAATCTTTGTTCATTTGTGTGATACTGTGCATTGGTTTGTTTCTATAAGTCTATGCACTGGTGCGTTGATACGACCTATGGGCACCGCTCAAATCCCAAGATCAATTAGAACAGCCTCATGCATTGTATCACCAACACTATGCCCATTTCTATTTTATACCTTAACAGCTCGGTGCATTCTCGTTCGACCACCCTGGGGCTCTGGCTATAGGTAGGCACTGGTGCATTAAATCCTGATTAGCGCACCAATGAAAAAAACATCCGTAATTACCTCCGGTCGCCCATTTTTTTTTAGTTGTGTTGAATTTCTGTTAAAAGTTCCACCAAAACATCCGTAACCATAAATGGATGTTGTAGAAATTGTGTTTTTGACAATTTTGGCCAATTTTATAACACTAAAAACGTCCTTTAAAACCTCCACTAGAGGGTCTTTTCCTTGTAGTGAAAGCTGAATTCTCAGTCATAGGTTATCATAGAAGCAAAGTTATACTCGAAAGATCATGCTGATATTTTTTTGTTATGTTGGACTGAAGGAGAATCTATTGAAGTCACCAAACAATATCATGAAAGTCTGTGTGGAGGAAATTATAGATGGAAGATCATAGCTCATAAAATTATCAAGTCAAGATTCTATTTTCCAACCCTGTTTGTAGATGTTTATACATTGGTCAGAGGTTGTCAAAAGTGTCAGTTGTTTGCTAAAAAGAGAAAACTTGCTATGTTACCTCTCATTCCAGTATTTATTGAAGAACCTTTCAGGAAATGGGGATTGGATTTTATTGGAGAGATCAATCAACCATCAGGTGGACAGTTCAAGTGGATTCTCGTTGCCACTAATTAATTTACAAAATGGGTTGAAGCAATACCCTCTAAGAAGGCGAATGACCAAGTAGTGATGAATTTTCTAGAGGAAAAAAATTTCAACAAATTCTGATGTCCAGTCAAAATTGTGACTAATAATGCTCATTGATGCATCCTCACGAAGCGCCGAGGTGTATTCAACTCTGCTCAGGTGAGAAGAGTAGAGTTGAAAAGTTGTTAAGTGGACACGTGTCCGCATAGTGCGATTTCGCATCGGCGATTATTTAGTCTATGCATTAAGGACTTTGCAAGTTAAACAAAATAACTTGCGATGCACTAAAGGGAGGAGCCATGTGTTGGCACAATGATTCAGCGCATATCGCACATCAGCAAGTTTAGAGTTTAGTATTAAGTCTTCGCAAGGTAAATTATTTTGGTTGCGATGTGACAAACGAGAGATAGTGGTATGAGACAATACATTGGGACCATTGGATTGGGGCATAGATAAATGGTGGAGGTTAAATAAAAAACATAGGGGTTTCACACATTGACATTATTATTGTTTACTATTTAAACTATTTGTTATAGTTGTTGACGTGAGATATCGAATAAGTTGAGAAGTGTGATTGCTTCGAATTGGTCAGGTTGTGTGTGGGCCCGTAAACCATAGCTCTGTGGTGTTTGTATAAAGTTGTAGCCATGTATGCAATAAGGTAATGTGAAGGGGTAGCCAATGAATAAAGGGGCATAGGCAGAGTCAGGCAGAAGAATGCATAGTGGCACTATGGGAAGCACGATAGCTGGGTCAAATCGGGCACCAAGGCGTCATTACAGAACTATGTACTTGTTGCATCATAACCAGAAATGAAACCTCAGCACTTCGTGAGGACGCATCAGCTACATCATATTCATCAAAATGAATAATATTTCCAGTTTTTATTTGTTTTCTCTGTATGAGTGCATAAGTAACCTTAAAATTTTAAGTAGTCTATTAGTTTCAAGAATTTCATCAGTTATGAACTATTTTGATGTATTTAAGTAGATAGAAATAAAGAAAAAGGGTTCTGAGATTTGGACCTCTAGATGACTGTTAATTTGGTACTAAATTTTTTGAGAAATTAATGAAAGAAGATCAAGTTTCCTGCACTTGTTGATGTTGATATGTCTTTCCAGTTTTCCTCTGTGTTTATTCCTCTTTGAATGAAGTGAAGTAATGTAGTAGCTGGTCTCTTAGTTACATCTGTGAGTAAGGGTTAAATCACCTTAATTTGTTCTCCTTCACATCATCTCTTCTCTTTTCACAAACTCCTGATGAAACTTTAAAGTGATAGATTATGTGCTAACAACATATTATTTCGAGTTTCCTCTCTCTACATGATTTCCTATGAAACTCAAAAGTGATAGATTTTGTTTCTGAGCATATCATTTTGAGTTTCTCTTATAGTTATCCTTTTCATTTAATTCAATTATCAACAGTTTATGGCATTTTGAAGGCTTTTATTATATCATATTACTAAGGGTATTAATTAATTAAATTCCAAAGGTGTTAAACAAACGACATTTGATATCGTAATTGTGGCATACATTTATAAAATGTCTTAAGCACTGATTCCTTACAATAGCCAACGGATTGTTTCTTGAGATACAACAAATCCCATACATGGTTTGGAAAGTAGTCTTGTAAATGTCCTCTTCTTTGATGCGTACCTAGTGGTATCTTGATCTCAAATCAATATTCGAGAACAATTATTCTCCCTTATTCAAACAAATAATCAATCCTCGACAACAGATACATGTTCTTAGTCATCACCTTGTTAAAATATTTGTAATCAATGCAAAATATGAGAGTAATATCCTTATTTTTTATAAACAATACCGGTGCACCCCAAGGTGACACACTTGGCCTATTGTACCGTTTTTCAAGAATTTTATTGAACTGTAACTTCAATTCCACTAACACTAGGGTGCTTATCATGTAAGGTGACTTTCATGTTGGTGTTGCCCCTAGTATCAACTCAATAGAAAATTCCACTTCCCTGTGAGGAAGAAACTTTGAAATCTCTACGGGAAATACATCCTGAAATTTCTACAAAATCGGGTATCTGCTAAATACCTCCGCATACTACACATCCTTAGCATTATAACTATAAATATGCACTGCAAATAACACACCCCCTTTCTTCTAATTGTGCTTGTCCTACATAGTTGTGACCATTTTCACGTAGTCTTCTTTGTGCCTTCTTCTTACCTTGTAATATTATATGTTCTCCATTATCATCCAAGAACTTAATAACATTCTCATAAAAATCCACCAAGGAAAATTTTAGGGGATAATATTCACAAGTGGGCTAATTTTACATGGTTTTTCTAAAAAAGCATTCGTTAATCTCGATTTTATACAAAAATGATTTGCGAAAATTTTACAGTATAAAATTATTTTACCTTAAAAATCACAAACATTATATATAAAATCATTATGAAATGGAATAATTTTACTAATAAATAAATAAAAATTTTAAATTTTTCATGTAAGGGACTAGTGAGATTCACTAATTTTTTTAAACTTCAAGAAAATTTTCCATCATTAAAATTTTCCTTGAAATCCACCTTCGTCTTGTGAAGGTACAACCAATCCATACCCATAATCATATGTGTTATCCCAACCTAAGTAAATTCAAAATGCTTTGATGTAGGCATACCATTCAACTCAAATGCACAAGATCTTAACTAATGATGAATGTTTTTCTTAGTACATGTAGCCAACTACATTAACCAATATTTTACATGTACTTATTTATTCAAAACAAGATTATCCACCATCTTAGTATTAACATAACTATAATTAGATCCAGGGTTAATAAAAATTAAAAAAACTTCATCACAAAGCATACCATCCATCTCAATAATATATTTTTGGTAATACACCTGCCTATTATCCAATGTTTCATAGATCAAATGAATTATCTACACAACATACCCAATTTTTTGTGCTTCCTGTGCACTGTAGATGTGAGGCCTACCACCCTGGTTCTATGGACAAACCTTCTTGGAATTATCCTTGACACATGTCCAACACTACATCTTTCCCTTACCATCACTTCTATTTTTTCACCCTCCAGGCTCTAACCCATGTCCCTTTCCAACCACATTAAACTTCTCCTAAGGAACAACATTTTCTTTTTCACATTCATCGTGAGGCCTTTTTTGCTTCAGTTTCCATTTACCTTTATTATTGTCTTTCCCTTTCCAAACTTGTTGATACTTTTTCTTATGCTTTGATTCCTCATAACCATGCTTCAACTTCCCAATGAATTCTTCAAGTGAGTAAGGCTCATAATACTCAATCTGATCTCTAAATTCTAAAGGTAGTCTAGTAAAAAATATCTGAACTTTGGCCTTCTTATCCTTAAGATATGACACATACCTCAATAACTCCAATAACTTAGTCGTGCACTCCTCATTTTTCATCTATACCATCTTTATCTCCTCAAACTTATTGGCCTTACTATCATAGTACCTCTATGACAAATACTTCTTCCTGAAATGTCTCGTGAATTCATGCCAACTCAACTACTATGTCTCGATGTCTCTAATGTGCTTCACACCTTCCCACCATCTGTCTACTTTCACTTTGAGGGTGAAAATAACTATTCTTGCCTTCATGTTCTCTATATAGTCATGCAGCCCAAATAAATTCTTCATCCCAAGTAACCATGCCTCTACATCTGTTGTATCCTTCAACTCTCCATCAAATGTACCATGTCTCTACATCTCTTGGATCCTTCAAATCTCCATCTAATATAGGTGGCCTACATTTCTTGAACTCACATCGAAAATATCCCATGGAATTCCTCCTATAAGGATCATAACGATGATGATCATGACACCTTTTTGAACTAGAACTAGAGCAGGACCTGTATACATCACATCTCCTATCCAGCATATCCAAGAACATGTCATCTTTTATTGTGTCATATTTTTCAAACATGTGCCCAACATCAAACCTATTACCATTCCCCATTAAGCCTTTCCTCATGATCGTAACTAATCCATGTTTTTCCATGTATGTGAAAATCTAAAAAGGTATTAAGGATGATTGCTTTAGCTTCTTCTTGTTTCTCCTATGCCTTGAAAATATTCTTCTGCAACTGAATGATCCTTTCATTACCTTGTTTTCAACTCCTTATTTCTTCCTTCAAATTTTTAAATGTATCTGGTATGTGACGAGAATTATCATCACCATGCTACTCATCCTATCTATACGGATTATCGAGAAATATAATCCACCATTCTATTATTCATCTTTTCCTTCTACCTCCTACACAAATTTATTTTTAGATAAACTACGTATAAGAAAAATCAACATGCCTCATTGATGTCTGGGGGAGGCTATCTCATCTGCAAAATAAGTCAATATTAGCATAATACGTGTATAATCATAATCACGTCAACCCACCAACATCATGAATGACAACACTAACTGCATACCATGACCTTGTACATGAAAATCATAACCATAACACTACGTGCATAATCATCCATATAGTAACTGACATGCATAGAAGTGACAAGAATTCATGAAAAACTCATCCTAGCGAAAACATCATCAACTTCTACATGACAAGACAATGATAACAATGACCACAACCATGCTTAATTAACAAGAACATGTGTAACCTTCATGCATGCATGAAAAAAAATTCTACCCATTGAGTCCAAGAGCTAAACCATGCTCTGATAACAGCATGTTCTATTAGGTATCACCCAAAGAGAATTGAAACCCTCTCTGATACCGCTATGTAACACCCTCCTCCCACACTTACACAAGTACACCAGTCCATCATGCTAAATACATGAAAAAAGGGTTACTATGATAGGACTCAACCTTGTATATCACCTTAAGGAAGTTTGATTGACAAAAAAAAAACCTTAATGATCGCGAGGTGCTATAGGACCCCCGAGGGCTAAACCACCCTTCCAATTTCCTAAACCAGGAACTAACTTTTATCTTTTACTGACCTGAACTCCCAGTCGCATTTGCAAGCCTACATCCATGTGGCTAAAATCCTCCACTATCATGTCTATCCTTGAAGGGGATCGAATGTAGTATTTTTCACCCAGTTTTGTCCAGCAATCGCGAGATCTTAGGAACTTTTCCAAGTCTAATCTCCATACCAGTGCCCAGAGCTTAATTAAACTTTCAAAAATGATAAATGACACAAGGAAAAAGGATTACATAAAAACTTAGAAAATAAATTGACCTAGCAAGTCCTACCCATGAAAAAAATTCCATCAAACAACATGAACATGAAATCTACAGGCCATAAATAAATATCCAAACATAGGGATCTCATACTTATATGAATATCGTGAATAATGTTTGATGCTAGCTTACAATAGTTGCATCATCATCTATTAGGTGATACATTAATTAACCATTCATTTACTAATAAAAAAATGATGAGATCCATAACTAAAGTGTATCATAAAACCATGCTTATAACTAATATATGACCAACATATTAATAATGAACAGAAAAACCATTAAAATCACATAATAAGAAGCACATTTTCTCATAAAACTGGAGAGGAAAGTTTTTAATTATTCATATATAAAATTCAACCAAGCCAGGGACTTCCACATACCACTTCACCATAGATTGGGCTGAACCAAATATTTCTTTCACCCAATCGTCCTCGTGCCATATTCCAAGCATGAATGTGGGACCCAAAAAAAAATCGACCATGCTTCTAAGTATTTACTGCATATCATTGTAGGTTTTAACCCTGTACAATTTTTTCTGCAAACAAACTCTTAAAACAGAAAATAAACAATAACGAGAGCGTAAAACATAAAACAAATATACATAGATATTTTCCCCTTGATCCAAAAAGTGGGACTACTAGCTTGATTTTTCATTATATTCCTTTGAATGTTATAATACATATATATACATGTTGAAGAATGCATAATCCCCAATCCATTAACCCTGGATTAGAACATAACCGTAGTTCCCTTGACCGGATCCTCCCACCGAATATGGGGTCCAAAAAAAAATTCCTGGGGTGTTGTCCCGGACCTGGTGGACCTATTCATGGAAAGAATATAACACACACCCAACATTCTTGCACTTGTTTCTTTCTTTCCACAAGGGGCCACATGAGAGCTTAGTCATTGGTCCAACACTGCAACACCCATTGTTTCTCTACAACAAGAGAACTTCTTAGTGCTCATAAACTTCATCAATGCATTTGCAACATTCTTAAAAGTGCCCACCTTTAGCAACAACACCTTTTTGTCCTCAACCATATCTCTCACAAAGTGATACTGAACATCAATGTGCTTTTACTTTAAATGATAAGAAGGGTTCTTAGCTAAGATAATTTCACTTTCCCTATCACCATCTATCCTTATAGATTGTTGCACCAACCCCATACTTGAACACAATCTATGGAATCAAACTGCTTCCTTGCTTACATGAGTGGTTGCCATGTATTATGCATGTTTAGTTGAAAGAGCCACTACATACTATATTTTACTCATCTAATTGACTGCACCTCCAAATATGCTAAACACATAGCCACTTGTACAACTTATTTTATCTATATTTCCAGCCCAGTCTACATTAACAGAGCCACAAATTTCCAAAACTTTGTCTAATCCTCATCTTTGTTGGTAGCACAAACCATAATCACTAGTGCCACACAAATATATGAAAGCCCACTTCACTATTATCCAATGATCCTTACTTGGTTTTGACATAAACATGCTCCATACTCACATTACATGTGCAATTTCTAGTCTATTACATTCCATTACAGGCATTGGGCTACCCACTACACTTGCATATGGAACATAGGACATGTCCTCTTCTTCTTATTATGTCTTGGGACACTGCTCAACAGATAAATTTACACCTACAAGAATATGAACCTTCACTGGTTTACTATCCTGCATATTGAACCTGTGCAATATTATCTCAACATACTTCCTCTAGTTTAACCAGAGCTTCATCCTTTCTCAATCATGTTTAATTTTCATTCCCAAAATATAGCTTGCAGCACTGAGCTCATTCATGTCGAATTTGGAGAAAAATTGGGTTTTCAAATCCTAGATAATTTCTTTGTCATTTCTAATGAACAACATATCATCCACATACAATACCAAATAAATAACATGGTCACCAATTAATTTAAAAAACACAGAGTGATCCTCTTTGCTTCTAGTGAAGCCAAGTCTAGCTCTATATGTATCAAAATTATGATACCACGTCCTTGGTGATTGTTTTTACTGACATACCAGTTCTTTCTTACCCTTCACAACAAAGCCTTCAGGTTTCGTTATGTATATCTCTTCTTCCATATCCCCATGAAGAAATTTTGTCTTCACATCTATTTTCTCTATCTGAAAATCAAATGCAACAGCAACAAATAAAAGTAATCTAATATAAGTTACCTTGGCAAGAAGAGAAAAAATATCACCGAAATCAATTCCCAACACATGGAATAACCTTTTTCTATCGACTGATCTTTGTGTTTCTCCATATTGAATTTTGCATTCATTTTCTTCTTAAACACCCATTTTCTTCCAATGAGTTTCCTTCCAGCCGACAATTCTCCCAGATCACATGCCTCATTTTTTGTGTAAGTAATCCATTTCATCAACCATGTCCTCCTTCCATAGTTTTCCATCCTATGAATCCACTGCCTCACTGACAATTCTGGTATCATTATCAGTGATAGATAAAGAAAAATTTGAACAAAAAATAGATGGACTATACCTTTCTAGCTGACTTATTTCTGGAATGGATCTTCTCACAACTTGAGTTTATCGCTCTTCCTTTTTTATATTGTTCTATTGTAGAGTCCAGTTCTTCCTCCTTTAGCTCAAAATCTATCTTCTCAGGTTCCTTTGGCAGGAATTCATGTTTAACAACTTCTTTCATCCCTCTAAACACCACATATCGGCTATACACAACCTTCCTTGTTTCTGATTTCCAAAGCTTATAACCTTTAAAACCATCCTAATACCCAATAAATATGCACCTTTCAAATTTAAAATCCAACTTGGTTTTTTTCTCCTTTGTAACATGTACATATGCATCGAAACCAAATACCCTAAAATGTGAAAGATATGGTTTCTTACAATTCGATGCTTCATGCGGAGTCTTATCCTCCAACGCTGATGAAGGTGACCTCTTAACTAGGCAACATGAAATCTCCACTTCCACTTCCTTGAATTATTGTCCTAACCTGGTAGCACTAAGCATGCTTCTTTCCTTTTCCATCAACATCTTGTTCATTCTTTCTGCAACTCCATTTTCATGAGTTGTGTATGGAGTAGTGTTCCTTCGTGTTATACCACACTTCATACAAATATCTTAAAATTCGTTCTTATAGAACTCTCCATAATTTTATATCCCCAACACTTTTATCTTCTTGTATGTCTACTTTTCCATGAGAGCCTTAAATTATTTAAATGTGTCAAAGACTTCAGATTTCTTCCTGAACAAATATATCCAAGTATTCCTCAAGAATTCATCTATAAACGAAACATAGTACAAAGACTTACCCAATGATGGAACCGACGCAGGTCCAAACACATCACTGTGCACAAGCTCT
Organism: Pinus albicaulis; assembly: GCA_034641835.2. Taxonomy (NCBI): domain Eukaryota; kingdom Viridiplantae; phylum Streptophyta; class Pinopsida; order Pinales; family Pinaceae; genus Pinus; species Pinus albicaulis. The sequence continues at coordinate 600,452,270 of CM076579.1, read as the reverse complement.
AATATCTTGTTCACCCTCTTAGCACCAGAAAGGAAACTCATTTGATTCTTCTTCCCATATATACAATGTTCACAGAAATAAAAATATGGAGAGAAATAGACATACATTCTACCATACCATTAACATGAAGTATTCAAAGTCCCTTCTCTCCAATATTTCCAAGTCTTTGATGCCATGGCATGGTATTTTCTCCAAAGACCACTAGGATTTTTGCTCCACTTTCAGGAACTACAGAATTTTTTCACCCATCAATAACAGTGATACCGAGAATATTGTGCATAGTTCCAACTCAAACTCCCCGCATCAATACTAGTGCTCCCCGAACGATCTTGCAGGTATATTTATCGAACATTATTTTTACACCTGCATCATCCATCTTGCTTACAGAAATTATATTTTTGTCCAATGCAGGAATATGCAAAACCCTCAGAAGTGTTCTAATCCTTCCACCTTGCAACTTCAACTTGAATTTTCCACGTCTGAAAATTTTAGCCTTCCTATAATCCTCTAAGAATATATCACCACCATTATACTTCTCATACTCACAAAACCACTCCCTATGGGGAGTGAAGTGAAATGATGCACCTAAGTCAATCGACCATGCCTCGTGATGTACATGTGAATTTTAAGAAGAAGGAAAGTACACATCCCCTCCTTCATCTGAGCTGGTTTTTGCCTTTGGATAAGGAGCATCATCATGTCCCTTTCCTTTCTCAGGAGCTTTGGATCTACTGACCTTTTTAAAGTTCTCTTCCTTTGCGTATTTCGAACACACCTTTAAAGGCTTTATTGGAGATTTATATCTCCCTCTAGATTTAGATCTCCCACTCGAGAACTTTTTTTTTTTTTTTTTCTGAGACCGTCCTTGGACAGACAAGGCATCTCCATTCTGACCCTCCATATTTTTCCATCTCATTTCCTTTGACCGTAAGGATGAGAAAATTTCATCAAACTTCAAATATTTGTATTGCTACATATTGCAACAACGAGACTATCCCACAAATCTGACAGAGAACAAGAAAAATTGATGCACCTATCTTCATATGAGATTTTAAAATCAATAGATAACAAGTGGCTTACCACAGTATTGAAGGCATTGAGATGATTTTTCACCAAGTCTCCATCCTTCATCCTCAGGTTATTCATATTTTTCTATAGGAAAAATTTGTTCAACATAGACTTATATTGGAACAAAGTCCCTAACTTGTCCCACAAAGCCTTCATTATAGCTTCCCTATATAAATTCAACAATACTAAATCTGAGACACACAACCATAATGTGCCCTTTACTTTTCGATCCAACTTTTCCCAGTCTTCATCTGAAATTTCCATTGCTTTATTACCTGGATATATTGCGATCCACTGATATTTTTCTATCAGTGTATCCTCCATATTGAGCTTCCCTAGGTCAAAAATTTGACCATTAAATTTCTTGATCTCTATATTTCCACTGCTTGTCATCTTCTTTAACCACAAGAATCGATGTTGTGGATCTCCTATTAAACAGAGTCTACCACAAGCCCAAGAAAAAAATCCCTTAGCAGCAAAGGCATCCCCTTGAAGCCGAAACAACTATGATACCAAATTTATGTTTTAACCATGTAAAAAAATTATCTATAAACAAACTCTTAAAACATAAAATAAAAAATAGTGAGAGCATAAAACATATACACAAATATTTTCCTATGGATCCCAGGATTGGGCCTACCAGCTTTATTTTCATTATATCCCTTTCAATATTACAATACATATTTATACATGTCATAGAATTCATAAATTCCAATCCATTAACCCTAGATTAGAACATAACTGTAGTTCCCTTGACTAGATCTACAAATACCTTGGCCTGAAAACCATCATGTCCAAAACCATGTACTAAACCCATGCAAAAAACCATAGGTAGGTCAACCCACCCAATGAAGGTTCCAAAATAATTTTCCTGAGGTGTTGTCACAGACCTCATGGAGCTAGTTGTGGAAAGAATATAACATACACCCAAAAATCTTACCAAAACCAGTGAAGAATTTCTAGGCCCAAAACAAACACATATACACCACGCTTTACCGTATATCATGACATATACTAGTCAAGGATTCCTAGGCCCAAACAAGAAACATACACTACCAGGATTTACCGCAATCCCACCATTACCAGTCCATGGATCATGTTGTAGCTCCTAGAGACAACCATGAGCTACAAAATACCAGTGCCTAGGACATCTTAAAATTAAGAGGTTAAATTTATACAAGTATATGGATGCCTCTGAAAGAATATGAATTAAGATAAGTAATGGTTTTGGTGGTTCAGGAATGGAGAATATCTTTAAGTTAGATTAGTGTGAATTACCCTATACTGCAAGAGGGCCCAAGAGGCTGAATGGCTGGATGGATTTCAAATGGGCCAAGTATGAAACAATGAGTAGAGGCTTTCAAATTATATATAGGTGATGAGGAAGAATGGATGAGGAATCCGAAAAAGACATCCTTAATATCCTTAAGAATATACCTCCCGTGAACTCAGAGGAAACTGATGTAAGTGGGATATGAATAACAATAGATATTTGTGGAGTGTGAATTAAGGAAATGAAACAATTTTCATACATAAGAGTTATACATAAATCATTTCATTAATAAAAATTCATACTACCGACAACTACATTACAAAAATCATAAAAGCAATAGAACATTGAAAGATGATTACACATAACAGGATATTACTGATAAACAAAGAGAAAAAAATACATACAAGTCATTGCCCCATGGAATCCAAATAAACAACGTTGTATCATATTAAGTTCAAACAACTCTCCCAAATATGTATCTCATAGAACAAGTAGCACAATTATACAGAACTGCAACAAAATTCTCCAAATTTCAGAACCCTTCTTACATCTCTGAACTTCCTACATATACAGTTCCTATTGAGGGTCCCTGGTAAAATAAAGAGTCATCACTGGCTCACACATGTGAAAATCAAAATATCCTAAAAAATGAACCAAGTGTGCATCAAGAAATCACTCTTGTAACAGAAAATTTAAGAAGAATCAGGTGAAATCGAGATTTCACCAGCAAAACATCTTAATCAGAAAGTAAAAGAAACAAGATTATGGGCTGCGTAGGCCAAGTCCTGGAATATTCCATGGGGATGGCGAGGAGTGGTCATGAATAGGTGGGTAGTATGTTTCCCACCACTTGATTTTATTTACAAGCAAAAGGCCTCCACTCCCTCGTTCTGATGATTCCCATTAATCGTAATGAAATGACCAGTTGTGCTACGCAATCTCCACTCTTTAGTGGAGTTTTCCTGGATCAACCGGATAAACCATACTTGTTTTGTTCCACTAAAAACCAATTCTTGTGCTGGAGGTGAAGGGGATATGGTGGAAGTGACGGTGAGGCTATCAAGATAATTTTCATGGAAAAGAGAGGGACAAAGGCCACTGGAGGGCTATTGATGACAAGGCCGGAAGGTGGGGCCCAAACTGATATCACAAATCATAAAGTGGAGGTTTTACATATAAGAAATGATAGGTAAGAATTAAAACATGTGGAGAGAAATGTACAGTGAGCGTGGGAGGTGACGTGGAATATAGAGGTGGGTCCACCTGCACATCGGAAATCGAAAGATTTGAAAATGAGTAGCGAAGGGTAATGGCTTATAAAATGTGATGTGCGAAATGCGATAGTTGGAGGACGTGATCTGGCATAACGGAGGTGGGTGCCACTCGCGCATCAGAGATCATAGATCACAAGGTTTAGTTATTAGCAATGAAAGGTAATAGGTTTATATCACGGGGAGTGATGTGCAGTGAGCGGGGAAATGACGTGGCACAAAGGTGGGTCCACCTACGGATCGCAAATTGTAGGTTTTATATGTGAGCGGCATAAGGTAGAGTTATATTCTACAGGGAGAGATGTGTGACGAGCGGAGAGGTGTTAAGGTTGATGAATAATATTACACATAATATATGTAATATATAGCATATGTAACAGTTTGTGGGATGCGGCAATTAATCATAGCTTTGGATCATATTACCTTGACTGCGACAATTTTCTCTTTTGAATGCGGGGATTTCTGCGTGAGCTGCACTTGAGTTTCTTGACCATCCCCTTGAACATTCACACCTATGCCTTTTGATTTCCTTATAGATATCACTTCTCCATGTTGAGTGCGGTCACAGGCCAACATTGGCTCCATCTGGGTGCATTGTGTTGCTCTAAGTGCGTTGAGAACCTACAGACCTAAATGTTTGTGCTTTATTGGGCACATGGAGTCCCAAATTCATACAGTTTAGACAAATTTTTCTACCAACAGTCAAGTGGGAAAAAAATAGAAGATGAGATGGAAGATGATATGGAAGATGAAATGGAAAATGAAAATAGTGGATGAAACAAAATGGGAACAGTGGAAGATGATATGGAAGATGAAATGGAAAATTCAAGCAGTGGAGGAAACAAAATGGACTATAGACAGTGGAATGATATATACAATGAGTTGTATTAGCCCTCGTCAGTGATGAAAATAGAACTTGAGGAACGGCCCATTTACGAGTGCCTCACATATGTCTCCTTCTAAATTCTCCAGTGAAAAAGTATTTTTGTCTTTGACCTTTCCCACCTTAAAAGGACCAAACCAGAGGGGGTCAGACTTCTGATGTTTCCCTTTGTCTTCCCACCTGACATCCATCATAGCACCAAATCCCCTACTTGGATTTCCTTGTCTTTAGCTCTTTGATCAGATAAGCCTTTCATATTTTCCTCGTACTCTGCTAGTCTGAGGCTTACATGTTCCCATGTTTCACTTAGCTCGACCAGTTGATTCATTCTTCTGATAATGTCGTTAGGATCTTCCTCACTCTCTTGTAAGAATCGAGCCACAAGTAATGCAAGATGAATAGGAAAGACTGGAGCTCTGCCATACAACAATTCATAAGGGGACATCCCTTTGGATATTTTAGTGGTGATGCGATTTTCCCAATGTTAAAAATTGAGCAGGGAGTCCCATTTATTTTTTTTTATCATTGATCGTCCTAACTAGTGTCCTGTTAGATGACTCCGCCAACCCGTTCCCTTGTAGGTAAAATGAAGTGTAGTGTCCTAGAATGATATTATAGTGCTGACATAATTTCATGACTTAGCCGATTTGAAAGCCTGGGAATTATCCGTGATTATTTTAGCAAGGAATCAAAACTTAGCTATTATGTTCTCCTACAGGAACTTGATCACTACCCCATTGGTGGCATTCCTTGCAGACACGGCTTCAACCCACTTATTGAAGTAATCTGTGGCAGTGAGGATCCATCGATGTTAATTGCTATAAGCCAGGTGAATATGTCCTATGAAGTTGATTCCCCTCTATTTGAAAGGTTCTTAAACATGTACTAGGATCAATGGGAGAGGTGCATACCTTTTCTTTTCAACAAACATTTTACACTTCTCGCAAGCCCGAACGTGAGCAAGTATATCACTAAACAGTTTAGGCCAAAATAAACCTTCCCTCCGGACCTTGTGTGCAGTGGATTGCTAGCTATAATTCCCATCACATATCCATTTATGGAACTCATTCATTACTTGGTCGACTTCTTTCTCTGTTAAACACAATAATAGGATCCCCGTCGGGTCCTTCCAATACAATCGCCCATTTTCCACGATGTACTTTTGAGACCTTAGCCTCAAGGTGTAGTACTTGGCCTTATCATAGTTAGGAGGGAATCTGAGTGTTAAAATATATTCCACTATATATTTATACCATGAGGATAGAAGGTAAGTCACATGTATCTTATGCGTGGAAGATTCTATTCCTTGAGGTTCACCTGTATCCTCCTCTACTTCTCCTCCTATCATAGACAAATTTATCCCCAGAGCTTGATAATTGGATTCAGACAGAATATTTTCCAGCCCTTGGCCTTTAATGAGTTTGGTAGGTTTTATCTCCATCTTGTACTCCTGAATATTAGCTATCCTCTTGCCCCATTTTCCTTCACTATCACCATGCACCAAGATATCCTTCATTGTTGCTACGAGAACATAGGTAGTTACGACAGATTGTAACACATACACCCGGAATGGCTTTAGAGATTTGACCAGAGTGTACACTTGCTTTTCCAAGATATTATATTTCACTTCGGCATCTGGTAGAACCTGGCTAAAGAACACAATAGGTTGTTCATGCCCTTTCTCATTCTTCTATAGTAGCATTGCAGCTATTGTATGAGGAGAGGCGAAAAAGAAAATAATGAAGGGTTTCCCATAATCTAGACCTATCACCATTGGATCTTCTGCAAATACCTACTTGATTCTCTTAAAATAATTCCTCAATTGAGGGGTCCACCTCACTTCACTGTTATTTTTTAGCATTTCAGTGATGTTTCAGACGATCTCGGCATAATTCAGTATGAATCTTCTTAGGAAATTTATCCTTCCTGGGAACACTTGTACCTTCTTTTTGTTTCTTGGTAGAGAAATGTCATTTATCACCTCCACCCATTTCAGATCAATATTCTCTCCCTCCTTAGTGAGTATATGTCCCAGTAAATTTCCTTCTTCTAGGGAAAACATGGATTTTTGAGGGTTCAGGGATAGGCCATACCTATGACATTTGTCAAAGGTTCGTCGAAGATGTTCTATGTGTTCAACGTCACTTTTTGAGAAGACAGTGATGTCATCCAGGTAAATCACCACAAAAATATCCTGCTCTCCTATGAAAGAAATTTCCATAACATGTTGGAATGTGGCATCGACATTTATCAGGACGAAAGGCATTCAGGCGTACATGAAAGTTCCCCAAGGCATAATGAATGCCATTTTCATTTGGTCTTCTGGGAACACTGCCACTTGATTATAACCTGAGAAGTCGTCCATCATGGACATGCGGGAGGATCCCACCACCTTTTGCAAGATGTGGTCCATATTCAGGAGGGGATAGTTGTCCTTTTTTGAAGCTTTGTTTATATTGCGGAAATCCACACAGAGCCTGATTTCACCATTCTTCTTCCTCACAGGTACGAGGTTCACCACCCATTCAAAGTACCTTATAGGGACAATGATATTTGCCTACAAAAACTTCGTTATTTCCTTTTCAATAGATGGGAGAAGAAGAGGATTGATTTGTCTCAACTTCTACTTATGAGGCTTAGTGTCCTCTTTGAGTGGTATCTTGTGTTGTATAATAACAATGTCAAAAGTCTTCAAATTCTGGTATGACTAAGCAAAGACATATTTATATGGTTGAAACAACCTGACGCACTGATCTTGGTATTATTCACGAACCCATTTGGAAAAATTTACCACCTTTGGATCTCCTTCTATCTCAATATTCAAATCCCTGACGGGCTCGTCGAGGGTCATTTTGTTGAGGTTCACTGTGATATCATTCTTGTCAAACAATCTCTCCAATGGTATGAGACCCGTGGGAATGACGTTTCGCTTTAATTGAAAAATAGGGGGCCCATCCAATGTCTCTTCTCATGTAGTTTTTGCCTCTTCATTTTCATCCTCGGTGACTAAGCCTATCACCATATTTGAGAACTCTCCCATTGTTTCCATAAAACGTTGGAAATGCTCTTCATCTTCGAAGACTTTCCAATGCTTTATGTTGTCCGGAATGGAGGGTTAGTATCACACTTCAACCTCATATATGAGCAAAGGATTTTGTGGGGAGAAAAAATTACTAGCATCCATAGCTAGTGAGTCTTCCATTATGTTCTTATCACTTGGCATGAAAAAATTGTTAAAATAAGAAAAAAATTTCTCAACCAAATCCCATACCTCATTCCTGTAAGCTCTGAGCTATAGGTGTTTAGTTTGGCACTGGCTCCTAAATTTCCTCACTACAAGCTTTGAATCTCAGAACACCTTGAGATTTTGTATGTTCATGTTACGTGCCATCTGCAATCCCACAAACATGGCTTCATACTCAACCATGTTGTTAATGGCTTCAAATTCCAGCTTAAAGGAGAGGGTAACCAAGCATCCTTCTGGTGATATCAAGAGTACCCCGAGCCTATTTCCTTCTCGTGAGTAAGCTCCATCAAACTACAAGGTCCATATCTTGTTTTTCTCTCTACTCATATGATCCTCTTATATTAGAGGACATACCGTTATTTCTTGCAGGAAGTTTTCATCCTCCTCGAGCATAACATAATAGAATTCACCCTTTTTACCATATGCCAGAGAATTTGTCGAACAGTCAGCTTTAGTAACCATCTTCACTAACCTGGATTCTCGGTATAATCTTATTTCCTCCCGAAAAAATACTGGAATGGTGGCATAGGTGAGGTCAAGTTTTATTCATCCTCCAATTTTGGAACCCTAGGATCTGGACAACAACATTGCAAACTGAGTCGGGATATCTGCTACAACAATGTCCATTACCACACATTTGGCTAGAATCTGCGCTAAGTTTACTACTAGAACTTTTATCATGCCCAAGAATTTCACTCTCTTGGAATCAAAAGAATACATGTCTTTATAATTCCTGGTAATCTGCAACCCCAACTCCTCCATGAGAGACAATGGAAACAGGTTATATGAGGCCTCGGAATCCAGCATGCAATTGTACAATAATAGGTCATGTATAACTAGAGTCACAGAGAATGGGGGAGTGGTTGAACCCTACTCTTCTACATGAGGTCCAAAAAATACCATTTGCCTTTATTCTTGGAGATTGAGGTTTTCAGGCATAGGGCTTACACCATGGGGTAGCATGAATTGGGACACTTGGCAGGGAAAATTTTAAGGACAGAAAATTATCTTGAAGTTTAAAAAAAATGGCGAATCTCACTAGTCCCTAATATGCAAACTATAAAATGTTTACTGCTCTATTTTTAAAATTATTCAAATTTATATTGATATTATATATACCTTCTATATAATTTTGGCAATTTTTAACGTAAAATGATTTTATATTGTAAAATTTGAGGGAATCATTTTTATAAAAAAGTGGAAATTGGCGAATATTTTTTTTGGAAAAACTATGGAAAATTAGCCCACCTGCGAATATTAGCCCCTAAAATTTTCCATGCGTGGGCCTTGTATGAATGTTGTTTTAGGAGCTCGATCAGGGGAACTGGGATATTAACCTTCTCTAATTCTTTACGGAGGTTAAAGGTCATGGGAGTTTTTTCTGTAATTACTTATTTGAACTACTCTTAAGGAGGGCTGGGCAGCTTCAAGGGTATAGTTTTGGACTTCTCATTTTTGGGAGGATCAGAGCCTTGTTTCGTGGAAGTGGATACAACGGCTTTGTGAGGAACACACTCTTCTAATGGTTTTTTCCTCTTACTGGCAGAGCTAGGAAGGGTATGTTCTCTTGGTATTGAATCTTCATTTTGTTCTTGAACTCAGTTTCTCTTCCTGGAGGACCTCAGATCATACTTCTTGTGGAGTTAAACTTGCATGAAATCCACAAACTGCCTACAGTAATTATCAATATCTAGGTGTTTTGAAGGGACTTCCTTCTCTTCTTTCTCCCCTTGCAGGGTGATTTTACCTTCCTCATCATCAGAGTAAGTGAGTAATTGATTCTCTTAGCTATCTGTGACTTCCTCGGTCTGTTCCTCTATCTAACCTTACATGAATACAGGAGGTTCAATGCAGTCTTGTTGTTCCTTCCTTTCACATTGTTGCAATTGTAGAGGGGGCTTCTGATAATGGGGATTAAACCCATGGTTTGAATCATATAGTTGGAACGAGGAAGGGAATTATTTGCCTCCAATTCAAGCTTAACAAGCTTGTTTGAGAGGTTCTTGATCAACTTATTCTTTTCTTCCATTCTATACTCTTGTGATTCCCTCTCCTGATTTGAAGTAGCAGCCTCCTCCCTTCTCTTTCTTTTGGCTTCATGCTCTGTCTTCCCTTTGAATTTACCAGTAGAAGAAAAGTTTTCTTCTACCTCCAATGCATCAGTTTTGATCTGATCTAGAGATATGGATTTTATTTCTCTTAGGGTGAACCCAAACTCCGGTTCAAAAGCTCTTGTGAATACCACCTTCGCAGTTTCTTGGGGAGGCTTTATTTCAGCATGTATATTATTATAGAACTTATTGAACCTCTTTATGAATTCTGTTACATCCTCATTGTGTCTCTTTTTCAGAGCATTGAAATTTGTGAGAATGTATCCATGTTCCCTCTTTTCTCCCCATTTTAGTGTGAATAGATTCTCCATTTCTTCCCAAGTGGTGACAATGTTATCAGTTAGAGACTTGAACCATTTTTGAGCCTCTCCATCTAGGGATTGGACTAAAATCCTCAACACCACATCTAAGTGTTCTACATTCACATTCTCAGCAAAGGTGCATAATTTTTCAATATGTCTCTGTGAAGAAGTATTATCTTCCACTATGAACCGAGGTAGGAGCTTTAAATAATCTTGAGGCATATCGTTCAATACTTGGGGTGTAGCTAACATAGCATACTTGTTCAGGAGGAAGCCAGGCACAACCATGAGGGGTGGTGGTGGTAAGTTTTGAATATGATTTGGCTGTGGTATAAGAGGTATATGTTTAGTAGAGGTTGAGATATTTATTTGTGAAGATCTTTGGAGTGTTTTAACTTCTTTGACTTCTTTAGCCTCAGGATTAGGGTGCAAGGGAGGCAGAGATGTATCAGTAGATTTGGCTTCGTATTTTATGGTTGAACTAGCTAAAGTAGAGGTTTCTGGAGGATACGGAAGTACGCAGGATGTGGTGCCAGGGTCGTAGATTTCATATTTCTGAGAGGAGGAAGGTAAATATTCTAGAGAAAATGAGGTTAGGTAAGCCTGGCTAGGCTTCTTCTCCCTCCAGATTCTCTTAAATATGATCTTTTCAGGATCAAATACAAAATGGTTTCTCTACTGAGAATTATATGATCAGGTATGAGTCTTGGTGTAATGCAGGATTACACTTGATTTGAATTTTGATAATAGTGGAGTCGCCAAGGTGAAGGCTATGCAACTCTCAACCCTTCATCATAACCTGATTGAAGGGTGAAGATAATGTCATATCCCAGGGAAAATAATTTCTAATTTATTCCCAGAAACGACGACAAAAATACGTTGTAGCTCCTAGAGACAGCCTTGAGCTGAAAAATACCAGTGCCTAGGACATCTTGAAAATCAGAGGTTAAATGTATACAAGTATATGGATGCCTATAACATAATATGAATTAAGAGAAGTGATTTTTTGGGTGGTTTAGGAATGGAGCAGTCTTTGAGTCTGATTCCTATGAATTACCCTATACTGCAAGAGGGTTCAAGAGGCTGAATGGCTAGATGGCTTTCAAATGGGCCAATTATGAAACAATTAACAGAGGCTTTCAAATTATGTATAGGTTTTGAGGAAGAATGGAGGAGGAATCAACAAAATATAGGCTTAATATCCTTAAGAATTTGTCTGTCATGAACTCTAAAGAAACAAATGTAAGTGAGATATGACTAGCAGTAGAGATTTGTGGAGCACGAATTAAGGAAGTGAAACAAGTTTGATACATGAGCGTTATACATAAATGAATTCATCAATAAAAATGGATACTTGCAGCAGCTACATTACACAAATCATCAAAGCAACATAACATTGAAGGATGATTACACATAACAGGAGATTACTAATAAAAAAGAGAAATAGATACATATTACTCATTGCCCTATCTATAATCCAAATAAGCAACGTTTTATCATATTAAGTTCAAACAACTCTCATAAATATGTATCTCATAGCACAGGGAGCACAATTATACAAAACTACAATAGAAATCTCCAAAATTTAAAACCCTTCTTACATCTCTGAAATTCCTTCATATAGAGTTCCTATTGAGGGTTCCAGATTGAATAATGAGTCATGCATGACCCACACATGTGAAAATCAAAATATCCTAACAAACGAACTGATTGTGCATCAAGAAATAACTCTTGTAACAGAAGATCAAAGCAGAATCAGGTGAAATCCGGATTTCACCAGCAAAACATCTTAATCAGGAAGTAAAAGAAACAAAATTATTGTTAGGTCCCTATGTTACTAGTATAGTCCCTTATTATTTTTAGTGTAACCCCCTTATTTTTATTATTGTACCCTTGTAACCCCCATATTTTTATTATTGTGCCCTTTAATTATTATTGTTAGGTCGGCTAGGATTACATTGTGGCCCCACTAGGATTACACTATGGCCCCATGGACTCCTATATATAGAAAGGAGGTTTTCTAAATTGTATCATCCAAGAATTGTTCATTTATGTAATGTATTGGAGGTTTCCCCCTCAAAGTGGCTTATTTCTAAGGCGTTGATATCTCTTTTCTTCTATTTTTGAAGCTGGTTACACAACATTTGGTATCAGAGCTTTGGATTCTAGGGTTTTACTGCTCTAAAAAATTCATCATGGAATTTTTGCTATAAATTTTTTTATACGAAGGTTCAGAATCTGAAATTCTTAGGGTGTGAAGTCGAAATCCTGAGGAAACTCGTCAAAAAATTTCAGAGCTTGGTTCACAATATTTTCGGAGATATGATCTGTTGAAGGTAGTGCTTTTGTAGGCTCCCGAATTTCATCGCAAAGAGGTGATTGTGGGAAAAGTTTCATAACTCTCTCTCTGAGCATCATATTGGAGTGTCGTAAAAATTTATTGCAAGTACACGGACTTTAGTTTCTTGGCTATAAATTTCAGAGCCGAAGGACGAAACAATGACATGTGGCAAGTCGTACGATTTCGCTCTACTGAACCAGTCCATAATTAGGTGATTGTGGGAGATTGGACATAACTTTGTCTTGGAGAATCCAAATCAAGTCAGACTTGTGGCATTCAAAATAGAATTTAGGGGGCTACTTCAGTGATGAATTTTAGATATTGAAGAGCTGTAAAAATAGAGATAATCCAATTTCAATATCGAGCTCTTCAAAAGCAAGAAAAAGGTGTGTATTTTTTTTTTCCGAATTGCATAAGTCTTGTTTGAAGAATCAATTTGAATTGATTCCAAGGGCATATTGTGGAATCGATATCAGTATTGGGTTCTAAAAAATACCCCATAAAAATAATTCAACACCCATTAAGCCTTCAAAAGGCTCTACTATGACTCATGAAGATGAAGAATTGCAACATGATCTATCAAAATTACAAGAGCAAGTGCACCAAATTTCGCTCTCGCAAAGAACAACAAAAAATGAAATGGAAGTTTTGAAGAAAGGTGTGGAAGCGAAGATGGATGGTGTGAAGAATAATATGGATGGTTTGAAGAAAGGTGTGGAATCTAAGATAGATGGCATGGAAGCTGGCATGGAATCTAAGATCGATGACATGGAAGCTAAAATGGAAAACATGAAGAATGATCTAAAAGAAGTCATGGAAGGTTTGACAAAGTTGATACAAGAAATGTCTCCTAATGGTGAAAATATAGTAGAGGAAACTCATGATGAGAACAAAATAAATTTTAATCATGATTTCATAAACTCTAATGTTGGCAGGAAGAACCACCATATTCCAAAAATGGATATGAGGAAGTTCTATGGAAAGGATCCTGTAACATGGATACTACAGATGGAGCAATATTTTGATCTCCATAATGTGCAAAACACATAAAAGGTACGCATTGAAACTTTACATTTAGAACAAAATACATTTGTATGGTATTGATGGCTTTACTCCCGTAAAAAAATTGTCACTTGGTCAATTTTTATGGAGGAAATGATAGCACATTATGAGGATACAAAGAGCAACACCTTCTTTAGCCAATTGATAAATCTAAAAAAAAATGGTTTAGTGGGGGAGCACATTCAGGGCTTCCAAAAATTGAATATAAGGGTAGCTGATATTCTAAAGAAATATAGGATTGATCTCTTCATAGGCACTTTAAAGGATAACATCCAACATGAAGTTCGGGTTTTGGAACCTGATTCATTGGAGAGGGCATTTAGGTTGGAAAGAAAAATTGAATGTAAAATTATGGCAACAAGGAAGCCTACCACTCACTTCTATAAAGAAGGAAGTGTTGCCACACCTAGATTTCCACAACCTACAAGGTTGAAACCACAAAAATTGGAAGAAAAAAGAGAAAAAGGGCTTTGCTACAGTTGTGATAGCAAATACACTAAAGGTCATAAGTGTGCTGAGAAGAAATTATTTTACATAGATTGTGAAGAAGAAGAAGAAAATGAGCAAGAAGAGGATATACACCAGGAACCAGCCCTAGAAGAGGAAGAAATGAATCCGACCATATCGTGTAATGCACTGGCAGGAATTACCACTCCTCAAACTCTCAAGATAGAAGGGCATATCAAGAAGAAAAATGTAATAGTGTTGATTGATTCAGGTAGCACCCATAATTTTATTCATTGTAAGGTAGCCAAGGAATTAAATTGTTTCCTATACCCAACACCAGAATGTCAAGTGATGGTTGCAAATGGAGGAGCTATAAATTGCTCTGGAAAATGCCATAATATCAAGCTAACCATGGGGGAATATGTATTGACTAGTCCAATGCTTGCCATTCCTATGGGAGGTGCTGATGTTGTACTAGGAGTACAATGGTTACAATCTTTGGGGACCGTAGCTTTTAATTTTCAAGAACTTTTCTTGAAATTTTTTTCAGAAGGAAAGGAAGTTGAATTACGGGGTATTGCGGGGAAGCCAGGAAGGATAATAAGCTCTAATGTCATGAAAAGCTTCTAAAGAAAGAACAGCGAGGCGTAATTGCACAATTATGCTCACTAGAAGTTCCAACATCAAAATCATCTATTTCTGCAGATCTCCAACAAGTCTTGGACAATCATTCCAAGGTGTTTGAAACTCCCAAAGGACTCCACCTATTCGTGATCATGATCATGCTATTCATTTGATTCCAGGAAGTGTTCCTCCAAACATCAGGCCTTATAGATATCCTTACTTCCAAAAGAGCGAAATTGAACGTATGATTGCAGAAATGTTAGAGGCGGGTATAATTCAACCTAGTGAAAGTTCTTTCTCTGCTCCTGTAGTATTGGTACACAAGAAGGATGGATCATGGCGAATGTGTCCGGATTATAGGGAGCTCAATAAGCTCACCATTAAAGATAAATTTCCCATTCCTATGATTGACGAATTATTGGATGAATTACATGGAGCAATTTATTTTACCAAGTTGGATCTTCGTTCAGGATATCATCAAATTAGAATGAAGACTGAAGATATTCCAAAAACAGCATTTCGAACTCATGAGGGTCATTATGAATTTTTGGTCATGCCTTTTGGTTTTACCAATGCACCTTCTACATTTCAAGGGTTGATGAATTCCATTTTCAAACCCTTCCTTAGAAAATTTGTGCTAGTATTTTTTGATGATATACTAATCTACAGCAGGTCTTGGAAGGATCATGTTCAACATGTTGACAGGATGCTCAAACTATTGTAGGAGAAACAATTATATGCAAAAACATCCAAATGTTTCTTTGGAGTACAAGAGGTGGAATATCTGGGTCATATTGTATCTCACGAGGGTGTTAAGGTAGACCCTAACAAAATTAAAGCCATTAAGGAATGGAAAGTCCCCACAACCATAAAGAAGTTGCGAGGATTTCTCGGGTTAACAGGGTATTATCGCAAGTTTGTTAAGAATTATGGGAGAATAGCAGCACCTCTAACAACATTATTGAAGAAAGTTGCATTTTCATGGACTCCTGAAGCAACTAAGGCCTTTGAACATCTTAAAGAGGCAATGTGCCTAGCACCGGTCTTAGCTACGCCAGACTTCACAAAAACCTTTATTGTGGAATGTGATGCCTCAGGAAATGGAATTGGTGCAGTTTTAATGCAGGAAGGAAGACCCATTGCTTTTGAAGTCGTCCAATCAAAGGAAAGTATTTAAAAAAACCTATTTATGAGAAGGAAATGTTAGCAATACTGCATGCACTAAAGAAATGGCGAACTTACCTAATGGGAAGACACTTCAAGGTAAAAATTGATCATGATAGTCTTAAACACTTTTTTGAACAAAGACTATCTTCAGAAGAGCAACAAAAATGGGTCACAAAGATGTTGGGTTATGACTTTGAAATAATCTACAAAAAAGGAAAGCTTAATGTTGTTGCAGATGCACTCTCAAGAAAGAATGAAGAGGTGGAAGCATTGCTTTGTGCCATTTCTATTATCCAAACAGATTGGATAACCGAAGCAAGAGATGAATGGAAGAAGGACAAAGATGTATGGACACTCATTCAAAAGTTGCAGCAAGATCCTAGTACATCCGATACATTTAGTTGGAAAAATGATTCCTTATGGTACAAAGATCGCTTATATATTTGTAAGAATTCCCAACTAAAACAAAATATTCTTTTGAAATTGCACACTTCTCCTTTAGGAGGACACTCAGGATTTTTAAAAACTTACCACAGGGTGAAGAAAGAATTTTTTTGGGATGGCCTTAAATTTGATATTCAAAAGTTTGTGGCGGAATGTTTGGTTTGCCAGCATAATAAAGTGGAAACAATTAAGACCCCGGGACTTCTACAACCTTTATCCATTCCAAGTCAACGTTGGGAGGAGATTTCAATGGATTTTATCACAGGTTTACCTAAGTCCGAAGGAAAGAGTGTCATCATGGTGGTAGCTGATAGACTTACCAAGTATGCACACTTTTGTGCATTATCTCATCCATTTAAAGCAAGTACAGTTGCTACTACATTTATGGACAGAATTCAAAAGCCACATGGAAGCCCAAGGGTTATTGTGAGTGACAGAGATCCCATTTTTACTGGAAATTTTTGGACGGAGTTATTTTCTTGTTTGGGTACTCAATTAGCTCATAGCTCATCTTATCATCCTCAATCTGATGGTCAAATTGAGATAGTAAATAAATTTTTGGAAGGATATCTTCGTTTTTTTGTATCTGATAAACAAGTGGTTACCTCTCGCTGAATGGTGGTATAACACTTCCTTCCATACTGCAGCAAAAATGACCCCATTTATGGCACTTTATGGATATCATCCACCATCCATCACATCATATTTAAGGGAAAATTCAAAGGTTCAAGCAGTGGAAGATCACATCGAGCATCAAGAAGAAGTTCTCCAACTCTTAAAGGATAACCTGAATTTGGCACAAAATCGAATGAAACAAAAGGCAGATCAACATCGCAGCGAGAGAAGTTTTGATGTAGGAGATTGGGTATTTTTACGGCTACAACCATACAAACAAATGTCCCTCAAGCAAGCTAAGAAGGATAATAAATTATCGCCAAAGTACTATGGTCCTTACAAGGTGTTGCAAAAGATTGGTACTATAGCATACAAATTGGAGCTTCCTGCTTCTTCGCGAGTACATCCAGTTTTCCATGTTTCATGCTTAAAGAAGGTTATAGGTGAAAATTTTCCAGTTCAAACAGTATTGCCAGAACTTGATGGGGAAGGGAAGATCATATTGGAACCTGAAGCAGTCATAGAAAAAAGAACTCGACAACTACGGAATCGATCAATTTCAGAGTATCTCATCAAGTGGAAGAACTTACCCACTGAAGATTCTACATGGGAGGATGAGGATTTTATACAGAAGCACCCAGAGCTACTCAAGCGTTGAGGACAACACTTTTTTGAAGGAGAGGGGCATGTTAGGTCCCTATATTACTAGTATAGTCCCTTATTGTTGTTAGTGTAACCCCCTTATTGTTATTATTGTACCCCTGTAACCCCCATATTCTTATTATTGTGCCCTTAAATTATTATTGTTAGGTCGGCTAGGATTACATTGTAAGCCCCACTGAGTTTATTATTATTTATGGACTCTACTTGCTTAGAAAGAGTTTGTAAAGTTGTATATTAAAGAATTGTTTCATTGTACCTATGTATTGGAGGTTTCCCCCTCGAAGTGGCTTATTTCTAAGGCGTTGATATCTCTTTTCTTCTATTTTATGAGCTGGTTACACAACAATTATGGGCCGCATAGGCCCAGTCATGGAATCTTCTTTCGGGACAACGAGGAATGGCCGTGAACGGGTGGGTAGTCTGGTTTCCACCACTTGATTTAGTTTACTGGCGAAAGGCCTCCACTCCCTCGTTCTCATGATTCTCATTAACCGTAATGAAATGCTCAGTTGTGCTGCACGTGCTCCACTCTTTAGCGGAGTTTCCCTGGATAAACCATAGTTGTGTTGTTCCACCAAAAACCAATTCTTGTGCTGGAGATGAAGGGGAGATAGTGGATGTGATGGTGAGACTCTCAGGATAAGTAGCATGGAAATCTAGGGACAAAGGCCACGGGAGGGCTATTGATGACATGGCAGGAAGGCGGGGCCCGAACTGATATCGCAAATCACAAAGCAGAGGTTTTACATATAAGCTGCGATAGGTAAGAGTTAAAACCTATGGGGAGCTATGTACAGTGAGCGGGGCATGTGACATAGCAAACGGAGGTGGGCTTGCCTGCACATCACAAATCGAAAGATTTGCAAATGAGCAGCGAAGGGTAATGGTTTATAAAATGCGATGTGCGAAACACGATGGGTGGAGGATGTGACGTGATATGATAGAGGTGGGGACTACCCACACATCACATATCGTAGAACGCAAGGTTTAGTTTTGAGTAGCGGAAGGTAAGAGGTATATATCATGGGGAGAAATGTGCGGTGAGCAGGGAAATGACGTGGCACGGAGGTGGGGCCGCCCGTGGATCGCAGATCACAAGTTTTATATGTGAGCAGCGAAAGGTGGACTTATATTCTGCGGGGAGCGATGTGCGACGAGCGGAGAGGTGTTAAGGGTAGTGAATAATAATACACATACTATATGTAATATATAGCATATGTAACAGTTTGTGGGATGTGGCAATTAATAAAATTTTTGGATCATATTACCTTGACTGCGACACTTTTCTCGTTTGACTGTGGGGCCTTCCGCCCGACCTGTGCTTGAATTGCTTGGCCTTCCAATTGAACATTCACACCTATGCCCTATGATTTCTTTATAGGGATCACTTCTCCATGTTGAGTGTAGTCACAGGCCAACATATCATTAGGCTCTAAACAAGTATGGGTGCCTCCAAATATCTCCACCTAAACCATGAGGAATTTTCCCATCTCCACCCTTATGCTTTACCACATATCCCACCCTTACCGGTCCAGGGATTTATACGCCTTTGGGAATTCTCTTGAGACCACCTAACTCAGTTTCAAATCTATTTGGAAATCTAGCTCGATCAATTAAAAGAACCCCATCACACTATGGATATCCAAAAATGGCAAGCAAATGTTGAAAACCATAGTCATGCCTAGAAAAACCCATGCCAATGACAACAAGAGAACCAAATACAAATGCATATACCATGCATGTCAACACTAGAAAGGAAATCATACATGCAACTCGATACCTCTAGGTAACCCTGCTATAGCCACTTGATCCAAATATTCCTCGCTTGATCCTTGCTTCACTTTTTTTTCTTTTCCTCCCTTTTCCTTCCTTCTCCAACGCTAGAGTTCTCTAAGAACGCTGTAAGTATAAAAGAGAAAGAGAGAGGGAGAGAATAAAAATAGGGCTCCTAAACTCAATTGACAAAAGTTTGTACTAATAAAAGAAGTGAACTGATCCTAGAAGCCTTTTTTTTCAATGAGGCCTTTATTTTCTTCAATTTCAATTATTTTCCTTCAATTTCCTCCTCACATGCAACCTATGATCTTTCACCTTTGTTTTCTCCTAATTTCCTTTATTTTCATAAATCAAATGTTAATACATGTCTCTTTTCCTCTTCAATGCCTTCATCAATTTCTTTAGCCATAATAAACCAAATAAACATTGAGTATGATGTTTCTCCTCACATTTAGCTTGGCATATGTGTCCCATGACCTTGGCCTTATTTTTCCTTTATTAATTTTATTACAAGACTTTTTAACCAGATTGTTATTACAGTTACCCATTGATATAGAATCCCATGATAGAGTACTTGCGAGTGATCTCAATTTTTATGACGCTTGGTGTAGAAGAATTCAATAGACCTGCTCATATGAAGAAATCAATGTAGATGAATTTTATTTGCAATGGCCCATTCGATTAAAGGAATTTGTGATCTCTTGTAACGATTTTTATTTCGATCTTCCCATGCAATGATAGCCATTGAGAGAATATACGAGAGGAGCCCAGCCCAAGCTCTGTCCAAGTGGATATGATCATATATGGAAAAACGTATGATCATATATGGGTATGAAAATAATTATACAAATCACGGAAATCGCTCCCTATGAAACTAAAATAACGACATTATTGAAAACCTAATCCTGTTGTTTTTATAGTCCTGAAATATTTTTCATAGAGGATACTAGAATTATGAATTTTTCCTGAAATATTTTTCATAGAGGATACTAGAATTATGAATTTTTTTAATGTTTGTTGAGAAGGTACCATCATATTAATATTGTTATCAATGGAACAGGATCACACAAACATTAGTATTATATTCAGAGCTCTTCGTGTGCTTGATATATTTAGAGCTTTATCACTTCCTTGAAAACAATCTAAAATCGTAATTGTGATCCAACCATTATCCCCACTTTACTTGAAGTAATAGAGGGAATAATAACAACAAATTGGCTCTAGAAACCCTGTGACATCGTGAAACCACAAGCAGAATCTGGACGGGGGTGTATCCACCATACAAAACTCCCCCGTTAAACATCGAATGGGTAGGGGGTCGTGTTTTTAAATCTGAGCCATCCAACTTTAACTGTTGTCACCCAGATTTAAAACCTTTAGTCAATTTACTTCTTATACGCCATGACCTTTTATGCACTTTCAATCAAGTTGTCTTCCTTTTGGAGAATGAAACTTTCATTAAAAGAACTACAACATGTTGATATCTAATGATTAAAACCATTGAACAATCCATGAATCCATGCCACTAAAATTCCATGGGGGTTGGAAGAGAAATGCATTAACTTCGTGAATCAATATCAAATATTTGGATCAAATTTCTTCTCTCATTGGTCCCTGTACGAGATTCCTTTCCACGCGTTGAGCATAAAATGCAGCATGTCGACTTTTCCCTTCACTCACTTGGATACTACTTGACTTGTGATAACACTTCACTTGGATTTGATTTAGAAAGGAATATGGTCAAGGCCCATTACCAATATATGTGTTTTCAAATATATATATTTATAAAACATATAAAAATTATTATATAAAATTAAATATTTATAAACTATCTAACTCGGTAAATTGCACAATGATATTTCATCTTTTAGAATGAAAATAAAATTATGTTAAATCTTCCCCATACCATCATGGCACTATAAACCCTCTAATAAAAGGCCCAAGTGTGACTCTTAACTTGTTGGATTTTCACAAATAACTAAAGCCATATGAGGGCATGCTGTCTTCTCACTTCTTTATGCATGTGAGTTTCATCAATGAATATCCTTATAAACTCTTCTTCATATCCTTATATAGGTTTGGATAAAATAGAAAACATATAGTGAAACTCTTTCACCAAATACTAATTTCCATGCGGATAAGAAAACTCAAGGAAGTTAACATGTTTCTGGAAAAGCTCAAAATTTTAATAAGTTATCTTGCCAAGAAAATTTTACAAAATCATGTATGAGGAAAACAACGTCACTGATAAGCCAAGTGAGGGAATGAGTGTTCAAAATTTCTATATATGCAATAACATGGAGAGCCAAAAACAAGAAGTTGTGCATTGTTATTCTTCCAAACCTGCTCCAAAGCAATCAATCATACCAAGTCTAGGCAAATTCCACCATGTGGACATTTTTGTTTGCTTCTATGAGAGAGGACATATTTCAAAAGAGATTGAGAAGGGGAACTCCTTATTGAGATCTATTGAGCACAATTTCTCAATCAACTCTCTTCAAGTGTGTTTTATATTTATTTAGAGCTCTGCCACTACCCACAAGCAATAAAGAGGTTCATTTGCGTACTTCTTTGATTTGTTTTGTTTCACAAACTTTTTTCATGTTGTTTTAGTTTAGTTTTAGTTTATTCTTATTAATGCATGGTTTGCAATTAATTAAATGTTTTTTTAGTCCATGTTTAATCACCAACACCATTCATTGTCTATATATTTCCTTGTAGGAAGCAACTAGCTACAAGGAACGTGGATTTGGGATGCATGTGACAACACATTGATAAAAAGGGGCATAAGGTGAAAACTGAATCCAAATTAGACGTAAATCCTTCACATTTTTTTGATGTTTTCCTTTTTCATTTGAAAATATATATTCTGATATGCTTTTTCCAATTCTAAAAGTTGTATTTAGGATTCCTTTTGTAAGTTGTATTTTTCCAACCCTTCTCCTTGTAGAGATAACATGTATATTTCATCATAGTAATAAAAAAGTTAGTAAATCAAACTTAGTAAATTTATAAGTCAATTTAGTATTGTTGATTTCTTTATTCCTTATTCTAGTATCATTTTAGTACTAATGACATCTCTTGGACATCCATAAATGGAGTCAATTTAATTTTCTAAATCCTTCATAAAAACCTTAGAAATTTTCAACTATGTGTCCATATTGCTAAGAAGTATGCAAATTTTCAACATTTATTGTACATTAAATCATCCTTTTGGCTACCTTCATTTATCCATTCTATATATGCTACTATTCCATATCACTTGCATTAATAATTTTTAGGTCCACATTACCCAATGTAGTTTTAAAATTTGTCATCTCATTGCCTATTTTGGTTTTTGGTTGTATGACACATAACTTAAACATGTTCCTATCAATGTTACTGCATGATAAGAACCTTGGTACTAATATTTCTTTAGAACCTACCAATGTAATATGACAACTTGTCTTATTTTTCTCTAAAATTATTGTCGTAGAGGAAAACATTGGTGTAATAGTAGATGATATGATTACAGTAGGTCCATAAATATTTTTGGGTTGTATTTTTCTTAATAAACTATTGACTTGGTTAGATGATCCATTGTAGATTTCCTCATAATATCTTCTTCAATGATATCAGTCTTCAATCCTTTCCCTCTAATTTCTTCTCCTAATACAATTTCATACAATCACTACTTTTGGGAGGACTATTGAACTATGTTACCTAACGAAGCTATCTTAACCATGGTTTTCTGACACCATTTTATTAGTTGAAGTAGCGATAGCTATTTATACTATTCTGCTATTCTCTTATTATGTCATTTTTTATTTAGTCATAGAATACCATATGCATTTTATTTCTTACTCTTTCCTATTTAAACTCCCATGTAAGTAAATGTTATTCATGTCTTCTATCCATGTATCCTAGTTAGATTCCATTTCAACAACAAGGCTACTATAATGTCGATATCTTGAAATCCAAACACTTTTTTTTTGTTTATAAATAATATGGAAAGGATCATACTTCCATGATTTTTTTTTTCTCAATTTTAATGATTAAAGATTTCCATCCAATAGATCATGTGCATTTCTATTTTAATAAAGACTGAATTTCATAAGGTAAATTAACGATACCATTCTTACTCTTGGACACAAAATGAAAATTGTATATTGCAAGTCTTTTTCTAGCTACCTCAATGGAAAATAACATGAGGGGTAATGAATGTTGGTAAGAAAATGTGTTCTCCCACATATCCATATACCATTATAATAATGTTATTTGTATATATAAACAAATCCCATATTTTAGCCTCTTTTCTTAGTTGTAAGATTCTCAAATATTACTTTGGTATTCTTGGGAAAATATGATTAGTTACCAAAAGATGTAGATTTGTTATGAAGAGCTTGACATATTCTATATAATAACTTTCTAGTTTTCTTGGGTATAAGATATATGTCCATCCTATCACATTATTTTATTTACCTTCATTTTAAAGTACATTTATGCTCAAACCATGTTCTTTAAAAAAAAAAAAGGTAATTGAACCAGATCAAAAAATTGCAAGTACATTTGAGATTTAAATAAGAAGAAAATGTGAATGCTGTTGAGCTAAAAGTGGATAGATTCGTGAAAGGATATGGAGAAATCAAAGATTATGTTTGTATGGTTTCCCATTATTTCTTGTATATAGATAAATAAAACCTCGTACATCTCATCATCAACATTACAACCTAAGATGACAACCAAAAGTGAAACAATGTGTTAGATCTCTATTTTCAAGATGCTAGATTTAACAAGAAAAATATCTTTCAAAGAACTAGTAGTGTTTGCTGAATTTCCCTTTAGAGCTTCCAACATATCCTTTTCAAACCAAGTCAAGAAATCCTATAAGTATTCTTGCTCATTTTTTGTTTGTCTAAGGTTGGGTAACCCTACCATCTTGCCTATAGTGTTACGGGTTATTGGAATGACATGTTTAGACCTATTAGGAGAAATTATACATTTTCTCTCATAATCACAATATTTCTCCAAAAATAAATTTGTATGCACGTCTCAATGTGTTGAAGGTTATTTATCTTGAAATAAGCTATATTAAAAAAAAATGATTCTTCAATTCCCAATTGGAATTTTTTATTAGCTTTACTTCTAAGTAATGTATACCAAATTTCTTGGCTTTGGTATCACATTTCTAAACTGTAATGTTGACTAAATTGTTTTTGATTTCCAAAAATTTCCTTTGATTTCCAATAATTTAGTTTCCTTGTTCTTTAATATAATTTCAGATTAGACATGTAATTTTGAGCTCCTAGCTACAAAATAAAAAAACCAATACTTACCCATTGATTTTTTGTTGTCAAAATTACTATTAAGAAATGGTTACAAACTCTTTCATGGATAAAGAAATTAAATAAAATATTCTTTAAAAATAGAGTTAAACTGAGAGAGAAAAATGTCTACTTTATATAAATAGTGAATATTAAGTATTCACATCATAAATGATTATACCAATATCATTAATTTTGATAAAAAATTAACATAATGGAGAAGGATACAAGATTGTATAGACCCCACTTGTTATATAATTGTGAATTTAAAAATTGAAATGATTAAATCACCATTGATTAAAAATAACATGCACTGGTAGATTCATTAATGTAATTTAAGTTTATAAAAATTAAAGTTAAAAATCAATATTCATTATGATTGTTGATCTTGATTAATGAAAACTATGTGATTTCGTGGAGGTGAAACTTTTCATTATTCTCTAGGCAATTTGAAATATGATGTGGTTGTGATCCATTGACAAATTGAAATGATGATAGTATAACCGATTGATCATGCATTTTACCTTTAATAATAGTTAAATTCATATTCTAAAATGGTATGTGGACTATTTATCATGAGTTCTTGTGTACTATCGGATACATGGGAGTTGCAACTTAAAGCTAAAACTCAAATACTTTGATTTTCGATACAAAGAATCCATCGTCGATCTACATCATTTCTAACCATTAGATTTATTGGTTCAACAACTTGAATTTAACACACATGTACATTTACATTTCATTTCAATACGCAACATTGGGCATTAAATATCTTTAGGGTATTACGATCCCATGTATTAAATTCCCATATGTACTAATAAACCATCAATTTAACCTTTAATATTCAATGATAACCATTCATTACTTCTATCGTGTGGCCACTAAACCTATCAAGGTTGCATATGTAAATTAACACACATACTAATGATAATGTAATATAAGGATCCAATCATTGATCAATACTAGTTCTTTTCCATAGGAATCCATTTTTAAAATGGAATATGTTACAACCTATAAAAGAAAGTGATAGTATCATAGGTTAACATTTCACATTGAACATTATATATTTCGAAGAAAGAGGAGACATAAGTATTCAAGTTGTAGAAACTATATTCCGTTGTAATTTTCAAAGAATACGACCCTCAATCAAATATGGGATTATAAAGGTAGAAAAATTTATAATTTTAAAATACTTATAGAAAATATTTTAATTTTGATAGAGTTATAAATGAGGTACAATAGAAGGCAACATTTTTTTTCTTTTTCTTTCTCTGAATGTAAATTGTAAAATTACAAAGAAGTGAGAGTTGTGGTTGTTGGGATTTTACAACGACAAAACCCTCATTGTTTAATTATTTTTCCATCGAGTTTTAGCTACTCTATTATACTTTGGAACAAAATTCACTAAAATAGAATGAAACTCAAGTTTCCTCCTAGTGGATTGGTTATAAGACAACCTCATAGCCAACTAGGTGTTAAAATTGACTTGTTCAACCTTGACTATGAGTTACAACTTAACCCTTTTAGAGTATTCTTCATATTTACCACACATCTGGTCTATTTTTCATGTGAATTGGGGGCTAGCGTGGTATCCTCTTTATTTATCATGGTCAAACAAGATGGGTCAACTTTAGGGATGCATAAATTTTATGTTTTATCTTTAATTGATGCAATTCTTAAATTGTTGGAATGGTATTTTAGTGTAGAATAATAGCATGGGCTGTGGAACTTAAGAAAAACATTTGTACTACCCATAAATCATTCTTTAATCCCTAAAACTATCCCCATAAGGTTTATGACTCTAATTATCCAAACTAAATCCGGCCACTAAAACTGCTCTTGTAAGATACTTTCTATGATTTTTCTACACTAAAAACATTGAGATATATGAAAAGCACAATAACAATCCAATCTCGATGACACCTCCCCATTTTTGGAGGAATTTGGTCCCAAACATGTTTTATTGAAATATGTGAGGAAATTTTCCCTCTACCTTCTCTGTGGAGTACCATTTAGCCTTTCCTCTAAGTCATATTTTTAACCTACTTTTCCAAATGTCATGCTAGCCCTATGTTGTAGTTCTCATATTGATTCTCAAACTAGGTCTTTCCACTAACTTTTCTCTTGTAACATTATTATCTAATTTTTCCACTCTAAAAACATTTAGATGGATGAAAAACGATATGATTATCCAATAGAATTCAATCTCCTAATTTTTTTCGGACTAGAGATGTCAATTTCATAACTCTAGTAAAAAAATGGTGTGGTAGAAACCCTAAACTCAACACCTTAGAATTTTCAAATATATTACTTGGGTGCGCATTTCCAACATTTTAAAAAACATGGTTGCAACATTATGGGATATTCTAGACATTTGAAAGTTTGTTAACGATTTGATCCAATTTAACAATAAATAAATTATCATGAAAGATCCCATATTTTAAGAGAATCCTTTTGGTGTTAATTTGTGGAATTCTTCCGCTAGAATATTTTATAGTGACCCATTTGATATTGTTGTGAAAAATTGATTGATTGTTCATTATTTTAGTATCTCGACCACTCAGTCAACCTTTATTTGTAATTAAACTCACTAACAATCATGGATAAATAAAACCATCATCCCTAAACTAATTTTTAATGTCAATATTAGTTCAACAACTTCCTGTTTACCTAAATGGGATGCTAAAATATTGAAGTTGTTGGGCCTAATGTTTGTAGTGTTTTATTAGGTTGATAAAATTGTAATCAAAAGTTTCATGCTAATGTTACCATAATGGTTCATGTTCATGAAGAATCACACTTGGGATTAAGTTCCTTGACCACAACGGAAGAATGCCATGAAGTGTTGATTGGTATATAATAGCAAATTCACTTCTCAAGGTATTGCTAATGAACATAAGGCTTGTGTTATCATAATTATTTTTTCATAGAAAGACTGCCTTGAATATAAGGAAATATTTTCCCCTATTGCAAATATAAATGCTTGTAAACAGGTTTTTCGATAAATCACATTGATTACTTTTAAATCGATGCATTTTGAACCACAAAATTTGGTTCATCATCGGGATCAATATGGAAAGATTAATCTGATAATATAGATAAATAATGCACAGATGCAATATTTAAATGCCAACAGATATTATTTTTTTAATATTAAGAAAACTTAAAATTAAAAATATTATTAATTCAAGGGAACATCTAAGATATTAAAAATATTGAATATGAGATAACATTAAAATAAAAATAAAAATAAATAACAATAAAAGTAACCAAAAATAAGAAATTTGCATTATTTATTTACATCCTGAGATGATTCTTTCCATATTGATTGCAATTTCAGTATAAATATCATCAAATTGTTCTCTTATATTTGTTTTTTTGAGTTAATATCGATGATAAGAAAAGCTAATTAAAAGATATGATACTAAAAATGAACACATCACAAGTTAATGCCATGGAAATATGACTTCACTATAAATGGTTTTAATGCTACCACTTTGATAGGGTATTAGTACAATGACAAGATCTCGGTACAATAATAATAATATCGAAGCTATTACAATTAGAAATTGCACCATATGTTGCAGAGGAAACATTGTAAAGCAGTAACATATGAAAGAGTAGTATAGAGGAAAAAATATGTGATATGTTATGTGATCTAATTGAATATTTAACTTATAAATAGGAATGATTTAATTTAAGAGAAATTATAGGTTTGGATAATATTTTATGTGATTTAATTGAATATTTAACTTTTTTTCCACAGAAAAAATCAGTAACTTTTTATTTATAAAATGAAAAGCTACATGTAGAATATGCATGTAAGCATTTCAGACAACTGCCCATAGGGCTCATGTGCTTTGGCACACAATGCATCGTAGCAGGGCTACCATTGAATTTTGGTAAAAAAAGAAGAAAAAAAGTAAGAAAGAGAAAATATGAGTCGAGAGAGGAAAGGCGAGAGAAAACTAGATGGCCCCAAAAAAGTAACCACTGCTGCCAGAGAGTGAGTAGTTGTCCCACAACTCAGGTTTTCCTCCCCTTATTCTTCTCGACCTTGCGCCACTCGCCCTAGGAAGGCGCAATCGTTGCAAGGAATAACTGATTTTATGTTGTCTGGGTTCCTGTATCCTTATCTGAATGTGAAGTATCTGAGGAATGGTGTCGTTTGATCCCTCCAGTACCCATGTCCTCACTAGTCCTTTCTGACTGATTCGGGTGATGTTGAAGGTCCTTGTGTGTTGATATGTCTTTCCTTTGGATCTCTTGTCCCTGTGTAGGCTCAATATTTCCCTTGGGAGTAGGTTCCTCGTCTGCTTCGGATTCGTCCTCCTCTGAATCAGGATGGAGATATTGCCACCCTTTTCTCTGTTTCCCTTTCCATTTCTTTTTACTGTTTGCTTTCTTAGCTTCTGGACATGTGCTTTGTAAATGTCCTATCATCCTACAAATTCTGCATCTGAATGCATTTTTTTCATAATCTACTCCTTGCAGCCAGTTCTGTTGCTTGTAGATCAGCATAATATTTTCTGGTAGTCCTTCACTTAGATCTACTTCCACGCAGATCTATGCAAAAGTGTAAATCCTCTCCTCGATTCTTTCCATATTTGTTTTGATGTATTTCCCAATACTGTTCCCAGTTCCCTCTAAGACCTGATCACTCGAGAAATGAAGGGGGAGGTTGTATAATCGGACCCATACCGGCATTCTAGAGACCGTCATGGTGTTTGGGTCAAAATCTGGAAACCATGGGGTCATGAAGAGACCCGTAGTTCCCCAAAACCAAGGCCCTGCTCTAATGATACAATCTCTAGCTTCCGAAGATATAAAATTAACAATAAAGAAACCTTTGGAGCAGAGGTGAATATCACATTCCATGGTCCATTGAGTGAAAATCCAATGGAAGAGGTCCATTGGTTTCGGCCAGAAGCAATTAAATCGGCAAATTAATGCCTATGTTTCATATTTCTTGACATACTCCTCTGTTCTTGAAATATCGATCTTTAGAGCAGGGGTTTGTCCAAGTTGTTCCACAATGTATGGTTGCGGTACATATCCTCCTTGATCAAGAGGTGACCCTGCAGCTTTGTTTCCCTGTAAGATATTTTTCTAGGATAGGCCTCCACTTGATTGTTGCTTAGTTGTGGGTTTTTTCCCTTTATCTCCTCCTGCAGAACTTGATATTCCTTGATATGTAGCACCCCCTCTCAACCGAAGGTTCAGTGAGATGGTCATTTCTACGCTAATTTCATAGTTCTTCAAAGACCTACAGTCCCGAAGAGAGCGGCTACCACTGACCAAGTGTTGGATCGGGACAGGGTATCCCATCAATCTCCATATTTTTTGTTTCAGCTGAAGAATGGTATTTTCTACTTTTACCCAAACTAAACACGTTTTACCCACAGCGAGTTTGATAAAAATCTAAAAACATTTTAAAGTTACCTGTTGCCTGAGATCTGAGTGTGCTAACAATCCATGTCACTGTTCTAGGTTAAGATGCAAGGACGAGGGTTGCTTCCGGAGTAAATGCAGATTTGACCACTTCCTTGCCTCACGTTGGATCCGAGGGATCCAGGCTCGTCCTTACTCCAATCTGCCAAGAAGCTTTTTCCTCTTGAAACCAGAGAGGGAATCGATTTGAGATAGGGGGTCCTATATCTTTGTTCCAATATTGTCTAATACTATGTCATTTATCAGCAGAAAAACTGGCAACAGGTATTTACCTTTGGGTCTCTTCTTGCTTGTGAAAAAATCTTTGATTCCCGCTTGGATCAGATGTTCCAGCTCCCACTAGTCGTTGATCGGGGCTGTGTCTCTTGCTTTCAAGGCCGATTTCTCCTTTCCCCTGCTTGAGGTAGGGTAAAAATTCCTATAATAGCCGAGTAGGGTCATATTTTCAGCGTGGGGGCCGTCCTGCTATTTCCCGACACGTTCCTCCTATGTCTCCCTTACCTGCTATACCGAAAGAAAAACTTCGAACCTCTGCACCTCTTTTCTCACCAGAAGTAGAGGAGGATCAGTAGATCTGATCGTATATTTCTTGCCCTTATCTGCAGGGATTCATCCCAAGGGCAAGGATCCAATGCTTGAGCCTAGTCCGCCTCCAACAACACTAATTTTTAGAAGCCCTTGTGGATCCTTACCATTTTCGTTTGGCTTTCTTCCATAAATTAGGCTGATCTCCTTGCCCTCATTGACATGGCCATGAGCCAAAACATTTGTAGCGTCCTCTTTGCCTGGGAAAGAGAGATTTGGTTGATCTATCTGGAAATAAACCCTTGCTCGAAGCTCATCCCTATTCTGAGATTTTTGTTCTGCATGTTTAGCTCTCGGTTTGTGTGTGCTAGCTCTTGAAGCTAGGAACCCGAGCTCCAGACCAAGGGCATAAATCAAAGCCATTTCTGGTGTAGCGAGAGATTCTGAGCCACCTTTTATCCCTGAGACAGCAAGATCTGTGAAGACAACTATGTTGGCACTGAGAGAAAGCTTCGTTGCGCTCGTAGCACCAAGGTCGGCGTCCTCCGCAACAACATACATCTACAAAACCCTGACTGAAAACCTTGTTGGTGCCATCGTATTCTCTTCTGAAAATTCTCTCCAGAATCCTCCTTCTTCCACAGTTGAGGAATATGTTCCTTTTCAATTGAACATTTAACTTATAAATATGAATTATTTTATTTAAAATAAATTATAGGTTTGGATAATATGTTATGTGATTTAATCTAATATTTAACTTATAAATATGAATTATTTTATTTAAAAGAAATTATATGTTTGGAGAATTGTTTGGATAAAAAATTGGTATTTTTATAACCTAGGCAAGATCTTCCATTCATAGTGATGTCTGATTATGCACTATGGGAGGAAAGAGTAGTATAGAGGAAAAAATATGTGATATGTTATGTAATTTAATTGAATATTTAACTTATAAATATGAATTATTTTATTTAAAATAAATTATAGGTTTGGAGAATTGTTTGGATTAAAAAATTGGTTTTTTAAAATAGTGGATTTTCTTTGTTCCAAATGGATATGCTCTTCGGAAAAAATGGATTTTGATTTCATGATGTTAAAAGTTAGCATGATATCCATTATATATTAAGTCATAAAATACACTCATTTATATTATTTTTAAATTACAAAAACTATTAAATATAAAAGAAAAACTCAAAGAATATAGCATGGTGGAAAAATTTTAAAATAAATTGAAAAAAATTAAAATAAATTCAACCATGAAAGAGATAAAGATTTAAAAATATATATATGAGAAAATTAAAAGAATAAATTTATAGAAAAATTATTGGATAAGTCCGACAAACCAAAAGGTGACAATTATTTAAGAAAACACAATTAAAAGATAATTTAAGTTTAAAAGATCAAGATCATGATATTTCATATAAATATGATTTTGAATTTAAATAAAATTGACATTTCATGGTTTTTTATTAAATAGTAAATATTTATTTATTTTATTTTTTATTATTAAATAATTAATATTTGTTTTATTTATTTTTTTATTATAGGGAATTAGTAATTTTTATTGGAGTAATTTGGGCAAGGCATAAGATCAAACCTAGAAATTGTCACTATAGTATATCTAATAGTTTGTAAGCCAGCTATACCAAAATTTACAACATAACAAATTGGTATTTATTTTTGTTACTCTAAACAAATTCTATTTTCCAAAAATTAATTTCAGTTTATGTGTCTTATTAATTGGAAATCCTCTCTTCATTATTGATCCAGACCTCTAGAGTCCTTTCCTCCATCTCTAATATTTGTTCCAAATGCATATGCTCTTTTGTAAAAGTGGATTTTGATTCCATGATGTAAGAAGATAGCATGCTCTCCATTCTATATTAATTCCTTTCCTAACCCTTGAATCCTTATTCTTATTTCTATTATGGGTGATCATGATATGTTAATGAATAAAATATATGTTTTTTTTACTGTCTTTTAACAAACTAACTCATATTCACTAGTAAAGATAGATTTTCATTGTCTAGACTCATGGTCAACTCCCGTGGAATATGTGCTCTGAAAATGTAACTTGCCTATTTATTAAACATATGATTAACCTATCATCTAGGGTAGCATGTGAACACAATACACCTAGTACCTACAAAAGGAAGTTTTATTGTGTACTGGGCTCATAACACACTCCTAATTTATACCTAGATGTACCTATGGTAAATATATAGATAGTATATATCCTTGTGCATTCCCTCTTCCCAAAGCTTGTGGCTCATGCCTAATGTGGCAGAAGAGGTCAGAAAACACATATAGCAGATACAACAACCATTATAGTCAAAAGAATGGCTACTGACAATGGAAGTCTCTACAGGATGTAATGGATCCCATCGGTTGTATTTTCATATTTCCTCCTCATAGCAGATCAAAAGACTAACTAATAGAGCACAATAGCCCCTTGGCATGCTGTGAGCAGTGAAAATTTTTCTTTTTCCTACATATTGCTACAATAATCTCTGTCCAAGCATGGTGGGCATCCAGGAAGTTTTCCAACAACTTATCATCAACACTCTTTCAGTATTTTACTTGAAATTCCATTCTATGTCTAAATAAGGTTTTCAATCTTGTGAGAATAGTTTTATCATGTGTTATTTGTCAATGAGATCCATTTTAGGTGAATTTCGACTAAATTCTAATCTCAAGAGGTTAGGATAAAGATATTGTCATATCAACGTTGTACTTTAGATACAGCCTTCAAAAACATGATATCGAGTACACGGAAAAATAATGAAAAAAACATGATACCACACCTGTTCCATAAATAATTAATAGGAAAAAAGAATGATAGAAGGATTATACTAATGTCAATTAGTAGCCAAAAGTGGTTACGAGGATTGTGAATGTACATGATAAGACTCCATCAATTTCAAATCCAGCATAGAAGAAGTTAACAAATTGACCTTATCAGTATGAGATGATTAAGGATTAGTGCCTAAATCAGCCCAAGCCATCAGTCTACCTAAACGGTACATACTAATCTCCTAAGATTCACTCAAGTGAATAATTGCAATCTATGGATAGTAATTATAAACAATAAACAAGAATGAAGTATAGCACCATAGATCATGCTTTGGACTTCAGCTTATAGTATCTAAACTTGCAATGATTGATTCAACCTAGTCGAACAGAATCAACCATTCCCTTAACATTATTGTGACACTTGGAATATCTGAACGCAATACAATACAAGAACCAAAGGAAATAGAAAGTGTGTGATTATTAGTAAAATTATGTTTATTTTCTTGTTTAAACTGAATCACCAGTAATCCCTGTAAGAACATAATCCATCCTTGAAATGATGGAAGTGATTTACATCCCTCTTGTTTAAACTGAATCACCAGTAATCCCTATAAGAACATAATCCATCCTTGAAATGATGGAAGTGATTTACATCCCTCACTATAATTTGTCATCTCAAAATCATGGAGATGAACTTAGTGGCACTATGGTAGTCATCACACACACAGAGGATTTTTGTGATTTGGATAGGAGTATTAGGGCTTGTACTAATAAGCCCGAAGGAAATGGCTAGCTTCTCACTATGACTACCAAGCATTCGTTCCTTCTCCTCCTCCTCCACATTGTGCTAAAAAACATCCATGTTAGATGAATACTTTGCCTCCCTCATCTGCCCAGCCAAGCTCTCAAACATTGCATAAATTTCCTCAATCTGAGAATGTGATCTATCTCCTACATAAAATGTATAAAATCTATGGTTTATCTCAATGAAAATATATCCTGGTATATTTTTCAAACCCCTAGCTTTCATAATTTTTATTACGTTTTCTACATCAGTCCATTTCTTGCCCACAACATAGATATTTGACAAGAGTACATAATATCCAGGATTTCAAGGTTCTAAGAAAAAAATGTTCCCTGCCACATGTTCTGCCAGCTCTATATTTCATTGAATTTTACAAGCACCAAGCAAGGCTCCCCAGACACCAGCATCAAGTTTTATTGGCATCCCCTTGATAAATTTTTAGGCCTCTTCTAATTGTCTTGCTCGACAAACAAGATAAAATATGCATGCATAATGTTGTAGCCTTTGTACAATGCAATAGTCACACCTCGTGGAATCAAAGCACTACCAACGCTCATTTACCAAGCCTGCATGACTGCATGTGGAAATAATACACAAGAAGGTGACATCACTCGGCTCGACGCTACACTGTTGCATGTTAGAAAAGAGTTTCAGAGCATAATTCCCATGTTTGTGCATGCCATAACCATAAATAATTACATTCCAAGAGATAACATCTCTTTTAGCCATTCTATCAAAGAATTGGCGTGCAATCTCTAGATTTCCACAATTTTCATACATGTCTATGAGATTGTTTCCCACAGTAACACGCGACTCAAACCTATTCCTAATTATGTATCCATGAGTAGACTTACCTTGTTGTAGAATTGATAGGTGGGCACACACTGGGATAACGCTCAACAACGCTATAGAGTCAAGAATCAAAATTGTCAACAACATCTGCTGAAAGAGTGCTAATGCCTCATCCGCTCGGCCCCTGGAGCATACCCAGAAATCATGGCACTCTATGAGAAAACATTTCTTTTAGGAATTTTTTCAAAAAATTCACGAGAAATCCCTAATTTCCCACACTTAGCATAAATTTCTACAAGGGAATTTTCCACAATAACATCCGAATTCATTCTATTATGAACTATACATTCATGGATCCACTTACCCTATTGGAGATCTGACAATTGTAGACACGTGGGAAGCATGATTTTGAAGGTGATCAGATTCGGCTTCACACAGTTCCACTGCATTTCATCAAAGAGCCTCAAGGCCTCATTGGTGAGCCAATTCGGAGCATACCCGACTATCAAGGCAGTCCATGAGACCACATCTCGTTCAGATATTTTTTCAAACAACTAGAGTGCAACCTCCAAATTCCTACACTTCGCATACATGTCTACAAGGTCATTCTGAAAAAAAAAACACACGACACGAACCTCGATGTAACAATATGTTCAGGAATCTTCATTACTTCTTGTAGAGAAAAAACCTAAGCACATTCCTTGAGTACAAAGGGGAATGTGAATTAAACATTTTGAATTTTAGACTAAAGATGCCTATCGTTCATTTCCATTTCCACCTATATTTTCAAAGGTTCCTCAGTGGAAAATTATGCCATAGTTTACTAGAGGTTATTCAAAGATTATTTCAAGCACTAAATTATATAGCATTGAAGATTTAGCACTAAATCAACTCAGATCCAAATGAAGGCAACCACATGGGTTGCACCTAATTTTGTTTCGTAAATCTTATCTGAATAGCTTTTCAGATGGTCGTAAGATTATTTTTCCCCAGTTTCTCTTTCCCATATCATCATTGAATATTAGTCTCTTATTCAAGAACACAAGAAACTGCCAACAAAATTAATCCTTCAAGGAAATCAATCATCTTACTTCAAATTCATCTTTCTTTCTGCTAGCAATTTCAACTTCTTCATCACGTCAGCCTTCTACAGTGCTTGGTTTCTCCTCGGTAGGCTTCAAGGCTTCTTCAAATATTAAGGCATTGTCACGGTGAGTTATTAACTTAACCTTGACGGAATCCAATCTCCCTGATCTGCCTTGTGATCCGTGATATTCCTCTGCATCGTTGGCTGGTTGAGCCCTTATATTCTCCTCCTGGCCCTGTGTTATGTCTTAGGAATTTTTTTTGGCACATGATTAGGTTCCTCGATGTTATATTTCACCTTTGTCAGAAGTAGCAGAGAAACCAGGTGGGGTAGTTTCATAGTTTGCATTATCGGCTATGGGTTCAGGAAGGTAATCTACTTATTCGTTTAAGAATTTTTTTAAAAACGGTTTTCCTATAAAACTAATTAATAATAAAGTATTTAATCCTAAGGTATACATTATTTCAATCGTCTAACATCAAAATCAATTGTACACAGTGGTACACCTAGCAGCTTATGTTAGGTCCCTATATTAATATTGAAGTCCCCTATTGTTTTTCTTGTAACCCCCTTATTGTTATTATTGTATCCTTTTAACCCCAATATTGTTATTATTGTACCCTTACATTATTTTTGTTAGGTCAGCTAGGATTATATTGTGACCCCATGGACTACTATATATAGAAGTAGGTTTTGTCATTTCTATCATACAAGAATTATTGATTTATGTAATGTATCAGAGGTAGCCACCTCGAAGTGGCTAATTTCTAAGGTGTTGATCTCTCTTTTCTTCCATTTTTTGAGTTGGTTTCATAACATTTGGTATCAAAGCTTTGGATTCTATAGTTTCACTACTCCAAACAGGTCATCGTGGTATTTTATCTATAACATGTTTTCTACAAAGGTTCAGAAGTTGAATTGTTTACATAGAGAAGCCGAAATACTAAGGAACGTCATGTAGAAATTTAAGATCTGGTTTCCAAATGTTTTCGGAGATACGATCTCTAGAAGTTAGGGCTTGTTCAGGCTCCCAAATTTCACTTAAAACAAGTCATCATGGAATTTTCGCGATAAATTTCTTTCTAAAAAGGTTCATAAGGTGAAATTTTTACAGAGCGAAGCCGCAATCCTGAGGAACCTCCTGTAAAAATTTCAGATCTTGGTTCGTAATGTTTTTGAAGATATGATCTGTGGAATTTAGGCTCTATTGAGGCTCTCGAATTTAATCTCAAAGAGGTGACCGTGGTAAAATCATCATAACTCTCTCTCTGAGTGCCAGATTGGAATCTGTAAAAAGTGTCCATGATTACACGAAATTTAGTTTTTGGTATATCAATTTCAAAGCCGAAGGAGGAAACAATGACCCATGGCATGCCATACAAGTGAGCTCTACTGAACCATTCCATAATTACATCATTGTGGGAGATTGGGCATAACTTTTCCTTGAAGGATCCAAATCAGATCAGACCTATGGCATTCAAAAGAAGATTCAGAGGGCTACTACAGGACCAAATTTCATATATTGAATATCTGAAATCACAAAGATAATTCAGTTTTAATATCGAGCTCCTCAAAAGAAAGAAAAAAGGTGTGTATCTCTTTTTGAATTGCATAAGTGTTGTCTGAAAAATCATTTTGAATTGATTCCAAGGGCATATTATAGAATAGGTATCAATATTGGGTTCTAAAATGGATCCTAAAAAAAATTCAACACAAATTAATACTTCAAAAGGCTATAATATGACTCATGAAGACGAAGAACTGCAACATGACATGTCAAAAATATAAGAGAAAGTGCACAAAATTTCACTCTCGCAAATATTAACAAAAAATGAAATGAAAGTTTTAAAGAAAAGCATGGAACCTAAGATGGATGGTTTGAAGAATGGCATGGAAACTAATATGGATGGCATTGAAGCTGGAATGGAAGCTAATATGGATTAGATGGAAGCCAAGATCGATGAAAAAATTAAAGACAACATGGAAAACATGAAGAATGATCTAAAAGTGGACATGGAAGGTTTGAAAAAGTAGATACAAGAATTGTTTCCTAATGGAGAAGAGATAATAGAGGAAACTCATGATGAGAACAAAATAAATGTTAATTGTGATTTCATAAAATCTAATTTCGGATGCAAGAACCACCATATTCCAAATATGGATATGAGGAATTTTGATGGCAAGGATCCCGTAACATGGATACTACATATGGAGAAATATTTTGATCTCAATAATGTGCAAAACACAAAAAAGGTACGCATTGCAACTTTCCATTTAGAAAAAAATACATTTGTATGGTATCGATGGCTTTGCTCTGGTAGAAAAATTGTCACCTGGTCAATTTTTATGGAGGAAATGATAGCGCATTATGAGGATACAAAGAGCAACACCTTCTTGAGCCAATTGATAAATCTCAAACAGAAGGGTTCAGTGGTGGAGCACATTGAGGACTTCCAAAAATTGAATATAAGGGTAACTGATATTCCAGAGGAACACAGGATTGATGTCTTCATAGGGACTTTAAAGGATAACATCCAACATGAGGTTCGCGTTTGGGAACCTAATTCATCGGAGAAGGCATTCAGTTTGGCAAGAAAAAATGAATGTAAAATTATGGCGACAACGAAGCCTACCACTCACACCTATAAGGATGGAATTTTTTCTACTCCTAGACTTCCACAACCTAAAAGGTTGACACCACAACAATTGGAAGAAAAAAGAGCGAAAGGGCTTTTCTATAGTTGTGATATAAAATACAAAAGGTTCATAAGTGTGCTGAGAAGAAATTATTTTACATAGATTGTGAAGAGGTGGAATAAAATGAACAAGGAGCTTCAAAAGAATAGGATACACACCAAGAACCAACCCTAAAATAAGAAGAAATGATTCCGACCATATCTGTAATACATTGGTAGGAATTACCACTCCTCAAACTCTCAAGATTGAAGGACATATCAAGAATAAAAAGGTAATATTGTTGATTGATTCGGTTAATACCATAATTTTATTCATTGTAAGGTAGCCAAGGAATTGAATTGTTTCCTATACCCAGCACCAGAATGTCAACTGATGGTTGAAAATGGAGGATCTATAAATTTCTCTAGGAAATTCCATAATATCGAGATAACCATGGGGGAATATGTATTGAATAGTCCAATGCTTTCTACTCCAATGGGAGGTGTTGATGTTGTACTAGGAGTATAATGGTTACAATTTTGGGGATGGTAGATTTTAATTTTCAAGAACTTTTCTTGAATTTTTTTTCGGAAGGAAAGGAAGTCGAATTATGGGGTATCAAAGGGAAGTCAGGAAATATAATAAGCTCTAGTGTCATGCCAAATCTTCTCGGTAAATATCAATGAGGCATAATTGCACAATTATGCTCACTAAAAGTTCCAACATCAAAATCAATTATTTCTCCAGATCTCCAAAAAGCCTTGGACAATCATTCCAAAGTGTTTGAAATGAATCCCACCTATTTATGATCATGATTATGCATCTCATTTGATTCCAGGAAGTGTCCCTCCAAACATTAGGCCTTAAAGATATCCTTATGTCCAAAACAGCGAAATTGAACATCTGATTGTAGAAATGTTAGAGGCTAGTATAATTCATCCTAGTCAAAGTTCTTTCTCTGCTCCAATAGTATTGGTACACAAGAAGGATGGATCATGGCACATGTGCTCAGATTATAGGGAGCTCAATAAGACCACTATTAAAATAAATTTCCCATTCCTGTGATTGATGAATTATTGGATGAATTACATGGAGCAATATATTTTACCAAGTTTGATCTTTTTTCAGGATATCATCAAATTAGAATAAAGATTGAAGATATTTCAAAAACAAAATTTTGAACTCGTGAGGGTAATTATGAATTTTTGGCCTTTTTTCCTTATCAATGCACCTTCCACATTTCAAGGGTTGATGAATTCCATTTTCAACCCTTCCTTAGAAATTTTTTGATGATATACTAATCTACATCACGTCTTGGAAGGATCATCTGAACATGTTGACAAGGTGCTCAAACTATTGGAGGAGAAACAATTATATGCAAAAACATCCAAATGTTTCTTTCGAGTACAAGAGGTGGAATCTCTTGGTCATATTCTGTCTCACGAGGGTCTTAAGGTAGACCCTAACAAAATTAAAGCCATTAAGTAATGGAACGTCCTCACAACCATAAAGAAATTGCGAGGATTTTTTGGGCTTAATAGGGTATTATCGCAATTTTGTTAAGAATTATCAGAGAATAGAAACACCTATAACAAAATTATTGAAGAAATATGCATTTTCATGGACTCCTGAAGCAACTAAGGCCTTTTAACATCTTAAAGAGGAAATGTGCCTAGCACCGGTCTAAGCTACGCCAGACTTCACAAAAACCTTTATTGTGGAATGTAATGCCTCAGGAAATGGAATTGGCACTATTTTAATGCAAGAATGAAGGCCCATTTCTTTCGAAAGTTGTCCTATCAAAGGAACTTATTTACATAAAGCTCTTTATGAGAAGGAAATGTTGGAAATACTACATGCACTAAATAAATGGTGACCTTACCTAATGGGAAGACACTTCAAGGTAAAAAATGATCATGATAGTCTTAAACACTTTTTGGAATAAAGAATATCTTGAGAAGAGACGAAATGAGTCACAAAGATGTTGGGTTATGACTTTGAAATCATCTACAAAAAAGAGAAGTTAAATATTGTTGCAGATGCACTCTCAAGAAAGGATGAGGAGGTGGAAGCATTT
Organism: Pinus albicaulis; assembly: GCA_034641835.2. Taxonomy (NCBI): domain Eukaryota; kingdom Viridiplantae; phylum Streptophyta; class Pinopsida; order Pinales; family Pinaceae; genus Pinus; species Pinus albicaulis. Next base: position 600,411,467 of record CM076579.1, on the reverse strand, counting down.
CTTTGTGCCATTTATATTATCCAACCAGATTGGATAACTGAAGCAAGGGATGAATGGAAGAAGGACGAAGAAGTGTGGACACTCATTCAAAATTTGCAGCAATATCCTAGTACATATGATACATTTAGTTGGAAAAATGATTCCTTATGGTAGAAATATCGCTTATATATTTGTAAGAATTCCCAAGTAAAACAAAATATTCTTTTGGAATTGCACACTTCTCCTTTAGGAGGACACCAGGGACTTTTAAAAACTTACCACAGGGTGAAGAAAGAATATTTTTGGGATGGCCTTAAATCTGATATTCAAAATTTCATGGAAAAATGTTTAGTTTTCCAGAAAAATAAAGTTGAAACAATTAAGACCCCAGGTCTTCTACAAACTTTATCCATTCCAAGTGAATGTTGGGAGGAGATTTCAATGGATTTTATCACAGGTTTACCTAAGTTTGAAGGAAAGAGTGTCATCATGGTGGTAGTTGATAGACTTACCAAGTATGCATACTTTTGTGCATTATCTCATCCATTTAAAGCAAGTACACTTGCTATTGCATTTATGGAAACAATTCAAAAGATACATGGAAACCCAAAGATTATTGTAAGTGACATGGATCCCATTTTGACGAGAAATTTTTGGATGGAATTATTTTCTTGTTTGGGTAATCAACTAGCTCATATCTAATCTTATCATCCTCAATCCAATGGTTAAACTGAGAGTGTGAATAAATGTTGGAAGGATATCTTCGTTGTTTTGTATCTAATAAGAAAACACAATGGGTCAAGTGGTTACCTCTCACTGAATGGTGGTATAACACTTCCTTCCATATTGCAGCAAAAATGACCCCATTTATAGCATTTTATGGATATCATCCACTATCTATCACATCATCTTTAAGAGAAAATTCTAAGGTTCAAGCAATGGAAGATCACATCGAGCAACAACAAGAATTTCTCCAACGATTAAAGGATAACATAAATCTGGCACAAAATCGAATAAAACAACAGAAAAATCAACATCGCAGCGGGAGAATTTTTGATGTAGGAGACTGGATATTTTTAAGGATACAACCATACAAAAAAATGTCCCTCAAGCAAGCTAAGAAGGAGAATAAATTATCGCCAAAGTACTATGGTTCTTACAAGGTGTTGCAAAATATTGGTACTATGGAATACAAATTGGAGCTTCCTTCTTCTTCGCGAGTACATCCATTTTTCCATGTTTCATGCTTAAATAAGGTTATAGGTGACAAAATTCCACTCCAAACCATATTTACAGAACCTGATGAGGAAGGGAAAATCATATTGGAACTTGAATTAGTCACAGAAACAAGAACTCAATAGCTACAAAATCGATCAATTTCAGAGTATCTCATCAAGTAGAAGAACTTACCCACTGAATATTCTTCATGGTTGGATGAGAATTTTATACAGAAGCATCCAAAGCTACTCAAGCATTGAGGACAACACTTTTTTGAAGGAGAGGGGCATGTTATATCCCTATATGACTAGTGTAGGTCCCTTATTGTTGTTAGTGTAACCCCATTATTGTTATTGTTGTACCCCTGTAACCCCAATATTGTCATTATTGTGCCATTACATTATTTTTGTTAGGTCGGCTAGGATTATATTCTGACCCCATGGAATCCTATATTTATAAGTAGGTTTTTTCATTTGTATCATCCAAGAATTGTTCATTTATGTAATGTATTGGAGGTTTCCCCCTCGAAGTGGTTGATTTCTAAGGCATTGATCTCTCTTTTCTTCCATTCTTGGTGTTGGTTTCATAACATTTTAGGGAAGTTGTTTTCAAATAAAGACGCTTTACAGTGTAAAAAAAATTCAGAGACCAAAAAAATCGCATTACAATGGAGACTCTTGGTAATATATTACAGCAAGGAGATTTGGTAATATTACAGTGAAGTAATATCACAATGAAGAAATTAAGATCAACCTTCAAATAATAAGGATTGACGAATTTACAATATATTAATCAAAAGGCTTTTTGGTGGAATCAAGTGACACAGTTTCAGTATATCACAATGATCTAGTTCAGATTAAATTTAGACTAATAAACTATGATTAAATACACTCTTTATCTTTTGATCATGTAATCTCATGAATAAGTCGATTGGAAATATGACCCTTCTAAGAAGCATGAAAAGACAATGTGATTATATAAGGCATACAATATTAGTAACCTCAAGTTACAATTTGAGAAGCTAAAGATACTATCTCTCAAGAAGGAACCGACACCAATATGAAATTATGTTACAGTTTCTAAGGAGAGCATCAATAAAACATTGATCTCTCAAATTAAAGGTATGTAAACTCGAGGTACGAATATTTATAAGCTTTCATTATGTCTAACCTTAGATAGTCCATATAATTTCAGCCTAGATAAAAGAACATACACGAACCTTAAACCTTACATTCTAGGATTTATAAAGAAATCTAGGATGTCAAATAAAATCTTAGTATTAATTGGAAGGAAAGATAAATTGCATTTTTATAAAGGATTCCATCCTCCATTTTTAGAAAATATAGTTTGAGAACTAATATCATATTCTAGGTATCTCATGTTTTGTCTAGAAGTATCTGTTAAAGGTATAAAATATCATGGCACTTTAAGGGAAGGAGTCCTCAAAAGGTTGTTCAAGAAACAAAGATATCTTTTATATCACCAAACATCTATTTCGTATAATATTTTTTTTTCATACATTACTGTTATTAACATCATTATGTGTAGCTATATTGAATCATAATTATTTTTGTTTTGATCTATTCATCACTTAATAAATATACACTCCTTGCATTCTTAATTGTTCTTATAGAAACTTGGATAGGTTGTCTGGAAAACCCTAACTTTAGGGTATGATGATGTTAATGTAGGAAACCATAGCCTTCTTAGGGTTATTTTGAAGTGCTATATGAATTTTTTTTTGATGATGTCCTGTTTTGGATTTTGGTATGATCATGAAAACCTAACTTGTTATGGTTGAATGATATTTGTCTCAAATCCCAAACCATCGAAATATTTGGAATAGTAGGGTTTAATTTTCTATGTTATGAAACCCTATATATTTATGGTTTGGTTGGTTCTATAAGAAAAAACCTCGTTATGTATTTAGAGTCCTAGGAGTGAAACCATAAGCATGTGTCAATTGGTTCAAACCCTAGCTTCGTCTAGATTGGTCTATGTCTAACATTTTAATGTTAGACATTTTATTATCAGCGTAAGTTAAGGGAGGCTTTAGAGATTGAGAAAATACCCGTTAATCTTAATAGAGACGATGGTTGGACTATTAACACATGTTGGATCCCTGCCCTACACTCCTAGATGGTGTTTCAATTTAGTGCCCTTCCCTCTTTCCATGTGGGTTATGAATTTAATTATGATTATTATTCCTTAATAGTTATATTGTTTTAATTAATTAATAAAAAAAACCGTTATTCAAAAATATAGATATAATAGATTTATTATTAACAACAAAAACGAAGATAAATAAAAAACGAACCATAATACTTATTATTTTTTCTTTATTTATTATTCATTTCTTCTCACCATTGACTATATACCATTCGAGAATGAGAATGGTTATTTATTTAACAATTTTAAAATAAAATAAAATAAAATAATAAAATATAATAATATTAAATTATAAAATACTAAAGAATACTAATAAATAAATAAGATAAATGTATTTCTGGATTTATCACATCATTAGGATTTGGTCTACATTTCGAACCAACTAATTTGGTTCATCCTGAACACAAGGTGAAAAGCTAATCAATTTTTCATAACAATTTTTAACTTTAATTTTTTTTATCTATTATTTGAATTTTTATTAATTAATTAAATAATTTTAATTAAATATAACATAATACATTTTATTATAATATCTATTAAAATAGAAATTTTATTAATCAATTTAAAAATTTTAATTAAATATTACATAATAATTATTTTATTTTATTTTATTATTATAATATCTATTAGGTCAATATTTATTAATAACTTAATAATTTTAATTAACTAATTAACTAATTCATTAATGGCTAGTTTTTAAATGGCTAGTCTTAAATGACTAGTTTTTAATGGCTAGTTGTCTTCGGCTAATATCAGGCAATGATGCATCCACACTATTTATTCAATAAGATCGATTGGTTTTTCACCTTGTCATGGGGAAGAACCACATTAGTTGGTTTAAAACGTTGACCGAATCCTAATGATGTGATTAATCCATAAAGGCATTTATCTAATTGATGGATCACAAAAGTCTCATCTAACAATAAGTAAATAATTATATAACATTATAGAAATTAAAATAATAAAATTATTATTTTTCCCTTTTATATGAAACTAGTTGTTATACTATAATGACTGGTTAACTCTTCTTTTCATCTATTTAAATATTATGTAGTGATATTATCTATCATGTTGTCTTGAATATTAACGAAACTAGTTGGTTCGAAACCCTTCAACAAAATATGTTCATATGTGATTATCATCGAAATATCTCTTTATTTAAATTATGGATCATAGAAGCCAAATTTAAAAATTTTTAATATTGTGTGACATATGATGTGCTTATGATATCTTGATGAATTTCTAGGTATATTTGTTGATGTAAATGTTAATGGTCATGAGTCCTAGGGTTTGGAAATAAGCCCTAGGCAAAGTTTGATGGTCGAGGATGGTGTTTCATATTTCTAAGGTTTTGCAGCTAAACCATAGTAGTAGTTAAAAGTATTTAGTATGTGTGACATGACAATCTGGAATCTATGAATCTATATAGTGATTATTGAGAATTTGAAGATGAAAATCTAGGGTGAATATTAAAATCTAGGAGATGCTAGTCATGATGTTGATTAAGCTATGATTGGTTTTGATTGTTGATGCTTATGAAATGTAGGTGAGGAATCTAATATATGAACAATGAAAGTTGTTTGATTCATTGATTTTATTTGTTTCTATGGTTTGAAATATTAAGGAACATGTCATTCAAATAATATTGAAACCCTAGATATAATAAGTGTGATATCTTGATGAGCTTGAATTTCATTTAGGGTCTTTAATTAAACATAAGTAGGAAGTTGAAATATGGTATTTTTCTAATTATTTTTGTAAAGGATAATGCTTCCACTATTATAATTTTTTGATATTTCTAACTTCATGCTTCTATCATTTTTATTATACCTGCTCTCTAAGTGTGCGTGTACATCATATTCAATATGGTGAAGATGATCGTAAGTAAAGTAGATGTGATCAACATGATATATGAATGACTCTGCTAAGAAGGATGGAATCCTTGAATGATTCTGTGATGTCGTAAAGAAGAAGTAGAACTCCCTAAGTTAATAGGGAGCCTGGATGAAATATCCCTAGGATAAGAAGAGGGTTGAGAATATTCTTTGCACAAGTTTTGACTACATCCTATATGTCTAAGAGGGAGTGAGAAATATAATTCGCTACTTCATGTGCCATGCACTAGACCATGACTAACACCCATAAGTTTTAGTGAAATCCATGATTAGGAGAATAAAATTAGAGAATGAATTTTGAGGTATTGCTAAAAGAAGGAAAGTAAGATTGGATTGAATAATATGTTGTTGCATATGAATTAGGAAAGGAAAATGTATGATTGAGGAATATTTTGTCAAATATTTGATTAATAATCCTATTATGAAAAGTTGAGAAGCAACATCAAGTTGTGTGGCAGACCCCGAAGGTTTGTATTTCATTATGTACATGTGGTTAACAAGTGAGCTTAATGGTACCTAGAGAGGCTAAAATATTGATTCCATCTTAGTCCCACCCATATAGATTTCCCTGGTCAGGAATCTAGTGCATGGCATTGCGGTGCCTGAATTGTTGAGAGACCAATACATAGATTTCTTTGGTCAAGAATATAGTCCATGTAATTGTGGTGCCTAAACTTCTTCATAGATGATATGTTTATATCTTCCATGTACCTATGTGATTATATGTAAATATGAATACCTCCTTAGTTAAGAGGGAGTGTTGGAAAATGTAACTAGGTTCAGTCATCATTATTTTACTATAGTCAAAATGTAATTTATTTGTCAAAAGAAAAGAAAAAATATTTATATTATTGGCTTATTAAAGCATTGGTTTCATTCCTGGGTCAAATGTATAGGTCAAGCCTCCATTTTAGGCTTTAGCTTTATTGTCAATCTAAATTTATGAATACTCCTCCATCAAGTCTAAGTCTCCTTGATGCTGAAAGAATTATCTTCAGGTGTGCGTGAAATAAATATAGTAATGTTTGCCTACATTCAATTGGAGACACAATTGTTCGAATAAACACATGTGGGCTCATCTATATGGGAAAAACCACTATATATACGAAGTTGGGTTCTTCATATTTTAACATCACAAAATTTCAAATTACCTCTGTTGTTTGGATCAGCTTAGAAGCTTAGGTTAAATCATAGAGATAATTTCACTAAGGAAAGATGGATAAATTACAGTAATCATAATTTCAGGAAATTATATTTTCGGCGCCATTATGATCTCACTACTATAAGAATTTGGTGTTCCCATGTCTTGACACTTCTACTATACTACAGTCTCGGTGAAAATATTGTCTTGGTGTAACCACAATATTGAAGGTTTAGTGCTACTACAGTATGGAAGGTTCCATGTCACGACAGTGAGAAGGGATTTGTGTTATCAAAGTATGAAGACCTCGATGCCACCAAAGAAATTAAGTCTCTCATTCTTCTTACAATGATAAGGTCTCAGAAATATTGCAATGATAATGTCTTAGTGAAAACTCAATGGCAAGTATTCAATGTTATCATAGTGAAAGGAAGAAGGGTGACTTGATGGAAGCAGTCTCGAGTCTAGATTGTAAGGGTTATGGCGTCTCATTTTTTGAATCTACTGAAAGAAGAAGTTGTGACTGTATTTTCCCCTTGAGGGGGTTTATCCCTGGCAGCGTGCTTGTATCTTGTGTTCTCTTCTATTTTTTTCTTGGAATTAATCTTGATGATAAGAAAAGATAATTAAGAGATATAATACTAATAATGAGAACATCACAAGTTAATTTAATAACAGATTATACACCTCCATGGTAAAGATATTTTTATTAGTAAATATATTTGATTCCAAGAGAGCCCACAACAAAATATATATGATGAGATCCATATATCCAGGTATCGACACAAGATCACACCTTCATCAAACTCGTGAATCGTAATAATATTTTCAATAAATGGTGAATGATTTTCTTCAATTGTATAGGAACACGAAAGAATATCCAACCTAAAACGTATTTCATCCTTCCCACTATTAAAAATTGGAGAGAGCAGAGATACACACACAAATAATTAATTTCTATATCAATAATCAGAGATACATCAAATATATATAGTTGAACTAATTCTAATCTTAGAGAGAGAAGTTGAGAGAATCTCTCAACTTCCGCAACAACCCAATCCAAACTAAGTAAGCATAATAATTGAGGCATTATCTCAAACACCTCCCTTTAATGCCTACATTTCAGAAATGGAGAACACACTAATTTAATACAAACTTTTGTCTGCCCTGGTCTTCATTAACATTTGTATCCAGTCTGAGATCTCATAGACAACGCTATTTTCTCCACCATTTTCGAGCTACCATTCAACCCATTTAAAATACATTTGTTTCTGACCAACAATAATTAACTTTGCAAGATCGACAGTATTGACAACTCGGCTCGTCGGGGCTTCCACGATAAGAGCTGACAAGTGATGAACCATCCTATGGACCAATCACCATCTGTCGGATATTTCACTTTCGGCTATCTATCAGTGGCTAGGAAAATGGTCTGAATACTGAATGTGTTCAAGATCTAATCTAACAACTTGACCTGCTTCACACAAATGGATCTCATACTGTAACCTATAACTGATTCTCTTGGCCCGTAGCACAACAATATCAGCATATAACAAATCCACACAATCAAATTAGCCAATTTTTCTCTCATCCCTGTAGAACGTAGAGAACGACTAATTTAAATAATGCTAATTTGTTCAATAATTGGTTTTCTACTACACAAATCTCATAGAAATAAATATAAGGCTTAAAATACACACTATATTCCACACACTTGCAAATCACAAAACATGCTTTAGAAAATTTTAAGAGATGGATCAGGAGGTTCATCCTCACTTGAAGAATCTTCAAATATTGCATCAGGTGAATCGTCTGAAAATGTTGCATAGGCTGATTTTTTCAATTGTCCATTCAAAAGATCTCGAGCCTGAATTTTTCAATTGAATGTTGTATGTCCATATTTATGACAATAGAAACATTCAGTATTATTTTTATTCACCCTTCCTTTGGAGTATAGTGCAAGTTCATTATGTGAACTAGCCTCTGGGCCACCTATCTTCTTTTCTTTTGCCATAAGAGCTGCTATCATTTCATCAAGTGATTGATGTGGCATTTGACTTAGAGTAAATATGACATTATCATATTTTGAAGACAAGCTATTTAATAAGATTGCATTTGCATCATCATCATCTACTTTAGAATTAATTTCTGACAACTGTCTCATCAAAGCTCTTAACTCATTTATGTGTGTTGACAATGATGTCTCACTATCCATTTGGAGTTTAAACAATTGTAACTTTAAGAAAAAAATTTCATTAACAGCTTTTGCCCCAAATACCTTATTCATTTCTTCCCATATTGCTGCAAAATATTTCTTTAAGTCAATAAGATGTAGCTGGGAATCTGCAAGTGATAGTCCAAGGATAGACTTGGCTCTTTCCTCTCTTTTTTCCCATGTAATTAACTGTTGAGCATCTGTAGGTGATATTTATGAGCCTTATACAATATTCCATAAATTTCTACTCATCATTTGCAACTGAAATTTTACCTTCCAAGTGTAGAAATTAAAGTAACTAAACTTTTCTAATACAATAGGCTGCTCCATGTTGAAAAGAAAAGCTGATTTTATAATTCTACAAATCTAAAACAGGTTGCAATTTAAACTGAATAAAAAATGTAAATTTATTTGAGGCAAACCGATCTGGCTGAAATCGGCTGAAATCGGCAAACACCAGCTCCAGCGATTGAATGAATCCACTCCATCAAAGCGTATATTCCGAATGCGAATCGAAAGAAAGGTCTTAAAAAAATTGGGCCACCACAATGACTCCAGCAATGCGAAGCATATGTATGGAGCTGCCATCACAACGTCGTCTTCCTTATGATTCACATGATGACCAAAGCTCCAATTCGGAGGTCAAGCAGCTGGCATGTGCATTAGATCTGAGAGGCACCAGTGCAGTGTACAATTCCGCTCTCAGAGATTTGATGATGCTCGAAAATCAGATAGTTGGGTCTATGATTTGTCAACGGTCGCACTAGATATTTAAGCATCTCAACAGTGAGTCACTCCAGGTTGCTCTGATACCATATTAAAAATTGGAGAGAGCAGAGATACACACACAAATAATTAATTTCTATATCAATAATCAGAGATACATCAAATATATATATAGTTGAACTAATTCTAATCTTAGAGAGAGAAGTTGAGAGAATCTCTCAACTTCCTCAACAACCCAATCCAAACTAAGTAAGCATAATAATTGAGGCATTATCTCAAACACCCACTTGCTATAAATTTTGGTGTTTACATTGTTTTGTAGTTTCCACCACTTTTGCATCTAATCTCAGTTCACAAATGCATCGATTTTAGTTATACAAAAGCATGAATGCAATTAATTCAATAAAATTTGTGAGGGTTTCAATCAAATCTCGGGAGAGTGATGAATAAATTGACTAAATCATCCACATAATATTGACATTCATTTCCACACGTAAAACATTTTCAACTCCTGTGACCTTCCAGCATTTAAAACCCCTACCCACCATCGCATCATCGTGCACAAAGGTGAGTGTGGATTACATACATAATTGTGGTGCATGATATCGGGTAGACTCATACTAACGTTTTCATTAATGCGACCACTCCCACTCTATCTGGCCACTCAATGCATAGAAAGAAAATCTCTTGAACATGTTACACAAATGACTACATTGTATATAAAAAATAGCTCTACTAACAACTACTTACTAAGATATTTATGTAGGTTCTTAGTAAATGAAAAAATCTACTACTTAAACTGATGTTATTGATGAAACATATCCCACCATAGCTATTTTACTTGATACTACCACTTTCCACACTTGTACGACTTACGAGTCTTGCGAGACTCACTATGATTAGAGGTATAGGTTTGATGATGCTAATGATTCAAGTGATTCTGAGACTTGCGAATATTCCACTTTTCCTTACAAATTGGAAAAGAGGTAGACTTGTGAGACACCTTTTCCTCACTATTTTTCTTTGAAAACTTATATTTAGTATGATTCAAGGTAGTTGAAGAGGGAGTTTTTTTAGTCCAATTTGACCTACACCGCTAAATTATTTTTTAACACAATGACTCATATTGTGCATAAGATGGTTCATCCTACACATAACCCATCCTCTACGGCACCTCCGCATAACCACATAACCCATCCTCTACGGCACCTCCGCACAACCCATCTTCCACACAAGCCATACCCATACTCTTTGATGCTAGAGATAAGGTATAATGTGTGTCTGCAATGGGTATCATACCTATCCCTGCATATCCTCGAATGACACTTGATCCACTACATTACATTTGTTTATTTTTAGGTAAAACTTTTATGCATTCACTCATATCTTTTTCTTCCAGTTTCATTAAAATTTTGCAAAATCATATATAATGCTCATGTTTAAATGTTGAAAACCTATATGGCATATTTGTATCTTTAATTTTCTATGAAATTCCTTTCACTATAACACAAATATATTGAAAATTATTCGAATTTGATATTTAAAAAAAAAAAACATGTAATATAGCCCACATATATGTCAAATAGGTTTGAATTAGTTCTGGACCTTTTCCACTTCGGAGTCACTACACACCAAATACTCCTAAGAAGAAGTTTTTGGCCACAAAATTCCAAATCATAAATAGCTAGAGAATTGTGGCATCTATACATGTAGTTACAACCATCACGGTGTTGGAAACAATGTTAATATGGATAAGGGCAGATGAATTAGTATTAAGGCTAATTTAAACTTTTATGCCAATATATTTTTTGCTCAAACTTGGAAACCATCCTTATAATCATCAACAACATATCATGTAGCACCAATATGAAATCAACACATAAAGACATATCATGAGTATCATGCACATTAGACACAAAGGTTTTACATGGAAGCCTTTTTGGGAGAAAACCACCAAATATTGTTGTTTTTATTGATGTAAAAATAATAGAACCTTATCTATTACATCAATATGTTTGTGAGCCACCACTCATAGGAATTACCAACTCCCATTGATTGTTTCTAGGACCCACTAGTAGGAAGCAACAACTCCCTCCTTTTGAAAACACCAGATTAGCCTAACAGAAGCACCAAATTCATGGATTTTTTGCAAGCACCAAGTTGGAGCTCCTTTGATTTATGCAAGCACTAGTTTTCAGGATGCACAAACCCCCGAGCCTTCTCATAAAGCCACTATATAGGGAAGCACCGAATTCATCTATGCAGGCTCCAATGCACACTCAAAAAAGAAACTTACTGCTCAGTTTAATGGGCAACTACTCTTCTTGTTTTCAACTCTTCTCTCCTAAACAACCTTTTGTCCCACGCAACACTTTTTCCTCTCCACACTCTACCATTTCTTGTTCTTCGTCTAAAAAATGTTCAATAACACACATCCTACACATATTCTACTATTCTTGGCCCTATTCTCTCAATAACGTACATTCAACACTCAGCCCCTTATATTACATAGCCTCTCTCAGCCTCTTACAGTAGCACACACTCACTTAGTCCCTTTTCTTTGCAACCTAGGCTCCCAACCTATTTTTTCTTCTTTGGAAATTTTGTCATATTTCCTCTAGAAAATAGGCACACACAACCTCTCTTTGTAGCATAGGTTCACTGGCCCTCTCCTTAGGAACACACGCATAGACATAGAGATCTCCATAGATACCACTCCCAACAATGTTAATTCTTCCCGCAATTTATCAATGCTAATCCTAAGTTTTTTTTCCTTTGCTTCACACTATTTGATGTTGCCTTTGCTACCATCCACACTTCCCAAGAGTGTATTACCAACATGGTTCTCCATTATTATTTTTTGTCAAAAATTTGGCCACTACACCTACATGAAACATTAGGAATGGGTTGTTGAATATTTGTCCATACTGAGAATTAATTCTCACTCAAAATACACACTACAACCAGGCTCCCCATTGTAATTAGTTTCCCATGGAACTCTGATTGTACTTCAAGATGGATTATTTGAACAGTGATCAGACCTCCATTTTGTGAGGATTTTTTCTCCATCTAATTACCTATAGCATGCACGCAATATTAGGGATGGCTTCTCTTAGCTCAAGGCAGCCCCAACACTCATCTTTGCAAATGGTGATCCTCATCGCCTTGACTCATTGATCTTGACAGTTGCTATTTACTCTAGTGACCAACTCTTCTATGCATATGTACTCTTAGTTGTCAACTCATTCATCCTTTGACACCTCTACGCTGCAATACCTGATGCAGGGGCATTAGACACTAGCCAACAATGTAGGAAATTTTGTCCACATGTTGTGGCTAGGAGGGTTCAAAATCATTCGAATTGTAGCAGCAAGGTGTCAATACCTTAGCTGTCTGTTGCATTTAGAACAGTTAGAATCAGTAGAAGTCGAATAGCTTTAGCTTCAGTCCATCTGTCATGTTTCAGTTAATTCGAATAATTTGTAGTTAGGCTTTTGATTTACCAAAAACAGTCCTCACAGAGGAACCGAAGAGACATATGTGGATGTATAAATGTAACCCTTGGATTCATTGAAGGGGGAGGAGATTTTCACAGTAAAGTCGGTGTTAAGATTTTTCTTTAGTGGAATAAAGCCAACATTTATTGATTACCTGTGTGTGTTTGAATTAATATTTGTGAATTGTTGGTCCCGAACATATTGAATCCTCCGTTCTTTGGTTAGTTCAATGAGGAGGATTGTTGTGTAAATCTCCGCAAATCCCCGTCTATGGTTGATTGTGGATTCCCTGGAATTGTCACATTTCATTTCATGAATCGGTTGACAATGATACATTAACCAGCATCGCAGACGTTGTAGAATGCCAGCCCTTGAACGAGTGCACTAGTAGGATGGTTACCAAAGAACTGTGGATTCCGGTCATAGTAGAATCCCGCTTATGAAAGAAATAGACTTGGTTTGCTGTGAAGTGAAACCCTGTACCGAGGTTAGACCTTGAGTCTGTGGACCGAGAGAGTAGAAGGATAGCGTAACCCCGGTGTAATCTATGGTCACGTACTGTTCAAAAGTGGGAATTTGTATTGATCGCACCGCTTTCGTGAGATAAGTGGTATTTTCCAATTGGGAGAGATTCCATTAGCCGCCTGACACGTAGCATAAGGTGGGACCCCAAAAACCGCCTTTTCGCGTGCCATCGTACATTAAAGTTCGACTGAGGAGGCAGTATGATATCAACGAACGCCGTCGATCTGGAGGAAGGCTAATTGAACGGTGATTGCACTCGGAAGTGGCACGAAGTTTAACCAAAGCTACGGGCATATGTATTCACCGAATTCCGCCGATTGTATGTGTGGGCCCAGAATATATTAAAGTCATTTATTTAAATAGTGTCGGAATATATTAAAGTAAGATAGAGAGATTAAGGTTGTAAGGTATAAGGTGGTGGACATAGGACTGTCGCAGAATTATAATGGGGGGAATTGAAGTCCAGAAATATATTTAAATTGTTGAAGTCTAACCATGGGAAAGGAGATAATGGACAGGAGTTAGAATCCAGCTCTCCTTGGGGCCCGATTTAACTTTTTTGCTGTTAATTGTGGTATCAGAGTGTTTTTGAGTTATTTTTACAGAGAATTAACATGGCAATCCAAGTTGGTAGAGGTGTTGGCAGAAGGAGACCCATTGCTAATGCAGAAGTGTTGGAGACCTTGCAGAGGGTCCAAGCCAGAATAGATGCCATGGAGCGAAGACAACCTAGAGATCCTGAAGACATCAGTGAACCTGAATTAGAAGAAGCTAACGAAAATGCTGAGATTCCTCCTGACATGAGCCTCCTCAGAACTGTTTTGGGGTCTGCAGTTAAGCCCAGAATTGAAGTGTCAAGTTTTGCAGGGGGACTAAATCTAGAGGAGCTGGTGGACTGGATTAATGAAATGAACAAGTGCTTTGACTATGAAGGAATGAGCGAGGATAAGAAGGTCAATTTTTCAGTAACAAAACTGAAGGGACATGCCGCACTTTGGTGGGATGGAGTGCAAGCAGAAAGAAGGAGAGTTGGCAAGCAGCCTATTAAGAGCTGGACCAGAATGGTGGCTAAGCTAAAAGGTAAATTCTTGCCTAGTGATTATCAGCTAACATTGTTTAGGAAAATGCAGAACCTGAGACAGAGGTTTCTGACAGTAAAGGAATACACAGAGGAATTCTATAGAGTAAGTATAATATTTCAGGACACACCAGAGAAGATTGCCAGATATGTGAATGATCTCAAGTTGGAGATCCAAGATGAGATTGGTCTTCTGTCTCCTAAGACAGTTGAAGAGGCCTATCAAATGGCCTTGAAAGCAAAGGAGAAACTCCCGAGGAAGCAGTCTGCCAAAGGGAGAGGTACTTTCCGTGGAAAGGGAAGTCAGGGTGGTAGAGCAAAGCCTACTACACCCAGAGATGGAGCTAACAGTAGCTCACCTCATAATGCATCTACAAAGGGTGATGCAAGAGGCAGAAGGGGTTCTCACAAAGGAGGAGGAGGCAGAGGCAGAGGTAGAGAATTGAGGTGCTATAGATGTCAGCAAGTGGGACACAAGCACTATGAGTGCCCAGAGAATATGGGTGCTAGTCCAATAAATGCTGTTGTTGCCCAAGTTGGAGAAGAGGCAACAATTGAAGAAGAAATTATACCAAATAGGGGAGAGTCCTTGGTGGTTAATAAGGTCTTGTTGAAGAAAACCAAAGAGGCCACTGAGCCTACACAAAGGAAGACTTTGTTTAGCAGCATATGCAAAGTCCAAGGGAAATGATGCCAGCTAGTTATTGATAGTGGCAGCACAGACAATCTAGTTTCCACTGAGGTGATAGAGAAATTGAAGCTAAAGACAAGGGAGCATCCAACTCCCTGCAAGGTGTCACGGCTGCATAAAGGGCACCAGCTGATTGTAAAAGAAAAGTGTGAGATAGAACTGCAAATGGGAAAATACAAAGATAAGGTCCTGTGTGATGTAATGCCCATGGATGTGTGTCACATACTACTAGGTAGACCTTGGCAGTTTGACAGAGCGGCAGTGCATGATGGCAAGAAGAACACTTACAAGTTCTTCAAGGATGGGGTACACCATACATTGATACCCATGGAAGGAGGAGAGCCATCAAGCAGAGTGGTTGATCCAAAGACCTTGTTGCTGAGCGGGAAGGAATATCTGCAGCAGATAGAAGAAGCAGATGTAAGTTTTGCTTTATTTTTCAAACCTAAGGTAGTCCTTACTTCTACAAAGATTTCTGATTTTCCAATAAAAACCCAAGAAATGTTAGACATTTATTGTGACATTGTTGTGGATGATTTACCTGATGAGCTGCCACCTGTGAGAAAGATCAACCATCAGATAGATTTTATCCTTGGTTCAAATCTGCCAAATAAGGTAGCCTACAAAATGACTCCCACAGAAAATGAGGAAATCAGGAGACAAGTACAAGAATTGGTGGACAAGGGACTGATCAGAGAAAGTTTAAGTCCATGTGCAGTACCAGCAGTATTGAGCCCAAAGAAAGATGGAGGTTGGAGGATGTGCACTGATTCCATAGCAATCAATAAGATAACAATAAGGTACAGATTCACTTTTCCCAGAGTTGAGGATTTAATGGACTGTTTAAGTGGTGCTGAATATTTTTCAAAGATAGATTTAAAAACTGGATATCATCAGATTAGAATAAGAGAGGGTGATGAGTGGAAAACTTCCTTTAAAACGAATGAAGGACTGTATGAATGGATGGTAATGCCTTTTGGGTTGTCAAATGCACCTAGAACTTTCATGATACTTATGAATGAAGTATTGAAAGAGTTCACTGGTAAATTTGTGATAGTGTATCTGGATGATATATTAGTTTTCAGCAAAACTAAAGAATAACATTTAAGGCATCTTAATTATGTCTTGAAGAAGCTGCACTAAGAGAAACTGCTGATAAACGTAAATAAATGCTCATTCATGAAAGAAGATTTGGTGTATTTGGGTTTTGTTGTTTCTGAGAAGGATTGAAGATGGACCCAGAAAAGGTTAAGGAAATTCTGGACTGGCCTTCACCCAGAAATGTTTTTGAGGTAAGAAGTTTCCATGGACTTGCCAGTTTTTACAGGAAGTTTATAAGAAGCTTTAGTAATATTAATGCACCCATCATTGAGAAAATAAAAAAGAGAAAATAGCCATTTAAATGGACTACTGAAGTAGAGAGGAACTTTAAACTTTTGACGGAAAAGATAACTGAAAAGCCTGTTTTGATTCTGCCTGATTTTGCTAAACCATTTCAAGTGAAGTGTGATGCCAGTGGAGAGGCCATTGGAGCTGTGCTGAGTCAGGATGATAGGCCTGTAGCCTATTTTAGTGAGAAGCTGAATGACACCAGAAGGAAGTATTCCTCTTATGAGAAGGAATTCTATGCAGTTGTTAAGGCATTGAAAAAGTGGAGGCATTATTTGATGTCCAAAGAATTTGTATTATATTCTGACAATCATGCTTTGCAGTACATCGTACAATAGCCCAAGTTGAATCATAAGCATGCCAAGTGGGTTGAGTATCTCCAAGGTTTTAAATTTTTTTTGAAACATATAAGTGGCCAAGAAAATAAAGTAGCTGATGCTTTGAGTAGGAGGCACATGCTTGTTCAAGAAACCAATTTTGAAGTTGTAGGATTTGATTTTCTCAAGGAATTGTATAAAACAGATTCAGATTTTAAGGAAGAATTTGAGGCATGTTGTAACCTTGTTCTAAAAGATAGAAGCCAGTGGCTAGATTATTTCTTGCAGGAGGACTTACTATTTAGAAGAAGCCAACTATGTGTACCAAAATGTTCCATGAGAGAAAACTTGATCAAGGAGAAGCATAGTGGTGGACTTTCTGGACACTTTGGTACTAATAAAACTTATGAGCAGCTGAATCGTTTCTATTATTGGCCTAATATGAGGACAGAAGTGGATAAGTTTGTGAATAATTGCAAAATCTGTCAGTATGCCAAAGGAAGGAGCAAGAATGCAGGATTTTACACTCCCTTGCCTATTCCAAACAGGCCTTGGGATATGGTGAGTATGGATTTTGTTCTAGGATTACCCAAGACTCAGAGAGGGAATGATGCAGTCTTTGTTGTTGTGGACATATTTTCCAAAATGGCACATTTTATTCCATGTTATAAAACTAGTGATGCCACCCATGTTACTAACTTGTTTTTCAAGGAAGTTGTTAGGTTGCATGGATTGCCTAAAAGTATTGTTTCAAATAGAGACACCAGATTTGTGGGCCATTTTTGGAAGACACTGTGGAAGAAAATTGGCACCAAACTGAGTTTCAGCTCAGCTTATCATCCTTAGACTGATGGAAAAACTGAGGTAGCGAATAGGAGTCTGGGAAATTTGTTGAGAAGTCTTGTAGGAGAGCATACCAAGCAGTGGGATCATATTTTTCCCTAGGAAGAATATGCATATAATGACTTACCAAACAGAAGCACAGGTCAGAGTCCATTTCATATTTTTTATGGAATGCACCCTAGAGGAATATCAGAGTTAATAAATATGGGAAAGGCAGAATTAAGGAGCGTTGATGGTGAAGAATTTGCTTCAGAAATCCAAGCCATACATGAGATAGTGAAACAATAGCTATAAGGCAGCAGCATCAAATACAAAGGCAGAGCATACTTGATCAGAAGAGAAATCCATTTTGAAGTAGGAGATCTAGTTTTGGCACACCTGAGAAAGGAGAGATTCCAAAAGAAGCAGTATAACAAGATGAAGTTTAAAAAGATGGGGCCATGGAAGATACTTAGGAAATTTTCTGCAAATTCTTATGAGATTGAATTACCTCCTGATGTTGGAATATCTCCCATTTTTAATGTTGCAGATTTGTACAAGTATGAAGATGATGGTGCAAAATAAATATCAGTAGACAAGGAGCAGATTGAATGGGTAAAGAAGCTACCCCAAGCACAACCATTACAGCCAGAGAAGGTGTTGGACAAAAGAGTGTTCATGAAGACCAGAGGACAAGAGTACTTTCAGTACTTAATCAAGTGGAAGGACCAGCTGAAGGAAGATGCCAATTGGATGACTGAAGGAATGTTGCAGAAGATAGGCAGATCAGTGGAAGAGCTCATGGATAGGATTCCATGAAGAAAATTTCCCTCGGGAGTCTGATGCAGGGGCATTAGACAGTAGCCAGCAATGTAGGAAATTATATCCACAAGTTGTGGCTAGGAGGGTTCAAAATCATTCGAATTGTAGCAGCAAGGTGTCAATACCTTAGCTGTCTGTTGCATTTAGAATAGTTAGAATCAGTAGAAGTCAAATAGCTTTACCTTTAGTCCATCTGTCATGTTTCAGTTAATTCGAATAATTTGTAGTTAGGATTTTGATTTACCAAAAACGGTCCTCACAGAGGAACCGAAGAGACATATGTGGATGTATAAATGTAATCCCCAGATTCATTGAAGGGGGAGGATATTTTCACAGTAAAGTCGGTGTTAAGCTTTTGCTTTAGCGAAATAAAGCTAGCATTTATTGATTACCTGTGTGTGTTTGAATTAATCTCTGTGAATTTTTGGTCCCAAACATATTGAATCCTCTGTCCTATGGTTAGTTCAATGAGGAGAATTGCTGTGTAAATCTCCGCAAATCCCTATCTATGTTTGATTGTGGATTCCCTGGAATTTTCGCATTTCATTTCGTGAATTGGTTGAGAATGATACATTAACCAGCGTCATAGACATTGTAGAATGCCAGCCCTTGAACAAGTGCACTAGTAGGATGGTTACCAAAGAACTGTGGATTCTGGTCATAGTAGAACCCCACTTATGAAAGAAATAGACTTGGTTTGCTGTGAAGTGAAACCCTGTACCGAGGTTAGACCTTGAGTCTGTGGACCGAGAGAGTAGAAGGATAGCGTAACCTCGGTGTAACCTGTGGTCACGTATTGTTCAAAAGCGGGAAGTTGTATTGATCACACCGCTTTCGTGAGATAAGCGGTATTTTCCAATTGGGAGCGATTCCATTAGCTGCCTGACACGTAGCATAAGGTGGGACCTCGAAAACCGCCTTTTCATGTGCCATCGCACATTAAAGTTTGACTGAGGAGGCAGTGTGATATCGACGAACGTCGTCGATCTGGAGGAAGGCTAATCAAACAGTGATCGCACTCAGAAGTGGCACGGAGTTTAACCGAAGGTAGGGGCGTATGTATTCACCGAATTCTGCTGATTGTATGTGTGGACCCAGAATATATTAAAGTCGTTTATTTAAATAGTGTCGAAATATATTAAAGTAAGATAGAGAGATTAAGGTTGTAAGGTATAAGGTGGCGGACATAGGACTGTCGCAGAATTATAATGGGGGGAATTGAAGTCCAAAAATATATTTAAATTGTTGAAGTCTAACCATGGTAAAGGAGATAATGGACAGGAGTTAGAATCCAACTCTCCTTGGGGCCCGATTCGACTTTGTTGCTGTCAATATCAGAGCCCAATCATTTCGTAACTTTTACACCACAATGCAATTGCAGAGCTCCCACATATTATAACTTTTATTGATGCATCTATTACAAAATTGTGAGATTTTGATTCACCTTTAGCCCATTTTTGTTAGCCCCTTATCTCATTTCCACCATAGGACCGATTGTTGTTAATTGTGGGATAGCACTTAGGTTCTAAGCCCTTTTGGGTTCTTTCGGGGGCATATTTCCCTATGTTATTCCTCTACGCCCTTGGTTCTTTCAGTCACTATGACTAAACGTCAACACATCGGAGCTCCACATATCAAAAATATCTCGAAAATGTAATTACAAAGGAGTTATGAAATATCGACCTTCGATATGTACTTTCTATATGACATCAGGCTCTCGTCATGAACCCACGTGACATCTCCTTAGTGGTGACACGTGCCACTAGGGTTTTCCCCATTAGGCCACCCAATAATGTTGAATTTGAATTCTAATTGTTCTCCATACAACCATGTCGTGATGACGTCATCTTCCACTATCAGCTCCTGACGGATAATCACCTCGTTCCATGTTTCTTGTCTGAGGATAGAGAAAGGGGTCCCTGGTTCTTCGGTTTTGAAAACAAATTATTTATAAATAAATTCCCCTTGTAACCCTTGGTGCCTTTAAAATTATCCATTAATAGGAAGTTACGAAACTCAAAGGTTCTAAAATTTCAACCTTCTTATATTCCGATCTTCTAAAATTCGGGGTTCCGAGGTTCTACCTACTCCAATATTCCAATGTTTTGAAATTATGCCTACCTTCGAGTTTTTTTCAAGGAAATTATTGAGGTCATAATGTTCTGACCTTTTTCTATCATGAAGTTTTGAAATTTTGGGTTCCTATATTTTTTCCTTCTGAGGTCCCCAAACTCTGACCCTTTTCCTGCTCCCTTGGTTTCGAGGTTCTGAATTTTCGCCTGCACCCTTGGTTCTGAAAATTGGCCTACTTCCCTGCTTCCAAAATTATGGCATGCTGAGGACTTTAATATCCTAACTTCAAAAATAAAAAATGTTTTATCCCAAAGTCCATTTATGTAATACCACATACTATTGGAAATATATTTCTGAGAACTAAACAATTGTGCTAACACCAAAAGTATATGATCTGATATATTGAGGAAACATCTTATCCAAGGTATGAGATTGCCAACCGTCATAACCATTATTTTATAGATTCTCAAATATGCCTATTAATATGGTGATTCTCTATGAGTGAATGCAGAAACCATATGACGCCCCGACCAACAAAATCATCTTTTTATGGATTTTCCAATAGACCTTCTAAAAACATTCATGCTAGTCTAGTTGACATCAACTCCAACACTCTTTCCAAATGTTATAAAATAACAACTACCCAAGACATCTCCCAACATGATTGTTGAAATCAATTCCAACACACTTGCAACCACTATCCATCTAGAAAATTCCAAATGCATGACAATATCCCCCTTTGGTAGTGATGGAAACACCTCTTCACTTTTCCACCTTGATGGTCAATCCTCATGATGCTTCCACACAACTCCTTGCATGAGCCACTAATGGATTTATTTCCTTTTCTTGGTCCATCAAAAATTTCTCTCTAATAATTTTATGTTTCTCTTTTAAATCAGTGGAAAAGGGATACAAGCTTCTTATTCTCCCCCATGCAATCAAGGACTATTGATGATGAGGGCCTAGTTGATGTTGTGAATTTTTCTTTGTAGACTTCTCTTCAAGCGTTAATATTTTATGTTGCTTTATAAGCTAGACCTGTGTGATATGCTCCTCGTGAACATATACTGCCTCTTCTTTGAATTTCTTTAGTTCTACCCATAACCCAATGACGTGAAAATGTGAAGCTGGGTTACACTTTTTGCCCTTTTTTGAGAAAAAAATTTCATTTTTTTCGGTTCTTCAACTTTCTGCAAACTATAACAATTTTTCTGTGTAGAATCTCATTTTGCAATAAAAAAAAAGTTGTGAGAAATTTTGTTAGCTTTCTATAACTTATTTTTTGAAATTTTTTTATGCAGATTTGATATGTCGACTTAGCATTTCTTTGAGTCGGTTTCATAACAATCAAAAGATTCATAAGAAGTCATGTTATGACGCAATGTTGTATTCATTGAAAATTTGTGTTTTTGAAAAAACAAAATGTGTTACAACAATCTAGACATAGTCTACTTTGTTTTCGTCATATTTACAAAGCTAATGGATGCATATCATAATTACTAGAATTTTTTGAACTGGTCCAATACGAAAAATTGTGTATTTTGGATATGTTTCGCGTTGCAAGAAATTTCTTAACATATAAGTTATAAAATAAAAATCTAAAAGCTACCCATTAGAGACGACGGACCAATGTAATGCCCCATAATTTTTTCAATTTTTTTTACAATGTTTTTTGGGAGATACAAAATTTTGATTTCACTGAATCACAATGACCCTCAGAAATTGTTTGCACCCATTTTATTAGAAAAATAATTAAAATTAATAAACGTTTATGAAATTCCATAAAAGTTATATTTCCTGAAAGTAGATTCAATTCTAAAAATTCTTGTCTTGGTTCCGACAGTTAATTAACAACCTTTCATGGAATTTAATCAGTCCAAAGTTGCAGAAATGTTTTCAGAGCCTGGTTTTTGCGTAATTGGTGACGCGTTAGTTCGGCCGAACTTTTAGTCCAAGTTCGGCCGAACTATGTTTTCCTCTTAAGGCTCGTTAAATCTAACGTCTTAATAGTTCGACCGAACTTTTGATCAGAAGTTCGGCCGAACTATTGTATAACTCTCCGTCAGCCGGAAAATTTTGCAGAGCCCCCTACTAAAACACATTTCGCGTCAATATAAATTTCCGCGAAATGATTCACAATTTTCGCACATTTCGTACACTTCATCTCATTTTACAAATATTTTGGTTTGGGTTCAAAAACTTTTCTTCAAAGTTTGGGTTTAAGAACATTTCTTGGAAGAAAATTGATTTTTTGGAAGACATTTCTTGGAGGTTTCTTCAAAGTTTGGGTTTAAGAACATTTCTTGGAAGCAAATTGATTTTTTGGAAGACATTTCTTGGAGGTATGTATGTGTTTTGAGTTCAAGTAAACCTTTTGATCTTCGTTTCATTTTTATAGAACACTTTTCTCTCGAATTTTTTAAAGTGTGTTTTGGATTGGAGTATGTATTTTTTACAAAAAAATTACACTAAATTTTTTTAAATTAAATATTTTGTGATATTGTTTGTAATTGAGTTATTTTATAATTTTTTGAAGGAAATTTTTTGAACTTCATACCCTATTATCATGGGAAATCAAAGAACTTGTGCAAGAAAATATGATCGAAAAAGAGACCCTGAGACACGTAGAGAAGAAACGAGACAATCTCGCAAAAGAAAGTTAGAAGCCCTCTCAAATATTGAGGAGGAAAATCAACCTCAAGAGGAAAATCAACCTCAAGCAGAAATTGAAGCAGGTATGTAAATGTAAATATTATGATCTATTGATATATATTTAAAATTTTCCTAATGTAAAATGTTAAGCTTAATTTTTATTTGATGAACTAGTTTGAAAAATATTTTGTTTAATGTAAACAGACAGAGATATTCCTCAAAATATTGAAGAAGAAAATCAACCTCAAGCAGAAATTGAAGCAGTTATGTAAATGTAAATATTATGATCTATTGATATATTTAAAATTTTCCTAATGTAAAATGTGAAGCTTAATTTTTATTTGATGAACTAGTTTGAAAAATATTTTGTTTAATGTAAACAGACAGAGATACTCCTCAAAATATTGAAGAAGAAAATCAACCTCAAGCATAAATTGAAGTGGGTATGTAAATGTAAATATTATGATCTATTGATATATTTAAAATTTTCCTAATATTTATTGACATAGTTATTAATTTAGTGATTTATTGAATATGTACTATTTTTTCGAATATGTACAGATGAAATCACTATCGATAATGAGATGTTAGAAAATTTTGACACTCACACATATGGAGATAAAAAACCTGACCATGTTATACGATATCGTGTCAACCGCATTTTTGAAGATTATTTCTTAAATGAGAAAGTGACAGTTCATGCTCAAATGTTGAAAGGTCTCCTATCATTAAGGAAATTAAAAGAAGCGACGACACTATTGGGTATTTGAAAATCAACCAAAGATAAAAAAAAAATGAATGAAGAGGTGATAAAAAATATGAGTAGTGCTATAAATTCAATTAAGATATCTAGAGATAAAGATGTTTCAAATATACATAGAGGAATACAGATGGCAATAGTTTCACCAAGTACTCAAGAGAATCGTTTGATAACATCTATGGCACGAGCACTGGGAACCTCACGAAAAAATCTGCACAAACATCGAAAATTTTGACTACAAATAGATTTAAATGATGAACTCGCTTGTTGGAGAGCTATTTGTAGGCAAACATACAAAGATAGACTTGGAGAAAATGTTAAGAAAATAATATATGAATATTGGAAGAACAATTCGCGTGTTTCACCAACTGCAAGACATGTGATGAGAAGAAGAATAGCACGAAATCAATACGAAGAACATGAAAAACATCTCTTGGAAACCACTCAGATAGAGTTATTCAAAAAGTTCAAAAAAGAGAATCGTCAAATTCATGTTTCACTCAGTGCTTTTGTTCAACAAAAACCATGGTATGTAAAACCTATCACCGTACGCGACACTTCTTGTTGTCGTTATCATGTGGAATTTGAGTTATATTATGACACATTCCTTGATTTCGGTAGAACATTATGGAAGGATTCACCTCCTCCTTCCACTATCCGTGAATTCATATCTCAAATTCTATGTGAAAGGGAAAGCGATGAACTATTTCACAAAAAAAGATGTGTTGGTGGTAAAAAATGCGATGACTGTGGAAATTTGACTAAATTTCAAAACAAAATATCGTATTTATATAAATGATCAATCATTTTCCAACATGAAAGTGAAATGGAAGAGATATGAATATATCGGTACATCGATTCAAGGTGCAAATAATGTTAAAAGAATCGAATTACGAGAAGACGAAAATTTTCTGATAGAATTTTTGAGAAAGTTTGAGGCAGAAATTTACAAATACACCAAGCATTCCCATAGAGCTTGATGGAAAGACTTGCAATTCGAAAAATCTCGCAAATTTTTTCCACCAGGGACCATTTTGTCAATGATTGATTTTGTAGAAAACTACACATTTGTTCCACAAAAAGAAATTCAGAGTGAATACTATCATTCTGACCAAGTCTCCATGCTCGTCCATATTCTATATAGACATGCTGAACAAAATGTCAATCATATAGAAAGCACGAGTGAAAATCGACATATAATTAAAGAATATCACTTTTATATCAGTGACGATCGTACACATGATACATGTTTTGTACAACATTGTTTTGGAGGAATTTATGATTGATTGAAAGATCGTGGAATAACATTCAATGAACATTGGATATGGTCAGACGGATGCGCAGGTCAATTCAAATCTGCACGATCATTCTTTTGGTTGTGTTGTCTTCATAAGAAAACATGCATTAAAAATTGTTGGAATTTCTTTGAGACTGGCCATGGAAAAGGAGAACATGACGGTGCAGGAGCATGCATAAAACGAGTACTTCGAAGATATCAAATGAACCACTCTGCACGCTGACTTTTGAACACTGAAGAAGTTGTTCAATGGTGCATCACTGCTCTAAGCCATGAGAAAAACCCATCAAGAGAAGTGCGAAGGTACATTCAATTTAATTTATATTGGAAATCTAATTTTAAACATTGTACATTTATCATGCAATGATTATTTTTAATTGTATTTTAA
This sequence comes from Pinus albicaulis, assembly GCA_034641835.2. Lineage (NCBI taxonomy): Eukaryota > Viridiplantae > Streptophyta > Pinopsida > Pinales > Pinaceae > Pinus > Pinus albicaulis. Next base: position 600,385,813 of record CM076579.1, on the reverse strand, counting down.
TATCATATTTACAAATTCTTTTTCTAATTTTCCATATAAAGGTTTTTCTGGCATATTGGAATCGAAGACGTAGATAGATCAATTGGAAATGACGTTGAAACAATAAAAGGGACTCGAAAATTGCATTCAATTCAAACAAAGTTGTCCAGAAATGTGTTTGCATTGGATAAAAAAAAATATTCTTGTTTTTGTGATGTTTGCATAGACAACACAAAATCCAATGACGTTTGTGAAAACAAAATGTATGTGAACGATTGGAAACATACAGAGCTAAATACAAAGGGCAAAATGTTTGTTGCAATGTTTGAAGAAATGCAATCAGAGGAAACTACAATATCATCCGATGGTGATCGAGTTTCTGATCTTGTTAGAGAAGGTAACATTTGAATTACTTTCTAATGATTTAAAGATCTAGAAATAAATTTAAATATGCATAATTAAATGTTAAATTTATTTTATTGTGCAAGAGATGTTTTTGTTGTAATTGCACCTATTGACAACGATGAAAATGTGAAGTATTATTTGATGCGTTGCACTGAATGAAAAATGAAATTATTACAAGACTATAATGATCACGGATTTCAGTATGACAGAGGGTCTATTATACTGAAAGGTTATTTTTTCAAACAAACTCATCAAAGTGGAGACTTTGTTTACTTTCAAGACTATGAACCTGATTCCATAAGTTGTCAATATAGTCACTTGGTGTGTGCAGCATGCATAAAGTTGATATAAGTTCAATCAAAGAAAAAATCGAAAATTAAGAAATGGAAAATGTCAAAATCCGATCATGAATGGATTATTGAGGATGGAATTCCATTAGAATTTTTTTGACTGAAGTGTCCAACAATTTATTATCTTTGGATTAAATATGTTTTAGAACTTCCAGTACTCAACTAAAAATTGAGTTGCTTATGTTATTTGTGGTTTGCACATGTTACAAATTGTTTGGGTACAAGCACGTGCTCTAGTATCAACTGAAAGTAGTTTTTCTATACATGTGCATTGATTAAAAATGTTATATGTATTGGATATATATATATATATATATTCTAGAATGAAATTAATTGTTCTTGTATATTAATTGTTCTTGTATATGTTTTCCGACCGTATGGTACAAATTATTTCACTTTATTTTGTAAGGTCAGATTCGGTCCCCATATGGCCTAGTCTCCAAGGGACGAGATAAAAAGTGGTTGTCCCCACTTGCCCGAATCTCAGCTTTTAAGTACAATTTTATTGTTTATGGTGGGCATCTTACATGATGTCCTAGCCAAGGATAGATTCTCTTTGTTTCAAGTTTCCGGTAAAAGTTGTCACCGAATGACCTACTAGGATATTATAAATACTAGCTTTGTAAGATCATTTGGCATTCGGAAAAATTTGAAATTCTTAGACTGTCAATCAATTTAAAGTATCATTCACCCTAGGGAGTGTAAAATATTCAATGTAGGTTGGTGACGATGCTCACTCCTAGCTTCAAGCAGCTCCAATGACCAATTCTTTAATGAATTCCAATGCACCAGACCAAAGTTGGTGACCTACTTGGTTTTTCACCCAAGAAATTCCAAGGTACTCTTCTTACCTTTGGCCCCCAAAGCTACAATGGAGTTATAGGAAGGTGAAGAAAAAAATTTTCACTGATAGGAATTTGGTCACATCCCTAATCTCCCCTTATCAAAAAGTTCCTATCTACTACATTATCCAGCGTGTACTTAAGATCACTATTTCGTAATTAGAATATCACAATATCATAAGTTTTCACAAAAATACATGGAATGCCATTACGACACTCATCTAACAATGGGGAGCTCAAAACCTAGAAAGCTCCTCGTCCCCTTAATAATAATGTGTTTAATTTAGTATTTAGGTGAGGATTAGGTGTGAATCTTGTTTTCACATACAAAAATAATTAATTGTTTAATTCCATAAATTTTATTATTCACCAAAATACATGTCATATCCACTATTTGTCTCTCCTACAAATTCCCATTATTTTATTAAAATATGATTTTATCTCACCCAACTATCACATGTTCCTAAATTTACTCCTAATTGTTCCCTATGCCCTAAATCTACTCCTAATTGTTCCCTATGCTGCTTTTCCCTTACTTATTTTTAGAAATTTATTTTCTTAGATCCATCATAACTATGGATCTATCAAGCGCCGAGAGGGATCAAATATCTAGAGGTGCAAACCTCTTTTTTGAGTGCAAAACTTGAGGAAATGTTTGCACCTCGAGAGATTTGATCCCTCTCGGTGCTTGATAGATCCGTAGTTAAGATGGATCTAGTTTGGTTTCAGTCGTGTGCAACCAAGGAAAAACTATCGATAAACCATTTTAAATATGCTAAATATGTTTGAGATTTATCAAGTCATTTTAATTTTAAATTTTCTTAGTTACCTCAATTTGTTGAGACGATAAATATTGTAGAATAACTTTAATAATGGAAAATGATCAAATAAAATTTTTGAATGCGAAGTGACAATGTAATAATATTGAATGATAGAATATGAATAATTAGAATGTAATCACTTACAAATAGCATTTATTGTGATCAATCTTAAACTATTTTCTTCTTCTATTCTTATTGTCACCCTTATTAGTTTTGTCATCTTTCCGTATCGATTATATTAAAAAGAAAGTATAAATCATAAATCATAAACCATTTAAATATTTAGCTCGAACTCTTGTAGTAAACACCATACCTCAAGTCTCTCTTGCTCTCCAATATTATTAGATTTAATTATTATAACACAAAAATCGTTCTACATTGTCAATAATTTTTTGCGCTTACACTGAAATCAATGAACACTATTAATCCAATGACTTTACAAGTAATGTACCATCATACATGCAATTATATCAAATCAGAAATCAACATATACAATGAAATCAATGGGGATTGTCTTGTTACAAGTAACATAATTTCAATTTACCACATGTGAAAATGTAGGTTGAAACCATCCAAAACTTTAAGTTGTAGATTGAAACCATGCAAAACTTTAAGTTTTAAAACCCTTTTGATTATATATTGTGCAACATTAAAACATTAAACATTTAAATTTCATTAAATATCACATGCAAAATGTAGATTGAAACCATCCAAAAATTGAGTTTTAAAAACTTCACATGCCATGCCAATTATAATTCAACTATCCAACAAAAACATTTAACATTAAATATCACATGCCAAATGTAGTTCATATGACAACATTACTTCACATTCACATGCCAAAAGTACTAAAACCATCCAAAAATTAAATAAAACAAATTATATAATAACAATGTAATAAAATATGTCCAAAAATTGTAAATCTCACAAGTATCAAACTGTATCAAGTTTAACAAATTTTAAAACCATCTAAATTTTGAAATCAAATCTACCGTAAATCATGTCCATCAAATGGAGGATCTAGCGTCTGGGTCTCAGTCCGCGTCCTATCCTGTGAATAGGAAACCTACATACACAATGCACATGTACTTGAACATTAAAATTTGAAGTTTTAAAAATGAATGAGAATATATATATATCTAGAACTTCATGTAAAAAACAAAATATAACAAAAAAATCATGCAATACCTCGTAAGGTTCCCTCTCCATTTGATGAATAGGTTCTGCCATAGAAACATCTGCAGTGGTAAACTGTACAATATACATGTACAGTTAAATATATATATATATATAATTTATATAAATTAAAAACTTTCAAATGAAAATGCACGTGTACATATATAAACTTATTTTCAATAATATTAAAAAAAGGAACTAAAAACAACTTGTTCAAATGCTGTGGATGTTCCTATCTCCGTCACTAGAGTCCTTGGATTAAAGAAATCTTCTATAGGAACCTAAATTCAAAAAAATTTAAATAACTCAAAATATAAATCTCTCTCTCTCTCTCTCTCTCTCTTTATATATATATATCTCAATTTTTAATGGAACTTTTTGAGGTAGAATATATATATATATATATATATATATATATATATATAACTTTTAAACATAAATTTTAAACATGTAAAAAATTGTCCATACTTGTGGCTCATCTCCCAATGAAGTAGAAGGTACATCTCCTAAGGAAGAAGAAGGTACCGCCATCCCAAAAACATCAGACGGAATCGGTACCTGTTAAAACATTTTATCAAATTATATATATATATATATATATATATATATATACATACATGTACATGTGTGGCAAAAATTATTTATTTTAGATTCACTTAAAAAGAACTAACATACACGTGCCAACATATCATGATGGTCAGACCCATCTGCATCGTTTGAACAAGAGGTCTCAAACGTAATATTAACATTTTCATCACGCATCATGCCTGAGAACTGCAAATGGTGTTTTAACATATAATCATACATTTTTGTTAGATTAATGTACACATAAAAATAAATGTATACATGTACATACACATGTATTTATTACAAATTGTACACATGTATATGTAAAAATAATTTCAAACCCTAAGGTCACTAACACATACCATTTCGGTGCCCTCTTCCTCATGAAAAATTAGGTCTTGCAGACCATTGCGACAATATATTGCATATGTTCGAAGATCTTCAACATTCATGTTGTAAATCTCCTCATCTGTACGATAAACAAATTTGGCACGTGCATTTTCATGTGCTCTTTGTCGATTTAAACAAAGATCGACTCCACTCAATCTGCTATGACCATTGTCGATCATAACATATCTTGCTTCTCGACTTATTTGAGAAGTCACATCCATATCTAATCGCAGATTTTCGACTCGAAACGGTCGACTCACCAATGGCAGCTCAGGGCGAGGCAACTCCACATCTCGCTTAGCGCCCTTACGTTGATATAATCGACCTCTCCCCGGGCCAAAAAATTCTGAAGGAAGGTCATTGTAGTCGGGTTTCATACCCAATTTTTTTTTTGCATAAAACATCTGTGCAAAATAAACAGGAACCTCATCGTTCCATGGAAGCCTTCCAAAGGCCACAAGATGTCGATCATACAAATAACCAGCTTTGTCTGGGTGCTTGAAATACTGCACCTTCAACATTTTTCTTTTTGGCCCTTTCTTATAATTAAACATTGACTTGGCCTCTGCTCTTGTAACTTTTTGTTTTATGTCCTGCCATTTATCGGGACCTATCACTGTTTCTTTTATCTTTCTCACCAGTTCTACAAACGAATCAGTCGTTGGCCCCAAATTTCTGTACACATTTACCATTTCACCCAATGAATGTGTAACTATTTCAAGGCTTTGTCTACTCTCAGTAGGTAGAGACAAAGCCATGAGATCTCTTTGAAATTTTGCATGAAGGCTTTCACACCTTTGTAAGGTGCATTCTGCCATGTTGGTTTCCCATGGTATATCAGTAATCTCAGCCGGATAAGTTGTGTTGGGTTAACAGCCTTCTTCTTGAATGTAGCGAGCTGCCCTGCATCTATTTTGACCACTAGCTCGAACATTTTTGGCCTCTGCATCAATATATATAAAATTTCGTATATTATAAAAAACACGTGTAAAAAAAGTTGTACAAATTTAATGAAAAAATATTGAAATTGATGGCAACCTTGATGTTGTTGGTTAACATCTTCTCCAAAATGACCCTGCTGAGAACCAGCCCCAGAATGACGCTGCTAAGAACCAGACCCACAATGACCCTGTTGAGAACCAGCAGCGGTTGATTGGCCTTCGGGGGAATAAATATCACCCCCTTCTCGCAACCTGCTACCACTCATACCTCGACCGGTTGAACCTTGGCCAAGCTCCATGGATGGAGTTGAAACCCTTCTCCTCTTACCTCCTAAAAATTAAAATATGAAACTTATTAGCAACTAATTTAACTCACTAAGTTAATAAAAAAATCAATTCCATATGTACACACATGTATGGAGATTTAAGATTATATTTAAATACCGTGAACATTCCCCGATCCTTGAACCTCCATATGGGATTCGACTAATCTTCATTGTTCATCCTCCATGATATATATCTATTGGTCGACATTTACACAAAATAGATTTCAAAAAATCAATTTGTAATTTAGTGTACACAAATTATGTAGAACACAAATTTCAAAGCAATAATTGATCATGTGTTCAAAACTAAATTTAATCAAAAAAGATATTATAAAAATGATAAGTTCACCAAATTGCGCTTTACATGGTGGGAACACACTTGGTATAAAATTTACTACTTATACACTTTATTTTGTGGGAGAAATGACACATGTATGTAGTTTACCTTAAAGTTGTTTTGTTTTACGGATATTAAAATGAAGAACTTCTATTTAGATCCATTCCAGAGATTGACTGTAGGGGCATTTACTAGATATGTCACCTTTCATAAAAGATGAGATCCAGAGGCTACCTGGCCTTTTACAGACTCTGCCTATAGAACTTGTAGAAGTAAACACTAGAGGCATTAACAATATCAAAGAACGTTTTCATGCTTAGACATGGGAATGTGTCTCTTTCCCTACGCAAAAAAATAGTTCAAGGTAGTTAATCTTCATAGACGTGTCATCAAGCAAGTCAATGTGATCATCCCCAACTTACTTTTTATGAAATTAGGCTTGGAATCTCATTTTAGAGATCAAATATTTAGGAAGGATTTAAGTATCCACCTTTCACGAATGACTAGAAGAGGTTGATAAAGAATATAGGAAGACAGAAAACTAACAAGTGGTGTACTAAATGTATTTCTTGGGAGGTAGATTGGCATATGGAATTTTGGTAGCTAGAACTTTTCCAAATAAGTGAATGTATTTGAAAACCAAACCTCTAGTTTATTTTGGTTTAGACAAGGTCTAGAATTTGAAAAGTGAATTCCCTCTTTCTTCCTCTTACATGTCCAATGATGGGAATCTGGATTGAGGGAAAAAAATTTCCTAAATAAAAATTTTTCATTTTATTTGTCCACATGAGTTTTTAAAAGCTAATTAACTCGTAAATTTCTCACAAAATAAACTTAAAGCTTGACACAAACCCCCTCCCACTAGAGGAATAAGGTCCAAATTTTTGATGAAAATGTGCTATGAAAGTAAAGGGTTAAAGGCAACCATGTACAAGGCATAGTTGAGCCAAATGTTGTTGAGGAAGGGCCTAATTATTTGGGTCTTGGTTATGGAAAACATGAAGAATGCTCCAAAGCCAAGGAGGCACATGAAGTTGTTCCAAGAAGGAATTTTATTTCGTGTTCATTACCTCAAGCTTGTGAAGTTTGTGTTCATGATGAATGGAAATGTTTGACACCCACTTTGCAAGAAGATGTTAATAAACATGCAGCTAATGAGAATGTAAAAGATGAGGATGTTGAAAGCTCTATCTAGTCATTGAATTAATTTCTAGTATTCAAAGGAGAGCCACTACCTCATCAAATTCACCTCCTCAAGAAGGCGACAATGGTGAGTGTTCAAGGTATAAATTTGCCTTTAATCAAATTGCTTTTGATTATGATAAACATGGTAAATATTCACATAAGATATATAAAATAACTTGCACATGTTCCTTTTTTGGTTTGAATAATCATAATGTTTATAGACGTTGGAAGAAGATATCCATACACATTGAAACTTTCTAAATAAATGAGGCAAAAAGTCAAAGGCCCATTGGACAAGGAAAATGATGTTGAAAATAAGATGCAATTGTTTATTACTCATTTCCATAAGAAAGGTCACCTTGTGGACAAGTGTTGGACTTTGTATCCAACAAGTCATCCACAACATTTGAAGGTGGTGGAAAGAGATAACGACAAGAATGGAAAAGAGGATTCCATAATCGATGAGGGTCAAGATGATTCACATGATGAAGTGCAGCTAAAAGATGCGCCATTGAAATGGTTTGCTAACAGATGGTTAGATTTCTTATCTAATTAAGGCCTTGCATGTATTTTTATGTTTCATGAATTTCTTTGCAAATTCAAAGTATGGTGCATGTTGCATGAAGCAAGATGTTGAAAGTAGAGTTACGTTGACACACTTAAATGCAACAAATATGGAAATTTGTACCTGAGCTCTATTTTTTGACTTGAGTCGATTGTTTGAAGAGGCATGTTTTGTCGATTTGTGTTTGGTTGATGGTTTTGTACACCAATATGTAAGAGTACATGGAGATATTCACATGATGTGAATTTTTTTTCTTTGAAGGAGAAAAATGATATGTCAGCGAGCTATGTTTCTCGCATGATGTGTTTTTCAGTTTGATGGTTTTGTTTGTGACAAGACGTCACAAGATTTTGGGAAGGTCCACTCTTGAGCAAGAGCCTCATGATTACAACCTAATCATGAGAATCAAATGGGAGTGCATCCTTATTTTGAAAACAAATAGGATTTTGAGCTACCTAGGACTCGAACCATTATTTTTAAATTTGAAATATCATGGTGTGTTGTTTCAATCCCTGAATCCACAATCCTAACATAAATTGTTTTATTCTTTTTTTTGCAGGATTTAGTTGGTTATATTAAAATTCAGTTGAATTTAAAATTCTTGGCTTAGTGGCATGAACCAAACATATTTTACATATTAAATTCAAGGAATTTCGCTCTCCCAATCATTTCTAAATCACCCATATCACCAAGAAAACATGTTTTAAAAGAACATACTTTGGTATGGGAAAGACCTTTGATTTCAAATATTATAAGAAGGTTTTTTATATGGTTGAGAGAATGTGGAAAATAGAATCCATAAACAAATTATTTTTCAAAAAGTATTACTTTCAAAGTATCAACAAGGAACATGTACAAGGGTGTTCAATGAATTAACGTTATTTATTTAAATTCCATGATGTATATTTTACTCATAATTTTAAGAAATTATTAAATAATGATCTAGATTGGATAATTATATTATTTTTCATATATTTTGATGCTTATAGAGTGAAAAAACTTAAAGAATCAACTTGTAGGGTCATTTTAATGGTGGGTGGAGAATTTGGGTCTAAAACCTTTTGGAGTCATTTTGAGGCATTAAATGACATTTCTGGGGGTCAAACGATTATCCCTTGTGCCGAAATCTTAACCATTATTCTACACTTAAAGACATATCCAATGGTGCAAGAAAAATATCAAACAAAGTCCATTCAAAATTTATGCCTTTAGTAAGTTGACCTATCATGTTGACCACCATGGTACGAGAGAATGACATCTTAGCCCCATTACTCATGCATGGCAAGCTAGCTACACGTGGAATTTTAACAAGACTCTAAAAGGTCTAAAATCACAAACCTCGTTAATGGTTGACAGAGTCAAATCTTACACCTAGTTGGCTATCACACTAGGTTAAATACTTGGCCACTAGGAGGAATAAGAGTTCCATTTTGTGTTATTGTATTTCTCTCCATAGTTGAAAATACAACTAGGAGTGTGAAGTTAGAGAGAAAAATGTATGAATTTAAGTTTTTATAGCAACCTTACACGCTAAAAGTCTTAGCTAACTCTAGAGAGATTACCTCTTTCTTTGTACTCACATATTTTCCATACCAGAAAAGAGAGTAGAGCATGTTTACATTTTAGTGTTGTTTTTCTCCCATAAGGATTTCCTAGGGAAAAAGGAGTCTAGAGCATCATTACTTTTTAGGGTTGCTTGTCTCCCATATAAGGATTTCCTAGGAAAATAATTGTGTTGATTGTCTAGAGATATTTATGTGTGTTTCATTATGTTCTCTATTTCTTATGTTGTGTTTCATTATGTTTTATATTTCTTACATTTCTTACATTTCACATAAGATATATAAAAGAACTTGCACATGTTCCTTTTGTGGTTTGAATAATCATAATGTTTATAAATTTTGGAAGAAGATATCCATGCACATTGAAACTTTCTAAATAAATGAGGCAAAACGTCAAAGGCCCATTGGACAAGGAAAATGATGTTGAAAATAACATGCAATTGTTTATTACTCATTGCCATAAGAAAGGTCACCTTGTGGACAAGTGTTGGACTTTGTATCCAACAAGTCATCCACAACATTTGAAGAAGGTGTAAAGAGATAATGACAAGAATGGAAAAGAGGATTCCATAATCGATGAGGGTCAAGATGATTCACATGATGAAGTGCAGCTAAAAGAAGCACCATTGAAATGGTTTGCTAACAGATGGTTAGATTTCTTATCCAATTAAGGCCTTGCATGTATTTTGATGTTTCATGAATTTCTTTGCATTTACTCAAAGTATGGTGCATGTTGCATGAAGCAAGATGTTGAAAGTAGAGTTATGTTGACACACTTAAATGCAACAAATATGGAAATTTGTACATGAGCTCTATTATTTGACTTGAGAGTCAGTTGTTTGAACATGCATGTTTTGTCGACTTGTGTTTGGTTGATGGTTTTGTATGTCACCAATATGTAAGAGTACATGGAGATATTCACATGATGTGAATTTTTTTTCTTTGAAGGAGAAAAATGATATGTCAGCGAGCTATGTTTCTTGCATGATGTGTTTTCAGTTTGATCGTTTTGTTTGTGACAAGACGTCACAAGATTTTGGGAAGGTCAACTCCTGAGCGAGAGGCTCATGATTACAACCTAATCATGAGAATCAAATGGGAGTGCATCCTTATTTTGAAAACAAATAGGATTCTGAGCTACCTAGGACTCGAACCATTATTTTTAAATTTGAAATATCATGGTGTGTTGTTTCAATCCCCGAATCCACAATCCTAACATAAATTGTTTTATTCTTTTTTTGCAGGATTTAGTTGGTTATATTAAAATTCAGTTGAATTTAAAATTCTTGGCTTAGTGGCATGAAATCTTGACCATTATTCTACACTTAAAGACATATCCAATGGTGCAAGAAAAACATCAAACGAAGTTCATTCAAACTTTATGCCTTTAGTAAGTTGACCTATCATGTTGACCACCATGGTACGAGATAATGACATTTTAGCTCCATTACTCATGCATGGCAAGCTAGCTACATGTGGAATTTTAACAATACTCTAAAATGTATAAAATCACAAACCTCGTTAATGGTTGACAGAATCAAATCTTACACCTAGTTGGCTATCACGCTAGGTTAAATACTTGGCCACTAGGAGGAATAAGAGTTCCATTTTGTGTTATTGTATTTTGTTCCATAGTTAAAAATACAACTAGGAGTGTGAAGTTAGAGAGAAAAATGTATGAAGTTAAGTTTTTATAGCAACCTTACACGCTAAAAGTCTTAGCTAACTCTAGAGAGATTACCTCTTTCTTTGTACTCACATATTTTCCATACCAGAAAAGAGAGAGTAGAGCATGCTTACATTTTAGTGTTGTTTTTCTCCCATAAGGATTTCCTAGGGAAAAAGGAGTCTAGAGCATCATTACTTTTTAGGGTTGCTTGTCTCCCATATAAGGATTTCCTAGGAAAATAATTGTGTTGATTGTCTAGAGATATGTATGTGTGTATTTCATTATGTTCTCTATTTCTTACGTTGTGTTTCATTATGTTTTAGATTTCTTACATTTCTGCCCGAGCCTATTTTTCTTTCCAATCAAGGCTTATAGAATAACATGAGAAGCAACATGAGACTTGGAACAATCATTTTCATTATCTATATGGAAGTCAAGAAGGATTATATCCCCTTAAGCTTAAGCTTATGTAGTTTGCCAATTTTTATCATATATTTTTTGGTAAGGGTAAATGTTTTTTTTATCTATAGTACAAGTCACGAGTTCCCCAATTTTACCCCATGTAAAGCATGATTCTAGGATTACTACAATTTGTACTTGGTTTTTTATTATGATGATGCCCTGTCTCAATCACTTGGTTCAAGAGAAATATTATATGGATACTCATGTCAAAATCAGCATTCCTAGTTATTGGACCCAGGGTTGACTGGATCATGAAAAAGAATAAATATACTACTATTCAACCATGGCAGGGACTTGCTGCTCTGTAGATCGTCTTGTTAAATTATATCTCTGTAACCAAATTTTTTTGTCTTCCATATTAATTCATATTAAAGAAAATAAACTTTAGGCCCAAATTTCATGTTAATGTTAAAAAGTGTCACACAACCAGTATTGCATGTTTGCCATCTATCGTTGTACATTTTTTCCATGTTTCATTGTTCACCGTGGTCTTATGTTTTCCCCCCCTCCCTGGTTCAGAAGGGTTGGGAGCACCATTAAATGAAAAGAAATGCAGTCGGTGACATGGAAGCCTAATCTATAACAGCAAACAGATTAAATGCACACAGATACGAAAGTGAGGGGTAATTGATGTTAGTGCTCCCTGAAATGGGGCTACTTGTACCTTCTACTACAGCTTCTGAATCACCCTTGGTATGGGGACATCAATCCTTACGATACCCCTCGCATCACTCATTGGTAGCAGTCGAAATTTTGAAGGGAGAATTTCACAGGTCAGAAACACCTCACTCAATGAGCGGCATAATGAGTTAAAAAAAGTACTTTCTGTTGGGAAATGCCAAAGATAGGTAGTATGAATATGAATATAAAATACTTGATATATGTCCATGGCAATGAATGTCTTTATTCTCACTAGTTTTCTGTATGAAAAAAAATACCATCCCATTACAATACCCAGAAACTTGCGAGGGGAAAGAAACTTATTAGTTAATAATGTGTGTATGCCTCCACAAGAAGGCGGAGCAAACACAGTATGTGCAGTGGATGATCCAACGCATAATATTGTAGATGTTACTGCATGAGGTAAGGCAACATGCTCCTGTCATGGCTACTATGCTTGTAACAATGTTCCTCTTTTTCAACCAACTTTAAGGGATGGCTTCTGTAAATGCCATGCCCACTTCACAGGCTTCAAAGGAGGGGCTTACAGGTACAAGTGTTAGTATTTGCAGCGGTGTATGGGAGTTCGATATGGGTGAATTTTATTAGGGCAATGTGCTGGCCATAGCCATTCCGTAATGGAAATTTGGATTTCACTCTAGGACCCCATGAAAAATTGCAAAAATAACTTTGACATTTGACACATCTTTTATCCTTCGAAATATGTTTCAACCTTGAATATGAATATACATATTTTTTTTATACTATGATACTTCGTTTATACTCCGTTGTCTAAATTGTATTATTAAATTGTATTATTGGTGTAATATAATCATCACCATCCCAGTGGGACATTCAACAAGCCCCTATTATTTGCTTGTTATTTGTTTTATTTTAATTGACTTGGGAGTTTCAACAAGTGCCTATTATTTGTTTTGTTTTGTTGGGAGATTTCACGGGATATGTAACTTAAGTCTTACTCAAATCTTGAACATGTCATTCATATTCGCCACTTGTATTCAACAAGTTATGTGAGCTACTTAAATTTTCAATGTATCATAATTTTTCTTATTTATATATTAGCATTAGATCATAATTTTTCTCATTTATATATCAGCTACTTAAATTTTCAATGTATCATAATTTTTCTTATTTATATATTAGCATTAGATCATAATTTTTCTCATTTATATATCAGCATTAGATCATAACTTTTCTCATTTATATATCAGCATTAGATCAGATCAGGTTGTAGCACTCAAATCGATGAGTTTTATTTATATATTTTCTGTGAGGTAATCTAGATCAATCAAAATCATTGTATCCTTAATAGTTTCTTCTATGTCTAGCTAAACTAACATGTTCTTCTAGTTTCTAGATTATTAGTTTGTAGATTATGAGACCTTTGTAGTGGAAAACTATATATATATTCATATTTTTCAGATGCATGTCTATTTTCTTCTACTTACCATTTTAAAGTTTTCTAGTTACTATTTTTAAGTATAACTACTTTTTTTGGTAAAGAATGTAAGATTTCTTTTCTGCTTTTTTTGGTAAAGAATGTAAGATTTCGCTTTTTTTGGTAAAGAATGTAAGATTTCTTTTTCTGCTTTTACTGTTGGAAGTACAAAACATGGAAAGTTTTTTTTTTTTTTTTTAAAGAATAGTAATATTTCAATGTTCTAGACCAATATGTCACTGCATTGATTTAATTGAAATAGCAGTAGCTATGTGGGATTATAGCCCATACATGTAATTGAAATGGCATGCTTTCAATTGAAATGGTAGTAGCTATGTGGGATTATAGCCAATACATGCATCCAAACATCATGTACCCATAAACCTAAGTACGATTATAGCCCATACATGCATCCAAATATCATGTACCCATAAAACTATAAAATTATGTAATTGTTGAAACTTCTAATGCATTTCCCATTTGTGTTTATTTAGTGTAATTCATTTAAAGTCTTGTTCCAGTAAGATTGGAAAACCTTAAACAATGTGCTAATTATTCCTATTGTCCAAAGCAATATGCCAGTCTTGTAAAATTCTACACTGTAACCTTAAACAATGTGCTAATTAGTCCTACTGTCCAAAGCAATCTATCAGTCTTTTAAAATTCTACACTGTAATATTGGACCATTTCTGGATGCCTATTGCCCAAAGCAATCTGCCAAGCTTGTAAAATTGTTGTACACTCTAATGTTGAACCATTTCCAGATTGTGGATAACCCTTTCTAGATTATGAATAACCTGGGAACGAGGTTCTTAACATTCAACATTTTCAAGAAAACACGAGGTTCTTAACATTCAACATTTCCAAGAAAAAACAAAAGAACTATTGAATGCTTGGTATTGCAGTAGCAGGGTTGTTAACTGTTACAATATGAGGGTTGTTAATTACTACGGGTTTTTATTTTGGATAATCTCGTATGCAGAGATAAACATCATAATTTTAACAAAAATTTTTTTTTTATATATTTGAACATTTTTTTTCCAGAAATGAAAAAACGTTGTTTACTACTATACATAGTCTATACAGAAAATCACTGGCATCATTCAGGTAGCCCCACACACACAACATTTTTCGAAAGAGGCGAGAATTTTGGTGACATACCCAAGAAGTTCTACTGGATGTAAAGTAACTCGACGAGTGGAGACGACAGGAGCACCACGGCGGCCGGGAGCAGCAAAAACGTAGCCAGAGCGAAAAAAACATGCGTACAATGAAAATTGTAAACCATAAACCTTCGCGGGTGACTTATTTATAAAAAATAGTTTGGCTGAACTATTTTTAAAAAAAAGTTTGGCCGAACTTTTGATGCTGGTTTTCCAATTCCCGGCAAAAATTCTGTTTGCCCGCGCCGTCAGTGTGCCGTCAATATAAACGGAATCACAAGTTTGGCCGAACTTTATAAAAAAGTTCGGCCGAAATATTACAAAGTTCGGCCGAACTTTGTAAATGTTCAGCGAAACTATTGTTGAAAAAAAATTTCGGCCCCCGATTCTCACAAAAGTGTAACCCAGCTTCACGTTTCCGCCCTTAGGCTTATGCTTAAGTACTCTCTCAACTAATGCATATTTTTTATCAATTAAAAGGAGTTGATTAAATTAAAATTTCTCATGGTATTTCTGCTGCTACAAATACCATCCAATAATGATGCATTTCATCTTGCAGTTCATCGTTGTTGTTTCTTCTTTATCGTCTATTCTGAATTCCCCTAAGCATCTCAATCACTTCTCCCCCTAATACCGTACCTAAAAATATGGACTCCTACTTAAAAATTACCAATTTCACTAAGAAATAGATACAAATGGGACAATGTACGAGACAAACTATTATACCTACTCTTTTTTTAGAAATTATTTCTCACTTGCACACAAGGTTATTCCATATAAGCCCAAACTATAAAATGACATATAAATGCCAATTGAAATTTAAGGTACACACATAACTTATACCAAGTGTTTTCGTGAACATAAGACTACTAGGAATAATCAAATTCACAAATTAAATGAAACACGAGCATTCCACCGAAGGTGTAAACCTTTCATTCACTCAAAAATGTTTCTTCCTGAGGCTGACAAATTTTTCTTGTTACTTCTAAATAAGGAAGCTCTCGATGAGCCAATGATCTTCAATCTCCCGAAAATAATTATTTTCATATGCATGGGGATTGATCCCGTGGACTTGACTTGACTGTAGGCTTCCTGTCATTCCACACTTCTATACTACCCCTGAAACCTGGCTGGCTCCAATCCTCTTTTCTCTTTTAATGTTGATAAATTTGAAATAAACAAATGAATTACTGTAATCAACAATGGGACTCAACCATACCTTTAACAATCATATTCAACTTTATGTCTATTCTTTATAGCTTCCTGCATCTAAATTATCTAGCCTTGCTTGAGGCCATTCTTTTCCTCTACTAAAGAAAAGAATAGGATCTACACCCCCTTATCAGATCATCTCCCTTCTTTTTCCAATCCTTCAATGGATGAGTCCTTATAGGAGCATTACTTTCCAACTTCCTATTTTATCATTTTTGGGCTTTCTCTTGACTGCAAAAGGCTAGAGGAAACTTCTCCTTCAAGTCCTTTTACGTAACATAAGTCTTCTTGTTTCCCTTTTACCTTATAGAGGGGTCTTCTACAAGAGTAAGAGGATCATTCTTATGATTTTTTTCCTCATTTTTTCATCTTTCTTGTTTAACACATAACACTAAATACAAACATGTATTCCTCAACTCCATTGTTTCTTCTTGTCGTCAAATCCGAAGTTATTACATTTGCATGCATATGCTAAGAACCATGCCATTTCTTCTCATATATGCAACTTTCTCTCTTGTGCCAAAGATTTCCACAATTTTTTCATCTGACATAACACCAAAATGGTGAAGAGGAGCTACTATTCTCGACAACATTATTCTAAAAAAAATTATCGCTTCAAACATTATTTATCCTAGCTACTTTTAGCATTCTTGGGTTGATGCGACCCAACACATATTTTTTTCTTCCATGCCATCTACATTCTTTGGCTTTATGTCCAAAATTATTGCAAGAAAAACAATAACCATGAAAGGGATTTTGAGAACTTAATAGACATTTACCTTGAGGGGGAAAGGACCTTTGTTGGTTCTTCATATACCTTCCATGGAAATTTGCATTACTTCCTTTCGTTCCTTCTTGTTTCTACTTAGCTCTCTTCTGCTACTCTCCTTGTTGTTTCTTCTTAGCATAGTGTTTGTGCCTTATCTTCCCTTGTCGATGCTACCTAATTAATTATTTCCCTTTGTCTTTGTTGGAACCTCAAACCGCCTTTACCTGGGAAGTTGACCTTTCATCCTTTGCAATATTGGAGCTTGGTTTATATTTTAAACCTGAACTAGCTTTGATGATAATAGATATCTATTAACAAGCATCTCATTCAAAGCCTTTGTGCTCTCCTCAAGCTTCTGGGATTAAGACAACTCTTTATTTTAATTTTCAAATTCATGCCTCAATGAGACTACTTCAACTTGTAATCTCTCATATTGAGCTTCTCTATCATTTAGTTGATTGGTCAACATGCCACTCAGCTTGCTCGCCTCTTCTTGTTG
This sequence comes from Pinus albicaulis, assembly GCA_034641835.2. Taxonomy (NCBI): domain Eukaryota; kingdom Viridiplantae; phylum Streptophyta; class Pinopsida; order Pinales; family Pinaceae; genus Pinus; species Pinus albicaulis. Next base: position 600,368,474 of record CM076579.1, on the reverse strand, counting down.
AGCATTAAGATTGACTATTATTTTACTCAACTTGTCATTCTAAAGCTCATACTCGTGCAACTTCTCCTTTTGATTGAGATTTTCTTCTGATAGCTCAATCTATTTCAGAGCAGATGTCAACTTATTTAGTTCTCAATCTCATACTCATGCAACTTATCCTTTTGATTGAGATGTGTTTCTAATAGCTCCTTGATCTATTTTAGAGCAGATATCAACTTATTCCTAAAATGTATCCTTTCATGAGTCACCACAGAGATATAAAACCATCTATGTTTCCATGGAATATTTCAAAAGTCTGAGGAGTATTCCATCTTCATCACTTCTAGTGATACCCCTATTATATTCAAGGGATATACTCTCTTCTTCTTCATAGGATCCATAATTTTGTATTGCTACTAAACTGGGTCTATCTTCATTACTACTACTAGATGCATGGTTATGTGTATATTCAAGTGATTCACATGAACATATAGATAGTGAATTACCTATATATTTACATTTAGAATAGAGAAATAAGTTACCTTCTGAGTCAAATTTCCTCTCATCTAGGTCTTTTTCTTAACCATCCTTGGATTGAAGATCAATAATTTTCTCACAGGAAGAAATATATTCAATCTTTTGAGAATACTTCCTTTTAGATGCCTTCTCATTTTTCTTCCTTTTCTTCTTATCACCAACAGCTACATGTTATGGTTCTCTACTTCAGCATCAAGGTTTTTCGGGATTCTTTTGAGCCACATTGAAATATTTTCCATAAAAAGATTGCAATCTCTCTAGAATTTCCTTTATTTTTTCACAGTGCCTTAATTTCTCATCATCTGGCTTAGACATCCCTTTCATGATAATCTCCTTGGATTCTTCATTCTTCTCACTCTTTTCTTCATTCAATACAGTGTGCCATATGTCAACATCCAAGGCCATTAAATAGGATTCCATTATAATCTTCCATAGTACATACTTTGATCCATTTAAAAATGGAATTCCTTATGTTGTTAGCCAAGTTTGATTAGACATTATTTCCATGTGATCTAACTTCTAGAAATTAAGTTATTCCTAAAGGATCTTGGCTCTGATACCAATTGTTAGAAAAAAATGTTAATATTCACGACGGGGTGGGGGGAGGTGCGGTGCTGAATCAGTATTAAGGATAATTTAAAATTTTATGCCAATTCATTTTTCATTCAAACATGGAAACCATACTTTTAATAATAAAGAACATATCATGTGGAAGGAATATGAAATGAACACATAAACACAAATAATGAGCAACATGCACATTGGACACATAAGTTTTATGTGGAAACCATTTCAGGAAAAAAACACCAAATTTTGTTGTTGTTATTGATGTCAAAATAAGAACACCTAATCTATTACATCAATATATTTGTGAGTCACCACTCATAGAAAGAACCAAATCTCTTTGATTGTTTGCTAGCACCCACTAACAAGAAGAACCAACTCCCTCCTTTTGCAGACATGTAATCAACCTAATAGAAGCACCATATGAGGCAACAACTTCATGGATTTCTTGCAACAAATCACTTGTAGGTCCTTGGATTTTTGCAAGAGGCACTAACCCCCAAGCCTTCTTAGGAACCCATTGAGATGGAAGAACCAACTTCCTATATGCAGGCTCCAACTAACACTCAGAAAGTAAACTTACTACTCACTCTAATTGGAAGCCTCTCTGCCTATTTTCAGCTATGTTCTCCTTAGCAGCCTTTTGCACCACATGATACTTTGTCCTCTGCACACTCTACCAGAGCTCATTGTTCCTCCCAAAAAAAATTCACTATCACACAACCCACGCAAAACTCTATTGTTCTCAACCCTATTCTATCAACAACATACATTCAACACTTAATCCCTGATATTACACATACTCTCTCATACTCCCACAACAACACATGCTCACTCAACCCTTTTTCTCTGCAACATAGGCTTTCGACTTCCTTCTTCATCTCCCACACTTTAAACCTCTTTTCTATGCAAAAAAGGAACACACAACCTCTCTCTTTAGAACAAGAACGCTCGGCCTCTCCTCCACAATGCTCACACACTAAGAGACATCTCCACATAAATTACTAGCAACAATATTTCTTCCCCAGATTGCTCAATGGAAATATGCAATTATGTTCCTCTGTTGCACAATTCTCAATGTTGTCTTTGCTTCCATCCACATTGCCTGAGAGTTTACTTCTAGAATGTTTCTTGATTTGGTTGTTACATAAAAAAATTGGCCACTGCACCTACATGAAACGCTTGGAATGGGATCATGGCCATTTCTCTATACTGATGATTTATTCTCATTCAAAGTGCACACTACAACCAAGCTCCCCATGCTAATTAATTTCCCATGTAACTTCGATTGTACTTTAGGATGGATTCTCTGAATTTTGATAAGACCTCCACTTCCTGAGGCTATGTTATCCATTTAATCGCCTATAGAGTGCACACAATATCAGGGATGGATTATATCATCTCAAGACATGCCCAACACTCTACTCCAAAAATTGTGGTCCTCGTTGCCTTGACTCAATGATCTTGAGAATTTATATTTACTCTAGTGACCAAGTATTATGTGCACATGTACTTTTATCTTTTGACCCATTCATCATTCAACACCTTTGTGCTGCAATATTGGATCCCAATTATTTTGTAACTCTTTCACCACAATGAAATTTCAGAACCCTCACATATTGTAACTTTTATTAAGGCAGGTATTTCAAAATCACAATATTGTAATTTTCCTTTATCCGTTTTATGTTAACCCCTTATCACATTTCCACCATATGACTAGGTGACGTCATCGACGACATAACACTTAGGTGATAAGCCCTTCAGGATTCTACCGGGGACCTCCCTCCCTGAGTTATCTCTCTACTCCCTTGTTTATTTGGGCATATATTACCAAATGCAAACACATCAGAGCTCCACATATTATAACTTTCTCCAAAATAAAATTACAAAGGAGTTACGAAATCCTGACCTTCGATGAATACTTTCTTAATAATGCCATGCAAGGAAAATTTTAAGGATGAAAGTTTATCTTAAAGTTTAGAAAGCTTGGTGAATCTTACTAGTCCCTAATATCCAAATTTTAAAATGTTTGATGATAATTTTGTAAAAATGTATAGATTTATAATTATTTTATATTAGACAGTATATAATATTGGCAATTTTAAAGGTAAAATAATTTTATACTATAAAATTTCGTCGAATTCAATTTTAGAAAAATGAAAATTAGAAATTTTATTTTTTTGGAAAAAACATGGAATATTAGCCCACTTGCGAATATTAGCCCCTAAAATTTTCCATGACGTCATGCCGTTGTCAAAAACCCACATGGAATATCCTTAGTGGTGACATCTGTCACTGGGATTTCCCCATTAGTCCACCCAATAATACTGAATTTGAATGCCATGTGTCCTTCGTATTACCAAATCATGCTAACTTCATCTACCAGCATGAACTCATGAGGGCGAATCACATGTTTCCAGATGTCTTTCTCGATGAGGGAGAAAGGGGTCCCTGGTTCTTTGGTTTTGCAAATGATTTCTTTGTAAATATCTACTCCCTGCAACCCTCAATGATTTTAAAAGGATCCATTAATAAGAAGTTAGGAAATTCTAAGGTTATGAAATGTCGACCTTTTGATATTCAAACCTTCCAAAAATCGGGTTTCTGATGTTTTTAATACTCCAAATTCGAAGGTTCCAAAATTTGACCTACCTCTAGATTTCTTTTAAATAAACCGTCGAGGTCCCAATTTGTTGACCTTCCAATGTCCTGAAGTTTTGAAATTCATAGTTTCAATATTTCGGCCTTCCAAGGTCCCAAAAATATGACCCTTGTCCAGTACCCCTCATTTCGAGGTTCTAAAAATTTTCCTACTCGCGTGGTTTCAAAACTCGGCTTGTTTCCCTTATTCTGGAATTTTGGCCTACTAAGGACTTAAAGATCCTAACTTCGCCCATCAATAATTTTTTATCCAGATATCCATTTATGGACTTCCACATACCGTTCGAAATCTATTTCCGAGCACTAACCAACTATGCTAACTCCAGGAGTATATGAGCCTATCTCTTAAGGCATGATATCCTCTAAATTTTGGCACTCCCAACAATCATAGCCATCATTTTATGGCTTCTCTAATATACATTCTACTATGGTGATTATTTAATAGAGACTACACGAACCATATGATTCCATGGCTAGAATAGTCATATTTTTAGGGGTTTTCCAATAGACCTATGACAAACATCCATGCTAGTCTCGCTAACATCAATGCCAACACTCTTTGAAACTATTAAACAATTCCAATTTCCATACACATCTCCGAACATGATTTTTGACAACAATCTTAACACACTTTCAACCAGTAGCTATCCAGACAATGCTAACTTTCCAACACACAGTTGGGGTAGATCTATACATATAGTTTGAATTAACTATGCCTATGCATCAAAATCACTTGATTTGAAACGGTTATGCTTATATACTTGTATTTTTTCTTTATGTGATTCACTTATATCTCATTTTCACAATAATCAACATTGGGGACATACTACAACTATCCTACGTCTAATACATATCCTCGTCAGTATTCAAGATAACGAAAACAAGCTAAGGGATTATTAGTTGTGTTGATGCTCAAGTGTTTGGAAATTCCTTATGTGGGGGTATGAAACATCCTTGTGTGCAAGTTCATTGTGAAGAGGTCCTATACACAAGGACCTCTTTACAATGAACTTTCGCCTAATGAAATTTAGAGTGGTGGTCCCTAGAGGCATAAAATTTACTTGGAAGTTCGAGATCTTAGCACAAATTTTTAGGTAATAATATTATGTGTGATACTTAATTTTAGCTATTGTTTCCATTTAATACCATTTATTAAATGTATGTTTCATTTTTACAATTATGATATTGTAATTTATGGCTATTATTATTAACCATAAATGTTGTAAACCAAATTTCTCTTTTCGATAACGCTTCGGCTTGGTTGATTAAGTGGTCCATATGATATTTCACAATGATATGTACGAGCATTGGGCTTCAATATACCCACTTGCACATGTTGTGAGAATTATAACTCAATTATTTAAATACAATTTGTTAACCCATTATGCAGAGGTAGATATGTGTGACTTTCACTATGAAGAGCTTTTATCCACATAGTAAAGCCTCCACACATTTTTTTATTTTTTAAATAAAATTGTGGGCCACATGAAACATTTTCTACAAGAAAAATATTGGTATCTGATCCTTACGGTCACCCTTATTTAGCTAATGAGAGTCAAAGCATTCCAAATAGATAGAGTTGTAAGCGTTCCCTTTTTCATTTGATAGTTAACTGGTTAAATGAGTCACGTGGAATGTAGTCGAGTGGATTCCATCCCATTTGAAATGAAAACTAGACAAATAGGTCATATTTCATTTGTTAATGTAAGTCATCAACTTGTGTTCTCGCTAGAATTAGGATCGTAGACACATTATATTCTTTGAAATTGTCATACTCGATGTTGCAACCCAACCAGAAATTTGACATACTCTCTATTGTTTACACAATCTATTTAAACATAATGTAAATATCATAATTGACTTAACCGTCAAAACCACAAAATTTCTATGGACACAAACTTTAAGAAAGGAGAATTTGCAAGTTGTGCGGAGGAAGTTATGTGGAATGGTTTCTCGGAGAAAACATGTGAAGATAAACCTATGCAGAGGTGGTTCTACAGAAGAAGCATGTGAAGAGATGAAAATGAAAGAATTAATCAATTAGAATAGAGGTAGGGACTACGCTACATCAATTCTATTAACCTTACTCTTTTTACAAATTTTATTGAAGATCTTCAGTGACAACTTCAAGTTATTTAATGATTGCAAAACCTATGATATTATCATTTTTATCAATAGAAAACTAGGACTATTGAATTAGATACAACGAAATATTTTTCCCTCTAATTTCATATCATGGTAACATCTTTGAAGAAATGTAATATTACAAGTACTTATATATTAATTTGAATTTCCATTGGAAATTGACTACGATGTAAAGAAGAGAAGCATTGATGGTTGGAACCTTATTATGGTCATGGAAAAATAAAAAAATGTTGAGATGTGGGATCTATATTAGAAAATAATTGTTTTCAAAATGTTTTTTTATCCTGTTTATTATTTTTATTATGAATTTGGGCTTGTAACAGAACTCTTGGGACATCAAGAAGAGTTTATTGAATTAAAAATAGTTCTAGACATATACTTTAAAAATCAAATGTCCTATTCTTACACCATTCTCCCAACTGAATTTAGATATACTTATATGGTGTCCAAAGCGATAATTAGATATTTATATTATGAGAAAAAAGCACTCAAGTTCAAAATATAGGCTCCCTATTATTTCTTCTAGTATGGGTAGAAACTAGTACCACATGTTAAAGTGTATGTGATAGATATTTTAAGGATCGACATAACTAACACACATAAAAAGGGACAATCAAAATATTAATATAATACCTATGAATATACATATATTACCTAGAATGAATATGAAATCATCGATAAGAGGATTTGAAATAATGAAAAAATTTCATAAATTCTAATGGCTAAACAAAATTATTATTCTATCATTGTGAGCTTAAAGAAAAAATAAATATTCCCCAAATAAAGACTAATTCTCATGAACTTATGTTAGTATGAAATTTATTGGAAATTGTACCAAAACTATCTCACTAGGTTACAGGTGACAAGTGACCTTACCAAAAATTATGGTTCTTATACTTCAGATCTGCAATAATAATGTGAGAAAAAAACTGCAAGATAAAGATATGTATGTGATCTAAAATAATAAATGGAAAAATAAATATTATTTAATAACCCAATTATGCAAAGGCGTTTAAATAAATAAATCCTTTATTGAAATCACCTGGCAAAAGAGATTTACAAAAGGGGCGTAAATCCCCCTCCGTGGGATGGGTCCTCTGATGTCCTTGACGCTTTAGTATTAGATATTCCTATCTCAATATGTGAAAAACCAAAACAATGTGTACTTTGTAGAACTATAGTGGGAGCTCAAATGAGAAAACACTTTAATGGTGACGATGATAATGATTATGGTGAAGAATGAATGAAAAAAACGTCTTATTTATAACAAAGTATTGGGTTGATCTAAAAAATGGAGAATAGTAAAATATTATTGACAAAAATCAAGATCTAATCGTTATGAATACTTTATTATATTTGGAGAGGGAAAATATATTCAAAATTGTCAAATATATTTATTTAGAAATAATTAACAAATAAAATGATTTATTAATTATTTCGTGAATATTAAGAAAGGCGTGAAATCTAAATAATTATTAAATAGTGATTTAACAATTATTCCAAGAATGGATTTAAGGGATAATAAATAACTAATGATTTATTAAATTATTCTCATGAGGATTTTTAATTTTAAAGAGAAAAAATTTAATAAAAATGGTTTACTAAATAATATCGTGTAGTGAAAGTGATTTTACTATGGTAAAATTAAGATTACATGGTGTATTTCGATCTGCCTGGTTGGAAATCGCTAGGTGACCACTTTTGGGTGATAACATATTGCCCCCCAAAATATGAGTGTTAGGAGAAAATCGTATGAATGAAAAAAGTTATAAGTTACACTTCCTTGTGACATGAAAGGTGAGTCAGAGAGAGAGATATACAACTAAGCAATGTAAGGAAGGACCAAAAATGGAGGGGACGAGACCTACTAAATTGATTCAAGTTCCCTTTTATTTTGGATTAGATGATCTCAAATGATATGGGGGAGGCATACTATTATGAAACCAGCTCCAAAAATAGAAGAAAAGAGAGATAAATGCCTTATAAATTAGCAACTTCGAGGGGGCAACCTCCAATACATTACATAAATGAACAATTCTCGGATTTTACAAATGAGAAAACCTCATTCTATATATAGGAGTCCATGGGATCAAAATATAATCCTAGCCGACCTAGCAATAATAATGTATGGGCACAATAATAACAATATTGGGGTTATAGTGGCACAACAATAAAAATAAGGGGGTTACACTAACAACAATAAGGGATTATACTAGTAATATAGGGACCTAACATGCCCCTCTCCTTCAAAAAAGTGTTGTCCTCAATGCTTGAGTAGCTCAGGATGCTTCCATATAAAATTATCATCCTCCCATGTAGAATCTTTAGTGGGTAAGTTTTTCCACTTGATGAGATACTCTGAAATTGATCAATTTCGTAGCTGTTGAGTTCTTGTTTCCCTGACTGCTTCAGGTTCCAATATGATTTTTCCTTCCTCATCAAGTTATGGAAATATTGGTTAAACTGGAAGTTTTTCACCTATAACCTTGTTTAAGGATGAAACATGGAAAACTAGATGCACTCGCGAAGAAGCAGGAAGCTCAAATTTGTATGCCATAGTAAAAAATTTTATCAACACCTTGTAATGACCATAGTACTTTGGAGATAATTTATTATCCTTCTTAACTTTCTTGAGGGAAATTTCTTTGTATGGTTGTAGCTATAAAACTACCCAGTCTCCTACATCAAAATTTCTCTCGTTGTGATGCTGATTTGCCCGTTGTTTCATTCGATTTTGTGCCAAATTTAGTTTATCCTTTAAGAGTTGGAGAACTTCTTGTTGATGCTCGATGTGATATTCCACTGCTTGAACCTTAGAAGTTGCTTGTAAAGATTATGTGATGGATAGTGGATGATATCCATAAATTTCCATAAATGGGGTCATTTTTTCTGGAGTATGGAAGGAAGTTTTATACCACCATTCAATGAGAGGTAACCACTTGACCCATTGTGTTTTCTTATTAGATAAAAAACAAAGAAGATATCCTTCCAAACATTTATTCATTATCTCAGTTTGACCATCGGATTGAGGATGATAAGATGAGCTATGAGCTAGTTGAGTACCCAAACAAGAAAATAATTGCGTCCAAAAAATTCCAATAAAAATGGGATCTCTGTCACTTACGATATTCTTTGGGTTTCCATGTAGCTTTTGAATTTTTTCCATAAATGCAGAAGCAAATTTACTTTCTTTAAATGGATGAGATAATGCACAAAATTGTGCATACTTGGTAAGTCTATCAACTACCGCCATGATGATACTCTTTCGTTCGGACTTAGGTAAAACTGTGATAAAATCTATTGAAATCTCCTCCCAACGTTGAGTTGGAATGGATAAAGGTTGTAGAAGACCCGAGGTATTAATTGTCTACTCTTTATTTTGCTATAAAACCAAACATTCTAGCACAAAATTTTGAATATCATATTTAAGGTCATCCCAAAAAAATTATTTCTTCACCCTGTGGTAGGTTTTTAAGAATCCTCAGTGTCCTCCTAAAGGGGAAGTGTGCAATTCCAAAAGAATATTTTGTTTTAGTTGGGAATTCTAACAAATATATAAGTGATATTTGAACCATAATGAATCATTCTTCCAACTAAATGTATCAAATGTACTAGTATCTTGCTGCAACTTTTGAATGAGTGTCCACACTTCTTCGTCCTTCTTCCATTCATCCCTTGCTTCGGTTATCCAATTTGGTTGGATGATAGAAATGGCACAAATAAATTCTTCCACCTCTTCATCCTTTCTTAAGAGTGCATCTGTGAAAAAATTTAGCTTCCCTTTTTTGTAGATGGTTTCAAAGTCATAACCCAACATCTTTGTGACCCATTTTTGCTGCTCTTCTGAGGATAGTCTTTGGTCCAAAAGGTGTTTAAGACTATCATGATTTGTTTTTACCTTGAAGTGTATTCCCAATAGGTAATGTCGCCATTTATTTAGTGCATGTAGTATTGCCAACATTTCCTTCTCATAAATATATTTTTGTAAATAATTTCCTTTTATTGGCCGACTTTTAAAAGAAATGGGTTTTCCATCTTGCATTAAAACAACACCAATTCCATTCACTGAGGAATCACATTCCACAATAAAGGTTTTTGTGAAGTATGGCATAGCTAAGGCCGGTGTTAGGCGCATTGCATCTTTAAGATGTTCAAAGGCTTTAGTTTCTTCAGGAGTCCATGAAAAAGCATCTTTCTTCAATAATGTTGTTAGAAGTGCTATTATTCTCCCACAATTATTAACAAACTTGTGATAATACCCTGTTAACCTGAGAAATCCTCGCAACTTCCGTATGGTTGTGGGGACTTTCCATTCCTTAATGGATTTAATTTTTTAGGGTCTACCTTAACCTCCTCATGAGATACAATATGACCCAGATATTACACCTCTTGTACTCCAAAGAAACATTTGGATGTTTTTGCATATAATTGTTTCTCCTCTAGTAGTTTGAGCACCCTTTCAAAATGTTGAACATGATCCTTCCAAGACCTACTGTATATTAGTATATCATAAGAAAATACTAGCACAAATTTTCTAAGGAAGGGTTTGAAAATGGAATTCATCAACCCTTTAAATGTAGAAGGTGCATTGGTAACACCAAAAGGCATGACCAAAAATTCATAGTGACCCTCATGAGTTCGAAATGTTGTTTTCAGAATATCTTCCATATTCATTCTAATTTGATGATATCCTGAACAAAGATCCAACTTGGTAAAATAAATTTCTCCATGTAATTCATCCAATAATTCATCAATCATAGGAATAGGAAATTTATCTTTAATAGTGAGATTATTGAGCTCCATATAATCAGGACACATGTGTCATGATCCATCCTTCTTGTGCACCAATAATACTGGAGCAGAGAAATAACTTTGACTAGGTTGAATTATATCAGCCTCTAACATTTTTGCAATCATACGTTCAATTTCGCTCTTTTGGACATAAGAATATCTATAAGGCATGATGTTTGGAGGAAAAATTCCTGGAATCAAATCAATAGCACTATCATGATCACGAATAGCTGGGAGTCATTTGGGAGTTTCAAACACCTTGGAATGATTTTCCAAGACTTTTTAGACATCTGGAGAAACTGCTGATTTTGATGTTGGAACTTCTAGTGAGCATAATTGTGCAATTATGCCTCATTGTTATTTCTTCAGAAGCTTTTTCATTACATTAGAGCTTACTATCTTTCCTATCTTCCCTGCGATACCGCATAATTTGATTTCCTTTCCTTCTAAAAAAAATTCAAGAAAGTTTCTTGAAAATTAAAAGGTATCATCCTCAAATATTGTAACCATTGTACTCCTTGTACAACATCAGGACCTCCCATTGGAATGGAAATAACTGGACTATGTAATACATATTCCCCCATGGTTAAATTTATATTATGAAATTTTCCAGATAAATTTATAGTTCCTCCATTTTCAACCATCACATAATATTCTGGTGCTGGGTATAGGAAACAATTCAATTTCTTGGCTACCTTACAATGAATAAAATTATGGGTAATACCCGAATCAATCAACACTATTACCTTTTTCTTCTTGTATGTCATTCTATCTTGAGAGTTTGAGGAGTGGTAATACCTGCCAATGCATTACATGATATGGTAAGACTCATTTTTCTTCTTCTAGGGTTGGTTCTTGGTGTATATCCTCTTCTTTTGAAGTTTTTTGTTCATTTTCTTCCCCCTCTTCACAATCTATGTAAAATAATTTCTTCTCAACACACTTATGACCTTTACTGTATTTTTTATCACAACTATAGCAAAGCCCTTCTGCTCTTTCTTCTTCCAATTGTTGTGGTGTCAACCTTGTAGGTTGTGGAAGTGTAGGAGTAGCAATACTTCCATCTTTATAGATGTGACTGGTAGGCTTCCTTGTCGCCATAATTTTACGTTTAATTTTTTTTTCCAATCTGAATGCCTTCTCCAATGAATTAGGTTCCCAAATGCGAACTTCAGGTTGGATGTTATCCTTTAAAGTCCCTATGAATAAATCAATCACGTGTTCATCTAGAATATCAGTTACCCTTATATTAAAATTTTGGAAGTGCTCAATGTGCTCCACCACTGAACCCTTTTGTTTGAGATTTATTAATTGGCTAAAGAATTTGTTTCTCCTTTTATCCTCATAATGTGCTATCATTTCCTCCGTAAAATTTGACCAAGTGACAATTTTGTTATGGGAGCAAAGCCATTGATACCATACAAATGTTTTTTGTTCTAAATGTAAAGTTGCAATGTGTACCTTTTGTGTGTTTTGTACATTGTTGAGATCAAAATATTGCTCCATCTGTAGTATCCATGTTACGGAATCCTTGCCATCAAACTTCCTCATATGCATCTTTGGAATATGGTGGGTCTTCCATCTAAAATTAGAGTTTATGAAATCACGATTAAAATTTATTTTGTTCTCATAATGAGTTTCCTCTATTACCTTTTATCCATTAGGAAACGTTTCTTGTATCAACTTTGTCAAACTGTCCATGTCTGCTTTTAGATCATTCTTCATGTTTTCCATTTTTTCTTCCATTTCATCCGTCTTAGATTTCATGCAAGATTCCATGTCATTCATATTAGCCTCCATGCCATTATTCAAAACATCCATCACTTTCTTCAAACCATCCATCTTAGCTTCCATGCCTTCCTTCAAAACTTCCATTTCTTTTTTTTTTGCTCGTTGCGAGAGCGAAATTTGGGGCACTTGGTCTTGTAATTTTGATATGTCATGTCACACTTATTCATCCTCATGAGGCATAGTAGAGCCCTATGAAGACTTATTGGGTGTTAAAGTATTCTTAGGATTCATTTTAGAACCCAATACTGATATTTATTCTACAATATGCCCTTGGAATCAATTCAAACTTATCCTTCAAACGAAACTTATCCAATTTGAAGAAAACAATGCACACATTTTTCTTGATTTTGAGGAGCTCGATATTAAAACTGAATTATCTCTATTATTTCGGATCTTCAATATCTTAAATTCAGTCTTGTATTATCCCTCTTAATATTCTTTGGAATGCCACAGGTCTGACCTGATTTCGATTCTTCAAGGCAAAGTTATGCCCAATCTCCCACAATCACCTAATTATGGAATGATTTAGTAGAGATAATTTTCACATCGTGCCACATGTAACTATTTCCTGCTTCAGCTTTGAAATTGAGACATAGGAAACAACATTCGTTTACTTCCTGCCATGTTTTAAAAAGTTCCAATTCGATGCTCATAGAGAGAGTTATGACGATTTTCCCACGGTCACATCTTTGCGATGAAATTAAGGAGCCTAAAAACACATGATTTTCCATAGATCATATCTCCAAAAGGATTGCAAACCAAGAGCATGGAAAATTTTAGGGACTAATATTCGCAAGTGGGCTAATTTTCCATGATTTTTCCAAAAACATTATTCGCCAATTTCCTTTTTTTATAAAGATGATTCGCCCAAATTTTACAATATAAAATTATTCTATGTTGAAAATTGCCAACATTATATAGAGAGTATATATATAATCATTATAAATTTGAATTATTTTATAAATACATTAATAAACATTTTATAGTTTACATATTAGGGATTAGTGAGATTCGCCAATTTTTTAAACTTCAAGATAATTTTCTAACCTTAAAATTTTCCTTGACCAAGAGTTGGAATTTTTATAGGAAGTTCCTCGAGATTTTCACTTCGCTCCGTAACAATTTCAGCTTTTGAGCCTTCAGAGAAAAAATTTATGGTGAGAATTCCACAATGATCTATTTTAGGTGAAACTCGGGAGCCTAAAAAAACCCTACCTTCCATAGATCATATCTCCGAAAATATTGCAAACAAAGATCTAAAATTTTTACATGACGTTCCTCAAGAGTTTTTCTTTGCTCTGTACAAATTTCAGCTTCTGAACCTTTGTAGAAAAAAAATTATGCCCAAAATTACACGATGACCTGTTTGGATCAGTGAAACCCTAGAATCCAAAGCTCTGATACCAAATGTTATGAAACCAACTCCAAACATAGAAGTTAAGAGAGATCAATGGCTTATAAATCAACCACTTTGATGGGGAAACCTCCAATACATTACATAAATGAACAATTCTTGGATTATACAAATGACAAAACCTCCTTCTATATATAGGAGTCATGGGATCCCAATATAATCCTAGCCAACATAACAATAATAATCTTAGGGCACAATAATAACATTATTGGAGTTACAGGGGAAAAACAATAACAATAATGGGGTTACACTAACAACAATAAGGGACTATACTAGTAATATAGGTACCTAACACATGCTCATATCGATCGAGATAACTGAGTAAAAAGAATAATTGTCATCCCTGCAATGTGGGACTAAGCTAGAAATTAAATGATACATGATAAATAATACACTGGCATCAATGGGCTAGGATATAATACAATGAATCCCATATACATAATGCGCCTATAAAATCATAGGCTAGGATTGAATATCTGAGTACATAAGAAATAATGCCCCTCATGATGACATGGGGATGGAGAATCACAACTAAAGAAGCCATGTTTAATAAGAAAAGGCTTTGAAGATCTGAATGGATCACATGGAGGAGACATGCATATTGTGGGCATTGCAAGCAGCTGGAACTAAACCCAACAAATATGTGGAAGTGTATCTAAGGCTTGATCATGATTTGAGGACATCCGAGAATGTGGGGATGTACCTAAAATGCCACCACCTCATGAGGTCTAGAACATCTCACACACACTCGAGAATCATTGGTACAATATGTTGGATACTGACCCATCAAGTGTACAATTCTCAATCATGTAATAATGGGCTAGAGTTGAACACGTGAGAAACAACCGAGTCAAAGGGAAATAAGGATTCCCTTTGCTTGATTTGAGGCATCGTACAATGATGAAAGTTGGAAAAAATGTACGATGCCCTCTAGATCATATTTCTAGAATAAGTGTGTTGAAGTCGACAAAAGAGGGTCCGCTAGAGTTGAGGAAATGAAGAATCCTCAACCAAGGAAAAAGGGATCATAGTAGAGAGACTGGTGGAATGACAACAAGGATTATGATTGAGGGATATAATATGAGAGGTATATTTATGACTTCCCTTATAATAATATAATATGCATGGTTAAATAGGCCACGACTGACTCGATTCTAGAGGGGATGGTCAATTACTGAGACGAAGGATTTTCAGAGATGGAACAATATAGGTGGAGGCAAAAAGGAGAAAAAATGGATGAATGTGATTCAAATATGGATGGAACACTATAATAGGACATAATGGACTTGGAACAAATTACATGAATTCAAGGGAGATTAATTTCAGATGCTATGAATGAGGCTAGCTTGATGACGTTGCCACATGGGGCAGGTCCGGGGGGGGGGGCATGAAAAGCATGAGTAAATAATCGTTACTCATGATGGAAATTGACACATGAGTCCACAAGTGCCAAGGAAAAGTGGTGCCAAAGTACTGGAATCACATATGAATAAATTCGGTTTTAATTGGTGCCAAAGTGAAACTTAGTGGAAAAAATGGCTTCTAGGTGAAGTGTGAAATTACCAAGAAAAAGGAAGACCCATTATAAAATTTGGTCATATATTTCCAATGGTGTTGACGGTTTGATAAACCAAGCTATGGTTTGGTCACAACGAGCAAAGGAAAAACTAAGGTTTTTCCTATAAAATGGATTCTTGCTTCCAAATATAATTCATTTTCATAGTGAGTTGTTTGAGAAGTTGGAGAGCGGTAGAAGGCCCTAAATCTTGTGGAGATTGTAGTGGAAAAACCAACCATCAAAATTCGGATCTACGAGTTTCAAGAAGGTGGCCTTACTTGTCTAAAAATGGACCGAATGCTTTGTTGATGGATGGTTCCTGGTGAAGAAGTAAGGTAAGAAAGGAATACATGAACAAACTACTAGAGAATTTCTAGGACCATGCCCGCCCACCAAGTTAAACATGGGGACCAAGTCGAAAGTGTGGCATTGCATAGAGTATAATGTTTTAATATATGGTATTAATCATCTACCATATGTGATGTGTATGTGGCTCTCCGAAGAGATTGATAGGACAATCTATCCATGGAATGAGAGGATAATCAACCATAACTAGATCATTGGGATATAGGCCAAGAATTATGTTAATCAAGTGATAATTGGCTAGGGATTCCATCATGCACCCAAGCATGACATACTTCCTTCAAGCATATGTGATGAAGGTAATTGATCTGGTCTGAAAAGGTGGGAATGGCTCCCCTAGATGGAGGATTTTTTGGAGAGCCATTGTGTTCCAATTGGTCAAATAATCGATTCGAGAATTCATCCCTACTTGCAGGAAGTATTCCAAAGGATGATGAGTAGAAAAGGGGGTATATGTTCCCCCCAATATGGATGGATGTTGGATGCTATGGACATGCCACATGTATTTAGAGTAGTGGACTCGAGACACATTTTGATGATGTCTTTCACCATTTGTTTATTTTATGAATTTTTTTATTGTGGGAGGAATGGATAAAGGATGTAGTAAGAGAAAGAAAATGGTGGATTACCAATATCATTTGGCACTCCATATATGAATCAAATGGAATAAATTTTTGGGTTCGCATAAATGGTGTCACTATACCAAAGAGTGGTTTTGGATATAATGAATTGATGCTCACATCGACAACACGGAGGTTGGTAAAAAAAAATGTATGATGGATTGGGTTGTTGATTTAATATGGAGGGATGATTAGGTGGGTCATCCCCATGATGATCTAAGGTGATATGGGACTCTAGAAGTTCTTCAACATGGAGAATAATAATGGGACTAGAATCAACACTATCAGATGCACTAGGAGTGTTTGGTAAAATGACTTCTCTTGGAAACTCAAAAATAGATTCCCCCTTACCCAAACATTGTGTGGAAATGTAATGGCCACAAGGTGGATCTGGATAAAATTCATGGGTTTGACGTAAGGGATTATAGAACCAATTAACCTAATCATAGGTAAATTATTTTGACTCCACTACATATTGATAATAGGATTTCTAGGGAATAAAATATGCACAATGGTGCATATCATCCCAAGGATAATTAGTTGTGGTCATGGTTTCCATTATGTAATCATATGAATGAAATGTGGGTGTATGGGAGGGGGAGGTACCACATGATGTGGAGGAACTACCTAAAGCACCATCATGAGAGACAAGGTTCACATGTGCATTTCTAATAAGAGAGGATGAATGAATAGTAGATGGAATATATATTGATGTTGAGACGAGGGTATTTGATGAAGAAGGTTTGACATAATCACAATATGAAAGTCCAAGAGAGCCCTAATAAATAAATCCCATGGATGACGACAAGTAGAGAATAAGTGGAGTGTTATTTTTCATCTCGACATTAGCAAGAGGGATCACAATGGGTGGTTGAGAGACCTCCTATTTTGGGATGATAATGAGACTAAAATCCATAGGTAGAGAAGAGGTGGATTCACTACGAGATATGTCCAATTCATGAAGAGCTTGATGAGTATCATGAAAATATTCTAGAGGAGGACAATGGTGAGAATAATGGCCATAATTATCACACAAAGCATAAGGGTTATTCATGCGTAATTATTTTTTCTTGTTGGTTGACTCTGGTAAGGTGACATGGAACTCATGAATGTTGGATTTAGGAAAGGTATCAAAGACCACATTTTTTAGATGAGGAAGTTAAGGACAATTATTGGTGGCTTGTCTAACAACATCACACAAAGCAAATAAAGGGGAAGTATTTTGAGGCTTAGGAGGAGCTTGAGTTGTTTTGGGTGCCTTGTTTTTGGTTCCCTTTTTCTAGGATTTTCCCCACTCACAAGATGCTTTCTGAGCAAGAGTAGGTTCCTGCTGAGGTTACTATGGAATTGAACCAAGGTTAAAGCAATGTAAGGTTTAAGTTTATCTGGGGGAGTGTTTGTTGGGGAATCAACATAGCAGACTGGGATCCCCAAGGTGATGTTATGAAGAATCAATGTAACCATGATAGGGGAAGAAACAAATTCTAGGTAGGGGGAATAAGAAAGGTATCTGAACAGAAGGATAATGACCTGGAGGAACTTTTCTGAGATGCTTAAGATCTAGAGGAATAGTTCTAGGGTGGAAAGGAATAGAAGAGACACCAGAAAAAGGAAGTGATCCTTGAGTAATTATACCTGAAGGTTGGGTTGAGCTGGGAACAACAGTTTGTGGAGACGTTTACTATTGGATGGGTGTACCAGACCACTTCTGAGAATCCCGTGACACTTGCAAAATGAAAAACATGAAGAACTAGGCTGACAAGGGGTAGGTGGTGGACCATAATAAGAACCAAGAAAAGTGAAATTTTTGTAACGTCTAGTATATACATTTGTGTGGAATGAGACATTCATATTTCTAGTCATCGATGAATAGTAGTTGAGGTTAATTTTGAGACTTATGATCATAGTATGTCAGTTGATTGATGGTGGCCATATTTCCAATATCAGGAAAACACATCTTATGGAAAACCATAGATGTGACAACTAACATGGCATAGGAGTAACCATGACCCAAAATAATTTTATAATATAATGGGGCATTAGTGACTTTAATGTTAATAGAGACAGTCTTTCTAGAAACAATGATAGGATAGTTGCGATATAATCTAAGGGGTTTTGATGGATGGTCATCTCAAGCATGGAGAGTGATGGTTGATAGGGATAGGTTAGGTAAACTAAGTCTCTTCCAAACAAGAGCATCTATCACACAAGTGGAGGTGCCTTCATCGACAATACATTGTTGAACAATGGAGTTTCTTATGGAGAATGCTATTTGAAATGAAGCGGATGAAGGAAGGGGTGGATGTTCTGATTTATCAACTTCAAATACAATCATACAATCGTCATAAGTATCCACAACATCCAAGGCCTAGCGTAGATATTTCCTTAGGGATGGGTACATTTGGAGGACTTCCAACATTGACATGGCAGTAGGAGATTGTACCATGTCATCTAATATGCTATAGGAATGGGTGGCTTTAGCGAAAGCAGTGTTTCAATGTAATTTACCTTTGGGGATCTTGGGAATTACCTCTACCTTATGTTAAGGGATCTGTAAGGTACCATTTTATGATGAAAGAGGCTCAGTGGAAAATTGAGGTTGGGACTCAATCACAGACTTAGCATGTGGCTTTTCATATAGGCATGATTGCATTTGAAGGTTGATTTGTTTGGTGTTGAACTTATCAAAATTCATCATAAGGATTTGATAGTCGTTGTGACCATATGGTGAATCTTGTGGACCTACATGACTTTTTGTAGGTTTAGTAGGTAGATACCATTAACGAGGGAAAGGATTGGTAAACACAAAGGGTTGAGATGAAACAAGAGGAAGAGGAAGTGGAGCGATATGATGTTGTCCTCTAGAATTAGTTATTTTATCTTTCCATGCTTGGCACATTTGAGGTAACTATTGGTGTCCGAGTGTGAATAAACTATTCAACCCTTTTCCACATTAATTTATCAATCCAGGTAGATACATTATTTCAAGGTAACACGCAAGGTATATGTAGGGGAAATGGAACAATCCAACTGTTATCACTCATTAGTTGTAAAACTTTCCTTGATAGGGTCATGCAGGTCGTTCACAAAATGGATGAGGTTTCCTAAGCCATTTCAATGAGATATATATATAATTTTTTTTGCATTTTTTGAAGCCTATCCTAAGTTTAATTTTCACCTCCATTCATGCCATTTCAATAAAATCAGTCCCATATCATGTCAGTTGTCATTATTCACGGATGAAAACTCAAAAGTCCACAACTGTCAGTTTTTCATATTTTTGTAGTGATTTACAAAGGAAATCCACAGATTTCACTACGAAATTGTCTAATAGTTTCATAGTGAATCTATTAGAAGCCTAACTGTCTTCATTATGAAACTACGCTTTTTCAGCCAGGGTTGTTAGAGTTATATGGGGTCTTATTTTATGATTAGAGGAGTAAAGGTGGAGGTCATTCAAGGTCGTTATGGTAAGTTTCAAATGTACATGGCTGGGTTTGATGTAATCATGAGCCTCTTTTCTTGCATGTGCTATGATTAAAACCCAAGCTGTCAGTTAACCTTTTAAACCTCACCCAAAAATAGCCTTTTGTCATATGATTGTTTATCCTTGCATGTGAGTTGATCCCTAGAGAGTTTCTTTATCAATCGGAGCAAGTTGTTGTCAAATTCAAAGTTTGCAGGTGTCCTCAGTAAGCGAGGTAGTGAAGACTATAAACCATCCATGGCTGCAAGAAAGAAAATGAAAAAGGGTGGGCATTGTCTCAGGTATGAACCCATGGATTTGAAATTACTCAATGAAGAACCTACTGCTATGAAGGTTTTCAAGAGGACTGGCTTCCTGCAATTCTGCCAGAGGTTGTAGGGTTTTCATGCAGAAGTTTCAAAATATTTTTCCACCAAATTCACAGGAACAACATCAAAAATTGGGATTTTTAAACTTACAGTGACACTAGAGAGCATATCAATAACTATAGGAATCCCTAGATGTGGTGAAGAGTGGTTTAAAGGTACCAAATTCACAATGCAGCATTTTAAGGAGTTTCTCAAGAAAGAACGCAGTGCAGTTGATTTGACCAATGCTATCCCTAGGAGTTTTATGAAGTAGAATTATGCAAAACTGCTAATGGTCATTCAAAAATATTTTACCTATGAAGGAAGAGTACAGATGGTTTACTCATACCATATTAGAATTATTATGCACTTTGTAGGTAAGAGATCACTTGACTTACCTTTCTATTTATACAAGAGTTTAGGGAAAATGTCAGATAGGGTTCAAGTCAAGTAAGAAGGAAGTGAGACATCTTTGTTTCATCATGGTCTAATAAAGCTATTAGTATTGGAAGAATTGAGAAAGTTAGACAAATATTGGATTTATTTCTTGTTTATGAGTGGTTATGAAATTGATGTGGTCACTCCAAAGAAAACCTCAAAACCTATAACTACTACATCATCAGTTGTGGCGGAAGAAGTTGAATAAGGAAAAACATCATACCCTGCAGAACTAATGGACATAGGAGTATAACCTCTACAAGAGATTGACACCCCTCAAGAAGCACCTACAAAATAGAAACATAAAGTCAGCAAACAAGGTAGCGAGAGGATCACTAGAAGCTAGACATTGGCCAAAGGAAATCTGCAGGATATCCTTCATGCAATTGACATTGAAGAGTTATCAACAATGCAAGCTACAGATATTGAAGTTGGTGGAAGAGAAATGAAGAAAGGTAAGGCTTCTAAGAAATTAGATTTTGTAGGTGAAGATTTTGGCTTTATATTTCAGCGAAGGAAGTCAATGACGATACATGCAAAGAAGGAAATAGAGAGAAAAAAGATAGAGAAAATCAATGAAAATCTACAGCCATTAAGCATCATATACTTGTCTCCATCAGTAGAGGAAGAAGTTGTTATCAGGCAGAGAAAGGGAAAAGAGAACATAATTGAAAAATTAGACATAGAATCCCTCAAAGAACAGTTGAAGTAAGCAGGTAAAGAGATATCATATTTGAAGACTGAGGCAGAAAAGCGCAAGTCTGATAAGCTTCAATTTGAACAAATGATGAAAATATGGGAAGGTCAAATCTCAACTGTCTCAAAATCTATGAAAAATTCCAAAAGATTGATGAAGAAGACTCAACCATTAAGAGGGGTGGTCAAACACACCAGGAAGATGAATCTATTCTTGCAAGCTAAAAACGTAGCATTAAAGGATCAAGTGGAATACCTTCAGGAGTAGCTGGACTTGATTCAAGTTGAGCTGGAGAAGAAAGGGCTGAGGACAAGAGTTGTTGAAGAGCCCATAAGCCAATTAATTGTAAACGAAAAAGAAACTCCTAAAGAGTGAAAAATTGAGTTGAAACATGTTTGATTAGGTTCATTGCTTACAAAGAACCTAATTTTTTCCTCAGGATATCAATTTTTGAAGACAGTCACAAAAACAACAAATTCTAGTTTTTAGGTAGTTTCGTAGCGTACTTCAAGCTTGAAGCCAGAAAAACGCTATGAAAATTTCGAAGACGCTATTTTTCTTTGGAATTTCATTTTGTGGAGGATTAAGGAGGAATTTTTTTTTTTCAATATGTTTTGGCATAGTAAAGGTTTTTGACCACCAAAGGTGGCAAGGAGATGGATGAAAAGGCCAAATTTCATACGCTACGAAGCTGCTTAAACTACCCTGTTTCTTAGCAAGAGGTCTTTTGAATATTGTTGAGGGTTCCAATAGCACAAAGGCCATATCGAGACATCCAACTTGTCAATGAGCCATCTCATCAGAGCCTTATTACTTAAAATGATTGTGACACATCCAGCTCAATGGGAAGAAAATGATTAAACTGAACATT
This sequence comes from Pinus albicaulis, assembly GCA_034641835.2. NCBI lineage: Eukaryota > Viridiplantae > Streptophyta > Pinopsida > Pinales > Pinaceae > Pinus > Pinus albicaulis. The sequence continues at coordinate 600,346,211 of CM076579.1, read as the reverse complement.
ATCCACTCCTAAAAGGTAGGACTACGCTTCCTAAATCTAGGGGTATTTTAAATATGTCAAGTGATGGTGAATTGTCTCTCAAACATGTGATCTCTATTATGTAAATGTTTTACCGTTAGAAAAATTGAATGTAATAAATAGGATGTAGAGTCCTATTAGGAGTATGACTTCTTAAAGGATAATTGTCCTTTTTCTATTCCAAGAAATTAGTTTCAGTTATGTTAGGTGTCAGAGTTAGAGTTCAAGGATCTAGCCAACTAGGCAGATCCTTTTGCATTGTAAAGAATGCCTATTTATAGACTAAACATCGAAGAGAAAAGGGTTGGAGAATATTTCACCAAATTTATACTTTTATGTTTTTCCATTATCAGTAATATACAGTGACATTCTACTTCCAGACCTGAGATTCTAATGAGGTGTTTAATGTTTTGTTTCTCTATATATTTTATGTCTAATCACTTGCAGTGAATTTTATCTCTAATTACTCATAATTCATGCTGTCATGCTATTAATTCCTTTAGGGGTTAAGTTTTTGTTTTTTCCTTATGTTGTGTGTATGAATCATCCCTATTAAAAACCTTTATTTGCCTCAGCTTCCATGTGAATAATTACTGTCACTAAGTGCAACGATGTTGACTCCATAGTCCAATGGTAGAAAGCCTTCATTTTTCAACCTGCAATCAAACAAAACCAAGTCTGAGTTCATAGAGTTATCCATCTAGTATTATTTCTATTTAAAATCATAAATCTCCTTTGAGAGAGCCCTCTCAAACTGAAGAGGCTAATCTTCAATTAGAAGTTGTTTGAAAGAGTTACATTGAGTTGATTGATGAGAAACCTATCAAGATCAATTTGGTGATAACACCAACATTAATCACAAATTTAACAACTTAAATAAACAATAATGATTGTAATAGTAATTAAGGATAAAGTGCAGAGTTAAAAATCATACACAACAATTTAAAGAAAAGTACCATAATAGTAGTTAAAATGTGCAAACAGAAATGAAAGAAAAACACACAGAAATAATGCAACACTTGGTCAGAAGAGTGGGCCTAACTCTTTGACAAAGGCCATGATGAATTTACAGCTTTCAGATAGAACAATAAAATGGCTTCATTCAATTAATTAACAATCTTACTTTATAGACTTGATCTCTTCCACAGCTAACCTGATTCATAGCCTTGAAGCCCTTTTATACAATTGTTTAGAAAAACCCACCTTTCTCTAATAAGAAAACTAATGTCTACAAATTTACAATTGTTAAAAAAGCCAAACCAGTTGTCAGGAGAAAACAAGAAAGGTGTGGAATTGGTCTTGAATATGGTATGTTGTTACAACGATATCGAAATAGTGTTGTAAACTCAGAGTTGCTCCGATGATCTGCAGATACGACCCTTTGACCACTGGATTTGCGGAAATGACATAATTATTAACTTGTGTAGTCAAAATCCTCATGAGTATTATTTCATCAATTAAAAATTCCAGATAAGACAATGGAAGGGGGTTTACCTTGTGCGTTAGAGAATTTAATGAATATTAATGATAGAAAGAAGTGAAAGAGTGGGTGAAAATGGAGGGAAAAAGTATGCAGATTTGGTACCCAACATCTTCCCCCAACTGGTCTTTCCACATGTCCTTATGCTACTTGTCGTCTCTTCAGGTCTGAGTTGGACTGTTTGTGGTCAACATGAAACTGAGAGAGGTCGTATTTTGTGACCATCTCTTTTCCAGGGGGTTTATATCCTTCTGTCAGGAGGATATCCTTCCATCAATATTCGCTCATGTTGTATGATAGATTATACTGATCTACTAGCAACAAAATGAGGGGGAACTAAAACCTCAACCCCATCCACTAGACCCCAAATTCTGAATGCATGTAAAAAAAAGTTGCACTCGTTTTAATGCCCATGCAAAATTGGGTGCCCCAAAAGGTTTCCACTTTTGGACAGCTGATGACGACAGCATCCATCTCCTTTGAAAACTGTCAAGAGCTTCATCATGAAAGGCAACTACCTATATAACATAAGGGTTAGTACACCACTTCTGTGTTATCAACATATGTTATTTATGTCCCTCAATCTGAAAAAAATTAGAGTTCTTGTTATAAATATTCACCGACTGACCATGCTCCCTCCTTATCATCAATGGTCTTGTAGCTTGATTTTCTTCAAATTTATCAGAGGCCTTATTCCATTTAAGCTGTTTGATAGTATAGGAGGTGAAAGCTCTCAGGTGAACATCCCCCACAAATGGAACCAGATTTAAGGTCTGATCATCCTTCAAGAAATATTACGCATGTAAATCTCGCACATCAAGTGCTTGTCCAAAATATCATGGATTTTCAAAATACGAAGGAACTGTATTAGGTCCTTAATCTCATGGTTGATTTCCTTTAAAATACTTTCCAGGCAGAAGAAAAAGAATTGTTCTTGCAAAAATAAAGCATAAATATGGGTGGGAGGTCTACAGGCCATTACCTGTCGTGCAAAAGTAAACATTTTATCTTTATCTGCCTTCAAAGCTTGTACCTCCCCCTCCAGGTCCTCCATCTTACCCTACTGTTTCTCTTTCCTTCGCCTTGCTCTATGAAACTGGTCTATATACCCAGTAACAATCCCTGCAACATTTTCCTGAACGCTCTTCATTTCCTTCTTATGTTCATTCGCAACAGATTTCCATTTCTGAATTTCATCAGCCACGAAGAATTCCTAGGCCTCAAACAGATGTTCAATAGGGCTAGTATGTGTGGTAGTAGAAGTTGTAGGAACATCTTCCATTTGTATGACTACCAAGGAGACTTCGAACTTGGGTTTCACCACTTTCCATTTATATTCTTTTACCTTTTTATTTAACTGAGATACTTGCTGTCTTAGCTTCCAAAATTCTTTCTTTAGTTGTGTGATCTCTTTAAACTAAAGGTGATATGTTTTTTTGAGAGGTACTCTCCTATTTTCACATTTTTATATCAACTCTTGTTTAACATTAAATTCATCTCTCGGCCCTGAAACAGGTTCAGAAGGCGGTGGAATGTTGTTAGCGACATCAAATGACTTCCTTACCAGGTCTTCTTTACTCATGCTCCTTTCTTCGGGAGCACTCTCATCTTCTCCTTTTCTCAATTCAGGACTTTCTGTCACCTTGACAGTGCCTTCATCGGCCGTTCTCTACTCTGGTTCTTCTACAAAATTAACTTCTTCAGTCTGAAATTTAGGATGCCCTTGCCAATAATCGACAAGCGATGGACCCACAACAACCATATCCTTCCTTGAATTGACAAAATTTAGTATCAGTGGGACAACAACATATTTTATTAGACATTGCAGAGAAGGAAACCCCCTTGCTCCTCTTAGCATTGTAGTCTGAAAAGGAGAATGGAAAATATTCTCTACCTGATCTATGTTAGTCTTGTATGCCTCCTCTGATTCCTTTTATCCATCATCTTCATGCATTTCTTCTTGACCTGTGGTCAACACCAGTTCTTGTGGAGAGTTGTCAACCTCGAGGGTCATTCTTTCCACGTTTTCCTGTCCTGACTGAGTTGGTGGTGGTTCTTGTATGACACCCCTACCCATTTGAATATCCAAATCTTCTTGGGAAAGTGATGCTAGTTCTTGTGTGACATCACTTGCCAGCCCCCTAACTGGCATTTCTTCTCCTTGTACTTCATTAATTAAATTTGATTCCTATAGAATAGTATCAAATTCATCCCTTATCTCCATGATTCCTTCATAAATAAGTTCCACAAGTGGGGTTGTTTCTTGTGTGACATCCTCGACTTTATCACCAATTGTTTTTTTTATTTCTATTTCCTCTGATTCTTCCTCTTCCTCCTCCATTTCCTCTAGTTCTTCCTCTTCTCTTTCTGACTGAGGAGGAGATGCTGGTTCTTCCTCCATTTCTTCCAGTTCTTCTTCTTCTCTTGCCAAACTAGAAGGAGATGTTGGATCTTCCTCCATTTCCTCTAGCTCTTCCTCTTCTACTGAATCAGCCAAAGGTGTTGGTTCTTCCTCCCTAGCAACAATGGCAGCTGCTACTCCCTCTTCTGATACTTCACAGAGTTGTGCCCAGGGGACGTGGAATCGGGCCATTGCATGGATAACCAACAACCAAACTAGTCTATGATTGGTAAGGACTGCCAGCACTTGGCGTGAATGTCGAGCGAACTGCGCTATGATTTGGAGACTTTTCATTAGAAATAAAGGCATGTTTAAATAATGAACCTGTGCCTGTAGGAATCAAATATGGGCTAGGATTTTGAAATGGTACCTGAACAAAGTGGTAAACTGTCCTTCGCATGTTATATATTTCATAACAAAGCCTGCCACCTCATCCCATGGGTATGTTAAGGATTTACAATCATACCCTCTCCCCTTCTGGAAATCACTTTCTCTAGCCTAGAAAAACAGTTCAGGATATTCTAACAGGGGAGTCCTCTAAGAGAATCACTATTGTCCTTGTCGTGTTAGCCCACTAACTTCTGCAATGGCTTCTTCTATGATGGGAATTTCTACTCCTCTGACCCGAGAGAAATTATCATCCAAATTTAGCAAAAATTATGTTGTGATCCATTCATTAAATCCCTGCAGTCTATTAAAATAGATATCCCATCCTGCATTAATGAAAAATTGACACACATCTTCATTGCTACAAACCAGAGTTGTATCTTAGGGCTCATGCTGCATAGCCAATCCGCCCATCCTGTAGAGACTGTAACAACACTTTGGATGTAGAAGACCATTTGAAGGACTTACAGCTACCAATTCCGACAATAAAAGCATGGTGAAAAATGAAGTGGAATAACGGTAAATACAACAGGTGTTTTCTCAAGAAATAAATAAAATCATGGCGGATTATGGTAAGTACAAAGGATGAGATGGTAATTATTTCTCATAAATTGGAAATGACTGATTGGTTGGCAACATGTGCATGTTTCTAGTCCCAATACATGTTAATTATTATATGAAATACAATGAACATCATGGAGTGTACCATTGACACGAGGTTTAATAATGATTTTTGGGATAATATTTGGTGTGGTTTAACTACGTCGCCATTTAATTATGACACCCCCCCCCCACCCCCAACTTAAAAATATATTTCCATGACGTCAATTTCTTATCCATGGAATATTTAATTAAATACATAAGAGTAAATGGAGACGTACCTGGCGAGCTACCTTAGGGATGTGACAGGTGGCAGAATAACAACGAAGTAACGACGTTAATGGAGTAACAACATTGGAAGAGTGATGACATTGACAGAGTAACAACATCGCAAAGTAACAACAACGAAGGAGTAACAACATCACGAGTAGAAACAACCAAGGAGTAACAACATCTGAAGTAACATCATCCAAGGAGTAGCAACATCGCGGAGTAAGAACGTCTAGGGAGTTAAAACATCGTGGATTAAAAAAAACCAAGGAGTGACAACATCATGGAGTAGAAGCATCGAATGAGTAACAACATTACAAGTGGAAGCGTACAAGGAGTAACATCATCCAAGGAGTAAAAAAATCCGAAGTAACAACATCCAAGGAGTAACAACATCTGATACTTAGAAAATTTTCTGGAGCAACATCAGTAGCGGAGTAATAGCACCCAAGAAGTAATAACTTTCATTACTTAGGAAAGTTCCAACTCCATAGTAGTGCACCTCAGTAGTAGCTCTGAAAAAAAGATAAACAATTGAATAATAACACTATTATTATTATTATTATTTATTCTGGATCAAGGATGCAGAGGAGAAATTCTATGCACTGACAACCTTCAGGCTAGATTTCTCAAAGAGATGTTTAATGAAGGTATCCTTAGAAGTTGGACGATGATAGAGTCTCAGATGATTTCCATTTTCTATGAAAGAAGTATGTGTATCGTCGATTGTGACTAGTCTAACTATTCCATTATCAAATACAGCATCCACTTCGTAAGGCCCCATCTAGCGAGTGCAAAGATTTCCCTTAAAATCCTTGAAACGAGCATCATAGAGTAATGCCCAATCTCCTCTGTGAAACACCTTGTTTTTGATAAACTTATCATCGTCCTCTACTGCTAAATATCAGTGGTCTTTTGAACAACCATTGAATGGATTTAATCTAATTCATTAAGCTGATATAGCCAGTGTTTTCGGGCATCTGATAGGTCCAAGCCTACCTCACAAGTTGTTCTGAGCATACTGATCTCAAATTCTATCGGGAATAAGGGGGATTTCCCATAAACCAACTCGGATGGTGAAAAAATAGTTGTGTTCGACCATGTTGTTCTGTATGCCTAGAGAGCTTTAGGAAAATTTTGAGCCCAATCTAGGTAATGGTTTGCCATAGTCTTTGTCAAGATATTTTCCAATACCTTGTTTTTTCTTTCCACTTGTCCCTTCGCCTGGGGGTGGTATGGAGATCTCACCCTATGCTTGACCCCATATTTTTTTCATAAGCCTCACTATCATGTGTGACGTAAATTGTACCCCTCCATCTAAAACAATATCCCTTCCGTAATGAGAAAAAACTCCTCAAATAGAAAATATGAAACCACCTACTCTGTTGCTTTCGTAACAGCTTTGGCTTCCACCCACTTAGTCACATAATCAGTGCAGACCAGAATGTGAACCTCTTTCTGGGAAGGTCGTTTAAAAGGTCCAAAAAAATCGATGGCCCACTTCTCAAAAGGTTTGAGGACTACATGGGGCTGTAGAGGAATTTCATCGGATCGACCGGGTTTCCCCATGCGCTGGCAACTATCGCACCTTCGGACATAATTTTGTGCATCTTGGAAGATAGAAGGCCAGTAATATCTCATCTGTAACACCTCATGGTCTGTTATTTTATCTGCAAAATTCCCTCCACAATGGCCATCATGGGCAGCCTTCAACACTTCGTAGATATCATCCTCAAGTACAGAGCGCCGAACCTGCTAATCAACTCCTGCATGAAAAAGGTATCCAACCATCCAGGAATATCGAGCACTATGATGAATGATTTTCCACTATTTCCTGTATGAAAAATGATGAGGCACCTTCCCTATAGCAATATAGTTACTAATATATGAATACCAGGGAGTATTAGTAGAAATTACGAAGAGATGCTCATCTGAAAAACTATCCTCTATGGATGTGCCTTCATCATTATTATCCAATATAGATAGAAAATCAACGACTACGTTATCCTTGCCTATTTTGTCTACTATTGTAATATCAAATTCTTGAAGCAATAGTAGCCATATTGTAATGATTCTAGGAGTGATAGGTTTGTTCCTCAAATACCTTATTGCTGCGTGGTCAGTATGCACGAAAGTAGGATACCCAGAGATATAGTGTCGGAACTTGTTGATAGCATAAACGATAGCCAAGAATTCTTTTTCTGTCACCATGTAATTTAACTCAGCAGGATTCAAATTATTGCTGACGTAGTAAACTGCATATTGTGTCTTCTATACTTGTTGTTCTAAGACTGCTCTTACTGTTGTCTGAGAGGCATTAGCATGTATATGAAATGGTAATTCCCAATCAGGTCCTCGAAGGTTTGGAGCTTTGAAAACTAGTCCCTTGATCCTCACAAAAGTTGGTTCACAGTCTTATGTCGACAAAATTTCTGCATCTTTTGTTAGCAACTACAAAAGTGGATGTGCTATTTTAGCAAAATTTTCTATAAAGCGTCTATAATAACCAACGCAACCGATAAAGCTACATACCTATGTGGGTGTCTTAGGTATGGGGGAATGAAGTATTACCTCTACTTTGGCTGGATCAGTTCGAATTCTAGCATCCGAGAGAAAATGTCCCAATACTATCCCTTATTCCCTCATCATATGACATTTCACTATACTTAGAGACACATGGTTCTGTTCACATATTTTGAGTAATTTTTCTAGATTCACCAATCCTTCCTCAAATGAATTCCCATATGGAGTAAATTCATCGATATAGATTTCAACACTATCATCGACTAAATCAGAAAAATATCTCAGAATTTTCTCTGGAATATTGTGGGCGCATTACATAAACCAAATAGAAGAACCCTATATGCAAAGGTCCCCCATGGGCATGTAAATGTTGTCTTATCTTTGTCCTCCGGGGCTATCTGGATTTCATTATACCCACTAAACCCATCTACGAAGGAGAAAAACTTCTTCCCAGCTAGGGTGTCCAGGACTTGGTCAGTGAATGGGAAATGGAAATGGTATTTTTGAGTTGCTTTGTTTAATTCCATATAGTCCATGCAGATCCACCATTTACCATTATTTTTGGGAACGATAACTAGTGGGGACACCCATTGGTTGTCCAAGATGGGGTAAGTGAATCCTACATCCAGTAATTTCTGAAGTTCATCCTTGACAATGTTCTTTAAGGTGGGATTAATTCTCCATTGGGGCTATCTCATAGGACGATAGTCTTCCTTAATGTAAATATGATGAGTACATAAAATAGCGGGAATCCCATTCATATCAGTATAATTGCAGGTGAAGGCTTCCTTATGATTTAGAAGAAATTTAATGAGATATTTTGTATGGGATTTTGAATGATTCAGGTTGATGTTCAGTGTTTTTCCTAGTTCAATTTAAATAGGAATGCTATCATGGGATGAATTTTCAGGGATGTTCTCAATTTCATCTTCTGGTTCAATATTTTCCTGCATTTCACAGCTCATGCTATATTCTAGAATCTAACGAGTTGAATTAGAAACAGAATAGGGCTCATTAATAAAAGTGTTAATGGTATTATCCTCAGTTTTTGTTTTGAATTGAAGGATCTGCCTAATGGTAAGAACGGGTCTAATTTCTTCATTTTTCAAGTTCAGATTCTTCCATTGGTAGAGATTTTTGCTTGGCTAATGGTTTCTCTAATAGACTTAGTTTTGCAAGAGGATAGAGAGTGAGTTTCTTTGTAACTATCCCATTTGATATAACCATATTTCGAGATTGACACCCAATATAGGCATCCGCAGTTGTGAACCAAGGTCTTCCCAAAATCAAGGGATGACCACCAGCTGGGGATCATGTTTCTAATACAAGGAGATCGAAGGGATAGTGTCATGAGTCTACTGAAATACTAATGTCTTCAAACTTTCCTACTGGTTTAATTGTAAACCTATCTACCAATTCGAAGATAGTAGGGGCCAGATTAATTTTTCTAAGACCCAATTCATTCATTGTTTCAAAGGTAATGATCCTTATGATAGTCCCCAAATCTACCAGTACATTTGGAATTTCAACCCCATTAATCTGTACCATTAGAATTGGATTCCATGGGTCCCAATATTTTACAGGCATGAATTTTCCCAACATAATGTGAGACAATTTTCCCATCATATGGATGGTCAACAAATCCCTTGATTTCTTTCCAGGCTTCTTAGACCAGTATTCTTTGAGATTTTTTGTGTATATAGGTATTCCCCTCATACCTTGGAGCAGTGGAATTGTAACAAAAATATTTTGTACTTCCCCTAGAAAATAAAATTCTATTTGAGGTCTCTATTTACTTAGGGCCAATATTTTAGGATATGGCGGATTGACTAGACATCCTTGGTTAAGAATAGGTTGAGGATGAGTTTGATTTTCAATTTTTTTGTCTGGTTTATCCCAAATTGTTTTTGGTTCTGGTTCCATAACTTCATTGTCATATTTTTCAATAATAATAGGTGAAATTGGAGCATTCAATACCCACCCAGATCGTAAGTTTATTTCGTTAAGCTCTATGGTAGAAATGATATATGATGGAAGCTTGAGAGTGTCAGCGTGTCAAACCCCTTTATTGTTACGATTTGGGTTGGGTTGGATAGGAAGTTGAGGTCAGAGGGGTGGACTACTTGGATTTACATTGGAAGTAAACTAAATTTGTTGTTGTGGCATTGATTGGGGAAACTGTCTAGTAGGAGAGGGTCCAGGCTAGTTCTAAGCCCGTGGAGTTCAAGCTTGTCTGAGGAAACCACTGTTACTAGGGTGGACATTGATTTTGAGACCATACTGGTGAAAAAGGTATAGACTAGGGACCCATATTTAAATTATTAAAATACTAATATGGGTCCTGAGGTATCCCTGGATTCATATTCGATGGTTGGGGATGCCATGGCTTCTTCGGTCCCATGAAATACAGTTGATCCACCGTGATTTCTTCACTTGCTCTTTAAAGTGATGCCTTCAATCCTAGCAAGGAAGGGAACAATATGGTTGCATGGGCATTTCATAAATTGCATAATATTCAATTGTGTTCAATGGGCATTTTTTCAGCGGATGTTTCTTTCTGCACTAAGGGCAGAATATAGCCATATTCTTCTCTAACTCAATTTGTTTCTGCTTTGTTTGCAAGGTGTCCATATGAGTAGATAGTGTACTTAGGATATCAGTCCTCAGGTTATCTAGTAGATTTCATATTTCCACCTTTGTGACCCCTCCACTGGAAGTTTTTGATGAGCGAATTCCTTGTCCATTTCTTGTAGCCCCTTGCAAACACTAGATGTACAAGCTATAGATAGTGTGAAAGTATTCCTTTGATATGTCACCCTTCCCTACTATTTTTAAAAGATGTAGAGAACATTTCCTTAGTGTTCAAAGAAGGATGATATTCAAAATATCTTGGTCCATTTCACTATGGCTAGACCTCCATAGTATATATTTAAATCGCTCCACACAATCTTCCATATTCTCTTCTTCTTTCTGCACGAACTTGAAAATCTCCTCCTTAGTATCAAGGGATTTGCAGTAATCCTGGTATTTCTCCAGAAAAATTTCCTTCATTGCATCCCATGAGGATATTTTCTTCCCTCCTAAACCCATCAACCATCGTAGGGATGTCCCATTTAAGGTAGCAGGGAATATATTTAATTTATGAGCATTAACAATATAATCGTACCCCCGATAAACAATATCATATTCAAAGAAAAAATTATCAGGGTCCTCACAACAAAGCCCATGAAAATTAGGAAACTTTGTTAAAGGTATGGGCTTCATTGGTGCATCACCTCTAATGTCCCCAATTGGTAAATCAATAGAGGAATTTGTAGGTGTCATATATATCCTCCAATACCCACTCGAGATTTCAACCAGTTCTGCAATTGATATTTTGGGTGATCCAATTGCAGGAAGTTTCACAACACTTCCTTAGTCTCGTGACGATGCAAACTCCTTGAGAAGGTCCTCTTCCTTATTGCTATTGCTCAATTCCTCATATACCGCACTCACAATTTCTTCTTCTTCTGCTAACGACATGGGTGTTTATTCCAATGATACTTTGTTTACTTCTTCCTATGTTGTTGGAAGGGTTCTGTCTAGTACCAGGGATGGCACTCGCTGCACAACTAACTACCCCTCAAACTTCTTTTGAATCTCCACCCTGACAATAGCACGAGAAGATGCTTGTGATTTAGCTTTTGCGATGATCTCTTGGATATATGTAGTCCTTCACAAATCCCTTCCTTTCTTTAGGGGTCTTTCTCTACCCCTCTTATTCAAATATTTTTTCATACAATTGGTGAGAATAAATCATTAAAATAACATTAGTGCTTAGGACCTGGAGCAAGAAAAAATAATTTACTCCCTAGAACAAGAGATTGGATAAAATTAAGAAAACTTAAAAAATAAAATAAAAGTTTGGTTCAAGTAGAAAATCACACAACCTGAAAAAGTTAAAGTACAGTATCTGAAGTAGGGTAGTCAAATACCCTCCCTAGGATGAGAAATTGGCCCCTAGGGCTGGATTCAAACACAGAACAACTTGAAAAATTAAATTTTAGGACCTAAAGTAGGGTAGTCAAATACCCTCCCCAGGATGAGAAATTGGCCGCTAGGGATGGATCCAAATAGATAACAAATTGAGAAATTAAAGTTCAGGACATCAAGCAGCGTAGTCAAATACCCTCCCCAAGAAGAGAAATTGGCCCCTAGGAAAACAATCGGAACAAAAAACAACAAAAAGCAGATAAACAAAATACTACGCTCAGGACTTAGAGCAGGGTAAAAAATTCCCCCCCCCCCAAGACAAGAGATTTCTCCTTGGATCAATGTGGATCATCTTCTTGCACCTTGTTAGCCTTCCCTGGAAACGATGCCAAAATGTTGGTGTCCGAGTGTGAATAAACTATTCAACCCTTTTCGACATTAATTTATCAATCTTGGTGTGTACATTATTTCAAGGTAACACACAAGGTATATGCAGGGGCAATGGCACAATCCAACATTAATCACAAATTTAACAATTGAAATAAACAAGAACCATTGTAAAAGTAATTAAGGATAAAGTGCAGAGTTATAAAAGAATCCATAATAATTTAAAGAAAAGTACCATCACAACACCTAAAATGTGCAAACAGAAATGCGAGAACAACACACAAAATTAACACAGCACCTCGTCAGAAGAGTGGGCCCAAATATATGACTAGGGATGCAATGAATTCACAACTTACAGATAGAACATAAAATTGGATTGCATTCAATTAATTAACAATCTTTTGTTATAGACTTGATCCCTTGAGCGGCTAACCTAATTCACAGCCTTGAAACCCCTTTTATAGAATTTTTCAGAAAACCCCCCGGTTCTCTAATCTGACAACTAATGTCTACAAATATAAAATTGTTAAAACGACCAAAGTTGGGAGAAAATAAGAAAGGTTTGGAATTGGTCTAGAATCTGGTATGATGTTACAACGATATCAAAATAGTGATGTAAACTCAGAATTGCTCCAGGGATCTGCAGATACGACCCTTCGAACACCGGATCTATGGAAAAGACAAAATTAGTAACTCGCATAGGCAAAATCCCCATGAATAGTATTTCATGAATTAAAAATTCTAGTTAAGACAATGGAAGGGGGTTTACCTTGTAAGTTAGAGAATTTAATGAATATTAATGATACAAAGAAGTGAAAGAGTGGGTGAAAATTGAGGGAACGAGTATGCCGATTTGGTACCCAATAGTAACAGGGAAAAATCATGAGTATAATGGCCATATAAACCACAATAGGTAGAAGGCTTATTTGTATGAAGATCCTTGTTTTTCTTAGGTTGTTTGCCTTGTTGTTTGGTTGCAGGATTAGGCTAGTAACCCTAAGGTGAATTAGGTGGTCAACACTGGTTATCCTCATTACCTTGATATTTTTGGTTCCAGTTACCTTTCCCCTTATTTATTTTCTTTGGGTTGGGTGGATTGGTTGTGGTCAGATGAGTATATAGTTGAAATTGAGGAGGAGGTGGTTTTTGTGGCAGAGGTGATGGAATGGGTGGGCTAGTTCTAGACAGTGTGGAATTTTACGCGGTGCATATGGAAAATAACGAGGAGAGGAAACATTTAGATAAACAGATTGAGCAACAACTTTCCCAAGAATTTTCTGATGTGGTTGGGAATATGTATATGATGTTCTTTTACCTGGATAAAGGTTGCCTTGTGGAGGGGGGTAATTGTAATAGGAACTGGTCCCCCCTGGGGTTGACCATAACTAATCAGATATGGATTATATGGTTGTGGGTGAGGGTGTAAAATGGATCCAGTGATACTTTCTATGATATGATATGCCCCTGACACATTATCAACATCGAGCCAAGGTAGATTGGGGATATTAGTATAAACATAACCTAATTCAGCATAAATCATGTCATATTTCAAAGATAATTAGAGTGCATATTCCTCTTACTGAGGGAAGCGTGAAGTGACATCTTTACCTATTGGGGCCAAAAGTGATCTAAGGAACCAATATATGTAAACAGGGTCTTTGAATTTAGGGGCCCTACACATGCTCCTCCTTCTTCATTATTCTTGGACATGATCAGATAGGAGAGTAGCTGAAGTTTGAGAGAAAGAAGTCAAGCGTTCGGTACTAGTGTCATAACATAGTGGTAACTGAAAACAGGATAAAAAATGTTTGGAAATTGTCGCAAAAGTGGAATGAATTTCGCCAGGCAGATCGACATACCACTTAGCAGTAGCTCCAGTAAGAGTGCACAAGAATAAACAAAGATGCTTGGAGTCTTCAATGATGGAAATAGAGGAACACCACATGTGAAATGAGAGAACATGATTTGTGGGATCTTCTAAAGGTTTTCCTTCAAAATTCGGTATATCGGAAGGAATATTGGTAGGCATAACTCACCAATTAGGGTTATGGAGAAGAACATCGATGATTAACTAGTTAAAATTGGGGAGACTTAAACCAGCCATGAAGGGTAGCAATGGAGTAGGACTGACCATATCGAAAGAGTTTTTGTTGGTGGGATACCCCAGTTAGCAACTGGGTTACCACCTGGGTTACAACCTTGGTTTCCCGCACCTTTTTTTTTCCTAACATAGTGGTCATATGAGGTTGAGAAGACACAGAGTCAAAGGAAGAACTGGATCAATTAATAGAACTAGAGTAAAAGAGAAATATTCGAAAATTTTAGCCTCCAAGCTAAAGGGAATATTAGAGTTTTTTTATCACCAGGTAGGTGAATAAATGGGTAGGGAGGCCCATTAAACCTCTTTAGAAGGATCAATAACACTACTAATGTGAAAGGAGGTAGAATAAGCAGCTTATTTGAGCACTCTTGGGTGTGAACAGAGATGGGATCATGTTGATTTAGTCAAATTTGACCAAGTCAACAAATCTGTCTAAATACATTGAACCACCTTGATGGACAACGCAGTTTTGGTGGAGGACAACTTGCATGAGATTGATGGCACATGTGGATGGGACCTAATGTGGAGAGGCTCACTTTCTATATATGGATAGGATGGAAGCCTTTGTATTCATGCTTTGGATTTGATCATTTGATCTTGGTCTGTTTAGACTTGACTTCCTCTTGCTGTTTAGCAGGGTTGCAGTGTTGTTTAGCACCGGGTGTTCCCGAGCGGGAATCCCACCTCTTCCCTTGAGAGGCCTCTTGGGGGAGTTTGTCCTATATTTCTCCACATCTAGGCTTGAGTCCAAGCACCATTCTTTAGTCCCAACATTATTTCTATAGTAGAATATTGTTGAGTTGCAAGGTGTTGCAGTGGAGGATTGTTACACCACTTCCAGGTTTGTTTCTCAATAGAAGGTGACTTCCTTCTCTTGAGAGATCAGCTAGGAAGATTTTTGAGCATATTTCATATCTTGGTAGTAGGCTAGAGTACTCCTCATCTCCTACAGTGCAGTCCCTTGTAGGAACTACATCATTTTATATAGATTTGTTGCAACAGGGTTAGGGCCCTTGTTTCTGAGCTAGTTTCCTAGGAAAAGGGCCAACCCTTCTCCCGGAAAGCTAGAGGAAAGGATTCTCATTGCTATTTTGTATTATTCAGATATATTTCTGTAATGTTGCGGTAAGACTACATTTTATGAGCTGAATATTCAGATCTTCTCTTTCTTGTACACGTGTTTCATGAAACCCCTGCTGGGTTACCTTTATAATGCAATAAGGAGGCTAGATCTTCATTTCCTTGGCATATTGTTCCATAAAGTTCTAGATCCATGTTATTTTAACATTATAATTCATAAATCCTCATAAAATAACGTTGTATATGCTTCAGTATTTTTTGCATAACATAAGTCATGGGATTTGGCTAATTTTGAGTTGACATGAAGTCGGGAGGTCTGTTTAACATATCAAAATGGATTTAATTATGATCCCCTTTTGTATGTGATGGCCTAACATCATATTCTAATGGAACCAAGCATTATTTCACCGTGTAAAGATTTAGATATTCAGAAATAATATTTTCAGGGTCTATTTGCTGCATTTTCCCCACTTGGGAATGTGTAGAAGTTCTTATTTTGCTATTGTTTCACTCATTTTATGGCTATGTGTTTTTGAAAACATCATATGATTATATTTGTCACTGAACATCCATTACTGTGTTCAGATATTTCTGAAGCTCCAACTTAATAATATCTTAAGGTATTCTTATTGTTGTAGAAAATCCCTGTTTTGGGATATTATAGTGGTATCAGAGCATAGCTTTGGCTCTGCCTGTAGAATTAAGCCATGATGCTATCATAAGGAGGAGAGATGGATAGAAATAAGCCTCCATTATGTGGAGGAAGAAAGGAATATAGGATTACAAAGCTTCTTCCAAAATCTATGCAATGCATCAATGAAGATCTTAAGAAGATCAGAGGAGAGATGGAATCTCCAAAGGAGTTTGGATCTAGAGCTAGATATAGATTTGAACATTAAATTTGTGAGCATTCAGCTACACCCTGTTATGCACAGCGCAGTCAAATGCCCATATCTGCAATGAGAGAGATGAAAGAAGAGAAAATGCCATGGAGGGGAACTCTTAGTAATTTTCTGCAAGAGTATGAATCTCAAACTGAAAAGTTTAGAGATCATATTACTTTCAAATACTTTTACAAGATCAAGGTGGAGAGGAGAAAGCTACATGACATGGATATATTTTCTCTGTCTACCTTTGATGGATCCCCAACTTGTTCAGCCAAAGCTTGGGTGGAGGAGTTGTGTACTTATTTGCAGCAGCACCAATTTTCTGAAGATGAAGCCATCAGAGTTGCAGCACTGCACTTTGAAGGTAAGGCCTATGATTGGTGTATGTTTGAGTCATTTTCATTGAAAAATGTTAATACTTCTTCTTTTGCAAAGTTCACTAAAATATTGGTAGAAAGGTTTGATAAAAAACATGAGACAATCAAACCAATGAAACTTTTGCATAAGTTGGGAGGACCTGCACACTCAAAACCACTTCAGAAACCTATTGGAGGAGATCACATCTTGCATGATACCATGCTAGAGGCAAGATCCTTGTTTTATAACCTTGGACAAGAGGGCATGAAGGTTCCTTTTGTAAAGGAGGATCCTCTTATGGAGCAGTTACCTCCTATTCATATTGAAGATGAAGAGAAGGATGGAGGTGGCATCACTGTCACATCTAGAGCATATCTAGTGCCTCATGTAGAGGAAGGAGGAGCACATGCTCCAACCGGAGGATTTCTTATGTCATTACAAGAAGTTCCCCAGAATCTCACATATGGAAGGCAAAGTAAAATCAATGAGCAGCATGATTGTGAGATGATATTGATGGAAGGAGGAGGTAGGGAGGAATGACATCATAATTTGATGAGGATCACACACCCCTATCTATTTCAGAGAGCTGGTGCAAGGAGGAGGAATTCTGGTTTGCGTTGTGAGGACAAGTGCAAAGTTTCCCAACCATATGAACAGTCTTCTCTTACCATTGATATCTCACTCTATGGAGGCATTCCACTGAGGAGGCCACCAGATCTGAATTTGGTAAGAGAAATCTTCCCATTTGATTCACCACTCTTGGATTTTGGAGAGGTGAAGAATTTGGAGGAAGACTTTGGCATGGGGGATGTCAAAGTAGCAGGCAGCAACATGAGGAGAGCTTCACATGCCAGATCACCAGCGTTGTTTCTTGGGAGGATTGATCCATATTGGAGGTCTCAACTCTTGGTAGAGTACTCCAAGGATATTGGTGCTTGCATGATTCTTAATGACCCTGGTGGAGATGACAAATATATGGTGGATGATATGGTCATCTATTCTTATAGTAGAGTCTTCTTTACTAGAGCTTCTAAGCTCAAGGAGCAGCTGCTACATGCAGCACATGAGGACTTCTTTTCCATGCATTTCGATGCATATATTTCCTTGTTAAAGGAGTTCATTTGTGAGGGCATCCAGCATGACGTATTTCAGCATATGGAGAGATGCATAGCCTGGATTATTATAGAGAGGAGATTGCAGCCAGTTCCCTAATCTTTGGAGGTGAGGGAGAATTTCGAGTTGAGCCATTTTAGCTCAAGACCTCAAGTACATGATGGAGAATGTACAATTTCACTTTATATTTTGTACTTATTTTCTTTATATGAGCAGCATATTGTACCAAGGGGGATTTTTCCTTCTTGCATATTGTATAATGATGTACTTTAAGCCATTGGTATCATTGAGATTGGCTATCTCATTGGTGGTTTGTGGGGGAAGCCACATGATTTTTGGTGTGCACCATTGACACCAATTTGTACTTTCATGTTTATATCTTGTAAAATGATTGTGGCAGCAAACAAGTGGCTGGAAAAGCACTTGTTTTTGTTTGATTTGATTTAGGCAAAGGATGCACTGTGCTGGTTTCTTTTATGGGACATTGATCCACTTTCCAATTGTCATAAGACAACTTGTTTCTATTGGTTTTTTCTTCCATGTATTGCTGATATTTCTATGTTCATGGGAATCTTTGTTTGCAGAGTGGGATATCAGCTGAATATTTTCATTGGGATCATGATTATCCCTACTTTGCATGATGCATGTTTCAGGAGAAGCAATGGGCATCCCATGATTGCCAAATTAGATCTCTCTTCTTCATGTGGGAGGAACCTTTTGGAGAACTTGAGCTTTATGAGGAGGCACTTCATGGTTCATTTGTCGGATGGTGTAGCTTGGGCCACTCTTGGAGGTCATAATATTTCATCCCAAGAACAACAACAGCCCCATACTTATCATAAATGGAGAGAGAAACCACTTGGGTGGGAGGATCCAATCTCTCCATGCAGCCCCAACACATTGTATGAACCAGGGGTTGAGGATCTTTTTGAGCTAACTAGATTGGATCATTTCATTTGGATGATAGCATGGGTGTGGAAGTCCCTCATTGGGAATAATATTCCCCATGTTCATCATCACTGATACCTTGAGGAGGTCATTGGATAGCAGGGAGGTTTCCACTTACATCTTCCACCTTTCTATGATGTAAGCCATATGATTTTGCATGCTTGGGAGGAAACATTGGAGGACAGATTTGTAGCAGATCATTTCGAGCAGTGGTGGAGAATTTTGATGAGGAGGCCACAAGAAGAGGAGGGGAGGATTTTTTCTCTCCTTATACAGTTGCTTGAGGACAAGCAACATTTTGGAGGGAAGCACTGTAATATTCCAAAATTTTAGCCTCCAGGCTAAAGGGAATATTAGAGATGTTTTATCACTAGGTAGGTGAAAAATGGGTAGGGAGGCCAATTAAACCTCTTTAGGAGGATAAATAACACTCCTAATGTGAAAGGATTAAGAATAAGGAGATTATTTGAGCACCCTTGGGTGTGAACAGAGATGGGATCATGTTTATTCAGTCAACTTTGACCAAGTCAACAAAGTTGTCTAGATACATTGAACCACCTTGATGGACAATGCAGTTTTGGTGGAGGACAACTTGCATGAGCTTGATGGAACATGTGGATGGGACCGAATGTGGAGAGGTTCACTTGTTATATATGGAGAGGATGGAAGCCTTTGTATTCATGCTTTGGATTTGATCATTTGATCTTATTCTATTTAGAGTTGGCTTCCTCTTGCTATTTAGCAGGGTTGCAGTGCTTCTTAGCATCGGGTGTTCCCGAGTGGGAATCCCAACTCTTCCCTTGAAAGGCCTCTTGGGGGAGCTTGTTCTGTATTTCTCTACATCCAGGCTTGAGGCGAAGCACCATTCTTCAGTCCCATCGTTATTTTTGTAGTAGAATATTGCTGAGTTGCAGGGTGTTGCAGTGGAGGATTGTTACCCCACTTACGGGTATGTTTCTCAATAGAAGGTGCGTTCCTTCTCTTGAGAGATCAAATAGGAATATTTCTAAGAATATTTCATATCTTAGTAGTAGGCCAGAGTACTCCTCATATCCTATAGCGCAATCCCTTGTAGGAACTACATAATTTTTCATAGAGTTGCTACAGCAAAGTTAAGGCCCTTGTTTCTGAGCTAGTTTCCTAGGGAAAGGGCCAACCCTTCTCCCAGAAAGCTAGAGGAAGGGATTTCCATCCCTCTTTTGTATTATAAAGGCTATATTTCTATAATTTTGTATTAAGACTACATTTTCTGAGCTGAATATTCAAATCTTCTCTTTCTTGTACATGTGTTTCATGAAACCCCTCCCAGGTTACCTTTATAATGCAATAAGGAGGCTAGATCTTCATTTTCTTGGCATATTGTTCCATAAAGTTCCACATCCATGTTATTTTAACATTATACTGCAGAAAACCTCATAAAATAATGCTTTATATGCTTCAGTATTTTTTTGCATAACATAAGTCATGGGATTTCACTAATTTTGAGCTGATATGAAGCCGGGAGGTCTGTTTAACATATCAAAAGGGATTTATGTCTGATCCCCTTTTTTATGTGAGGGATTAACATCATATTATAAGGGAACTAAGTGTTATTTAACCCAGTAAAGACGCAAATATTCATAAATAACGTTTTCATGGTCTATTTGCCGCATTTTTCCCACTTGGGAATGTGTAGAAGTTTTTATTTTCCTACCATTTCACTAATTTGATGACTATTTGTTTTTGAACACATCATATGAGTATATTTGTCACTGAAAATCCATTATTAAGTTCATATATTGCTGAAGCTCCAACTTTAAAATATTTTAAGGTATTATTATTATTGTAGAAAATCCCTGTTTTGGGATATTACAAAAAGGAGGACTCGATGGAGGACTAGGAGGATTAACTCTAGCTCGATGGGGAGGAGTAATATTTCCTAATAGGAGCTAAGGGCGAAGACCTTGAATTCACCGTCCAATGTAACAAACAGAAAGCAAAAACCTAGTGCAGTGGTGCCAAGCATAAAATAAGTAGATAATGATGCTACTATAAAATAAAAAAACACTTCCTATCAAAGAAAAATAACTCTAGCCTATAGGTCAGCTAATCCTCAAACCATCATAAATATGCTATTTTAGATGGCCTTCCAAAAAAATTGTTACTTGATGGAATCTCATCCCTGGAAGTTGAGTTGTCCAGAGAAAGGTGGGGTAGAGAACCAACTGCTTCCCACAACTAGTCCTATAGTGTCTTTTCCTATGATTGGTCAATGTGGTTACCTTCGTCCCATGAGGGTGGTCGAGTCTTGAGCTTCTTGGTGATCAACCACCACACATAATTCCATACCATGGGTTAGGTAGCCCAAAGGAGAACTACTCATACGATGACCTAGCCTAACCCCCTCTGAATTGGGTTTCTGGAGCACTCCATCTTTGGACCATGGGATGGTGAAGGATTTTAAGCTCCCTACAAAGTCAACTTCTATGTCTCAATGTAAATGATTGATGGGTGTTATTGGAAGCCTATCCCGCCGATCCTACACTTAATTATAAAGATTTGTTGGAATTGATGCCCAAGTGGGATTAATCTATGTGTCTTAGAATATTCTAATATGGTGTGTTTCAAGCCTTGGATTGGAATTTTTAACCAAGAGGACATTCACATAAGGTTTGCAAATGTGTGTGAAAAAATGTGTTTAGTGTATGAGTTAATTGAGAATGTTTGATGATTCGATGTGTTGTTGAAATAAAATGTTGAAAAAATATAAAATTTTTTGTGAAATGACAGTAAAATAAACATCCAATCAAAGACAAACCCCACCTAAAGAAGGCTCTCAAGCAACTAAACAAGGATAGGCAAACAAGCTATTCAAAAGCACATAAAAGGACTACAAGATCTAATGTAAAAGGTATTATTATCTCAAGACACTAAGCTGTTAAAAATGGTCAATATAAACAACAAAAATCATAGTTGAAATATGTTGCAAAGGGTACGAAAGAAGGTCAAAAACCTAGGACACTCAAGGGGATGCTAAGGGGTAGGAAAAAGAAAACTAAAATGGAGTTAAAATGGTGCAATGACCTATCCTATGAGGCTAAAATAAAGTGGATCAAAACCTCAAAGCTAGTGCATTGGATAAAAATGTTGAAACCCTAGACTCCTCACCGAGTCAATCTATTCCTAAAAAGGTGGAGGTGTACTCTAAAACCTAGTGTGATTTTTCCTACCTCAAATAGAAAAAGTAAGAGAATCTAGGCTTAAGAGAGACTGAAACATAGATTAGAAATCCTTCCTAGTATATACACAACACTCTCAGAAAATCTAGAGAAAAATATGAAAAAATCTTGGAAATATTTCAAAACGCAGATACTTACATGAAACAAGTGGAAAACATAGTTTCTGGACCAAAAGGGTGTTATGTATCTCAGAGCACATATATGGGGTTGAAAAGTGAGTTTTCCTCCCAGGACTTTAGGTTGGAAGATCTCGCACAAATGTTTTTGTCTCTTGCTTGGTTGGTACTTGTGAGTTGCGGGAAAAAACATAAAACCATGAGAATCCAAAAATTTTACTAACAAAGGAAAGAAAAGTTATAAATAGAAATTTCCAGGCTATAAATAGTGGCAGAAAAAGCCAAAACACTAAAACTGCAATCACCCAGGAAGCTAATTTGTTACGCCAGTGGAGTCGCCACTTGTTATTATGAAACTTCTTAGAAGGTGTACCAAAAATATCTTAGTTAAGTCACAGGTAACAAATGGCCCTAACAATGATCTTGGTTGCTTATACTTTAGATCTATAATAATATTGGGATAAAAACCTGCAGAAAAAATATATGTATGTGATCTAAAAATAAAAAAAATCGGATGTAATAACCCAATTATGGAAAGGTGTTTAAATAAATAAATCCTTTATTGATAGCACTTGGCGAAAGAGAATTAGAAGAGGGTCATGGGATGGGTCGTTTGATGTCCTTGACTCTTCAACATTAGATCTTCCTATCTCAATATGTGAAAAACCCAAACAGTGTGTAGAACTCTAGTGCGAGCTTGAATGCAAAAAATGCGTTAATAGTGAAGATGATAATGATACGGTGACGAATGAATGAAAAACACTCTTAGTTATAACAAAGTATTTGGTTGATCTCTAAAATGAATAATAATAAAATATTATTTAAAAAATTCAAGATCCGACCATTAGGAATACTTCATTATATTTTTGGAGAGGGGAACGATATTCAAAATGGCACAATATATTTATTATAGATAATTAACAAACAAATTGATTTTTTAATTATTTTATAAATATTAAGAAATATGTGAAAATGAATTAATTATTAAATAGTGATTTAACAATTATTACAAGAATGGGTTTAATGAATAATAAAAAAATAATGATTTATTTATTTATTCTTAGGTGATTTAGTCAAATTTGACAAGGAATAATTATCAAAAAATGGTTTAATAACTATTCCTAGAAAAATAAAATAAAGAATGATTTATTCAATTATTTTCATGAGGTTTGTTTTATTTTAATCAAAACTAATTTAATAAAAATGGTTTACTAAACTATCTCCTATAATGAAAGTGATATTACTATGGTAAAATTAAGCTTATATGGTGCATTTCATTCCACCTAGTTAGAAATGGCTAGGTGATCGCTTTTTGGTGATAAAAACTTTATAACAAAATTCATCGCATCCCTAAGTTGAAAACAATATGGTATGATCAAGTTTGTAAAATTTGTGATATAATCAAAGTTCACAATAAGTACATTTTCCTTCTAAATTACACTACCATTAATTCTAGATAACATATAATTTTATCTATTTTTATAACTTAACTATTTTAATATTGGCGACCTTGAGTGCGAATGAAAAGAAATAGCCAATATAAATCCCTCCACAATTGAACTCCTCCCAAATAACATTATTTTAACTTTATTTATATATACACACGTATACATACAATAATGCTTGGGCTAGATACAAGTCCATAAGACTTTCATAGAATATACCATCCACTCATAACTACTTAGCTAAAGTGAAACCAAATTAAATGGTGCTAATGCACCTTTATAAATGTAAAGTATAGTAACAATAAACTCCTCATGAGAAAATGGAGCTTAGTTCAAAAAGATTTCAGTTACTTTTTAAGACCTTCTCACTTATCTTTTTTTTTTGTAAGCTTAGGTGTTACCTTCGATTTTCTATTAATAAAAATCGAGCAAAAGATACAAAACTAGACCTCAACCTTCCCATAGGAAACTAGGTATTTTGGCCATCTAAGTTCAAAATAAGTCAACCAGAACATAAGAAGTCTTAATAACAAGAACCATATCTGCCTATACTGAAGATCATACAGAAACCAGAAGATTTCCAAAACCATAGAAATTAGTAAAGAAAAGCAACATAAACCATAATGAACTCAATGTTTTTATTTTCACCATACAATGAATTAATTAATTAATTTTTAAAAATAATTAATTTTTTTCATATTTTTTATAAAAAATTAATATTAATGGCACCATCATTCTATTATAATCTAATTTGAGATGAAAATAAACTAGCAACTTAACTTAAAAAAATATATTACATATAAATGTGTCATATATATTATAAATTTTATATTTTAATTTTGTTTAACTAAAACAAAATTATTGGAAAATTGTTACACCAACCGAAATTATATAATATTATTCATTATTATTTTCCCTTTTATTAAATACTAAATCTAAAATCTATTTTAGTTTATTAACAATATGCTGAAATATGTTTCTTATGATCTTCATTATAAGTGAAGAAGAAACCAATATTAATATTAAAAACACACTTATATACAATTAAACAAATTTTCCAAAAATACACTTATGTACTATTAAAGAAATCTTCTCTTTTATGCTTGTAAACACCATAATTTGCAACATTCTCAAAAGTGCTACATAGTGTACCTCTTCTTTCCACATATTTAACAAACATTTAATGATGTTAAGATGCCAAGAGCAATAATATCATTTTAGTACTTTGAAACCGCTATGAAAAAATAAATAAATACCATAAAGAGGGAATATATGGCAAATCGAAGTTCTATACTTACGTGAACAAATTTGATCCACAAATGCAATATTGTAACATTATAATTGGAATTTCTAACTCTCTCTCTTTCTCTTTCTCTATATATATAAAGAATTCCAAAGTATGGAAAAGGATGTTCTACTAAAAATTAATTTTTTGATAGTGCGCTTCATTGTAATAAGGAATATGTGATTCATTGTATACATAATGTGAATAAATATTACATATATTTCTATTCATCTTTACTGATTCTTTTTATGATTCGCCATACTTCCACTTTATCTTTTCCAAAATATTAATCCCCATTCTTTATTTCATCACTATTTTTAAATATTTAAAGTCAAATGTATATAATATTATTTAAAGATGTATTTTTATTATTATTGATAATAGTAAAAACTAAAACGTACTTAAATTATATATATGTCATGCACATACATAATGCATAAATAATATGTTGTAGCTGCTGAAACGTCCGAAGGGAAAGAAGAGTCTTCCTGCTTGACAATTACCATCGGGAGGCAATTTAACAGTTGTAGATTCTATTAATATTGATTCTAAATAGTTTGCTCTGAAAATTTATCTAAAAGGTGAAGTTTTGGGGTTTTCTATTAACTATTTTATGTTTATTTTTAATAGTTGAAAGTTTCTAACAATATATTATAATGATGAATTAGATTATGTAAAAGTTGTAATCCCAAGAGGTAATGTTTTAGCTTCACTTTTTGTGTTTTGTATTTCATTTTCCTGTTTTTCCCTTGGTTGTTTTATTGTTAGATTTTGTACTCTAGTTTTTATTTGATATATTAATAAAAGTTGTTTTCCTTTTTATTTAGGTATTTTTGTGAATGAGTATGGTTATTATATCTTTTTTTAAAGAAAATTATTAGAATTTTAGCTATTATGTATTGTTATGTATATTGCAATGTTTTTAACATTAGATTGATAGTTTGGTTTTCACTATAACTATGTAGTTTTAGTTATGGATACCTTTTTATCTCTACAATATATTTTTCTTGCTATCTAGACCTTTTGGATTTGAAATAGAAACCTTCACACAAGAGGTTCCTTAACAAAACACTCTATCACTCATTGGTTTATGCCTCATGGGCTATTCTCTCTACAACATTAGGTGTTTGTTAATTTCAGTTTAATCCAATCTAAATCACTAGCATCAAATCAATCTAACATATATGGGTTTTCAATACATATTCTGGATGATGTAAAGGTATAAGGAGTTTGAATTCAAACTAACCAATTTGGTGAAATAACGCCCCCCCCCCTGCCCCCATTGATTTAAGTGGCCTCCCATTGGGGATGAAGTAGAGAAAGACACCACTACAAGAAATTATAACAAGTTGTTACTCCAAAAAACTCTTAAGTGACAAAGAAACAAGATAATAGACCATTCCACATTTTTCCTTCAATTGAACTCCACAACATTAAAGGTACCTTTGGAAGTGGAAATTTTGGAGGAATGACACCTTTCAAGATACATTTTAATTTTGATATCACTATATTTGAAGGAAAAGTAGATGCAAACTCTTTCAAGATATTGTAAATATTCTATACACTTATTTGTATGTTCATAAGATTTCTAACTATGAGAATACTACCTTCACGCTTTTGAATTCCCTTCCTCAAGTTAAGAATTGGTGGGATACTTCCTCTATCCAACATGCTAGAGATAATTTTGAAATCTATGAAATAATATCCACACAAAGATAAATTTTCAATGCAATCAAGCTTGAATATTTAGTTTTTGCAAATACATTAGGAGACAGACTAGGAAATGGACGAATTTGTGCCATTGCAAACACTAGGATGTGTTATAGCACACCAACACCATTCACACCCTACATAGAAAATTGGCTATTGGGGATTTTCAGAAGAACTTAGTTATATAATATACCAATGGCCTTCATAGATACATCCAAAAGAGAAAGGAGTTTTTACACATTTCCTTGTGGAAATAAAATTACCTTATGTCATCAACATTAAGAAAAACCTAGTGAAGGGGTAACAGAGGTATGGGATTGAAAAAATTCCATAACAAAATAACAAAAAAGGTGGTTAAATCTCAAGGAAAGAGGATATATTATAAAAAACCTACCTCAATATAACCAATCAAATCAACTTGTGAAGAATATGAATAAGAAGTGAATGAAGGGCACAAGATGGTGTTGAAACACCCAAAATATCACTTGAGAAAATAAGTTCAAAATTCATACTAAATAATGGTTACTAGGCAAGATCAAATCCTTGGACCTTGATTCAAACCCCGTCTCACATGATCCCATGAATATGGGAAAGCATATCTTAGGGTTGGAACCCAATTTTACTATCACTGCCACAACCGTCTATTTAAAAGAACTACTAAGGCATATGTATGTTGAGTGGCCCTTCCACTCAAATAATCTTGAATGAGACATTTTTAAACTCTAATAAAAATGGTTAAAAGAACACCTATCTCAATAGAGGTAGTCAATTATATGATGTTAGCCATGTGTTGCAACACAAGCCATACACCATTAAATGGATGAACTAGGGATAAGATTCAGAATGGTTAATAGTGTATATGACATCAACCCCCTCAAACATGAGTTATTGTGTGATGTTAACCTACTTGAAAAATGTGGTTTTCTTTTATGAAAATAATATATCTTGTTATGATCCTTGTGCTTTTAAAATGATAAAAACCAATAATTACAATCCTCTTTAATGGGGAAATGCCCTTTTACAATGTCGATAATGTACAAAATATTTGATGATCCTAGTACTAGGTATCCTTATTATATATAGAAAACAAAGGCTATAATTATAATAAAATAGGACTATATTAGGTTGTAGCCTACATAATAATATAACAATAGCAATGTAATCTCTCAATATCTAGCACATAATAAGGGAGTTTATGGTTAACATTGGGCTTATATAGGACCTAGCATTACCCTCCCCTTCAAAAAGTGTTGTACTCAATGCTTGACTATCTATGGGTGATTTGGCATGAACAAACTATCTTCCCATGTTGTCTTCCACTAGTAGGTTCTTTGATTTGATGAGGTACTCAATAATTTCTTGATTTCTCACCTACTTAGTCCTTGGTTCCAAAATTGTTTCTAATTCTAGTATTATTTTCTCCTCTTCGTTAATATATGGTAAAATAACTTGGGTTAGTATTTTTACATTGATTACCTTCTTTAAATAATAAACATGGAATATTGGATGTTCCCATGAACATGGAGGGAACTCCAATTTGTAAACCGTACTTACAATCCTTAGCAACACCTTATAAGGGTCACAAAACATCAGTGCTAATTTATTTCCATTATTTTATTTCTTTAGGAAGATCTGTTTATATGGTTGTAGTCTCATAAATACTCAATATCCCACTTTAAATTTATTTTCATTGTGATGTCGTATGCTTGTTGTTTCATCCTATATTGTTCCATAACCAATTTGTCCTTCAATAGTTTGAGAAACTCTTGTTGGTTCCATATGTGTTCTTCTTATTCATGAAACTTCACAACCCCTTTCATAGGGGATGTAATGGTAGGAGAATGATATCCATAAAGTTCATTAACTGGTGATATCTTTTATGGGGTATGGAAGGATGTGTTGTAACACAATTCTGGTAAGGGCAACCATTTGAACCATTGTATCTATTTATCATTTTAAAAGAAACAGAGATGTGCTTACAAACATTTATTCACAATCTCATTTTTCGCATTAGAATGAGGATGGTAAGATTAGATGCAAGCCAACTTAGTACCTAAACAACAAAATAATTCTGTCCAAAAAATTCCAATGAAAATTGGATTTCTATCAGTTAAAATAATCTTTGGTATTCCTTATATCTATTGGACTATTTCTATGAATTCTTTTTCCACAATACTTTCTTTAAAATGATTAGAAAAGAAGAAAAAATGGGTGTAATTTGTCATTCGATTTACTACTAATGTAATGAAATTATTTCCTTTATATTTTGGAAAACCTATAATAGAATCCATTGAAACTTCTTCCAAATCCGAGGTTGGTATGGATAATGGATAAATTATCCCTGGGGCCTTGATAGTATCTCTTTTATTTTTTTAGCATACAAAACATACTGCCACAAACATTTACACATATAATTTAAGAGATTCCCAAAAGAAATATTTCTTGATACCTTGGATGTCCTCCTATATGAGAAGTATGAAATTTCAAAAGGACCTTGTTATGTAAAATTTACTCGTTATAGAGTCAATGTTGGCTAGGGTAAATAGTAGTGATTTTGGGGCACATGATATTGTGCACCCATGGTTTTTCAGCCCATATTATTTCATGTAATGGAGCCTATAAAATTCTAGGAAGACTTCATTGTAAGGTAGGCCTGGAGGTGAGAGGTGAAGGCTCACTTGGCCAGATTGGCCAGGGTTTTGGTCAATGCTTAATGAAATTTAACTGGTTGGGTTTTGCCCCGGATTTGGGGTATTCCCTCATTAAAAGTTGTGTTTATGTTTATGATTTGTTGCTGGCTTTTTATGATTATTGTTCATCTCAGTAATAAGTTAATATAGAAGAGAGGAATAACCTGTTACTGAGTTTTGTAAATACCTGTATGGATTCTCTCTTTAATAAGTTAATATCTTCGGTAAATTCTAACAACTGGTATCAGAGCCGAAGGTCTGTTTGGCTGATAAACTTGCAGGAAAGAAGGATTATTGGTTCGAGTGGGAGCAATGGCGGAAGATGGTAAGTTCAGGGTCGAGAAATTTAACGGTGAAAACTTCTCGCTGTGGAAGATGCAGATGGAAGATTATCTATATCAGAAAGATTTGTACCTACCATTGAGCGAAAAAATAAAGATGCTGACGACTATGACAGACAAATAATGGGATATTCTCGATAGAAATGCACTCGGAACAGTATGGTTTTGCCTCACAGCATCGGTAGCCTTCAATATTTCAAAGGAAACAACAACAGAGGGTTTGATTAAGGTGTCGGCGAAACTATATGAAAAATCATTGGCCTCAAACAAGGTATTTATTATGAAACAATTATTTAATATGACGATGTCGAAGGTGGATCTGTTGCAGACCATTGAAATGATTTTAATATAGTTACCAGTCCGTTAAGTTCCGTAGGGGTAAACTTTTATGATGAATTTAGGGCTCTGTCATTTTTGTGCTCATTGCCAGGAAGTTCGAATTGTTTAATTATGGCCATTAGTAACTCTATCTCTGAATCTAATACTTTAAAGTTTGATGATGTTGTCGATGCTATCCTTAGCGAGGAAATGCGACGGAAAAGCTTCGGTGAGACGTCGGGTAATGCTTCGGGTGTAGAGTCTAGGGGAAGAAAAATGGAAAGAGGTAAGAGCTCGGGATATTGCAGTAAATCAAGCAAAGGCAGATCCAAGTTTGGAACAGGGATAGTGTGCTAGAAATGTGGGAAAAAAGGACACCTGAAGAAAGACTGTAGATCTCAGAAGGGAAAAGAAGGAGACGTATAGCAAGAAAACAATCATGAAGAAAATGTGACAAGTGATGTGTTACAAGATTCTTTGATTCTTTCTTTCAAAAATGTTACTCACTCCTGGGTGGTAGAATCAAGGGCATAATTCCATGCCACACCTGATAAGAAATATTTTCATGACTATGTTCAAGGATATTTTGGACAAGTTCATTTGGGTGATGATAAACCCTGTAAAATTATTGGAATGGGTAAACTCCTTGTAAAATAGCAAAATGGAAACCAATGCTATTAAAGGAGGTAAGGCATGTTCCATATTTGAAAAAAAAATCTGATTTCAATAGGGCAATTAGGTGGCGAAGGTTGTTGCCAACTTTCATAGATAAAACTTGGAAAGTCACCAAAGCAGCCTTGGTAATAACAAAAGGTGAAAAGGTTGGTACATTGTATTTATGCAATGGTATTTCTAACTCTGTTAATGATTTAACTTCCAAAGGAGCAGATTCAGTATTATGGCATCATAGGCTCGGACACATGAGTGAGAAGGGGATGAATACTCTTCACTCAAGAAAATTGTTGCTGGGTTTGAAAAATGTTGATTTGGATTTCTATGAGAATTGTATTTATGGAAAATAGAAGAGAGTCAGATTTCTCAGAGTTAGGAAAGAAAATAAGAGCGGAAAATTAGAGCTTGTGCATACAGATGTATGGGGACCTACTCAGGTATCATCTCTCAGTGGCTCTCATTATTATGTTACTTTTATTGATCATGCAACTAGAAAAACTTGGATTTATTGTATTCAAAATAAATCTGATGTATTTGATTCTTTTAAGAAATGGAAAGCTTTGGTTGAGATTGAAATAGGAAAGAAGTTGAAGTGTCTTAGATCAGACAATGGAGGTGAATATTGGAGCAAAAAGTTTGATAGGTACTATTGAGAGCATGGAATTTGCAGAGAGAAGACAGTTCCAAGAACACCACAAGAAAATGGTGTGTCAAAAAGGATGAACAAAACAATCATGGAGCGTGCAAGGTGCATGAGATTGCATGCATGATTTCCTTTACAATTTTGGGCAGATGCTGTAGATACTGTTGTTTATCTAATAAACATAGGGCCTTCAATTTCCTTAGATGGTGGTATTCTAGAGGAGGCATGGACAAGTAAAAAGGTAAAGTACTCTTTTTAAAACTTTTGGTTGTGAGGCCTTTGTCCATATTAATAAAGAAAATAGAACAAAGCTTGAGGAAAAATCAAAGAAATGTACCTTTATTGGATACGGTGTTAATGATTTTGGTTATCGCTTATATTATTATGAAAATCACAAAATCATTAAGAGCTGAGATGTAATATTCAATGAAAAGGTCTTGTATAATAATTAGTTGTAGGAAAAGAAATAGGAAAAATAAAACAAAGAATACATAGTTGTTGATGAGATCACAGAAAAAGTAAAGGTGCCTAAAAATAATAATAATCAACAGCCACAACAACAGCAACCACCACAACAGAAATAGGCACCTCAAACACCTGAAAGTGGTGTCAGAAGATCTACCAGGATAAATAGACCCCCTGAATGATACTCTCTTTCACTGTATTATTTATTGTTGACTAATTCTAGTGAACCCGAATGTTATGGAGAAGCAATGTAGGTTGAAACCAGGAAGAAGTGGGAGCTAGCCATGAAAGAAGAGATGGACTCCTTAATGCATAACCAGACTCGAGACTTAGTCAGGTTGCCTGCAGGTAACACAAAATTGCAAAATAAATGGGTTTATAGGCTAAACGAAGAAGATGGAGGAAAACAGAGGTACAAAGCTAGGCTTGTGGTGAAGGGGTTTGCACAGAAGAAAGGTATTGATTTTGATGAAATATTTTCTCCTGTTGTTAAGATTACTTCAATCAAAACTATTTTAAGTCTTGTGGCAGTGGAAGATTTGCATCTTGAACAGTTAGATGTAAAGACAACATTTCTACATGGAAATTGGAGGAAGAGATCTATATATAGCAACCAGAAGTATATGAGGTCAAAGGGAAGGAAAAATTAGTGTGCAGGCTAAAGAAGAGCTTGTATGGCTTAAAATAGACTCCAAGGCAGTGGTATCTAAAATTCGACAAGTTTATGTCTGAACAAGGTTATACTAGATGTCACTTTGATCATTATGTTTATCTGAAAAATAAAAATGACAGAAGCTATATTATATTGTTATTGTATGTAGATGAAATGATTGCTACAGGTACTAACATGAAGGAAATAAATGTGCTCAAAAGAAATTGGCAAATTCATTTGCAATGAAGGATTTTGGAGATGAAAAGCAAATCCTTGTTATGAGAATAAATAGAGACAGGAAAAGTCGCAAATTAACATTGTCTCAGAATGAGTACATACAAAAGGTGTTGAAAAGATTTAATATGCAGAATGCAAAACCAGTTAGCACACATTTTGCTAGCCATTTCAAACTTAGTAAGGATATGTGCCCCAAGACCCAAGAAGAAATGGACTATATGTCTAAAGTTCCATATGCATCAACAGTTGGAAGCTTAATGTATGCAATGGTCTGCAAAAGGCCTGATATTGCACATGCAGTGGGAATTGTAAGCAGGTACATGAAAAATCCAGGAAAATAACATTTGATGACAGTGAAATGGATTTTCAGATATTTGAGAGGTACCAAAAATCAAGAATTGTGCTTTGGTGGTTCAAACATTGCTCTATAGGGATATGTTGATGCAGATATAGGAGGTGACAGAGATAATAGGAGGAACACTACAGGGTATGTGTTTACTGTAGGTGGAACAACTGTTAGTTGGGTTTCAAAAACCCAAAGTGTTCTTTCACTTTCAACAATAGAAGAAAAGTATGTTGCTGCTACAGAGGCTAGTAAAGAAATTATTTGGTTACAAAGGTTTATGGATGAATTGGGTGAGAAGCATGATATGGGCATGTTATACAGTGATAGAAAAAGTGCCATTCATCTGGCAAAGAACTCAACATTTCATTTCGGGACTGAACACATACATCTCAAGTACCATTTGATACATTCATGTTTGGAAGATGGACAGTTGAAGCTGGAAAAGATACACATTAGCTAGAATCTTGCAGATATGCTAACAAAAGTTGTAACCATGGAGAAACTATGAATATGCTCAGTTTCAATTGTTCTTAAAGTATGAAGATGAAGATAAGAAATAACTAGGACCAAAGTGGAGTTATTTTCCAGCAAATGAAGCAGCGGTGGATTTGCTACAACCAGTCTCCAAGTGGGAGATTGTTGGGCATGGGTTGAATTACAGCATTGGATCCATATACCTTAATGGGGTGGAAACACTACCTATAATTAAACACTGCCTGGGGGGTCCAGGGCAGGGTGGTTGCGACTTTATGGACCCCCCCCTAGCGGGGGGTTTCGGGGGCAGCACCCCCGAAGCTAAAAACATATGTAAAATCTCCTTGTAAAAGTATAGTAATTTCTAGTCAATCTAGGCCATTCATTAGGCAGATGATCTGATGGTAGAAGTTATGTCTAGTTTAGGGTTTTTTGGCCTAGAAGGAAACCCCTCGTCAGTATGAGGGTATTATATTGCGCCTATGTATTGTATGTGTATTCTTAGAGCGAGAAATTTAGAGGGAGACTGTGAGAGAGAACAGAGGATATTACAACGGATCTGCTATAGGTTGTGTCTCTTCATTTTGCTGGATAATAGAAAGGAAGGACTGGTTGTTCAGGGTGGATGTAGCCCAAACTAGGTAAACCATGCATATCTGTGTCTCTCTAGTTTTATGTGTTTTGTGTGCTTGTGCTTTCCGGGCCTTCTGTTTGAATTGATAATTATTACATAGGTATAAGAGATCTTGGTACCATAACAAGTCATTTTTCTATAAAATTTTCTACTCCATATAGGTTCTCCTATAGCTATTGAATAATATTGACTATCTTCTCATCTTGTTGCCTTTTTTCTTCCATCTAGTATAACTTTGGAATGGAAATAGTGGAAAGTAAACCATTTTTCTCTTCCTCTTTCCTTGAGAGTGCATCTGCCACAATATTTTTTTTTTCCAATTTTTTGGATGATTTCAAAGTCTTTTATTGTATTTAAAAAAAAATGAGAAAATGTAAAATTTGTGGAAGCCCAAGGGTCTCACATGGAATGTGAAAAGTCACTATAAAGTTCTAAAGAAATGTAGAAGCTCAAAGGTCACATAGGAATTTGAAAAGTCGCATGGGAGATGAACAGTCACAAGGAAGGTGGAGAGTCACCTCATTTGTTATATATACACCCACATAACTAAAGAAAATGATTTTTCACCTTGGATTATCTATATTGGAATAGGATAGAATATCATTCCTTGTAGGAGAAAGTGGTGACTTAATGTTATACTATTCGGGCTAGTGCTACATTGTTGTAATCTTGTATCTTGGGACATTGACTTAATATATGAAGCTCTTGTAGGATACACACTTTCATGCATATATCATGAATGTTGTAAGAATATTATTTCGTTTTTTGCAATGAATGTTTATGTTTACATGTACTAATTAAAATGAAATCAACATTACTCACTACACTTGTGTGACATTTTAAAGAGAGCATTTTGTATCTGGTCGGGTGATAAAAGCGAATTCTAGTACTACCTTAATAAATTCACAACAATAAAAAAGAAACCTTTTGAGACCATATAAAAGTTTACCAAATGTTTTAAAAAAATTTATAACACAACCCCAAATGAGATTAAACCCACACATGTTGATGCTATGATAACTTATGTTGTAGCTTTCAAACCTAATATATCCATCATGCTTAGAGAAAGAGGCCTTAGAACCCTAGATGACAAGCAATCAGGCGCAAATGAGATAAAAGGAAACCTAATTGTTGCAGGGAGACTACAAAGAGCCAAGCTTGAAGATGTAAAATACAAGGATGAGAAACAAAACAGGGGTAATAGTGATAAAGTTAAAAATACAATTAAAAAAAAGTTTGGTCACCCTACATACAATAATGGCCAATCTGAAGTAAAGATGGAAGAAATGAAAATGTTGATCAAAAATTTATCAAATAAGATTACAAGATTGAATTTGAAGGACGAAGCAAAAATAAAAAACAAGCACCCCCTTGAAACCCTAACTTAATTCATAGGCCATTCAAAACTCATAAAATTAATAGAGAAAGGAGGTATGAAGAGAAACTGATACAACCTCCTGTGGGAAGCAATTTGAACCTTCAAACTGGTGAATTAATACATATAGGATGAAGATATAAATTGGGTAGGAGATCAGAATTTGAATTTCTATATTATGGAAATTGACCATGCAAATTCTGTGACATTACAAGAGGCCTATGAGTCATACAACGATTATAAAATTTTGTCTTCCACATATCAAAGAATCACTAACTCAGTGATGGAGGAACTTAAGTGGAGCTAATACATACACCCTAAAATAAGTCATCCATTTAGGGTAGGTCATTAGGCTAAACCTTTGATACCCATACTTGATGTAGGTCAAGTACACAATACCAGTCAATCACTCCCCAAAACATCAAAGAAAGTTCAAGGACCTTCACATAGGAAGGGAAATTTCATTCGAGATGAAATCCTGAGTTCAACTCTAGAATCTAGTAGACCACAAAATTCCCCCTACTCACAACCAATAATACAACCAATTAAGGAGGTTGAAACAAACACCGTCTTGTTCTTTAACCTTGAACAATAACTAAGAAATATAAATTTCCTCATACTACAATTAGAACTTCCTCAGAACCCAATGTCTCAGCCTCACTTTCAGAAGCTCTTAAACCTTGCTAAAATATTTTCCCATAATGGCACTTTGAATATTTAGGAATATCACCCTAATGTATAATGAAAACAACACATAGAATAATGAGATGATGATCACTCCCCTTTCTACATTACTCTTAATTTTCATGTGAAGTTTTTTTAAAACTATAAGTTGGTTTCGAGAGCATCTCATAATCGCATGCCTAATTCAATATTGGTAAATCTAGGGATGGACATAAAAAAACCATATTATGACCTGTTCTCATTAAACTCTAGAATATTACAATTCCTTCGTCTCATTAAGAATGTAGCTGTATGTCTCGCATAGATAACTAGTAAGAGTCCAGTTATGAACATTCTAGTAGTACGTATTCCAACTACATATGGTATGTTTCTTTACATATCTTGGGCCAGAAAAATGGGAGGAACATTGGAAATGGATTTATAATAAGTGACCATAACCATATTTTTTTCTTAAGAGAAAATATTATACAGTGAGTCCAAACTCATATATGTGGTGAGTGATGCTAAGAAATCCAAAAACCAACCTATGTATGCAGTGGAAGGGTATATGGGTTGTTACAACCAATATTTAAATCTTGAATCCATGAAGGAAGTCAATTTAATTCCTGATAAAACTAAATAACCACACAAGTTACATCTAGTTGGAATTTATTCTTGGATGGGGCATGCTCTAACGAAGAAACAGGGGAAGGAGTGCTTCTAGTACCTCATGATGGCCACAACATTTAACCATCATTTAAACTATAATTTTATGCCACCAACAATGTCACCAAATATGAGGCACTCATTCTAGGGTTAGAAAAATCCAAGAAAATGGGAGTGAAAATCATCATGGATTTTGGTGACTTTGAATTGGTAGTGCTTCAACTAAGAAACATCTACACCACCAAACATCCTCGAATGAGGTCATATAAAAATGCAATATGGGATGTTATTGAAAAATTACATTGTTGCATTTAACATCAAAATTGTGCACAAAGAAGAAAATCAACATGCAGATGCATTAGCAATAGCATCCAGTATTTTCAACCCGCCTCTTGATCTAAAGTTCAAATATGAGGCAGAAATGTAAGACAAGCCTTATATTCTTGATAACATTAAGAATTGAAAGGATTTCAACGATGATCAATCGCTAAGAAGATTTCTCGAATTAGTTGATGAGTTTTTGGTCATTAATAGAGATTTAAAGGATCAATCTCTTAAGACATATCATGAGAAGGAAGAATCACAAGAAGGATTCCCCAAATTTTTGAATAAAATTGGAGCCCACGAAGTGATCCAAATAAAGAGCAATTGTATTCCGAAATGATTGGTATCGCTAGACTATATATTTGACCATAATGATGTGTCAATCCAATCCTCGACTAGTGGTTGAGAACATCAAGGAAAGTATTTTGGGCACCAAAGAAAATAAAAAAAATGTAAAAATTTCCAACACTACAAGAAAAAAGGACATTGGTGAGGGTCAAAAAATGTCGCCATAAGCTCATTGGTGATGGTAAAAAGAGCCTCTGATACCAAAGGTGGCATCGCCAAAAGTATAGATGTTGTGCTGACATTCAAGTTCGATCACCAATAACAGTTTATAATAGATAGTGACCATCACCATTTCATATGAGTAATGGTAACAAAACTTAACCTCCATCACCAAAAAATTGAACGTCACCAAAGGTGGCATTGCCAAAACTATAGGTGCTATGGTGAAATTCAGGATCTATCATGAATAATGATTATAGTGATGGATAGTGATCATCGCCATTTCATATGAACAATGACAATTTTTTGTGATGGATATTTCATGGTCGTAACTATTGATGCATATATATGGCAATGTTCATTAACCATCACCATTTGATATCATGGGTAAGGTCAAAAAATGTTATCATAAGCTCATTGGTGAAGGTTGAAAAATGTCACCATAAGCTCGTTGGTGATGGTCAAAAGAGTATTTGTCACCAAAACTGAACATCGCCAAAGGTCACATCGCCAAAACCACTGGTGTTGTGGTGAAATTCAGGGTTTGTCATGAATAATAGTTATAATGGTAGATAGTGATCGTCACCATTTCATATTTTAGTGAGGGTTGAAAAATGTCACCATCGGCTCATTGATGATGGTCAAAAGAGTATCCATCGCCAAAAAATGATCATTACCATTCCATATGAATATCAGGGCGTCATGGAATAGAACCACCAACCTCCTACTTGTAAAGTGGGTTCTCTTCTATTGAGTTAGCACCCTTTAAAGAATTGTACTTTAAAAAATGAGACATTGATACTTTCTTAATGAGTAGAATTGGGAATAACCTAGCTTCCAATGACTAGAATTGGGAATGATCTAGTTTGAGGATGCTTCGTGCTTACATTTTCAATGCTCTGGAGTATAAACTTATAATATTGGGAAGTCCATATTCAAAATTTCAATATAGTTGCATGATTTAGAGTTAAAATAACACCCACGATCAAAATATAACATATGGAATTCTAAAAAAGTTAAGCGGTGTAAATTTGGCATATTAATTGCCCTTAGAAATGGAGGATTCAATTTTTAAACCATATGTAAAACATAAGAATTTTGTTTACCT
Source organism: Pinus albicaulis (assembly GCA_034641835.2). Taxonomy (NCBI): domain Eukaryota; kingdom Viridiplantae; phylum Streptophyta; class Pinopsida; order Pinales; family Pinaceae; genus Pinus; species Pinus albicaulis. The sequence continues at coordinate 600,307,798 of CM076579.1, read as the reverse complement.
GAACCAATATTGTGTGGATGTGCCTTCAAGATAATCCAAAGAGATATGAAATTTTTGGACTACACGGAAACCATTCAGATGCAAATATTTGCAAAGTAGGGGATTGGAAAGGGGACTAATCAATGCCACTTAAATTGAAGAATAAATAAATAGATGGCTTGGCATCATTCTTGGTATATAATTTTAACATCAACAACAAAAGAGTGACAATAAATTTCTTGTAAGGCTCGAGAGACTTGTAAAGCCAAAGTAAAGATCAATGGATAAGTAACTCTATTTGAAAAGGTATAAGAGAGAACGAAATAAAATTTAGGTTCAAAAAGTGGTGGGAATTAGCTTAAGGGTGAATAAATTAATGTTCAATCAAGTATGCATGGAATAAAAAACATAACCAAATACAAACCTAGATTGTGATCGTGCCAATTATGATCGAAAGGGAAATAATAAGATGTAAACTACAGGAAGCACATAGACAAGATTACATAAATTTCAAGTTAAAGCATCAAGAAGAGTGAGATTTATAGTTAACAATCACCTTGATAATGAGGAAATCCTGCTACATAGGCTTGAAAATTTGCTACTCAAGCCCGATAATAAGCAATGAATACTAGGAGTTGAATACAAGGACCCAATGAATGATACTACTTGACCTTGACCTTATGTCTCAAGGTTAACAACAAAAAATTCCACTATGGGACCAAGACATTTCTAACAAGGCTCAGGATACCTGCAAAGACAAAGTAAATATCAATGGAGAAGTAGCTCCATTTGCAAAGGTCTAAGAGAGAAGGAAATCGAATTCAGGTTCACAAAGTTGTGGGAATGAGTTCAAGGGCGAAGAATGTAATGTTCAAACAAGTATGCAAGGAATAAAGAAGACATCCAGAGACACTCCCATAGTGTGATCATGCCAATTATGATCCAAAGGAAAATACTAATATGTAAACTACAAAAAGAACATTGACAAGATTACGTAAATTTGAAGTTAAACCGTCGAAAAAGTGATATTTACATTTAACAATCATATTGGTAATGACGAAATATTGCGACATAGGCTTGAAAATTTTCTAGTGAGGCTCGATAATAAACTTTAAAAAATAAATGAATACTACAAGTTGAAGATGACGACACAACGAATGATACTACTTTACCCTAACCTTGTCTCCCAAGGTCAACAACACAAAATTTGACTATGGGACCAAGGTTTACAAATCTTTGCAAAACTTCGACATACTGACCTCTAGCATTAGGTTGCAGATTCAGTTTTATAAATTTAAGAACAAAAACACGAGATACTAATCAAAACCTTACAAAAATCCCTAGAGAAAAGAAATTCTCGAGGAGAAATTAATAAACATTTAACAGAGTATGTTATCAAGAAAAATGAAACAAAAAACCTCAACAATGATCACATTAAACTCATTTATAATGATAATACATTAAAAGAAATATGAGAAGAAAAAATTATGTATCAAATTTCAAACACTAAATAGATGCAAAAAATTCATAAAGAGGCCATTAATTATTTTTTTAAAATATGAAAACCTAGTTTCATGAATCAGAGCTTAATATAACATAATATAATTATATTAATGTATGAAAGATATTTTCCATTATCTTTACAAAAACCATTTCATCATACTTAGGAAGAAAAAATAGTGGCAAACTAGATGGATTTTATGAAATAGGGCTATTACAAAGAAAATTGCACTCATATATATTAAATTTCCCTTGAATCATCCATGAAGCACTAACTCTGAAATAGATATTTCATATAGGAAACAAATTAAGCTATGAGAAAGGAAATGTCATTTTGACATTTCAGTGTCTAATATAAAGCATATACAAGAAAGAAAATGGCTGAAGCATTGTGGAGTAACATCAAGTGCTATATTAGAGTGAAAAGGTGACGATGTATTTGACCAATAAAAGGAATTAATTTTTTAATAAGCTACAAAGGATGATATTTTTCAATGTTGAATGGCTTCGATTTGTGAACAATTCAACTAGGATATTGAACCAATGAATTAGTAAAATCTCAGAAAAATATCATATATAACCAACGCGTCATAGGTATATTTAAAAAAATTGAGGCATTTTGACGAATGACTAATTCAGTGGGTCCTGCAATATTGATCCATTTATATTTTTTGTAGTTATCACTCATTATTGTTCCATAGTTGAAACATTTAGGTCGATAATGATCATCCAGAAATCATGCTAACAAGCAAGAAATTGATGATACATAAGTTGTAGAAAAAAAATTATATTACAGAAAATAGAACATGGTGGAATTGGCATGGCATGTACTAGGATTTATTAGTACTAATGGAACTTGGTGATTGTCACCATAATTGGTAATGCATAATGCATGTGGAAGTCAAAGTAGCATGTTGCATAATATATATCAAATACTATGGAATTTGTTCAAAATGAAAAGAATTTTGAAGCTCATAACCATAAGCATTCATTGCATCTGGGAACAAATGACATAAATAAAATGCATATAATGAAACCTGACACCATGTTGCATGGGTGCAGGTCCAGAATGGGGTGCACACTTGTCATGAATGAAAAATTTGATCAATAAGGTGCAATAATAGACCAATATTTCTTTGTAAAATAAAATGTTGTCAGGAATCTGAATGCATTTGATAGAGGTGCAATTGACGAGGAGAAACAATAAATCATACAACTTGGAGAGAGATATTTTAAAAATAATTTTTAAGTTGCCAACAAAGAGATCCCATTTTATGTAACATCAAAAATGCGAAGGGAATGGTTACATAGGTGTGAATATAATGATTATAACATTTATCACTGCATATTTCTCAAACATTTATTGTGGCTTCCACAATATTAACACAATAATGGTGAAAATGAATAAAAAGGTTATATTTTATGCATGTATCTAAGGAATTTACCGTGGGTTCAACAAGACTAGAGAAACTTAATAAGTTATAACTAGACTTAGTTCTAAATCTGGATCTACTCATTTTTCCTTCTTAAGGAAGTGCATACCCTTTTTCCTTGGGCACACTACAATTCAACCAAAACTTAGTTGTTGAGGAGTTTTGATAAGAAGGTTTCAAATTTTATGTGTTACATATCATCTATTCAACTAGGTGTTGGGTCATGGAAATTATATGTTTTTATCCTCATATTAGCTTAATTAATCATTTATTTTGATGTACTTATCTTTTTTCTTGAGAATAATCTAGAAGAAAACATTGTGGAAGATGAATAAAATAAATTGCCAACAAATTATATGATTTTAGTACGAAAACTAACTTTTTTTTCCCTTATGTGCTGAAATCAGGATTGATTTTTTCTTTCCAAACAATCGGACAACAACTGCCAAAGAAAAAAAAAAGATCATTTCTCGATCGCATGGGCTAGCAAAAGAAAAGGAGGATCAAGCTAATTCTACAACTTAAATCTGACTATTAGCTGCGAAATCCTCAGGATCTCCTGATCCTGAGGATTCACTCTCATATATTAGTATCCAATTTGGTTATATAAGGCTGATAGGTGAAATAGAAGGGGGTTAATTTTCTAAGTTGTAACTTTCATTTGGACATCATTATCTTTACTAATACAAAGTGTTTTCACTATGGTGATTTATGCATTTACTACTATGATTAATGAGAAAAAGTGTGCTTTCATTATAATTGCGTTCTGAGTATTCCCACCAGTAGCTTCTAGAGGCTTTGGTCCTGGTCGCTAGGAGAATTGCTTCTTCTTCTGTGCTATAATCATTTATGTCCTTTTTGTGACTGTTAATTATTTTATCTCATTATTTCGATTGCTGTGTGATGTGAGAATTTGTTTGCATATTTTACCTATACTGTTGAGATAAATATTAGATATTGTTACTCTTACAATTACATATCATTCTTTAATAAATTATTTAGATTAGCATTACAATTGATTCATGTTCCTTTCGAGTAATGTTATCATAGAAATGATTAAGAAAGATAGAAACTTGTTATTTGTGATGAAGCTTGTGATGTAATAATTCTCTAACCATAGAAGAGAATCGAGTTGCATGAACGCATGGAAACCTAGGGTTTTCTCGCCCTTGCAATGGGTGCTGACAAGGATCCCTCCCCTCCCATCTTCAGTAACATCCTCGGCGATAGAGAAAAAGATGGTCATGACGCATGGGATTCAGAGGAATGGAGGTTCACGAAGCGGGGATAGGTGCACCTCCCCCCCATGCCGATCGCTCTCCTCCTGGAATCGGATTTACGGCTACTGACACTAGCCCTATAAATGGAACAAAATGGATCTCTAACCATGCAGAAACCCTTGAAACTATCCCAGAAGAGAAAACGGAAGAAAACAAGAAGAGGAAGACATCTTCCTCAACTTTCATCGCCATAGCAGCTGACATACCCAAGATCTATCTTCTAGCTCACCGAATCAGTGGCAAAATACATTACGTGAAAGAACATGCTATCATTGGAAAGATAATTGGTTTCTTGCCAACTAAGAAAGCTCTCCTCATCCGAATCACATCCAAATGGAAGCCCAAATGGCACATCTCCCTCCAACTTGGACACAAGGGTTTCTTGAAAATCATTTTAACCTGCATAGAGGACAAAACCACATTATGGATCGAGCACCGTACTTCTTGAACTCAGGTGGACTCTATCTAAGCCACTCGATAGAGAGATTCAACCTGGACAATGAGGAATTTAACTGGGCTCTCATCTGGATTAGGTTGTTGTTACACCATTTTTTGGTCATCTAACCTTTCATCATTATATGGACCCAAGTACACCATGTAAGACCAGTTTTACCCCAAGTAAAACTGCTTTCACTATGTTAATTAGGAAACCCCAAAAGGAATAATTAATTAAACCATAATTTAATTATTATTCCCAGTCATGTTTAACCCAAAAACAAAGAAATTAATGAGATAAACCCATAGTTATCTTATTATTTTCTAGGAATAATTATTTAAATAATATTCCTTGTTAAATATGACCAAATCAACCACCATTAATTAAATAAATCATTATTTATTTGATTATATCCCAACCACTTCCTTAAAAAGATAATTAAATCATTTATTTATTTATTCTTCACTAATCAAGGGATTTGACCCAAGTCAAAACACCCTTTCCCTCCAACAAATAATAATAAAATATTCCATAGAGGTGGATCTAGACCTGATTAACATTATTTTAATCATGCACCAAGATCTAGAATGACCCAATATTTTGTTATAAATAGGAGGGTTTTCCCCATCATTCTTCACCTTTTTTTGCCTATTAGATCACTCTGGATCTATACACTTGGTCTCATTTTTCTACCATTTGCTCCCATTGAGCTCTACTTTCTGCATTGGGTTTTCTACATCTACAAGAGAGAGAAAGCTTAGATCTGAAGTGTTGAGGACTACAAAGAACCCATCCCATTGAGGAGATTTGGATACACCTTCTTGTTTCCTCCCAGGTGCCCTGTAATATAAAAATTCATTCAAAAATCGTGTTCTTGTCTTGTCTGTTGGATGCATGGAGCAAACTCTTTACTTTACTGCTTAATTTCTTTCCATTTATAGATCTGTTTGTTGCAGCACTTTAACCACTAATTGCAGATCTGAAGATGTTTTGCAGCCATTATTGTTGTTAGGGCTATTAGGTATGCGTAGCTAAAGTGGTTCTTTTTCGTACACTTCGACGAAGAATTCATACTAACAGTTGTACTCTGTTCAGGAAGACTATTTGGATGAGCTATCCCTAAAAGATATGGAAATAACCTCAGAGAGTTCATCAAAATAGTTGAAGAAACTAAACTCAATCGCTACACGACCTACGCTAGAATTTGTGTCTACATGCATCTAGCCAAAGCTCTCTTGGATGTGGTAAGTCTTTTCCATATCATTTTGAATGGGTCCAAACCATTGATTATGAACATTTTATGTTTCATTAATGAGCATTGGCACCTATTCTAAGACTATCTACTCAATCAACCCTCAAAATCCTCCATAGCCTCAGATAATACTGATCCTGATGGCTTCACCAAAGTATCCAATTGCAAAAGGCATGCCATAAAATCCACCTCAGCTCCCAAATATTCCCAACCCGTAACCAACAAAAAATTTGATATTATTGCCAACTGAGCCAACTTGGAAGGCTCCATTTCAAACCACCCAGAGCATACTCCTAGGCCAGAAACCCCCCCCCCCCCCCCTCCCCCAAAATCCTAATCAGATTCACTCTTCTCCCCTGAAGACATCCACCTCAACCCCTATCAATGCTAACTGAACCCAAGTACAGCAAGAAGATAAACCCAACAAAGGAAAGACTGTAGATATGGAATCCCCATCTCACATGGAGGAAGACCCACAGGACATCACTAATACTGAAGAACTGGAGAAACCTACCCACATGGAGGGAGAGTGAGAAATCATTGAATTTTGGGACCTCGACATCATGGGCCTGGAGGCATCCTGCAAAAGCTGTGCATATCAGACGATCCCACCCTGACAGATGGAATGTTTGGCGGACGTCCTTTCCAGAGCACAAAAGATCCCATATTTTGGAATTCAAGGAGGCACGCAATTGGACAAAAAAATATCATGAAGGAATCAAGGAAAAGTGGGCGGTGAATGGATCTCCAGTTTCCCATCATGATTCATGCTCGGAGTCTAACTTGTTGAGTCTGGACGATATCCCAAGCTCACCAGGTTCTACAATATTGTCACCAATAGTTCTCAATGAATCTCATATCCTAGAATATTCGAGTGCTCAATAGCGCCTCAAAGCACCGGATGATAAAAAATAGAATCGAGCAAGAAAAACTAGTCATCTTCTTTATGAAAGAAACCAAATATACCGGCTCCACCCTGAATATGTTCATCACTATAATTTGGCATCAATGTATCACTGTTGTGGTTGGCGCTATAGGGGCTTCAAGGGGCCTATAAATTGCTTGGAACCCCCTTCTCATCACCTTGACAGACCTCCACGCCTCTCATAACTTCATTCAAGCCTCATTTAATTTAATTAGCACAAACTTCCATGGACACCTCACTAATGTTTACTTTCCTCAACCCATAGCCAAAAAAATTTCTATCCTAAATTCCATTAAGCTTCTCAACTCTCCTCGAACCCATCCCCTATGGATTCTCAGCGGTGACTTCAACATGATTACTAATTTGGATGAGAAAAAAGGAGGTCAACTCAAACTTGAAGCTCACAACCTTAGATTCAAATCTTTCATTTATGAAAATCAATTGATAAATCTTGAGACCTTCAATGGCCTCCATACTGTTAGCCATCCATAATTTTGACATTTTCAAGTGATGGCTAAAACAGGTCTTTGGCCTTCAAGAAACAAATTTGAAGAAAATTTGTGACTTCTTGAAGTCTTGCTATGCTCCTTATCCTTTAGAAAACCACTTCTTTGATCTCTTTACTCAAAAATATAAAAGAAGGATAGTTTTCAGACCCATTTTTCTATCATTTTCCCTTTGAAAAATCACTCATTCCCCCATCCCTTTTTCTTCCAAAAAAAATTTTTAACCCTTTATTTTCCTTCAAAATTCCCTTTAAACCTAATAAAATCCTTTTATTAAGGTTTGAATCCCTTTTTTCCCCCTATTGAAATCCTCAAAATCCTTCAAAATTCTTCATTTTCAGTCCAAATCCTTCATTTTAAAATATCAGGCCTTAAGACCCTTTTGCTTAAGCCCCAGCCCCTTTTCCGCCATGCGACCAGGCTCTATGACTGAGCGCTAATCCCATTAGCGGTCAGACATCGCTCTTTCCAAATTTTCGCTTCCAAAATATGATTTTCTTCCGATGGCCGATCCTTCGATGAGATCTAGACTGTCTATTCCCCAAGATCTGATGGCCATCGTACTCTGCGCTCTGCTCTCTATCGCTCATCAACCATCACATATCTCTATCGCATTGGCCATCGCAGATCACATCGTCCATCGCACATCGCAGCGGGCTTCGCCCTTTCCCTTCCTCCTTCCCCTCTCCACCGATGATCATCCCACACCGATGGAATCCTAGCCATTGATCTCTCCTAGATCTTATGGTCCTCGCTTCATCACATTTTTGCAATCACTCCCTCCACATTTCCTCCTCCCGTCTGTCTAGATCTCCAATGTGCGCGGCCCTGATTCAATCACAGCCATCAATTTCCTCGATCCAACGGCTCCCATTGATCCTCACATTTTAACTCCACCCAACAAATTTTCACCTCGCGCATTGAACATTTTCCTCCACGACAAAGTAGCTGACGCCAGCACTGGGTCCCACCTATTTCCCACCTGCACATATTTTCTCCCTTCGGATTTGATCTCAATCGTTGATCTCCCAAATCTAATGATCCAGAACTGTTTTCGCGCTCAATCCACCAAAATTATTTAACACCCAAATTCAATGTGAAATGGGTGATTTTGATAGGACACCTGTCATCCTCCAACCCATATCACGTTTGATCAGCTCCAAACCGCTTACCACCTTCTAGCCACGTGAAAACCACCTCCACTTTTCTGCAAAACCTCTCATTTATTCTTCGCACCATAAATTTAAATATTTTTCTCCTTCCGCCTATTTCCACCTCTGGAAACCTTCCTCTATGCATTTTTTCCCCCCTCTACAATGCTCCTCTGCATTCTTCAAAGCTTTTGCAAAGCATTTTAATCCACAAAATTTGGAGGTTTTAAATTAACTTTGTTTTGTTTGTTGCAGGTTTTTTAAAATAGCAGAAAAGGCTAGCTAAGTTCCTCCCACATGTTAGACATCAGTATTTTTTCATGTTTTGATGACTAGATTCTTTGGCTGAGTTTTATAGAAGCTAATATCAATCTGTCAATTTGTCATCCATAAAACATCTCAAACAAATTTTTGTCTTCCTACCCATCCTTTTGAGCCTACGATGAGAATAGTATTTAGTTTCCCTACCTATCACAATTCAGCAAAGCCTCCCTGTCTATAGCTATTATAAGTTTGCCTCTCTACCATCAAAATCCTTTGTTTTTCATACAACCCATTGTCCAACATTTGAAAAAGTGACTACCCCTCAATCCCTGATCATCTTGTCATGTGATAACCTACTCGTGCCTAAGAAGCCATTCAAGAGTTGTGACAAAATCTGTAGGTCTAGGTGGTGGTGTTTTAGGGAAAACTCCTTGGCAAGACTGTTTTAATCCAAAACCCTTGTTTTTCATCATCATACCAGCCATCATTTTCTTCTCACCCAACAAACAAAACCCTGGTCTATCATTAGGTCACACACCACTAAATCTTGCTTTGTCTCTTTTATGCAGAGCTCACAAGTGTTCAAATCAGGAAAAGAGAAATAGTTTCCCTGTCAGAAGAAAGATAATCAAGTGAAATTTCAAGCATTATCATCATGTTATATCAAGAAAGCTCTCCAAAGGATCAAAATAAATCTATTAATGCATCTATGCAGGGGTGTACTGATTGATGACACTAAGCAAAGTGTGAGAAAAAAGAGCACCTCAGGAGAAGGTTTCATGTTGTGTCATTTTACTATGGAAGTCATAGAAAGTGCAGATTGTGGCCAGCCCTACAAATCAACCTTATACAACCAACAATGATATTCTTCTGGCAAAAAGAGCTTTAAAGCAATTAGGTATCATAGTGAAGGTATAATAAGAACAATTGCTTCTTATACCTTATCGTGAACTAGACTTTGAAAGACTGTCACAAACAATTTCACTACCCCTGAAAACACAGTCAAGGGAAAGAGTTAGTTCAAAGATACATCGCAGTGAGCACTCACCATTTACAAATCACATTATTTACTCTTGAAGATTCACAGTGATTTTATACAAAAGGGATATACATTACTGACAGGTCCTCATAAAGCAAACGACATTATGATTAAAATGATTTCATCAAGGATAAATACCAAAGATTTGTTGTTGCCTTCTATTTTTTATTTTTCAAACAAAGAGATAGGGGTCACAGTTTGGAAATGAATGAAGTTTTATAGTTTTAAGGACCTCCATCAGTAAATAAGTAGGGGGCCTTATAGTAGATCTGAAGGGTCACAAAGACTGTGTTTTGGAAGCCTCCTTCAAAAGATAGGCAAAGGGTAAAGGCACATTCTTAGAGGGCCTAGATTTGGAACAGGTAGCCTTTCTCAAAGGTCCACACTGTCAGATTAAATACCTCCTTCCAGAGAAGAAAGGGCACCCCTCACAGTCCTAAAGAAGCCTCCCTTGAATGACAAGCACTAGATCTCTTTTGAATGATAAACATAGTTTGTCTAAAGAGCCACAAATAGTTTGTTCATGGACATTTTTGAGTTGGTTAACAAATTTCAAATAAGCGCCCATGCAATTTTTCAAACATTACCTCTGTCATGATAAGTAAAGGGCCCACAGACAACTTGTTCAAAAGTAGTTTTCAAATGATAAATAGAGATGAAAGAAAACTTTGTGTTTACAAGGCCTCCTTCAATTATGAGCAGATGGAAAAAACACAGTGTTTACAAGACCTCCTTCAATTATGAGCAGATGGAAAAAACACAGTTTTTAAAGTGCCTCCCTCAGCAATAAGCAGAGGGAAACTTTTTTCTTACAATGCTAGACCTTTCATTAAAAAGAGAATGGGTTAAATACTTTTTAAACAAAGGGCCAAAAGTTCAAAGGATAGCAGAGATAAGCAAGACACAACTTGTTCATAGGAATAAAATTTGGTTAAAGAAGACCTTCTTTAAATGATAAATAGAGGATTCACATAATGGTGTTGAGAGGCTGCAGTAGTGGTGTTTATGTAAGGCTTTTTTAGATGATAAGGACAAGTTCACAGTTTTGAGGAAAAAATTCTTGACAGACAGAGCTTGGATGCATAAAATTTGAAGCCTAAAACTATCAAAAAAGTGCCCAGAAAGTGTTTTGATAGGACCTCCTTCAAATAAGTAGAGGGTTAGAAACACATTTTTATGGCCTCCTTCACAAATAAGTAGAGGGTCAAGTCTCCAAGTATTAACATTGTGTTTAAGAAAAAACATCACGGTTTTGAGAAGGACAGCTTAAAAGATACCCTACAATTAGAAAAAGGTGAATCAGTCATCCTTCGACAAAGACAAAACCTCTCTTTGGAAATAAAAAGATAAAAAAGGGGGAAAACGTGTTTTAAAAAACCATCATAAAGCATAGGCGTTTCGATCAAAATGTTTCATAAGTCATTGGGAAAACACTTAGCAGGAGGAGGGAACAAAGATTAAACGCCTTGGAAGCTTCATGGTGCATGTGACGCACCTAGAAACACTCGCGGCGCGCTTGTAGATGCATTCAGAAGCTTTTGCATTGGGCACGATGCGCCTGTCGCTACACGATCGTGCCTGTGCAACCGCCCAACACCTAGTTTGAAACACGATGTGTTTGCCTAGGCCACTTCTGAATGGCCCATTTCCCGACATTAAATCACCAACACGCGACGCGTTTTTTCCCCAGGCCACCTTTGAATGGATTTTTGACCGCCCGGGCCCATGCTAAAGGGAGGTGGTAGCCATCCTCATAAACCCTCAAGTTGCCAAAAAATTAGAATTTTTCATAGAAGGTTATCTCCAAAAATAGCTGAGGCATCCTTTAAAGAGGTATTTCTTGTTTTCCTTGCCTAAGTCTTTGATTTTAAGAGGTGTTAGAATCAAATTTGTTAAGAAAAAGACACAGACTATCAAGGGGGAAAACACAGTTTGTTCTCAAAACTATGTTGTTTACTAAGAGACAAAAAGACAGTGGTTGCTGAGAAAGGAGGCCTATTTACGGTTTAAAGACCTGTTTTAAATGAATATATGGAAGAGGACATAGTCTAATAAAGGAAAAGGACAAATTCACTTTGAAGGCCTTTCCACTCAGTAACAAGGAAAAACACAGTTCTTGAGAAGGGAACTTATTTTCATTGAAAAAGGAACTTGTTTGCTAGCTAAGAAAGAAATAAAGTACTTAAAGAAGAGATCTATTTTCAGTTCATTTGAAAGACCTGTTTTGATAAGAGAGTGAAGGAAATCCTAAACAACTATGCCTCCAAAAAAGGTCAACAAAGGGGGGTATCACAACAGATTTGAACCTATAACAGTGAAAGAATTAAATGATTCCCCTTCAGTCCTTTTCAAAATTCATGAGGTAGGGTGTCTTGATTTTTACCAAAAAGTCTAGGAGGTCACCAATCACCCCCCCACCCCCCCCCCCCCCCCCCCTTAACAAAATTTTTTGCCCTGAGGCTGCAAGGAAAACATGTTCACATAGCAGGCCTTGATTTTGTTCTCACTCCTAGGTCAGTGTCGAGGGCCACCAAGATTCCCTATCTTGGTGAGAAATGGTTCAAAAAAACCTATTTGGACCTAGACCACTACAAACCCTTCTTGAAACCAACTTACCAAAATTAAGGCAAGGATATTTTCCCCTTTTCTCATTTATTGAACAATTATGCACCCCTCATGAAAACCATCATGAGATATTTCACATGTGAGGGGAGATATTTGTGAGTTTATTCCCATCACATCAGGCGTCTCATGCATTTCACAAGAACTCAGTTTCTAAACCTCCTTTTCTTCCTCTGCAAAAGAATAGACAAGATTTCCTCCCTTGTCCAAAAGAGACCTCCTACTCAGCAAAAAGCTAGTCTTTTCCATTATTCTCTCATCAAAATCATCATCCTTCACCTCCTTGAAAAGAAAGGAGTTTCTTGGGAGACTTTCATTTCTCATCCATATTTTTCTATTGCCTCTTCATCTCATGGCCCATATCATATGTAATCCTCTCCCTCCACTCACTATGTCTCCCCTTCATCTAATCAATCTACCCCTCAAAGGAAAACATCACCCATGATTGTTGGTGAAAAAGAGCATTCTTATGAAAGCAGGCATGAATTTAGTAATGATGAGGAACATAGTGATACTCTGAAAAGTAGTGAGGATGAAGAACAAAGCAACCCTAAGCAGAGCAGTGAAAAGGAGCATGGGGACATCCTACATATAGCTAGTGGGGATGAAGAACAAACTAAAGAGTAGCAGGGTAGTGATGATGAAGAGAAAAGGGAAGAGGTTCAAAGAAATACTAATAAATAGAGTGACAGTCAGCATGAAAGCAATCAAAGTGGCAGTAAGAATACTGACAATCCTCAAGCAAGCAGTAATGATGAGGAACACAACAGTCCTCAACAAATTCATGAAACCAATCAAAGGGACAGTGAGAAAAGCGCCTCCCAGCAAAGTAGTGACCATGTTGGCAGCCCAAACACATAGTCTAAGGAAAACAGTGAAGATGATGGAAGCTTGTAGAATGACAATGAAGACAGTCATAATGAAGGCATCCCTCAACAAATTCAAGACATTAAGGAGGGTAAACAAGGTAGTACACAGAGAAGCAGTGAATATAGTCAAACAACAAAAAGATATGATAAAGCTAACAGCCCCAAACAAACTGAAAACAGTGAGTAAAACAGTGAACATGGCATCAAAGCAAGTGACGATGGAGGCAGAGGTGTAAAGGATCAAGTTGAACAAGTGCTAGTGATAAAACCTCCTCTCTCTTCTCCTCAACACAACCCAAAACATGTGCTTGCTGCCTCCCCTAGGCAAGGGGCCATGATTCATTCCTTAAAAGCTCTAAAGGCTAAAAACACCAAATCTGCAAAGAAGAAAATTACTCCAACAGTGACTAGTAATGTCACTAGGGTGCTAAGGAGTAGAGGCAAACTGCCTAAGAAGAGTATTATTGAATTTCCAAAGAGAAAAAGAGCAAAGAAGTCTATCCAAAGTAAGGGCAAAGAAAAAGTTGAACAACAGGAGAGTAGCCATGAACAAGAAAGAGAGTTTGACATCATAAAAATAGACAGTGATACTGGAGATGATGAAGCCAGAATCCTTGAGTCACTTTTGCAAAACAGAGAAGCCCAAATCCAAGACTTAGAAACTGATCTAGAAAGTTTGAAGGACCTCATACATTTTCTACAAATTCAAAATAAACAAATGATTGGGAAAATGGAAATTTATGAGGCTCGGACATTCAGATGCCAGAGGGAAGCATACAAAGAACAAGTCAATGTTGAAGATTATATGGGCGAATTTGATTATATTGAGGAAGAACAGCAACCAGTAATAAAAATTCCTAGGAATATGGGTCTTAGGAAAGCTTTAGAGAAACAGAGGGAAGGAGAAGTAGCCCTTGCTCGATCATATCCTCTCACACAATTGCTTTCCCAAGAGATACAAAATGATAAAGAATCATGGCTTGAAAGAGCCAACAAGCATTTGGAGGAAAAGTTAGAAAAGACAAACAAATACTTGGGTTTGCAAAGGAAGATGACCGGGCATTACAAGAAATTAAATCAATTTGCCCAGAGAAAACTCAAACTTGCTCAAGAAAGGCTCAAAACTGCCCAAAGGAGGCGCCTGGTGAAAAAAGGGGAAAAAGACATATATAGGCTTGAAATCTTGGCTTTAGATTCCTTGCATGCTTCTAAAAACACATAAGGGGTTTTCTCGCCAAAATTGAGAAAATTTTGACATGATCTTGTTTTTTGTGTTTTTTGGCCCTAATTGCACATTTTTCTAGGAGCTACCATGTTTTCTAGGAGCATCCTCAGCTCATGAAAATCATTTTTTTGGAAGTATTAAATTTGGGGGCATCTACTCACAAATTTTCAGATCAAAATAAGGTGTTATGGTCCCCCAAAGAGGAAAACATTAGTCAAAATTCATCTTTCTGCCTCACATATCAGCAGATGAGATCCTCCTGGGTTTTTTCAATCAGTCCAATTTTTTACAAAGTTCTATGGATCAGTTTGATAAATATCAAGTATTTACATAAACTAGACATCTAGGGCTTTCGAACGAGCTATCACGGGCCTCGTGTTGACATCGGGAAGTCTCTCAAATGTTATCTACAAACTAGGATTCTTTCTACTTCTACGCTCCTGTAGCATTTTGGCTTACAAAGCAGTTTTCTGCAGGTGGCCATCCAAATGTGTGTTTAGCTATTTTTAACTCTATGTCAGTGATTAACAGTCATTTTTCTTTCTATTATTTGCTTAAATAGATATTTTTGAAGATATTTTGTGCCTTTGGATTTGCAAAGCCTCAAGGACAAAATCATATATTTGTATTAGACCAATGGCCTTCTAGTTGCTCTAGGAGGGTTTCTTCCTCTTGGCCTATATAATCCAAGAGGATTCATTGTAACCAGAGGCTGAACTTGATGTTATAGAGAAAATACATAGCATTATGAGCTTTGAAGAAATACTTGTCTTATGAAGTGGATGATCTCTTGCTTGACTTTGATGGTGGAGGAGGATTGTATGTAGGATTCCATGGCTTGGTGATTGGTATTGTGTCCCTTATCTGTTATGTTTTCTTAGTTTATCATACATGTTTTCATGTTTCTTGCTTGCTATAGTTTAGTAAAGAATAAGTTTGAGATATGCCCATGGAGGCACCTCAAATTTCTTGATTCATTAACTTAAATGTTTTCATCTTTCTTAGTTATGTCAAAGAATTCTTAATTTCTCTTTGGTACCCTAAGAATTTGTTATCAGTTTCATTAATGGTTATTATGTATGTTTTCTATTATGATTCATGGTACCCCCTGCTTACTCATAGCTAATCAAAACTCCATCTCTGAAATCTCTCTCTGAATTATTGATTGTCTTAGTTAAGTCAAAGAGGTCTTGTTTCAATCTTGCCCTTTGCCCATGCTTTGCAGTTTTATTTCCAAGTTCACAACAGCTGAATATATGATGTTTAGGAGTTCCCTCTTCATAGATTGAGTTGTTTGTTTGTCTTATTTGTTTTCCCAAAATTCTGAAGGTGATTTTCCCGAATTTAGAGGGTCTTACACTTCTATGTATCAATGGATTGTTTATTTTCTGCATTTATTAGTTTGAGTTTCATTCATAGTGATTAATGGTCAGCCCTACCACATGAATGCTTGTTGTTTAAAATATTTATGCTTAAAATCCCTTTGTCTTTCAAAAAATTAATGTCCATCTCATTTCACTTACATCCAAAGAATCCATTTATCTCGACCAAATCGACCCTCTAGTAATACATTGTCCATCATTGAGACAGTCTCGACCTTTTCAACCCCATAGCCCAGTTGATCTAAAGAAATTTTGATCTATTTATCCTTTGATCAGTTTCCCCTCAAAAACCCAAAACAAACAAACGTACTTAACAACTAGCCTAAAATAAAATATACAAAATCAAACATGTTTACATCCTTTGCATAATAGAGAGAGCCCTCTCTGAGTCCAGGAAGGCTAGGTCCTAGGGGTCCAAAGCTTGTTCTGATGTTACCCTGTCATTTCTCTTGCCAATCTGCAAAATAACGGGACCCTAACATAATGGCGATCACGGTGGGAATATGAGTCAAAAAATCCTAGGTATCCCTTATGGACTCTCAAAGTCTCAGTCAAACTTAGAAAACTTAAATGTTGTCCGAACAGTAGAAACTAGCTCTTTCACCATCTTAGAAAAATGATGATTCAGTTATAGGAAACTCTTACAAACCTCAGGGCTACATATAAGAACTCAGAAAACCCCAAAAAACATCCCTAGATTGGATTTTTCTTAGTTATTGGTGGTGTACCATAAACACATATCTCTAAAAATAAAAACATCCACCTGGCGACTCCACTAGCCTCCAGTATGCCTAATACTTCACTAAAAACCAAAAATTTCGTAATCATACTATCATGTTGCCTTACCTTTCCAAAAACACAAAAAATCGTGATGCAGCCTCTGAAATCAGTGACAAACTAAGTATAACTTAGGATTCAAAAATCTTCATCTAAACATAAGAAATCAGCAGAATAGCCTAAGAATAGAACTATAGCTTTCTCAACAATCTAGCAAACTGTTCAACTAAGTTTTAAGTCATTCTTACAAATTTTTACATGAAATTTTTTTAGAAAATATTTTCCTAAAAAAACATGTTTTTCAGTATTGGTGGTCGACCATAAATCTCAAGAACATCCACCTGGCAGCTCCACTAGCCTTCATTTTTTTTTACCTTACTCACATCCGTGAAACCCCTAGAAAGGAAAACCATCCAAAAAACAATCACAACTATCACCCTCTCTAAAATTTGACTTTGAAATCTGGCTTCACGAAGAATTAATACCAGATCTCACCCAAACTCGAATCTCCTTATCATAGTTGATGACCTAGAAAATATTTTGTGGCAAAATTCTGAAACTGGTAACTTAGCTACCGATAGGACCGTCCACAAAGAAAGCTCTGTACCTAAACATCTTACATACTTGCAAGATTTCCAGTTTGACTTGAGTTCAGGAAAGGCCCTTTTTAGAAGCAAGTCGCAAAGTAAAATCAACCTTGATAATCTTGAGCTCTTAGATTTGCAATAGAGTCCTGGCAGAGAAGCCTCACCCACTACACCTCCTGATTTTCAGATTCTCCACCACTTCAGCTCTTATCACCCCAAATATGCTAAGAATCAGTCTATAAGTCCAAGTACCTCCGCCACACCCATTTGGACCACCACTGCGAAAATCACCTCATCCCATACTACAAATCCTCATACTGTAAATCTACCATCAGCTCCCATCATGGTAGCTTGTTATGCGCCCTTAGTGTTACCATTTCCTTTGATACCTTTGCAGAATGATTACTAGTCCCGAATCCCACAGTTCACTGGAGCTAAGACTACTACTGCTCAACAACATGTAGATAGAATCAGTGATGCTTTTGACTATATGGAATTAGAGGATGAAACCATAAATATGAGAATGTTCGCCCAAAGCCTAGGCGGAGAACCCAAGAAATGGTTTAAAAACTTAGCTCCTAACAGTATACATGATCTCCCAGCACTTTACCAAACTTTCATAAACAGGTGGGAAATCAGGAAAAACCCCATCCAAATCCTTTCCGAATATAAAAATTTAAAAAGAATATGGGGGAAAGTGTTCAAGACTATTGCACTAGGTTCAACAGTGTTTATAACGCCCTCCCGCCTCACATGAAACCTCCACTTGGCTCAGCATTAGCAAAATTTCCCAAAGGTTTCGATCCAGATATGACATACCAACTAAGAGAAAGAGACCCCACAATTTTGGAAGAAATGAAAAAAGTAGCTGTTAGTGCCGAAGCCAACCTAGCTAAGAAGAGAGCTAGGATGAGGTCAAAAAAGAAAGTCACATACCGTGATGAGTTCATGCCTTCAATTTCCTCCTCAAATCCCAGAATAGACAACCTGGTTAAAACCATGGAGAGAATGTGGGAAAGAATGAATCTAAATGAAAAAGAACCTCTTAAGGACAACCAGCTAAATCCTCAAAACAGAAACCAGAACCAAAACTTTAGAAGAAACTCACCTCAAAACAAACCAAGGGAAAATGACCAATAGATCAGGCCACCTTTCCATGAAAGCTATGTTGATGAGGTAGAAAGAGATATGGAACCACTTGATGAAAATTACTTAAACTTGATAGGTTCTGATAGCGAGGGTGAGGTTTTCCTCACAGAAGAAGAACAAGTTCTCTTCTCCTCAAACCCAAATGAAAAAAATTATGACGATCCCAAAGATCCTGAGATAGGACTACAAAACGCCATAATGGAAGTCCATAGGCAATATGATCTTAGGAGTAAGAAAAACCAAGACAACTCTAAGAAAGGTAGCTCAGACACTGTTGTTACAAAAACCCCCAATACCATTCTTAAAAGAACAATAGATAGTAACAAAATCATGGATAAGAGAAATGACCAAAATAAAGAAAAAACTAGCCATGCAAGCCTTGATCCTAACTATCCTAGTACCTCTACTAAGATCCCCGAAACCACTATATTGAAGAAAACCCCAAATTAAAATCAACAAATTAAGAATATAGAGAAAGTCATGGCTGAGAAAACTGAAGCAAATCTATCTAAACTACAAGTACCCTTCAGTTTTGAAGGGGAAATTGCTAAAATTAATATTACCATGCCTCTCACTGAACTTATTTCCCAAAGCTTATACAAATCTCAAGTGCTAAAGGTCCTAAACATAGGAAATGATGTAGATACTTTACACCTAGCTGATGATACCCCTGAGGTGTTGTTTGGAACAAAAATAGAAGGAAAATATCAAGAGGGAACCACTCTTCCGTTTTACATTAGTATGAATATACATGATGAAATCCTACATAATGCCATGCTAGATTCTGGGGCCTCTCACAATCTCATGCCGAAAGTAGTAATGGAAAGATTAGGCCTAGAAATAACAAAACCTTATAAAGACTTATATTCATTTGATTCAAGCAGAGTCAATCTCTAGGCCTGATAAAATATCTTTGTGTCAGTTTGGCCCAAGCACCTGCAAAACACTTGGTCATGGACATAGTGGTAGCAGACATTCCTCCCAAGTACATAATGCTTAATTTAGATCTTGGGGGGCCAAGCTTCAAGGAAATATTCAACTAGATATGTCTTACACCACCATTCCTATGTTTAATCAAACAAGAATACTGTATTGGGAATTACACATGAAATATATGGTTAGCAGCCAAGAAACGCCAGATAACATCCCTATGTATTTCATACATTAAGACCTAAATTCCTTCATTTTACATACTGATGAAGACATTGATAAATAGGTGGGGGAAATTGAAACAAATCTAGGCACACTGCATCAGACACCCCAGATTCTCTATGATGAGATGGATACTCAAAGCTATCATGACCCTGAACAATTTTGTCTTGATGTGTGGGAATTTGATTTTCTAGAAATAGGGATAAATCAAAAAATAGAATACATTCTACACCTTCAAGCAAGTTTCTCAAACCAAGGAAAAACATCAAAAGTAAAATTAGAAACTTTTTTCAAAACGGAAGCACTGGAAGGCTTACAGAGTGTAAAATTCTTTGGAAATCAGGAGCAGGGGAGCCTTATGTTCTTTCCATACTTATATGCTTCACCATCCCAAGAATTTACCTCTCGAAGTAAAAAATTAGCTTTTGAAACTACTTTTATGAATTCAGGGAAAATGTCTGATAGATTTAATGAAGGGGAATATGATAACAACAGTCCTAAAAAACCTGAGCTAATTGAACTAACTGAAATTTTGTCATTTCACCAAAGATTAAGAGATGCTAGAATATGCAAAATCATTCAAAATACTAATACATGTTGGGAAAACATTTTGAAACACTATGACACTGCCATCATTTCAAGAAGTAACCCTTAGAAAAAGAAATGCAAAAATCTTGGTCAAACATTAACAATTAAAGACAAAACAAATGGACATAGGATATGTGTATATTTCAGGAACACAGATAAACCTCCCTAGAACAACACTTATATCCTTCCTAAAACAGATCATACCATATAGAAGCTAGGATTTTCTAATCATATCCCTTTGAAAATTTATGTTTCAAGATATCATCAGTTAATTCCTCTTCAAAGAAAACAGCTTAAAGATTTTTTCAAATACACTGGAAGCAGTGCCAAATTCAAACCTAGGGTTGCAAAACTGCAAGACACCAAAGACATGTTCCTGAAGGCCATGTTTCCAGTACTAAATTTCTTCACTATGATGTACCTTGACGATGTCATCATCTATTTTAAAAATGACAAAGAGTATCTGTATTAATTAAAGAAGATGTACAACAAAAGCAAGAGCGGAAATAAAAAGTATAGAGAAAAGCAACAAGCAGATACTAAATATTTCAAAGACTCTTGCGAGAACCCTTATGTTGTGCTTGAAAGGGAAAATTTTCCAAACTTTTCTTTTAAAGAGCTAACCAGACCAAGAGCATTGGGAGATCCCTTTCAAGACAAAAAGCTCAAGTTCAACCATTTTCAATATTTCTAGTTTCAAAAATATTTTCACTCATTGTACATATCACTGTTTGAAGAAATAAATCAAAAACAAAAAATACAAAAAAGTAGAAAGTAGAAAAGAGGGCAGTTTTAAAAAATAGCAGAAAAGCCCCATGTTCAAAAAATAGTCATGCTAAAAGTGCGCAAATCTATATGCCACTACTAGTGCTCAAAAGATATCTTGTTCAGTTATTTAGCCTAATCATAACTATATATGTTTTAAATTGATTGCTGATAAGTTAGTGAAAGAAGTGATAGTCAAATTGTGTAATATTAACTTATCGATGAAAGTAGATTAGGAAAATATACTGGTTCCACATGCTCAAAACAGAACCAAAGAGGAAAATAAGGATGAAAAACAAACTATGTATCCTAGCCTTGATTTTTCTAAATCTCATTTTGTAAGAAAATAACATTTTTGCAGAGCTTGTCTTTATGCCACAAACACATGAAAATTAGACCGTCTAATCCTGATTTGGTCATTTTTCAATTTCATGTTTTAGATTAGTGAATGAAATCCTATCAAACAGCTTAATCTTGGCAGTCGATCTAGCATAAGTAGAGAATCAAAGGAGTTCATCAGTTTAATCTGAACTCTCGGAGGATATAAGTGCAGAATTAGATAATTTTTCCTTTTTGTATCATGTCAAAGGGTTTTCCAGTCCAAGTGCACCCAAAGAAGAAAAAATGCTAGGAAATATAGCTGGGTAGGTAGAGATGAGGTTGTCGCTAATCATGTTATAAATTTTCAGAAATAGCATCAAGAAAGAGAGAAATTTGCACTAATGGATAGGGCATTGGTATTCACAAGC
Source organism: Pinus albicaulis (assembly GCA_034641835.2). Classification (NCBI taxonomy): domain Eukaryota; kingdom Viridiplantae; phylum Streptophyta; class Pinopsida; order Pinales; family Pinaceae; genus Pinus; species Pinus albicaulis. The sequence goes on along the minus strand of CM076579.1, from coordinate 600,286,168 downwards.
TAGAGATCTGCAATTCTGGACACCTCCTGGAAAGGAGCTGCCCTCCCCAAAGAGAGCCACTGCTAGTCATCAGTATTTTTGCATGTTTCGATGAGTAGATTCCTTGGCTGAGTTTTCTAGAAGCTAATCTCAATCTGTCAATTTGTCATTCAGAAAACACCTCAAACAAATTTTTGTCTTCCTACCCCTCCTTTTCAGCCTATGATGAGAATAGTCTTCAGTTTCCCTACCTATCACAATTCAGCAAAGCCTCCCTGTCTATAGCTATTATAAGTTTGTCTCTCTACCATCAAAATCCTTTGTTTTTCATACAACCCACTGTCCAAAATTTGACAAAGTGACTACCCCTCAATCCCTGATCATCTTTTCATGTGATAACCTACTCATGCCTAAGAAGCCATTCAAGAGTTGTGACAAAAAATGTAGGTCTAGGTGGTGGTGTTTTAGGGAAAACTCCTTAGCAAGACTGTTTTAAGCCAAAAACCCTGTTTTTCATCATCATGCCAGCCATCATTTTCTTCTCACCCAAAAAATAAAACCCTGGTCTATCCTTAGGTCACACACCACTAAATATTGCCTTTTCTCTTTTATGCAAAGCTCACAAGTGTTAAAATCAAGAAAAGAGAAAGATTTTCCCTCTCAGAAGAAAGATGATCAATTGAACTTTCAAGAATTATCATCATGTTATATCAAGAACGCTCTCCAAAGGATCGAAAGACATCTATCAATGCATCTCTGCAGGGGTGTACTGATTGATGACACTAAGCAAAGTGTGAGAAAAAAGAGCACCTCAGGAGAAGGTTTCATGCTGTGTCAGTTTACTATGGAAGTCAAAGAAAGTGCAGATTGTGGCCAACCCTACAAATCAGCCTTATACAACCAATAGTGATAGTCTTCTGGAAAAAAGAGCTTTAAATCAAATTAGGCATCATAGTGAAGGTATAAGAAGGATAGTTGCTTCTTATACCTTATCATGAACTAAACTTTGAAAGACAATCACAAACAATTTCGCGACCACTGGAAACACAGTCAATTGAAAGACTTACTTCAAAGATACATCGCAGTGAGTGCTCAACATTTACAAATCACATTATTTTCTCTGGAAGCTTCAAAGTGATTTTATTCAAAAGGAATATACATTATTGACAGGTCCTCATAAAACAAAGGGCATGATGATTCAAATGATTTCATCAAGGATAAATACCAAAGATTAACTGTTGTGTTCTATTTTGTATTTTTCAAACAAATAGACAGGGATCACAGTTTTGAAATGAATGAAGTTTTATAGTTTTAAGGACCTTCATCAGTGAATAAGTAGGGGGCCTCATAGTAGATCTGAAGGGTCACAAAGACTGTGTTTTGGAAGCCTCCTTCAAAATATAGGCAAAGGGTAAAGGCACGGTCTCAGAGGGCCCAGATTTGGAACAGGTAGCCTTTCTCAAAGGTTAACACTGTCAGATTAAAGACCTCCTTGCAGAGAAGAAAGGGCACCCCTCACAGTCCTAAAGAAGCCTCCCTTGAATGACAAGCACAGGATCTCTTTTGAATGATAAACATAGTTTGTCTAAAGAGCCATAAACACCTTGTTCATCGACATTTTTCAGTTGGTTAACAGAGGTCAAATAAGCACCCATGCAGTTTGTCAAACATTGCCTCCTTCATGATAAGTAGAGGGCCCACAGACAACTTGTTCAAAAATAGTTTTCAAATGATAAACAGAGATGAAAGAAAACTTTATGTTTACAAGGCCTCCTTCAATTATGAGCAGATGACAAAAACACATTGTTTACAAGACCTCCTTCAATTATGAGCAGATGGAAAAAACACATTTTTTAAAGTGCCTCCCTCAGCAATAAGTAGAGGGAAACTTTTTGCTTGCAATGCTAGACCTTTCATTAAAAAGAGAATGGGTTAAAGACTTTTTAAAAAAAGGGCTAAAAGTTCAAAGGCTAGCAGAGATAAGCAAGACACAACTTGTTCATAGGGATAACATTTGGTTAAAGAAGACCTTCTTTAAATGATAAACAGAGGATTCACATAATGGTGTTGAGATGCTGCAGTAGTGGTGTTTTTGTAAGCCTTTTTCAAATGATAAGGACAAGGTCACAATTTTTAGGAAAACTTTCTTGACAGACAAAGCTTGGATGCATAATAGTTGAAGCCTAAAAGTATCAAAAAAATGCCCAGAAAGTGTTTTGATAGGACCTCCTTCAAATAAGCAGAGGATTAGAAACACATTTTTATGGCCTCCTTCACAAATAAGCAGAGGGTCAAGTCTCCAAGTATTAACACTATGTTTAAGAAAAAACATCACGGTTTTGAGAAGGACAGCTTAAAAGATACCCTGCAATTAGAAAAAGGTGAATTAGTAATCCTTCAACGAAGAAAAAACCTCTCTTTTCAAATACAAAGATAAAAAAGGGGGAAAACGTGTTTTAAAAAACCATCACAAAGCATAGGGGATTCGATCAAAATGTTTCATATGTCTTTGGGAAAACACTTAGCAGGAGGAGGGAACAAAGTTTAAATGCCTTGGAAGCTTCATGGTGCACGCGACGTGCATAGAAAAACTCGCGGCGCACCTGTAGCTGCATTAAGAAGCTTTTTGCATAGGGTGCGACGCACCTGTCGCTGCACACGATGCACCTGTGCAACCACCCGACGCCCAGCTTGAAACGTGACGCGTTTGCCCAGGCAACTTCTGAATGGACCACTGCCTGACATTCAATCACCAACACGTGACACGGTTTTCCCTGGGCCACCTCTGAATTAAGTTTTGACCGCACGAGCCCATGCTAAAGGGAGGTGGTTGCCATCTTCATAAACCCTCAAATTGCCAAAAAAATAGAATTTTTCACAGAAGGTTCTCTCCAAAAACAACTGAGGCATCCTTTAAATAGGTATTTCTTGTTTTCCTCGCCTAAGTCTATGATTTTAAGAGGTGTTAGAATCAAATTTGTGAAGAAAAATACACAGTCTATCAAGCGGGAAAACACAGTTTGTTCTCAAAACTATCCTATTTACTAAGAGACAAAAAGACAGTGGTTGTTGAAAAAGGAGGCCTATTTACAGTTTAAAGACCTATTTTAAATGAATAGATGAAAGAGGACATAGTCTCATAAAGGAATAGGACAGATTCATTTTGAAGGCCTTTCCACTCAGTAACAAGGAAAAACACAGTTCTTGAGAAGGGAACTTATTTTCATTCAAAAAGGAACTTGTTTGCTAGCTAAGAAAGAAATCAAGTACTTAAAGAAGAGATCTATTTTCAGTTCATTTGAAAGACCTGTTTTGATAAGAGAGTGAAGGAAAGCCTAAACAACTATGCCTCCAAAGAAGGTCAACAAAGGGGGGTATCACAATAGATTTGAACCTATAACTGTGATAGAATTAAATGATTCCCCTTCAATCCTTTTAAACTTTCATGAGGTAGGGTGCCTTGATTTTTGCCAAAAATTCTAGGAGGTCACCAATCACCCCCCCTTAACACAACTATTTTCCCTGAGGCTGCAAGGAAAACATCTTCACATAGCATGCCTTGATTTTGTTCTCACTCCTAGGTTAGTGTCGAGGGCCACCAAGATTCCCTATCTTGGTGAGAAATGGTTCAAACAAACCTATTTGGACCTAGAACACTACAAACCCTTCTTGAAACCAGCTTACCAAAATGAAGGCAAGGCTATTTTCCCCTTTTCTCATCTATTGAACAGTTATGCACCCCTCATGAAAACCATCATGAGATATTTCACATGTGAGGGGAGATATTCTCAAGTTTATTCCTATCACATCAGGCTTCTCATGCATTTCACAAGAAATGAGTTGCTAAATCTCCCTTTCTTCCTTTGCAAAAGCATAGACAAGATGTCCTCCCTTGTCCAAAAGAAACCTCCTGCTCAGAGAAAAGCTAGTATTTTCCATCATTCTCTCATCAAAATCGTAATCCTTCACCAGCTTGAAAAGAAAGGAGTTTCTTGGGAGACTTTCATTTCTCATCTAGATTTTTCTACTGCCTCTTCATCTCATGGCCCAACTCATATGTCCTCCTTGCCCTCCACTCACTATGTCTCCCCTTCATCTAATCAATCTACCCCTCAAAGGAAAACATCACCCATGATTGAAAGTGAAAAGGAACAGTCTTATGAAAGCAGGCATGAGGTTAGTAATGATGAGGAACATAGTGATACTCAACAAAGTAGTGAGGATGAAGAAAAAATCAGCCCTAAGAAGAGCAGTGAAAATGAGCATGGGGACAACCCACATACATCTAGTGAGTATGAAGAACAAACTGAAGAGCATCAGGGTAGTGATGATGAAGAGCAAAGGGAAGAGGTTCAAAGCAGTAATGAGAAACAGAGTGAAAGTCAGCATGAAATAAATCAAAGCGGCAGTAAGTGTAGTGACAATCCTAAAGCAAGAAGTAATGATGGGGAACACAACAGTCCTCAACAAAGTCATGAAACCAATCAAAGGGACAGTGAAAAAAGCACCTCCCAGCAAAGTAGTGACCATGGTGGCAGCCCAAACACAAAGTCTAAGGAAAACAGTGAAGATGATGGCAACTTGCAAAATGACAATGAAGAGAGTCATAATGAAGGAAGCCCTCAACAAATTCAAGACAGTAAGGAGGGTAAACAAGGTAGTCCACAGACAGGTAGTGAAGATAGTCAAACAACAAAAATAGATGATAAAGCTAACAACCCCAAACAAACTCAAAACAGTGAGGAAAACAGTGAACAGGGTAGCAAAGCAAGTGATGATGGAGGCAGCAGTGTAAAGGATCATGTTGAACAAGTGATAGTTATAAAACCTCCTCTCTCTTCTCTTCAACACAACCCAGAACATGTGCTTGCTGCCTCCCCTAGGCAAGGGGCCATGATTCATTCCTCAAAAGCTCTAAAGGCTAAAAACACCAAATCTGCAAAGAAGAAAATCACTCCCGCAGTGACTAGTAATGTCCCTAGGGCACTAAGGAGTAGAGGAAAACTGCCTAAGAAGAGTATTATTTAATTTCCAAAGAGAAAAAGAGCAAAGAAGTCTATCCAAAGTAAGGGCAAAGAAAAAGTTGAACAGAAGGAGAGTAGACATGAACAAGAAAGAGAGTTTGACATCATAAAAATAGACAGTGATGCTGGAGATGATGAAGCCAGAATCCTTGAGTCAGTTTTGCAAAATAGAGATGTCCAAATCCAAGACTTATAAATTGATCTATAAAGGTCGAAGGACCTCATAGACTTTCTACAAATGCAAAATAAACAAATGATTGGGCAAATGGAAATTTATGAGGCTCGAGAATTCAGATACCAAAGGGAAGCATACAAAGCACAGGTGAAGCTTGAAGAGTATATGGGGGTGAATTTGATGATATTGAGGAAGAAGAGCAATCAGTAATAAAAAGGCCTAGGACTATGGGTGTTAGGAAAGCTTTAGAGAAACAAAGGGAAGGAGAAGCAGCCCTTGCTCAATCATATCCTCTCACACAATTGCTTTCCCAAGAGATAGAAAATGATAAAGAATCATGGCTTGAAAGAGCCAACAATAATTTGGAGGAAAAATTAGACAAGGAAAACAAAGAATTGGGTTTTCAAAGGAAGATGACCTGGCATTACAAGAAATTGAATCAATTTTCTTGAAGAAAACTCAAACTTTCTCAAGAAAGGTTCAAAACTGCCTAAAGGAGGTGCCCGGTGAAAAAAGGGGAAAAATACATATCTAGGCTTTAAATCTTGGCTTCTGCCTCTTTTCATGCTTCTAAAAACCCATAAGGGGTTTGCTCGCCAAAATTGAGCAAATTTTAACATGATCTTGTTTTTTGTGTTTTTTGGCCCTAATTGCACATTTTTCTAGGTGATGCCATGTTTGGTAGGAGCATCCTCAGCTCATGAAAGTCATTTTATTGGATGTATTAAATTTGGGGGCATCTACTCACAAATTTTCAGATCAAAAGAAGGTGTCTTGATCCCCCAAAGAGGCAAAAATCAATCAAAATTCACCTTTCTGCCTCAGATATCAGCAGATGAGGCCCTGGTTTTTAAAATTTCGTGGTTATAGTTATTGTTATCAGAAACCGGATTATCCATGGTATCATAGAAGACTGGTCGACGTTCCGAATCCCAACGGGGATCCATCTTCAAGACAAGAAAGAATGAGACCCTCCTGGGTTTTTTTACTCAGTCCACTTTTTGATAGCATTCCAAAGATCAGTTTGAGAAAAATGAAGTAGTTCCAGAAACTAGACATTCAGGTCCTTCCAGCGAGCTATTACAGGCCTTGTTTTGACATCGGGAAGTCCCTCAAACATTATCTGCAAAATAGGCTTCTTTCTGCTGCTGTGCTCCTGTAGCATTTTGGCTTAAAAAGAAGTTTTCTGAAGGTGGCCATCCAAATGTGCGTTTAGCTATTTTTAACTCTATGTCAGAGATTAAAAGTCAATTTTCTTTCTATTATTAGCTTACATATATATTTTTGAATATATTTTGTGCCTTGGGTTTTGCAAAGCGTCAAGGACAAAATCAAATATTTGTATTAGACCAATGGTCTTCTAGTTGCTCTAGGAGGGTTTCTTCCTCTTGGCCTATATAATCCAAGAGGATTCATTGTAACCAGAGGTTGAACTTGATGTTATAGAGAAAAAACATAGAATTATGAGCTTTGAAGAAATACTTTTCTTATGAAGTGGATGATCTCTTGCTTGACTTTGATGGTGGAGGAGGATTGTATGTAGGATTCCATGGCTTGGTGAATGGTATTGTGTCCCTTATCTGTTATGTTTTCATAGTTTATCATACATTTTTTCATGCTTCTTGCTTGTTGTAGTTCAGTAAAGAATAAGTTTGAGATATGCCCATGGAGGCACCTCAAATTTCCTAATTCATTAGAGCTTAATCGTTTTCATCTTTCGTGGTTATGTCAAAGAATTCTTAATTGCTCTTTGGTACCCTAAGAATTTGTTATCAATTTCATTAATGGTTATTATGTATGCTCTCTAGTATGATTTAGGGTACGCCCTGCTTACTCATAGTTAATAAAAAATCCATCTCTGAAATATATCACTAAATTATTGATTGTCTTAGTTAAGTCAAAGAGGTCTTGTTTCGATCTTTCCCTTTGCCCATGCTTTGCAATTTTATTTCAAAGTTCACAATAGCTCAAGATATGATGTTTAGAAGTTCCCTCTTCATAAATTGAGTTGTTTTTTTTTCTTATTTGTTTTCCCAAAAGTCTGCATTTATTAGTTTGAGATTCATTCATAGTGATTAGTGGTTAGCCCTACCACATGAATGCTTGTTGTTTAAACTATTTATTCTTAAAATCCCTTTGTCTTTCACAAACTTAATGTCCATCTCATTTCACTTACATCCAAAGAATCCATTTATCTCGACCAAATCGGCCCTGTAGTAATACCTTGTCCATCATTGAGACAGTCTCGACCTTTTAGACCCCATAGCCCAGTTTATCTGAAGAAATTTTGATCTATTTATCCTTTGATCAGTTTCCCCTCAAAAACCCAAAACAAACTAACTTACTTAAAAACTAGCCTAAAATCAAATATACAAAAGCAAACAAGTTTACATCCTTTGCATAATAGAGAGATCCCTCTCTGAGTCCAAGAAGGCTAGGTCCTAGGGCTCCAAAGCTTGGTCTGATGTTACCCTGTCATTTGGCTTGCCAATCTGCCAAATCACAGCACCCTAACACCACAGTCACCTAAGTGGCATAGAACTGCAGGGTGACGATCCTCGAGGCAGAATCACGCTGAAAGGAAGATTTCAGGGTTTATCATTAAATTTTGGTCAGTGATTCATGACCAATGACTGTTATACTAAACCCTCTAACGCGAAAAAGCCACCTGTACATCAAATCGAAGAAAATAGTGATGATTAGTGTAAAGATATTTAAATTTAAAGGTTAAAGTCAAGAGCATAAAGATTAAAAGACTTAAACCGTGCAGATTATGGATAAAGTGCAGTGAAAGACAAAGGATTCAAAGCTAAATCAGTCAACATAGTGAAGAAGCTTGAAAGATTATTAAAGAAGGCCTAAAGAAGAATTAGGCCAAAAGTACTATTTAAAATGATAAAGTTAAAGGAAATATTAGGCTAAGACAGCCTCGAATACATCAAAAGGGAAGCAGTTATTCACTTAATAAATCAACTGCCACCTGTGGCCTACTTTTTCTTCCAAAGGGAAAATTAAGCAGTTATTACACAAAATAATATATTTTAAACTTTCAGGATATTTATTTTAAAGATAAGATAAAACCTTAAATTCAATCTTTTCCACCTATATTTATCTCAGAAATTAAGACAGAGTTATTTAACAGAGAAGTAGCTGCAGATATTCTTGCCTTATGCCCTGCGTGGTTTTCAAGGCTAGGAATGCATTTACTCTGTAATTAATAACATTTTGAACCCTAGAAGAGTTTCAGCTCCTCATTTGCAGCACAAATACTGCATTGGAACTCATTGTAAACGTTGGATTTTGATGACTGATGCTGGAATAATACATAGTCCTTTGAAGCTCTTGAAGAGAAATTGATGTCTTGGAACTCATGCATGATCTGATTTTCTTGTTGATGGAGAAGGATTGTTTGCAGGATCCATAGGCTTGGTTAATGGTGAAGTTTTCTTTTTTTTTATGTTTTCTAGTTTTCAATCTTTCTATGTTGCAGTAGGACAAAGAATTTAGATTAAGAAAATTTTCTAATGGCACCTTAAATGTGTTTTTCCTTCAATTCCTTAACGTTTTCTTCTGTTAAGATACATTAGAGAAATCATTTCTTGCTCTCTAAAAAGTTCTTAGCTCGTCCATTTCTTGAATAAATTAGATTAGTTAGCATCAATTATGATTTATGGTTAGCCCTGCATATTGTTTCCACTGAAATATTATGTTCTTGGAATCATCTCTTAAAATCAGCTTTGTCTAGGTTTGTCAAAGAAGTTTGTTTAAAATCATGCTCTTTGCCTTTACTTAGCTAATTTTTTTTAAGGAAACCTTATAGCTGTAACTTTGGATGTTAGAGTTTTCTCTCCTTCTATGGTTATAGTTACTTGTGTATCTTAAATTTTTTGTGCTCTAGATGATAAAATCTCTCAAAGTTGGATAAGTTTCTTACCTTTCTAAGTTTTTATCTGAATTTTTGTCTTGGTTAATTATCTGTTTTCAGTCTAAAATCAAATGGATTAAGTTCTACTTATGCCTTTGATTCTCTTGTTGTTCTTATCAATTTTTGAACTCCCTCAGTTTACAAGTATATAAAGGATTCGGTTTCAGCCCTTTATTAGCTTGTTGTTACCAAGTTTAATGTCCATCTCATGATCCTTCACAACCTTAAAGATCCACCAACCAAGTTAAATTTCCCTGAAAATGCTCTTGACACGATTGATGAACTCATTCATGACCTTGTTTGACTCCATTTCCCAATGACTTAACAATATTCCATGTTTCCTATCTAAAATATATCAAAGTATCATACCCAACCAAAAAAAAATCAAAATACCCTGCACTTAACATCTAGCCTAAAATCAACCCTAATCAGCAAACAAGTTCACATATTTTCACCTACTAGAGAGATCCCTCTCCGAATCTAGGAAGGTTAGGTCCTTGGATTCCAAAGCTTGGTTTGATGTTACCCTGTCCATTTGTATCTCAATTAGTCTAGCAAATTACGAGGAGCTAACACATACATGGTGTTAGTATGAATCTTTTGTCGAACCGTACGAAAAAAGACCACTTTAGCTACGCATAACTTATAGCCCTAACATCAAATATGGCTGCCAATATCTTCAGATCTGCAGTTAGTTGATCAAGACAAGTGCTGCAAAAAACTAGATCTATACATAGAAAGACATTAAGCAGTAAAATCAAGAGTTTGCTCCATACATCCAATAGACAAGACAAGAACAATGTTTTTTGAAAGAATTTTTGTATTAAGGGCACCTGGGAGGAAAAAAAGAAGGTGTATCCAATTCTCCTCAATGGGATGGGTTCTTGGAAGTCCTCAGCACTTCAGATCTAGAATATCTCTCTCTTGTTGGTGTAGAAAACCCAGACAAAGATAGAACTCAAAGGGAGCTCACACAGCAAATAATGAAGAATGTGACCAAGTGTATAGATCCAGAGTGATCTAATAGGCAACAAAAGGTGAAGAATGATAGGAAAAACCCTCCTATTTATAACAAAATATTGGGTCATTCGAGATCTTGGTGCATGATTAAAATAACATTAACCAAATCTAGATCCACCATTTATGAACTATTTTATTATATTTGTGGAGGGAAAAGGTATTTGACTTGGGTAAAATCCATTTATTTGTGAATAATAAATAAATAAATGATTTATTTATCATTTTAAGGAAGTGGTTGAAGGATAATCAAATAAATAATGATTTATTTAATTATTTATGGGTGATTTAGTCATATTTAACAAGGAATATTATTTAAATAAGATTTAAATAATTATTCCTAGAAAATAATAGGATAAATAAAGATTTATCTAATTAATTTCTTTGTTTTGGGTTAAACATGACCAGGAAAATCAAACAAATATAGGTTTGCTTAATATTTCCTTTTGGGGTTTCCTGTTTAGACCATAAACAACCTAATAAATGTGTTTTATTAAGTTATTTTACATAGTGAAAGCAATTTTACTTAGGGTAAAATTGGTCTTACATGGTGTACTTGGGTCCATCTAATGATAGTAGGTTAGATGACCAAAAAATGGTGTAACGGATTGCCCCCCAGCGTGCGAGTGTTAGGAGCAAATCATATGACCGAAGTACGTTGTAAGAACTCAATCACCAGACATCAAAAGGGAAGTCAGAGAGAGAAATGTGAGGTAGACTAATGTGCTAAAGAACTAGACCCTGAGGAGACGAGACTTACAGGTGCAACAAGTCTCTTTTTATGAGAGGGTACCTGTGCTAAAGGCGGTGGGGGAGGCATACCTATGCCCGCCGAGACAAAGTACAAAAGAATAGTGTGTCCAGTAAACAAGGGACCGAACCATAAAGTACAGCCGGCATAAACATGAGCCAGATAGAAATACAATGAGGGATCCCATATACATGTTGTGCCTGGGATAACAGCCAGGACTTATACAATAATATCTAAGTACATGAGATACAAGTACAACCCAAATTCCCCCTACAAGTGGGGAAGGGCTCACAAAATCTGGCTGATACATGAAAATCAAAGAGGCGCTGCAAGCGGCTAAGGCTGACATCATCAAATATATGGAGTTGCATCGAAGGCTGCAATGAAGAGGTCATTCAGGCATGTGGGGGGCTACCTGCAGGGCCACCCCCTCATAAGGGTTGAGACATCTCACACACACCCGGGCATCACCAATATTTGTTGTTGCTGCATCACTGGACCATCAAGCATACGGATCTCGGTCATGCTGAAAGGAGCTCAAGTGGAGAAAAAATCAAGTCAAAGGGAAATGAGATATCCCTTTGCCTGATCCGAGGCACTGAACAAGAGTGGAAGCTGGAACCAAGGTACACCGCTCTCTAGACCTATCTGCTGGAAAGAAGGAGCTTAGGTCGACAGAAGGAGGTCTGCCATAGATAAGGCAATGAGAGATGCTCAACTAAGGCGCGAGAGATAATAGTAAAGCGACAAACAGACTAATACAAATGATGATGGTGGAATGGAGGGAACTGAGTAGCGAATGGATGACTTCCCTTGCTAGAACATAAAGGGAATGAATGACATGGAGGCGACTGACACAATATCATAAGGGATAGGGGATAGTGGGACTGAAGGCCATAATGTGCGACACAAGGGAGAGACCAAGCAATGAAAGATGGAGGACTATATCGGGGTACAATGGGACACAGGATAGACACCATGAATGCGATGATGACTCAACTTGGATGCTCTAAACAAGGGTGACTCGATGGCACTACCACACAGTAAAGGTCCCCATGGGGGACCATGAAACATGAGGATAAGATGGTATCTCATGACGAAAATCGACACGAACAAAAACAAGTATGGAGGCAAAGTGGTGCCCCAAGTACAAGTGTTGTAAGTGAGGAAATTCGATTTTGGGGGGAAGTAAAGTGACCCTTCTTGGACAAAATCTGTCTTGGTGAAGTAGAAAATCACAAAAAACTAATAGATAGCCATGAGAGGGCTCGGTGAGAGCTTTCCAACGGTGCTGACGGTTTGTCAAACTGAGTTATGGTGTGGTCACAGCAGGCAAAAGAAAAACCAGGGTTCTCTTTTAATAAGGCATTGTTCCCTCCAAATTCACTCATTTGCTAGTGTTGATGTGGTGAAGGTAGAGAGGAGAGAAGGCCCTAAATCTTGCGGCGATCGTAGCGGACAAACCGACCGTTGGAATCAAGATCTTTCAGTTGCAAGTAAGAGGCCTAACCTTACTCTTTCATTTTGATGGTTTAAAAGTTCAGATTAGGGCCCAGAATCTTAGGAACAGACCCTCTTGCATATTTTCGGCCGGGTCGCACTTTTTGGGCTAAAATCTGCGACCTGGGATGCAGGTTTTGAGAAAAAAGGTGCCACCTGGCCCAGGATTTGGCAGAAAAGTGAGACCTGGAAGATGAGGGGATTTTAGTGCTATTTTATGGCAAAGAGTTGGGTTTTTGTGTTTGGTTACAGTATTCCCTATCTGTATATTGACAAAGATGATGTTTTTGTGCAGATATGGCAGATATACGAGTTAATTGGAGAGAGAGAGAGACCTGGGAACATTACAGGCATAGATCCAGGCAGATCAGGGTGTCCGTCGTGTGTTGGCTAGGTTTGGGGTTCTAAAGTTTTTGGAGAACCCTTTGATGAGAGCTGGAGAGCCTTTGTTGGCCCAGATTATCATTTATTGGGATCCAGAGCATGAGGTATTTGTAGTGCAGGGGCACAGGATCAAACTGACAGTCCAGGATGTGTATTTCCTGACTGGTCTCCCGCCACTTGGGATGGTGGGAAATACGCAGCCAGTGTTGCCGCGGGGGCGGAACATCATGGAGTTTGTGGAGCGGCATTGTCGACTGGGTCTCCAAGTCAAAGGGACTCGGATACCGATCGGGGACCTGGAGAGATTGGAGACCTGTGCAGTGGCCGCAGCGGTGCTGCGGATCCTGGGCAACTAGGCATTCCATCACATCACTGGGGGGCAGATGATGATTGTAGAGAGTGTGTTGAGTGGGACCTACTATGGGTGGGCCCAAATGATGCTCGTGTCGTTAAAACGAAAGTTTTCGCTTTGCAAGCGGCAAGTGAACCACGATTGCTCGTATGGGACGTTATTGTGCTCCTTCTTTTTTGAGAAGATCTCGACCTTACGACCTCGTATACAGCTCCCAGATGGGGGCTCGAGAGAGCCCAGGATGCACCGGTGGGGGAAAATACTATGTAGAGGAGGAGGAGGGGCGGTTGGACGGGTGTTTTGACTGGAGTTCTTTGCCCATTGGGATCAGATGCCGTTATACATAGATGACTATCCCTATAGTGGGATGAGTTATTGTGGGGATCCAGACCTGCCACTTCCGCCTAGTCGAGTATGGGGGCCTGATGGTAAGTGACAAGTGACTATTATTTTTTGGGCATGTTAAAGTTATTGAACAGTAAATAGGGTACTGATTCATGTACTTTTGGTATGCAGATATAGCTCCAGTAAAACCGGCCGGATATATGGGACGATCTGCAGCATCAGGAGCTGTAGGCCCGAGTGGAGCGAGAGTAGCACATAATGAGGATGCAGCCGCCCTCCTGGAGGACATCCACCGTAGATGTGAGAGGTTGCTAACCAGTGTTTCAGAGTGCGGGTAGCAAGACTTAGATGACCAGTACATAGAGCCATGTATTGGTCTACCCTCGGAATGGCGAGGGGTCATGCGGCGCATGGCGATGGCCGGTCAGGGGATACGTGATCTACGAGCTGCAGGAGTAGAGCCATTGGCTCGGGATCCACTAGATAGTGATTAGGTGTGGGGCGTGTGGTGCCCCCTAGTATGTATGTAGGGGCGAGTGGTGCCCCCAGTTTTGAGTTTTTTGTAACATGCTATGGGCATGTCATATGTATCAGAGTAGATGGAATCTAAACACATGTTTTGCGACACATATTATGGATATGCATCTTTTTAATGATTATGATTGTTATTGTCTTGTATAAAATGCGTGTGATAAATGCCAATCGAGAACATGGTTTGCAACACTATCTACATAGTGATTTTGTTCTCGAGGTACATGGTTGAAAGTTATGGTTTCAAATTCGCGTATCAAGAGTTTCACTCGTAAATATCATCTAAACAGCACAAGATTATGCACACGATGGACACCATTTAGTTGCATGACAAGAAGTAGGGAATCTATACGAACGTGCAGATGGAGGATGCGATGAGAGAGGGCATCGGCTAAAAGACCCCGCACTGCATCGTATTCGGCCTGATTTTTGATGGCAAGACCAATGTAGACCCCATTTGATAGAACAAGGGCATGCAAGGGGGTGAAGATGGCCCAACCTGCCGAGGCGAGATTCCGGGAATAACGACTGGCACCATCAGCGTAACCAATATAGGGTGTGGACAGGAGGTCCTGCGGAATGGTGGTAGAAGACAAAAAATGGGAGGAGGAGGAACAATGACGACAATGTGAGTGTATAGGAGACATCGAGTGGCAATGGCTACGACTCATATACAAACTAGATGGCAGTATATGAGGGCTATAGGAGGAATGGCTGGGACTCGGGCTGCGGAGGTCAACGTGGACAGGGGTGGTGTTATCCCGGTTAAGGGCGGGAAGGATGGGGTCATGGGTGGAGAGGGCTTCCAAGAGGACATCCTGACAAGAACAGAGGGGATGACGAGGGGAAGGGAAACCACATGACGCGGAAAAGCTACCTAGATCATCAGTATGGGAAGAAAGGCTAACATACGGATCGTCACGGGGGATGACAGAGAAACAGATAAACAGATGGTCAAAGGATGTTATGCCCAGGGTGGTCGCTGAAGGGGGGTCGAGCAAACCATTAGGGGAGGAATCCGAGGGAACGTTCTCCGAGGGTCTCATGGATGATGATAGGTAGAAAATGGTGGTGGTAGGCTCAGACATCTGGACATTATGGGGGGGGATGTTGATGGGAGCGGGTGGATCCTCAGACTGACTGGCAGCATACTGCGCAAGTATGGGAGAGGCGGATTGATTTTGTTCAACCTCATACTCTCGAACTACCTCTAAAGAGGCGCGGTAATGCATGAGGTGAGGACAATGGTGGGGATAATGGCCATGGACACCACACAGAGCACAGGGTTTGTTGGTGCGGATAGTCTTGGGGTTCTTGGTTACGGGCGAAGAAGGAATGGAGGCTTCAGGGACCATAGAGTCGGGGAACGCGACTTTAACCATGGGTTGAATACGGGGCAATTCAGGACAAGCATGGGTGGCGTGACCGATGACATCACACAAGGCACAAGGCTTTGCGGCCAGAGGAGGAGTCGGGTCAGTCGGGGTGGTCGTGTCTTTGGGTGCCCCCTTGCGAGCTTTTCCTTTCTTCCCGGGAGCCGTCACGATAGGAGAAGGGTCCTATGGAGGTGCTGGGGGCACAGTGGCAACGGAGGAAGTGAGGGGGACCAGTTGAACTAGTGTCAAAGCAAGGTAGGGTTTGGGTGACCAGGCGGGGTAGCGGCTAGAGGGTCAAGGTACCAGACGGGTATGCCGAGGGTCAGGTTGGGGAGAGAGAGGGTGGCCATGATGGGGAATGAATAGACTCTGAGAGGGGGAGCAAGGAAGGGTATCTGACCAGCGGGATAATGACCGGGAGGGACGGCTCCGAGGTGGTTGAGGCCTGGGGGAACCGACCCAAGAGCATAGAGGGGTTCAGGGATGCCAGCTGTAGGGGAAGGGCCAGAAGGAGGAGGTCTGGATGGCTGAGATGAAGGGCTAGGAGCGGGTTGTGGTGGGCGAGGTTGAGTCGGAGGTTGCTGATTGGCCGAAACGGGTCGCTTAAGGGAAACCTGAGACGATTGCATCATGCAAACATTCAATAAGCTGGGATCAGAGATAGGAGGAGGAGGTAGACCAGGGAACGTTCCAAGAAAAGAGGAGTCTTTGTAGACGCCAGGAGAGACACTGGTCAAGGAATCGATGGTTTTCTTATTGGCTACAGAAGAGATGGTCGTCTCAGGGGAGGTCTGAGACTTTGGCTCATGATAAGTCAACTGGTCAATGGTGACTATCTTTCCATTGTGAGGAAAAGACATCTTGCGAAAAATCGTGGATGGGACAGCAGACATGGCATAGGTGTAGCTTTGCCCCAAGAGAATGTTGTAGTCTAAAGGGGCGTCGATGACTTTGACGTCAACGCAAACAGTCTTTCCTGCAAGAGTGATAGGACAATTACGGAAGAGGCCAATGGGCTGGGAGGCGTGGCCATCCCACACTCAAAGGGTGATCGTGGAAGGGGATAATTCAGGAGACCCGAGTTGCTTCCAAACCGAAGCAGACATCACACAGGTGGATGTCCCCTCATCAATTATGCACCGAGAAACATTAGCGTTCCAGATTTTGACTGGGATTTGGAAGGCTACGGAAGCAGGAAGAGGAGGATGTTCTGATTGATGGGCGTCGAAAACAATCATTTGGTCATCGGCGGGATCTACAGTGCCCACGGAAGATAGCAGAGCCTTCTTTTGGGAAGGGCACGATTGGAGGAGTTCCAATGTGGAAATGGCAGCAGGAGACTGCGCCAAATCATCTACTATGCTATACGAATGAGCGGCTCGACCAGGAGCAGTGTTTCGGCGTAATGGTCCTTTAGGAATCTTGGTATGAACCTCAAATTTGGGTTGAGGGATATGTAAGGGACCATTGGGTGTCGAAAGAGGCTCAATAGAACCTGAAGAAGGGGACTCGGAGGCAGACTGAGCGGGAGGCTTGGGGTACTGGCGAGACCCAGTTTGAAGGTTAAGGTCGACGGTTGGGAATGGATCAGAGTTCATCATGATGATCTGGTAATCAGAGGAACTAGAAGGGGAAGGTTGAGTGGCGACCTGTCCGTCAGATGGTTGGGTAGCCACGAATCCTTGCTGGGGAAAAGGATCAGTAAACACAGCCGGTTGAGTAGTGGCCACATTAGGGGGAGCATGAGGGGAGGCATGTTGTCCTCGCAATGTGGCTTGAGACTCCCACATCTGCCGCATCTGTGGTAGAAGGGGACAATCATGAGTGTAATGACCGTAAACACCGCAACACGAACAAGGCTTATTTGTACGAATAGGCCTGTTCGGCTTGGGCTGAGTGCCCTGTTGCTGGTTAGCAGTGTTAAGGTCAGTACCTTGATGATTGGGTCCACGAGTACGAGGGGCAGATTGATTTTGGTTGCCTCTCCGCCTTCTTTTATATGAAGGAGGATTAGTCGCGCCCTGCTGTACAAATACTTGCCCTAGAGGGGATTGTAGGTGCTGTTGCGGGGGTGGAGAAGGCAAGGGAGGTGGAAGCGCATATGCTGGAGGAGCTGGCGTACCAGGCTGCAGATAAGGATAATGTTTAGGTTGGGAAACATTGAGGTAATCAGGAGGTTGGGCAAAAGGATGAGGCATGCCGTATCCTGGATACATGCTACCTGGAGGGGGAAAAGTGCTAGAGGTGTTGGCCCCTCCCGGAGGGGGATCATAGCCCATAGGAGGTTGAGCATATGGATGAGAAAGGGATCCAAAAATACCATCGGCGGAGTGAGATGCCCCCGGGGCGTTAGCGCCACCGGGCCTGGGGAGGTCAGGAAGGATGGTATAAACATAACCAGACTGAGCGTAGATCAGGTCATATTTCAAGGCTATTTGGAGGGCGGCTTCTTTGGTTTGAGGGAAATGGGAGGCGACATATTTGCCAATGGGAGGTAAGAGAGTGTGAAGGAACCAGTCCATATAAACCTGATCTTCAAAGGTGGGAGCTCGACATAAGCTTCATCTTCGTCGCCAGTCCTGGACATGAGTGGAAAGGCAGGTTGAAGAGGTTTGACGGAAGGAGGTCAAAAGCTCTGTACCAGTGTCGTATCAGAGAGGGAGCTAGAAATAAGATAAAAAAGCTTGGGCAATGGTCGAAAAGGTGGTATGGGAAGAGGTGGTCTGGTCAACATACCATTTAGAAGCTTCGCCTGTAAGCGTGCGTTGGAACAACTGAAGACGGATGGAATCATTGGTAATGGAATTGGAGGAACACCACATGTGGAATGATCGGATGTGATTGGTTGGATCTTCTCTAGCAAGGCCTTTGAACTTAGGGAATTCAGAGGGGAGCTTAGTTGGCATAGTAGGCCAACCAACATCGTGGCGGATAGGGTCATTGATCAACTGCTTGAGATCTGGGAGGCTGAGGCCTGCCATGTAAGGGAGCAAGGGTGCAGCTGAGGTAGTTCCTGTGGTGGTTCCGCTAGTAGTCGTCCCGGCAGTAGGGCCGGGATTCCCGCTAGCGTTAGGCCCTGGACCAGACATAGTGAAGGTAACAGGGGGAGAACCATAAGTGAAAGGAGAACCCAATGAATCAGAAGAAGAGTCGGAGTGTAGACTCACAGGAGGACTAACTCGACGACGGCGGGACGGAGTAGGTCGACCGACCGCAAACTGAGGGTGGAGGCCAAGAAGTCTCTGGGAGGTGCGCCTTGGGGTGCAATGATGACAACACAAACATGACACAAGGGGAAGAAGAATGACCAACAAGGGCAGGGAGGTGCAGAATCAAGTGATTACAATGTTGAAACAAGGGCAGAGAGGTGCAGTGTCAATTGATTTTAAAGTCTTTGCATGGCGGTGTAAACCAGGCTCTTCTTCGCTTAGGGTGAGTGTGTGGCGTGTGTTAACTTTAATTTTTAAACCCTTTTCGTTTTGAGAGCAAGAGAAAAAATGTGCTGCGTAACTGAAAATAAATCTGCAGAGAACAGTATATAATGCTGAAATGACAGAAATTTAACAGCTAACAATGCATCGATCTAACCCAAAAAGGCGGGTCTCTCAAAACTAGTCTAACAGAGGGAAAAAATCTAGTCAAAAAACACTACAAAGAGGCCAATAGATATAGGGTTGAAAGGGACAGGGATCTAAAGGAGAAAACTGCTGAAAAGAGGGGCAGATCACAACCAAGAGGCAGAGGCAAAGTGGCTGGAAAAAAGGAGGAAATCAGCAAAAAGTAGATGGGGCAAGGAGGAGGCCCTAAAGGTAGATCCAAAAAAATCTTCGGGAGGTGATTTGAAAGGGAGAAGATTTGATTAAGAGAGATCTGCAAAGGAGGTATTAGATCTGGAAAAGGGGGAGCTGAAACTCTGAAAAAACAGACACCTGAAACAGATAAAAACTCTTCCACCAAAAGTGGAGGGTACTGAAGCCCTAGAGGGCTATTTTCCCACTTATATGAGAAAAACAGATCAGAAATAGGTCGAAATGGGCTGAGACAGAGGCTGGAAAACCCTGACAGAAGCTTCAGAAAAACCCAGAAAAATTGCAGAAAAATAGCAAAAAAATTGGCAGGTCATAGGTTCTGACCTGTCTTCTATGCAGGTCACAGATAATGGGCTGGAAAGTGCGACCTAAAGGTCCAGGTCGCAGTTTCTGGGCTGAAAAGTGTGACCTGAAGCTCTGGGTGTCCCGGGGGCAGATTTCTGAAAAGGTTGCCGTCTCAGTTGCGGATGATGTCTGTCACCTACGCAATAGGCCCAGAAACATGCGGAAGTTAGAAATTTTAATGTTTTAGGGTTTTATGTGAGAAAAACAACATAAAAATAGGAAAAACAAAAAACTGAAAAGAAACCCTAGGGTCTGAAGTAGCTGGATATGCAGGAATATGAAAAACGACAGCGGTCGTAATTGAAAACCCATGTGGAGTCGCCAATTGTTAGTATTTGTCGAAGCGTACGAAAAGATACCACTTTAGATACGCATAACTTATAGCCCTAACATCAAATATGGCTGCCAATATCTTCAGATCTGCAGTTAGTTGATCAAGACAAGTGCTGCAAAAAACCAGATCTATACATCGAAAGACATTAAGCAGTAAAATCAAGAGTTTTCTCCATACATCCAATAGACAAGACAAGAACAATGTTTTTTGAAAGAATTTTTGTATTAAGGGCACCTGGGAGGAAAACAAGAAGGTGTATCCAATTCCCCTCAATGGGATGGGTTCTTGGAAGTCCTCAGCACTTCAGATCTAGAATCTCTCTCTCTTGTTGGTGTAGAAAACCCAGACAAAGATAGAACTCAAAGGGAGCTCACACAGCAAATAATGAAGAAAGTGACCAAGTGTATAGATCCAGAGTTATCTAATAGGCAACAAAAAGTGAAGAATGATAGGAAAAACCCTCCTATTTATAACAAAATATTGGGTCATTCTAGATCTTGGTGCATGATTAAAATAACATTAACCAAATCTAGATCCACCATTTATGGACTATTTTATTATATTTGTTGGAGGGAAAAGGTATTTGACTTAGGTCAAATCCCTTTATTTGTGAATAATAAATGAATGAATGATTTATTTATCATTTTAAGGAAGTGGTTGAAGGATAATCAAATAAATAATGATTTATTTAATTATTTATGGGTGATTTAGTCATATTTAACAAGGAATATTATTTAAATAAGATTTAAATAATTATTCCTAGAAAATAATAGGATAAATAAAGATTTATCTAATTAATTTCTTTGTTTTGGGTTAAACATGACCAAGAAAATCAAACAAATATAGGTTTGTTTAATATTTCCTTTTGGGGTTTCCTGTTTAGACCATAAACAACCTAATAAATGTGTTTTATTAAGTTATTTTACATAGTGAAAGAAATTTTACTTAGGGTAAAATTGGTCTTACGTGGTGTACTTGGGTCCATCTAATGATAGTAGGTTAGATGACCAAAAAATGGTGTAACACATGGAACAATCACAGAGGAGGAACTTAGCCAATTGCCCCGAGACATGATAGATTCATTATCTTGGATAATTCCATCTATCTTCGAGGAGATATATAAGCCATCGTCCTCCCAACCTTAGGATCTAATCATTGGCCTGTCCAGCTACAATGGTCAAGGCCTGGGGTAGGCATCAACAAAGTGTTCCTCTTCGAGCAGTTTTGGCTCATGCATTTGGGCTATAAAAGATATGGTCACAACTTGGTGGAGAAACATTTCCACCCCGGAAGGTTCCAAAATATATTAATTCTAGCAGAAGATAAAGATCCTAAAAAATTTCGTGAAGCACTAGAATCAGTCAACTTTTGGCAATATCTTCAAGAGTCAAAAAGAGTTGGAAAAAAAATGGGTGACCTCCAGCAACATATCATACAAGAGAAGCGCAATAAGGAGTTAACACTACAGGAACTGGATCTAATGAGATGATTGGAAGATCACATACTTAAGGAAGAAATCCTCTAGAAACAAAAATCCAGAATTCGTTGGCTCAAAGAAGGGGAAAAGAACACCATTTTCTTCCACCGCTCCACCATATAGAGAAGAATCTTTAGTCGTATTGAGGTTCTCAAAAATGAACAAGGAGACAACCTAGAATCTCATGAAGACATCGAGCATGAACTTCTAAACTTCTTCAAGAATACACTCAGAGAACCTAGCACTGATCTTCAACATCCAATTGATAAAATCACTCAGCACATCCCTAGGATCATCATGGAGGAGCACAACCAAATGATCCTGAGACTGGTCTCGCTGCCATAATTGGAACATGCAATGTCACAGCTCAAAGATGGGAAGGCCCCTGGACTGGATGGCTTCACCTTTAATTTTTTTCAATTTTTCTGGGATATCACTAAGTTGGAGTTATGGGAATTAGTTCAGGAATTGAGGAGTATGCACTGGGTGCTTCCAGTCCTCCATGCCAACTTCATCACTCTCATCCCTAAAGAGTAGCACACAGCCACCCCAAACAAATGCAGACCGATCGCCCTCTATAACGTCGTCTACAAGCTTATCTCCAAAGTGACTTCCAATAGGATCAAACCCCTCCTCCCGATGCTCATATCTCTAGAAGAAATGGGATATGTGGAGGGTCGTCAAATCTTGGACGGAATCATCCTCAAGTATGAAGTCACTCACTCACTCAAAACAGAGAAAACACTAGGTGTGCTTCTCAAAATTGATCTCTCAAAATATTTTGATAAATTTAGTTGGAATTATATCAAATAAATGTTGCAGGCATTTTTCTTTAGTCCAACTTGGATCCGATGGATTATGAGCCTTATCTCTTCCCTTTTCTTCTCAATCCTATTCAATGGCTCTGCCTCCGCCCCATTCTCACCCTTTAGAGGAATTCTTCAAGGTGATCCCCTTTCACCCTTCCCTTTTGTTCTCATGGCAGAAGGATTCACGTTCCTTATTTGCAATGCCATTAGCTCTCAATCCATAACAGGTTTAACCATTCCCAACAATCCCCACATCTCTCACTAGAAATTTGTTGATGAAAACATGCTATTTGGCCATCCATCAGTTCAAGAACCCCACTCCTTAAAATCCCTTCTAGATTGCTTCTCTGATGCCTCTAGAACCACCATTAATGCTGAAAAATATCATCTCTTTTTCTTCAATACTCCTCCTATCACATAATGCAATATAGCCTGAATCCTTGGATTCTCCGTCACCTCTTTGACCTTCAAGTACCTTGGAGCTCCGCTCATGGACACTTCCATCAAAAAATCTTCCTAGAAAGAACTTATGGATAGATTAGAAGCGAAACTCTCTTCCTGGACATACAGAGCTCTCAACATTGCTGGTCGCTTGGTCCTAATTAAATCCATCCTCCACTATATGCCCCTATATCTATTCTTGGTGCTAGCCGCACCCAAATGGGTTCTCAAGTCAATTCACAACTTACAAAGGAATTTTCTCTGGTGTAGCAAGACAAACAATAAGAAATGGGCACTTGTGAAATGGGATGAGGTATACACTCCTAAAATCGCGGGAAAACTAGGACTTCGAGATCCTACACACAATAATTCCATCATGGGATTTTTCATAAGGTGGAAATGGATCTCCAAATCTAGTGCTCTGTGGGCACACCTATGGTTATCCAAATATGCAGGAAATTGGTCTCAGGAGGAACTTATCAAAATCAACTAAGAAGAGACGGGCTCCCAAATTTGGAAAGCATCTAAGCAGCACAGATCCATAATTCAAGAGCATAGATTTTGGGAAATCTATTTCGGATCCCGAGCTTGACTTTGGGAGGACTCGTGGAAACAGTTTCCCAAATTAGCCATACTACTTCAAAAACCCATATGGAAAAACACCCTTCAGAGACGAGAGAACAATCAAATCAAACACTTCTCGGCTACAACTCTCATCAATGGCTACCATCAATGGCTTCCTGCATATCAATGGAAAGAAAAATGGAATGAGGAATCACATGAGGATACTGACCGGAAGCTACACAAAAGAAAAATTAGGTTCACAGAAGGAGACGACATCCTTCAATGGGGATACACCACTCAGGGAAATTTAACCACCAAGGAGGCATACCACCTGCTTAACCCTAATGATTCGAATCAACATGATACAATCTGGAACCCCAGCATATGGCCTAAAATATCTACTTTGTTATGGTTTCTCTTCAAAAGGCGCATCCTAACTTGGGATAACCTTATGAAAAAAGGTTTTATAGGTGTAGGTTTTAACCCTGAATTTAACCCTGAATAGAAATTATCTATACATGAATCTTATAACAAAAAATAAACAATATCAAGAGCATAAAACATAAAACAGATAAACACAGAGATTTTCCCCTGGATCCCAAATCGGGACGACCATCTTGATTTTTCATTATATTCCTTTTAGTGTTACAACACATATATATACATGCCGAAGCATACATGAACCCTAATCCATTAACCCTGGATTAGAAAACAACCTTATTTCCCTTGACCGGATCTACAAAAATACTAGGGGCCAAAAACCATCGTACCCCAAAACCATGTGCAAAACCATGCACAAAACCATGGGCGCAGACTACCCACCGGAAATTAAGGACCAAAAAATTTTCGCCGAGGCACTGCCCCGAACCCCTTGCGCCCAGCGCAACGGGTGGCTATCGCCGCCCTCTTACCCCCCAATGCGTGCTTAGTCATGGAAATAATATAACACATACCCAACAATAGGTACCTCCTGTTGTCTGAAATTTCAAAACCATGAAGAAAATATCAATCATCTCCTCGATACTTGCCCCCTTTACAACACTCTTTAGGACCACATAGCTATCCTTTGTCGAAGAACTGATAGGATAAGAGGGGACGTCATCAGCTCCATTTGAATTTTGCAGAAATATCCATTCAACAAAAATATTCTCTACTCTCTTTCCGCACTCCTACGGGGGCTCCTTCTCTAGACTATCTGGCAAGAAAGGAACAAACACATATTCAAATAAAAAACCGCACCATAAGAGATACTTTGTACGAATTTATGAAACAAGCTAAAGGAAACCCTGGCCCTGCATCATTGGAAGGACACAAAATTCCCTTCTCATCCTCCTGAGAGCATCATTTTGGCCAAATGGAATCTCTCAATCCCCTATCATTCTAATGCAGCTCCCTCTCCAATCCATTCTCTAGAATCCCCTAACACTTGGATCCCTCCTCCTCAAGGCCTCTTGAAACTCAACTTTGACAGAGCCTTCAAGGGCCTGGGGACGATGGATTCAGAATAATTCTTAGGAACTCTAAAGGAAAACCCTTGCTGATATATTTTGGCTCCATTGGGTGGGACACCAACAACTATACATAATTGGAAGGTCTCATCCAAGGCTTATTCCTGGCTCATGAAAACAAATTTTTTCCTCTAGAAGTTCAAGGAAATTAACAATTTATCATCAATATAGCTCATCACCTTCTCCTCATGTCCTCATCTTCCAAAATCTCTAACAGTTGGAGACTAGTAGCTATATTTGAGGTCCTTGAGCACTGGCTGCATCATCAAAAATCATTTCCTTCAAGCATGTACATAGATCAACCAATGCAGTGGCAGATGTTCTATCCAACAAAGTAGTGGATCATGATTCTCCCCTTCTCTCAGGCTACCCTCAAAATATCAAGGATGAATCGCTTTGTAATGCCTCCACTAAGTTGGCACTCAAAGACACTCAGCTCCCGGATGCAGGTGCCTATTGAATCATCTTGCCACTTGGCCTCACCTACACCGAGCAGTTGTCCTTGCCACGAGGAGGCAAATGACCCAGGTGAGGAAGCCATTAAATTCACCAACCTGCAGCATGTAAACATTCATGCCCTTCATTTGAATCACTATGAATTCAACTCAGCTCATCCTCATTGTGGGAAGCCCATGCCATTTATCGACCATGGAGCTACCCCTTCACAACAAACTTCTCTCAATCTCTCTGCCCATTTTGAATTTAGCTCTGTGAAATTCTATTGCAGCTCTTCCCATTTAGTTCTTCCCTCTTGCTCTTCCAACCTCTATTGCGGCTCCGACCCTCTTGCACTCCCTCTATCTCCCCATGCCATTTCACTCCATGCTAAGCTCTGTCACCCTACTATCCCGCCACATTCCATCCTTTCGCAGTCCTCCAATTTCACATCCATGCCTCGATGACACTGCATGCGCTGCCATAGAGGAGGAGCCAGTGGCACGCCATCTCGATCACCCATTCATGTCTTGGGGGTTCGCTCTATGGATTTATCCCTCAAATTGGAAGTGCCAGAGGCCATTGACCCCCAACTTCTCTCCGCTCACATTAGTCCACATCTTCTTGAAACTAAGCCTGCTTCGGGGTCCTTTAAGCGATGTCATAAATCCACTCCATCCCCCTCCTTTCAGAATCAACCTCGTAATATTGTAGCCTTTCCTATAAATATAATAGAGGATTCCTCTATTAGTGGTGGAAGCAGCATTTCCACTGACAGTGGAAAAGATATTGCTTCAGGTGTTTGTTCGACTTCAATGCCATAGTAGCCCAAGCCAGAGGATGACTACGAGTGCTTCATTGAGGTAGAGCAACCTCCCCAACCTACTCTTGATGACAAGGACAAGCATGCCTAGGGCTATGGTGCTCTATTCTCATGGTTTTTACAGACATGTCATAGATTTTTGTTTCTTTACTTTCTACACTCGATATATAGCTATCCGGTCTTTCTGTAAAATGCTAGTTTTTCCTCCAGGGGAATCAATTTTCATGCTACTTGGAATGGTTCTTGGGCTATTTTCCCCTCACAGCGCAACCCCTCTTTTTATTTTTTGAATTCTCCCATGGGAATTGGCTAATTTAGAAATTCTGGTCTAGGCGATGGACTGTAACAATGCACTTCTCTTATGATATAAGAGAGGTATACATATTAAGAAAAAAAAATATCATAGAAATCCGATGCTTGATTATTGTTATTCTTCATTAGAGGTTTGAATTTCTGATTGGTGTTCATTTATTGTAATTTATCTTTTCAATAGATAATTGTTAAGTAGTGATTTTGTAAGTGCGATTCCTGCAATTCATAAGCTGGATTCAATTTCTTTATAAATCAATTGAGAGTAGATCAAGATTTATCGTTTAGAAATTCTTTAAGGTTTGCTTTTGAATTATTTCAGATTGAACTTTGAGAATTAGAAGATTAATTATTACAATGATTTAGAATCATTCATTCATAAATAGCCTTTGATTACACTCTACATAAACAATTCCAACACTCTTGAAATAAACAGACGAATCCTTGGTTGATAATTAATGTAGGTATTGGGATTAATTTTCATAATCATCTTAGTGCACCAACATCTTGGTGTCGTTGCCAGGGAGAGTGTTAAAGATTGATTTCTTTTTGGGATTGGATTTGATTGCTGCGAAGGACTTGGTATTGAAAACGATAAGTAAGAACTTGCGTACCAGCAAGTAAAATGCTTGCTCAAAGCCCTCTTTCCTGAAGATACATATAGAGCAGATAGGAATAGATTTTTTTTATGAATGACTAGGAAGAAAAAAATAGAAATAGATTCAAATCCACCACTTAAATCCACCCTTGGAAGGTTGAACTTTATAGACAAAATCATAAGAAAAGAAGAATCTCAGGCATTAGTAGGACCTCAGACCATATGTGGAAGGATCTCTATTGTAATCCCTTAAGCAGCAAGCTCACCATCTACATCTCATGCCGAGATCCATAGAAAAACAAAAGGGTCTGAACAGGGCTTTCATGCTACAAAAAAAATTCATTCTGACCGTTCACAAGAGGGAAATTCGTGCAATATGCAAGAAGGAGAGGGAGAGAATAATGGTGTTCTAGGGGAAAATATACAGTCACCAGAACCTGGATCTCCTAAGATCTTGGTTGAAGAAAATATACCTTATAGCCCAGATCAAGGTAGTTCTATTAGACCCCTTCCAAATCTGTCTACCAATCCTGCCCAAATCAACTTCCCAAACCAAGAGATTCTTGAAGTTTATTGGCACATGTTTCATCAGATGGCACACAATTAGACTCAAGGAAAGATATCGACATTGGAGTATCCTATTTTCAACCCAGTTTCTAATGCCCCCATGAAATCTATTCCTTTGCAAAGCATCTCTACTTTCCATGGTTTCACCTCGGAAGATCCTAGTTCTTTCTTTTTCAGCTATAAATAATGTATATATTTTCTTTACATAGCTAGGATGATAATTTTCCATTTATATGTTTTTTATTTTTATAATAAGGCATTGTTATATGAATGCATGGATTTTTTCTTTGAGACAGTTGCTTACACACAAAGTAACTACCATTCCTCTTTCGCTGAGTCACGTTATTTTTTTAGGATTTGTTGTTCAATTTTTTTGATAGCTGTTGTTTCCTTCCAAGTGAACAGTTGTTGTTTGTTTTTGTTTGGCTTGATTTTTCTAGTGTTGTTGTTCTTTTTCATTTTGATCAACAACTGTTGTTCAATAGATTGAACATCTCTTGTTCAATAAAATGAACTGTTGATGTTTTGTTAAACGAACAGTCGTTGTTCAATAAAATGAATAGTTTTTGTTCAAAAGAGTGAACATTTGTTGTTCAATCAAATGAAAAACTGTTGTTGAGTAAAAAAAACAGTTTTATTTCAGTGGAATGAATAGATACGATTTCTTCTTTTGGACGACTTTCACATACCATTTCTTTTCAATAGAGTGAACAGTTGTTGTTCAGTCAAATGAACAAATTTTGTTCTATAGAATGAACAACTATGGTTTCTTCTTTTGGAGGACTTTCACATACCATTTCTGTTCAATAGAGTGAACAATTGTTGTTCAATAAAATGAACAATTGTTGTTCAGTTTAACGAACAACTAT
This sequence comes from Pinus albicaulis, assembly GCA_034641835.2. Classification (NCBI taxonomy): domain Eukaryota; kingdom Viridiplantae; phylum Streptophyta; class Pinopsida; order Pinales; family Pinaceae; genus Pinus; species Pinus albicaulis. The sequence goes on along the minus strand of CM076579.1, from coordinate 600,257,921 downwards.
CGTTTCAATATCCGCACAACTTCCATTCAATTTAGTAGTGAACAACCATCTTTTCTTTCACATGCTTTTCTATGAAAATGACCTTTTCGGCTGGGAATTTACATCGAAGTTAAGAAAAATAAGTTATATTAACAAAATTAGGATTCTTACATCTTGGATGATTATCTTTATTATGAAATTGACATGGTTCATCCATTCTAATGACTTGCTAGATATCTCTTCTTTGGGTGTGTTATAAAATGATTCACTACCTTAATACCATGATGGTTTATCTTTTACACTTTTAATGGATAATTCCCTTTGGTATGATGATATAGCAATATAAGCATAACTTTTATTGGAATTCTTTTACTTCTCACACAATCCATAACTCTTAAGGAGTTAGTGAGCCTCCATCCACTTATAACATGCATTCGAAAAATATAATATAATATTTCTCAAAGGGGATAAGGGGTGTCATCACGAGCCAACCTATCATGATCATAAGAAAATTAAAAAATGGAATTTCCATAATGGCCACCACACCAGAGTAATGGCCTTCCAGACAGTCTAATTGTTGGAAGGACAGGAGGTCTCATCATGAGCCATCCTGATCATTTTGTTATGCCCTGGTGAATGGTACTGTGATTATCTGGTTACCAAGTGAGCACAATGACCACTTTGTCGAAATAAATAAAATCATATAAATCATAAATGGAGGATCCTGGATCATTTTTGGGTTAAAAAGAAACCTTGTTGAGGCTATAGACGCCTACTGGAAGTAGTGGCTCTGCTTCTGGTATTGAAGTTATATTTTAGATTTCCAGTTGTTTTACATCTTACTATTTCCCTTTGACTCATTTCCAAAGGAAAATTTACCATTTGAATAAATTTTACATTTCTATTAACCAATATGCATGGTAAACTATATTTTTATGTGAATTACATTAATATTTTCCAATCAATTGATACCAGCAGTCATTATCATTGATCGCTTTGTAAAATTCGTCATACTCGGTCACCAAAGGAAATTAATTCCATAATTATCATTTCTCTCCATTATTCATTTTTCGGTCATTTTCTAAACTATTTCCATGATTTATAGTTAGCATTTCTCTAAGTTTCTCCTACCGTATTTATACTTATCTAACTATTTTTCTGTCGCATCTATGAAGCCACTTCAACCTTTTCTCTTTTCTTGTTCTCGGTGGACGTGGACACCCTTTTCTAATTGGAGGGGTGAAGGTACACATCATAGAACATCATGCGAAATAATTACCGAACTCTGCCAAACTGTGATGATGAGACAAATATTATTATTTCTGCCTTTATATCAAAATAACAATTCCCAATTCAAAAGCTTTGTATGGAATAATTTTTGTGGTCCCAAATTGTCTAACAGTGAGAAAGTGCATACAAAGGTGCAAATTAGGCTGCAATAGCACACCAACTATGGGGGAAAGATATGTGCGCAATGAACCTACAATATTATGACTAATAGAGCAGGCTCGTGACATTATTGAGTGCGCTTGATGGCTTCAATATATCGTCAAATTACAGGGATTCCATAACGAAATAATGCTTGAATTTATGCATAATTTGTAGAATGGGCACACAACTGTAAAATCCAGAAATATAACAGTCTCTGAAGAAGTCATAACTGAAGTCTTGGTACTTCCAGCGGAAGGCACAAAATGGACTGATAAACATGTTCTATTGCATGAAGCAGTCACAGTATTTAAGGATCCAGGGGAGTAACTAATATGAAAAGGAAAAGGAGTTCACCCAGCATCACTAAAGGAACTATCGAGAGAACTAGAGACCATCTTTCAAAGATACATCACTTGCGATGGTCGTCAAGATGTGGTAAAGTCTCCACAACTTAAATTTTTAGAAATTCTTAGATAGAAAAATACAATTAACCTATCTTTCTTTCTAACTTCCTTATTGCATGATGTTGCTAGTTGAGTTACAAGAGAAAAATACCGACATTCTACCATCATTCATCATGGCTTGATTAAGCTTATCATCATTCATGAACTTGCCCAATGATAATTGACCTGGGATAACTTTCTAAATCCTACCTTACCCCTATCAGAGGAAAACCTAGATGCACATGCAAGAGTAGATGATAGGAATATTGATGACTTAGAACAACAAACTGAAGAGGAAGAAACTCCAAAGAGAGAAAGAAAAAGGAATACTTCTTCCTTAACCAGTGGGCAAGAAAAAAAGAGATGTTCTTTTAGGCTAAGCTCCCAAGAACATACCATAAATCCAATGCATGAGGCAGGGATGTCTGATGAAACCCATGCAAACCCTTAGAACACTATTTTATTAAATGATGAAGAGGAGGTGGCCCGGGTGTTAGAAAATCTTGGTACACTCTTTGAGGAAGAAGGCGAATTTGAACATTTTTGAGGTCAAGATGAGTTTGCCTCTGCTGGTAGCTTTGGCCATATGGAAATATTTCCCCCTATTGAAGGAATGGAATATTTACAAAACTAAGAGGAACCCATTCCCTTTATGGATGAATATCATGAGGGAGAAATTCATGTAGAAGGAAATCTTGAATCAAAAAAACCATTAGGAGACACTGTCCCTTTGAAACAAGACCCTGGTAGTCGCACAACCTCCCTCTTACTTGAGATGGACAAAACTCTTCCCTCTCCAATCAAGAACCCTATAGAGGAGGGGGAGAAAACAGACACATATAATTCCAGGCTAAAAATATTGAGGAAAAAGAAATAAACACTAAAGAAAATGATTGGAATACTAAGGAAATGATTGAAGCACGTAGATAAGAACTAGAAGCAGAAAGTGGAATTAGAAACCATTAGTACTGAGACATAGAAATGTTCCACTAAGGAGAGTGGAACTCAAATTGAAAGTTTATGTACTTGTTCAAGGGAGACTCAAACAGACTTTTCTCTGAGTGTGATGAGCGTTGTTGTTCAAACATATTGTTTAGATTTATGTATTCATCAAGAGATAACTGGTAATATGGAAATCATTGTTCATACTGATTTGATGACAACATGTGAAAATGTAGCTCAAACATAGGAAATTCCTCATTATGTTCCCATGTTCAGATAAGCTTTTATCCTGAAATTTCAAAATGAAGTAACAAGGACCAAGTAGGTGTTGGATCAACACCAAAAGGAAGTGGTACATTTACAGATACACCAGGAGTTATTAAAGAAGTTGTGTACACTCACTGCAACTGAAGATGAGAATTTTTCCAGACTAAAAAATGAGCAAGAGAATGTAAAGAAGATTCAGAATCAACTTCAAAAGGCTAGGGAAAAAACTGAAACCATTTGTTCGATTTACTTTGATACTTTGTCTTGTCGAATGCCAGCCACTAAATATGCCTTATTTTTATTGGAAATGTATTTATTACTAAATATTAAAGCTGTCAGGGATGGTCACCCTACTGAATTCAAGACTAACTCTGATTTTTTTCAATGCTGTAAGGAGTAGGACAAGAATGTAAAATGTCTTCTCTATGAATTATACCTGCACAAATTTTTCTTGGAGGATGAAAGGGATGCTTATCCGAGTCCCTTTATTGGAGATGTTCAATTCCAAGGCTTCCTCTCTTTTGCTGAAAACCAGCTTGAATGGGCCAGGGCCTATAGTAACTTTCAAAAAAGGGACCATGGTCTAGATTTATGGGTTAGAGGGGAACCCACTAAACCTCTGCACCTTTTTATGCAACACAAGAGGTTTATGGAGCAACAAGGAGTTGTGGCCACATTGGGACCCTTCCATAAAGATGTTATACATGTTGGAAGAGAATATTTCCAAGACATTAAAGATAATGGTTTGTTGGAAGTAAAGCAAAGGTTGAAAACTTCCACTAACAGTGTAAAAAACAAGGAGTCATTCGGTGACATAAACTTTAAAGCTACCATTTCTCATCTGAATGTGTACAGAAATATCATCCTGTGCAAGGGCCCTAGCTGGCTAGGATTCCATTACAGGTGTCCTATTATATAGTATCCCCCTAAGGGATAATATTTTAATTATGATCTATGTGAATGTCATGTGATCATTTCATTTGCAATTCTTAAATAGAAGAATGGTTTTAGGCTATACCAGGAAGAAGTTTATCCTACATACTCTTTCACACAATTACACCTCAACTATCTTATTGGGTCATGGAAAACGTATATTTTTATCCTCATATTAGATTAATTAATCATTTAATTTCATGGATTTATCTTTTTTCTTGAGAATAATATAGAATAAAAGATTGTGAAATATGAATAAAATCAATTGTCAATAAATTGTATGATTTTAGCATGAAAACTAACTTTTTCTTACCTTTATGTGTAGAAAATGGGATTAGACAATTTTTCTTCAAACGATGGGACAATGGAAACTAAAGAAAGTTAAATTATCATTTCTCATTCACATGGGCTAGTGGAAGAAAAGGAGGATCAAGGTAATTTTACAAGTAAAATCTGATTATTAGCTGCGAAACCCTTAGAATATCATGATCGTGAGGATTTTCTCTCATCTATTAGTATGCCATTTGGTTATATAAGGTTGATAGGTGAAATAGAAGGGGTTTAATATTCTGAGTTATAACTTTTATTTGGACATCACTATTTGTACTAAGACATAGTATTTTCACTACGGTGATGTTATAAATTTTCTACTGTGATTAAAGAGAGAAATCCTACTTTCTTTATGATCGTGTTCTAAGTATTCCCAGGAGTAGCTTCTAAAGGCTTTGGGCCCGGTCCCTAGGAGAGTTGATGCTTCTTTTGTGCTATAATCATTTATATCCTTTCTATGATTGTTAATTTCTCGATCTCATTATTTTGATTGCTATGTAATGTGAGAATTCATTTGCATAGTTTACCTTTACTGTTGAGATATATATTAGATGTTGTTTCTCTTATAGTTACATATCATTCTTTAATGAATTATTCAGATTATCATTACAATTTTTTTATTTTCCTTTCGAGTAATGCTATCATAGACATCCGATGTTTTATTTTTGTTATTCTTCATTATAGGTTTGAATAGTTGATTGTTGTTCATTTATTATAATTTCTCTGTTCAGTAGATAATTGTTAGGTCGTGATTATGTAAGTGTGATTCCCACAATTCATAAGTTGGATTCAGTTTATTTATAAATCAATTGAGAGTATATCAAGATCTATGGTTCAAAAATTCTTCAAGGTTTTCTTTTGAAGTATTTCAGATTGAAATTCGAGAATTAAAAGCTTAATTGTTGCAAATATTTAGAATCATTCATTTCTAAAAAGCCTTTGATTTCACTCTACATGAATAATTCCAACACTCTTGAAATAAACAAACGAATCCTTGATTGATAATTAATGAAGGTATTGAGATTGATTTTCATCATCATCTCAGTGCACCAACACTAGGTTTACCAGCTTAAACAATAAAAATTTGTGATTTTCAGTAGACATTTTATAAAGAAAAAGGAATATGAAATTTATGAAGTTAAAACTAATAGGAGTTGAATAGTGCATGCATAATTTTTTTCTTATAAATGAAAAAGACATGATTATATAATAGTGTGTGGGAATTTTTACTTTTTCATCTTGTACCACTAGTTGGGAAATAGATACAACATTATGAATATCAAATGTTTTGATATTTATTTAGCTTCAACAAACTTTTGAAAAATGTGGCAATCAATAAATGGATTTCATTTACATAAAACTAAATGTTAAAATACATAAGCACAGATCACTTGTGAATCTCCATAGCTCCACCCAACATACACAAAGCCATTATATAAATAAGAAATGGTTGAAGCAACAAATGTCTCCCCCAACAATTCTATCTTGAGACTAGTACCCCTGTAGAAGAGATAAATTGCATAAGTAGAAATAAAAAAGGTTACTTCTGTAAAGATCAAGTCTTTGAATCACAGTGAGAAGATGAAGACACTAGTAGAGCATTTTCCAAACTATGGTTACACTATAGATTAGGAATATGTAATACCTTGATGAAATCATAACAAAAAATAGATGGCCTAGACTCTAGACTATGTACATACTTGATAGGAAATACAATTATGCATCATAGATACAAAGAAGGACAATGGAAAAAATGGCTAGATGAGTGATGTTAATCCAATAAAATACACAAATATCAGTTATAGATAATTAGCATATCCACTATCTGTTTTGATTTGTATGTGTTTACTGTGATGTAGAATAATTCATTGAACTATAGCCAAGAATGAGCCAATTTTCTTATGTCAATAATCTATAAGCCATCACGTAATATTCTTTGTACTGGTGTCAACACTATGGGTATTCTTATCTAGGGGCAAATATTTTTGTTCACCCTATTAACTAAGAGTATCTGGAAGTGTGCACATAATTTTTAAGAACCAACCATGGCCTCTATAAATTAGCTATATACACTAAATATTTCCTTATACCGATTCCTCTTTCTTCATGGAAGACAACAATGGAATTTTAACTACGAAAGAGTAAACATTCTACAAACTTTTGTGAGTGTGTATTGTATTGCATGATTTGTTTTAGTTGTTATAACCTACAGTTTGTCTGTTTGAAACCGATGAACAAACCAAATATGTCTAGGAGTAGGAAACTTTAGAACAATAAACTCATTAGAAGAATGATGCTTTAAAAAATAGAAGATGTAGTTAAGGTTTTCTTCCAAGTAGCCCGTGCGAATGGGGCGACGGGATGTAGGATGGGTTGTAAAGGGGGGATGGAATGTCAAACTGGAACGATGACGACTAGTGATACCTAGAAACAAACACCTGACGAAGTCCTGACTAGAAATATAAGCCTGTAACAAATAAATGATTAGATTCAAAGCTTTTTCCATAAGCATTACATCCATATTCCTTGAAAACAAAAAATTCCCTATCCAAATAAAATACATAGTTGTATATTGCCTTCTTCAAAAATAACACAACTTTCATATATCTAGGACCATACTTAATTTCCAAAATAAATCAGGACAGTCCCTTTATACATAGAACCCAATATACCATTACATGAAATCAAGATCAAATCATATCTCTCTAATAAATGATTCTAAACATGAGGATTGAAAATATTTTGTTGCATATTACCGATGCAAATGTTGTATTTGTGTTGTTGCTTCTAGAGTACTTTGTCTTTCTTGGCTTGGATTTTTTGTTGCCAACATGGTATTTTTCTTACTACGCATTCATCAACCTCATATGTTGTTGGAATGATGGCTAGTATTAACATCCTTTAAATATTTGTTTCTCCAATTTTTATGCATACAAATACACCTACACGAGGTTGCTGGAAAACCGTATTTTTTTGGCTGCAATGAAAACTAATCTCATACATACAATAGGGATCACAATTTGGAATTCCTTATTCAGTACAACAATAAAATAGGATCAACATGACAATGATAGTAGTATACCTTAAAGCTCAATAGATCAAATTTTAGCCTAATAGCGACAGCATCTCAACATTCCACAATTCAACATCTCTATACAGTAGCATGCAACATACATGGAGAATACCCATCTTTCAAGCACTTCCCAATATGGAAATTCCATTCAGTATGGCCAACCATACAGTTTGACCAATGATGTTTTCAAGGCATTTAGGCACTTTTTTTTTAGTTCTTGAGCCCACCTAAATGTCCAAGAGGGGCATGGGACCTATTTGAAAATATCAACCTGTCCGTGAAAAAACAACAATAGGGGACTAAGCTTTGTAGAGTCCATCAACTTGGTAATTAATGGTAATATTAAATTTTCTTAAATTAAAGGATAGAAAATGTAAGATAAAGGAAAATGTGAGGATTTCAGGGTTGGAATGATTCTATCCTCTCCACTGAATTTTTTTCATGTTTGAGTGTATGGTATTGGCATTAGTCGAGAATAACAAGCTATGGTATTTTGCATCATGTAATCATTCTATCAGAATTAATATAGACACGGTACTCCTAAAATGTCATTTATGAATATGTTACTTATTGTCTTGCTTATTTTCTTAAAAGATAATATGTTACATGAAATATATGTGTATTTTGTATTTTTTATGTACCATGTTTCTCCCACATACCCATTTGCGAGGTCATGTTTTCAAGAATTCCAACTTCAAAAATTTGTATGCATTCCAATGTTTTGTGCAACTTTGTCCTGCACGGTACTTGTGCTATATATTTCACAGATCAGTTTCTAACTTCGTAGCATTTATCTCCCATCTAAAAAGGTCAAAAATCGAGAAATGAATGATTTAATGCAATAGAGCGCCATGTAGTTTCTATACTATATGTAGTGAATTTACATTTATTCCAAATTGAATCTAAAAAATTCACAATTTTATCGTGAATTTGGCCTCTTTAGATGATTTGAAGGTAAAACATTTACCCTAAAAATTGGCATACCTAGTAAAAAAGGTGTCTCTGTCAATATTTTATCAAGAACCATGTATACAATTATTAGAGTATATTATAGTCATAGAGGGTAAGAACTTAAAATTTCTCTGATTTGATGTTGGGATGTCATAACAGATCTTGGAAGCCTACCCATCACTAGAAGTGGCCAAGTCACCTAGTTTGCATATGCCAAATGTTGCAGCATGGATAACGTGACCACATAATTCTTTAATATGTTGTCATAGCATCTACATACTTCTTCCCACAACACAGTATTTGAAATTCAACATGCGAGAAGGTAGATCCTTCAATAAATTCAATTTTTTTTTCCATAGAACATATAGGAAGGGCCTCATATGAATTTGAAATCATGGCACAATTTCAAGCTACAATGTCAGCTACAAAGAATACTTGCCAGGTACTTACTACTTATGATTAAGGCTCTCTTATTTTATGTCTATTATGGTATTTGTTAATGAAATAGGTTTTCACTATAAGGAATATAGTGGACAAAATCACAATCACTAGAGATGCACTTCATACCATCAAAACCCAGAAACTAGCCTCGATGTTCCTAGAACTTGACATGTTAAAACTTTGTCATAAGTTAAGTTGATAATAAATAATTTCAATCCTTCAGTTGAACAACGTATATTGGAAAAATATCATTTGGATTAATAACATTTTTTACTCAACCAAAATTTCAGTCCCAGTTAGTAGCTCCCCAACCTATTTATATCCCACTTAAAGAGAAGTCAATCAAGGTTGTCAACTTGTATCAATTCTTTGCATTTTATCAACACACAAACTTTCTAATATCATGATATGGATCCAAGAATAAAGACTCATACCAGGAAAGGAATACATTAGCCCAAAAAGCAAAGGTCAACCACCAATAATTTTTTTTATGATACAATTTTGAGTGTAAGCAAATAGCTAAAATATTTCCCTTGACATCTTTTGTGAACCTTCAGGATGAAGGGTAAAATTTCAAAAATTGTAGTATATTTTTGATGTAATAATCCTTTGGTAGTGGTGAATCTTGAGTTCGGCTTTATGTTTTGTTGTTATCATGATCAAATTTTTCTAGGAAGAACATCTTTTATTTACATGGTATGATGATACAACAATTTATGAAAGTGCACCCCTCTTTGGCACACCTCCTCATAATCATTTAATTTTTTGGTGACTAATCGGTACTTGGAGGGAAATTATTGCCATATTTGAGCATTAACCTTTGTACACATATCTTGAGGTCGATTGAATTATTCAATGATTAAATTAATATAATTTATCCAAATTAGGGTGAATAGCATCGACACCCTACTTCACTAGGTTCATTTTCACATTTTCAAAGGGAATTTAGCATATTATTTAGTCATCTTACTACATTTGGAACATATCCTTGTAGGGAAAACCTGTGGAGTCACTTCTGACTATTCATGAAGGTGTATACTTATTTATTACATGGTGTTTTGGCATTGTCAAACCTATCTTTCACCCTTATCTCCATGGATTCGTTTTGTTTGAGGTTGCCCACTTACTATTTCAGGACTTGACCACTTCATCTTGCACATTCATCCATGGAATTGGTTTCATGGGATTTAATCATGTGAATTTGATTGGAGATTAATTAATTTATTGTTGTTAACTCTTTCCTTGCATAAGTGTTGAGAATTTTTAACTACCTCAAAGATTATTTATTTATTTATTGAGGCAGTTGTAAGTTTGAGAAAGAGTCCATGAAGAATATTTCTACTCTAAAAAAGTTGGAGGCTTTACCAAGCCTTTCTTGAGTAGAACTACATCTTTTTTATACATTACATCGTCGTTGGGGGAAAAATACATCTTTTTTATGACATTGGTGTACTGTGCTTTATTAGTACTAATGAAAATTGGTGATTGTCACCATAAATCGTAATGAATAATGCATGCATATGTGAAAGTAGTATGCAGCATGAATGTTATCCAATACTTTGGCATCTATTCAAAATGAAATAAATTTTGAAGCTCAAAACCTGGCAGCATTCATTACACTGGGTTCCTGCATAATTGGCGAACAAAGGACATAATTAAAGTGCATATAAAAAAATATGACACCATGTTGCATATGTGTAGGTCTGAAATAGGGTGTATTCTTGTATCATGGATGAAATCTTCTAGCTACAAGATGCAACAGTATGAAAATTTTCCTTTGTAAATAAGAGATTGTTAGGAATGTGAATGCAGTTGATAAAGGTTCAATTGAAGAGGAGAAACAATAACCCATACAAATTGGAGAGGGATCTTGTACATATAATTGTTAAGATGCTGAAAAAGAGATCCCATTTTATGTAAGTGTTAACGCCAACCATGTGAAGAGAATGATTAGAAAAGTTTCAAGATAATGATTACATAATTTAACATTGCATATGTATCAAACATTTATTATGGGTTCGATAATATTAGTACATTCATATGATGAAAATTAATACAAAGGTTAGATTTGATGGACGTATCTAGAAAATTTACTGTGAGTTCAGCAAGACTAGAAAAACTAAATAGGTTACAACTAGAATCGGATCTGTATCCTGATCTACTCATCCTAACTTCTTAAGTAAGTGCATACCCTTTTTCCCCAGGCACACTACACTTCATAAAAATTTAGTTGTTCAGGAATTATAATAAGAATGTTTCTAATTTTATGTGTTAGATATCATCTGTTCAACAAGGTGTACCAACATTAAAAATAAATATTTATGATTTACAACAGGAATTTTCTAAAGAAAAAACCATAAGACGTTTATGAATTTAAAACTAATAGGTGTTCAATAATATTTGTATATTATTAATTTATAAATGAAGAAGATGGTATTATATAACAATGTTTGGGAAGTTTCCTTTTTTTTGTTATGTATCAGTAGTTGGGAAACCCATACAACACTCTGAATCTTAAATGTTTTCATGTTCATTTAGCTTTAGTAAACTTTTGGAAAATATGTAAATTAGTAAATGGATATCATATACATAAAACAAAATGTTAGAATATATAGGAAATTATATGCGAATCTCCATAGCTCCACCCTACATAAATAAATCCTTTATCTAAATAATAAATAGTTAAAAAGAAATAGATGTCTACCCCAGGAATTCTACCTTGATATGAGTAACCATGTAGAAGTGATAAAATACATGAGTAGAAAAAAAAAATGATGCTTTTGTAAAGATCCAGTCTATGACTCATAGTGACAATAATAAGACACTAGTGGAGCACTTTCCCAACTATGGTTACACTATATATTAGGAATATGTAATACACTAATGAAATCAGAAAAAAAAATAGATGGTCTACTCTCTGTACTATGTACACACTCAATACGAAAGAAAAATGTGCATGATAGATCCAAAGAAGGACAAGGGAAGAAAATCGCTACATGAGTGATGTTAATCGAGTAAAAGAGACAAATATCAGTTCTAGTTAATTATCATATCCACTATCTATTTCGATGCATATGCATTTGATGTGATGTATACTAATTCATTGACTTGCACCTAAGAATGAAATAGTTTTTCTTATGTCAATCCAGTAAGACATCATGTAATATTCTTTGTACTAGTGTCAACACTATGTGTAATCTTTTCTGGGAGCATCGATTTTTTTTCACCCTATTAACTGAGAGTATGTGGAAGTGTGCTCATAATTTTCAAGAGCCAACCATTGCTAGTATAAATTATATGTATATGCTAAATATTTCCTTAAACCCATCCATTTTCTTCGTGCAAGAAAACAAATGAATTTTAACAACCAAAGAGTGAAGATTATACAAACCTCTCTGAGTGCATATTGTATCACATTATTTGTTTTAGTAATTATAATCTATAGTTTTCCTAGTTGTCTCTAATGATTAAACCTAGTACGTTGATCTATATTTATGAAAAATGAATTATTGACATCTATGTGAACTTTCTTATGTTATTTAATGTAATAGATCGAAAATATTGTGAATAACATAAACGACATAAGACATTAAAAACACATCAGCATGGAAAATTTAATAAGGAGTTCACCGGAATTCCTGACTACGTCTCCTGGTCCTTTAGCTTCCAGTGCTGACCTCTTTATTATGTCTTGAAAATTCTTTTACAGGTATGAGCTAAAAAAAAGCTCAAATAAAAAAATTGACCTCACCATTGCAACCGCCTCAAATTTTTTGTCAAAATGAGTATAAACCTGCTTATGTTTGGCCACTGTGACTTCCAAACCCCCTGGCAAGTCAAAAACCACCTCTCTGCTACAAAACCGCTTCTGCTGCTCAAAACCGCCGTCTCTGTGAAAAATCAACCTTGGGAAACCCACTGGTTGTATTGGTGCTTCCGCTCTGCATAAGCTTTAATTACTATTTAGATGGATGGCTTTGTAAACCCCACCATGTCGCACAGGTGGTCTTCAGATCCGCTTGAAAACGTTGCATTCCTCCATTTTGGAGGTTCGACAGTTCAAACCTCTGCCTGAACCCTCCGTTGAACCTCCGTACAGTGCATACCATATATAGCCATATTAAAAACCTTTGATAAGTTTGTTCCATATTATAGGCGCTGGCATTTAAATTTATCATAAGGTTCGGTCCATATATCCATTGGTTGATATATATATATATATATATATATATATATATATATATATATAGCACACACACACATATATATATATATATATCGTGACGACATTTAAATGTATGGTTCTGTTACATAAACCTTAGATATGACATATATATCAGCGCTATGGTATTAATATCATATATATCACAAATTATATGTGGCGTTGGTTTATAAAGTTCAGGCGGTATAACATATGGCAACATTGTAAAATATATATCATATGATATATATATCGCATCATTTAAACCTTGGATAAGGTTTGTTATATGCGCGTTGTCTATAAATATATACAACATCCTTGCATTTAATACCAAGCAATTAGATAGCCCAGCCGAGAAGCAATCTTCAACGAAAACTTAGGCATTGCACGAGGGCAGGGGTTCGATCCTCCAAAATTTTGCAAACAAGGCCAAATTGGGCATAATACAGGCTGCCACGTGTCAGTTTCGGATTGTCCCATTCCATCCAATCACAGTCTGACATGTCACTGATCTGCTGACATCACCCTAGATAGGTGGCGTGTTCCCGGTATGACACGTGTCCTGCTGACATCATCTTTGACCATTGACTTTCACTTTGAATTTTTTCCATTTTTCCCTAGGTTACCATAAACTTTGACTTGCAATATATTCGTCATACAAACTCGGTTTTATGCGCCGTTCACACTGTTGGAATCCCGTTGATGAGAAATTCAACTTGATCCTATTTTTATCTGCATTTGAAGACTTTGATCTGGAGGCAAAAATGAATCCATTTTGGATCAGATGTATAGGAGTAGGAAATTTTAGAACAAACTCACTAGAAGTAGGCAACTCACTATGAGTAGGAAACTCAATATAAGCATGATGCTTTAAAATCTCGAAGACTTATTTGAGTTATGCTTCCAAGAATCCAGTGTGAAGGGGGGTATGGAATGTAGGATGAGCGGTAAGGGAGGGATGGAATGTTAAATTGGAAGCATGATGTATAGTGACAACCAAAAACATACACCTAGCAAAGTCTTGACTACAAATCTCAACCTATAATAGATAATTGACCAGAGTCAAAGCTTTGTCCATAAATATCCCATCCCTACTCCTTCAAAAATATTTTACCTATCCAAATCAAATACATAGTTTTATATGGCCTTCTTCATAAATAAAATAACTTTCCTATATCTAGGACCATATTTAATTTCAAAAATAAATCAAGACAATCCCTTTATACACCAGTATATCGTTCCAATTAAAATAAGATCTTATCATAGCTCTCTAGTAAATGGTTCTAAACACGAGGATTGACAATATTTTATTGTAGATTAACAATGCAAATGTTGTATTTGTGTTGTTTCTTTTTGAGTAATTTGGCTTGATTTTCTTGTCCTTTTTGTTTCCAACATGGTGCTACTTTTACTATGCATTAATCAACATCATATGTTGGTGCACTAATTGCTAGTATGCACATCCTTTAAATATTTGTTTCTCCAATTTTTATGCATACAACTTACAAGTACACATACATGAGTTTGTTTCCAAACCATCTTACTTAGGCTGCAATTAAATATGATCCCATACCTACAAGAGGGATCACAATTTCTAATTCCTAATTTAATAGAACAATGATAGAGGCTCAACATGAAAACTATAGTATTTTGTGTTTAAGATCATAAGCTCACTCTTACCCTAATAGTGAAAACATCTGAATGTTCCATAGTTCTGTGTCACTATACAGTAGCATGCAACATACCCGTATCGTACCCATCTTTTAATCATTTCCCAATATGGAAATTCCATGCAACATGACCAACCATATAGCATGAACAACCATATAGTTTGACCAATGATGTTACTAAATCATTTAGGAACCTTTTTGTTAGTTCCTCAGCCCACCTCAGTGTGAAAGAGGGGAGTGGGACTTCTAGGAAGATATCACCCTATCTGTGACAAAAAAATTTAGGGGATTGAGCTTTGTAGAGCTCATCACCTTCATAATTAATCATAATATTAATTTTTTATTCAAGTAAAAGGGTAGAAAATGTTAGATAAAGGAAAATGTCAAGATTCGAAGGTTGGCATGATTGCATAATTTCCAATGGATTTACCATGTAACATAATGGGGGTATGGGATTTGCATTAGCCAAGACCACCAAGCCATGGGATTTTCCATAATGCGATCGTTCTCTGAGAATTAATATAGACATGGGACTCCTAAAATGTCATTTATAAATATCATTCTTATTGTCTTGCCTATTTTCTTCAAAAATAATATGTTGAAATATATATGCATTTTGCAATTTTTATATACCATTTTTCTCCCACATACCCATTTGGGAGGTCATGTTTTCAGGTATTCCCATTTAAGAAGATTTTACACATTCCAATGTTTTGTGCAGCTTAGTCTTACACAATATGTGTACTATATATTTCATAGATCACTCGTTAACTCCCTAGCACTTATATCACATCCAAAATTTCATAAATTAAGAAATGAATGATTTCATGCAGTAGAGGGAATTAATATATGTAGTGAATTAACTTTTCTTCCAAATTGAATCTAAAAATTTGACAATTTTCTGGTGAATTTTGCCTGTTCAAAAAATTTGAAGGTCGAAAATTTACCCTGAAAATTTCCATACCTAGTAAAAAGGGTGTCTCTGTCAATATTTTATCAAGATATATGTGTAAAATTATTAATATATATTATACATTCATAGATGGTAAAAATTTATCCTATTTTATAGTGGGATTTCATAATAGATCTTGGAAGTAAACCCATCACTAGAAATGGTCAAGTCATCTAGTTCCCATATGACAAGTGTTGCAATGTGGATAAATTGCCCACTAAATTCGTTAACATGTTTTCAGAGCATTTATATAATTTTTCCCACAACACAATCTCTGAAATTCAACATGGGTGAAGATAGATCCTTCAATAAAAGCCACTTTTGTGGCCATAGAACATAGAGGAAGCACCTCATATGAAATTGAATTCGAGGCACAATTTCAGTTTGCAATGTCATCTACAAAGAATACTTGCTAACCACTTACTACTTATCATTTAATCTCTCTTATTTTATGTCTATTATGGTACTTCATCAAAAAAAAATTCACTGGAAGGAATATAACGGACAAAATCACAATCACTAGAGATGCACTTCATACCATCAAAACCCAGAAACTCACCTCCATATTCTTAGAAATAGACATGGAAAAGGTTTATCATAGTTTACGCTAACACTACCTAATTTAAATCCTTCAGTTGAGAAACATACATTAGAATAATCTAATTTGGGTTAAGAGAATTTTGAACTCAACCAACATTCCAATCATAGTTAGTAGCTCTCCAACCTGTTTGAATCCCACTTAGATATAAGTCAAACAAGGTTGTCAACTTGTATAAATTATTTGCATTTGATCAATAAAGGACCTCTCTAACATCTTGATATTGATCCAAGAAGAAATACTCCTACAAGGAACGGAATAAAATATCCAAAAAAATGAAGGTCAACATAAAATCATTTCTTGATGATATAATTCTTAGAAGAAGAAAATAGGTAGAATATTTCCCTTGATGTCTTTTGTGAAGCTTCTGGATCAAAGATCAAATTTCAAAATTTGCAGTCTAATTTTGATGTAATAATCCATTGGTAGTGGTGCATCTTAAGATGGGCTTTATGTTTAGTTGTTATCATGAACTTTTTTCTAGGAAGAATATATTGTATTTACATTGTATGATGGTACAACAATTTACTAAAGTGAACCCCTCATAGTGATTTAATTATTTGGTGACTAATTGGTCATTGGAAGGGAATTATAGCCATTTTTTAGAATTAACCATTGTAAACACATCTTTAGGTTGATTTAATTTTTCAATCTTTAAATGAATCTAACTTATCCAAATTAAGGCTAAAATCTTTAGTTCCCTACTTCATTGGGTTCCTTTTCACACTTGCAAATGGAAGATGCCACATTACTTAGTCATCTTACTAAATTTGGAACATATCCTTGTAGGGAAAACTTGTGGAGTCACTTATTAGTGTTTTTGAATGTGTATATATATTTATTCCTTGGAGCTTTGGCATTGTCAAACCTATATTTCGCCCTTTTATCCCTGTATTTGTTTTGTTTGAGGTTTCCCACTCACTATTTCAGGATTTGACTACTTCATCTTGCACATTTATCCGTGAAATTAGTTGCCTATCATTTATTAATGTGAAGTTGGCTAGATATTAATTAATTTATTGTTGTTGAAATTTTCCTAGTACAATTCTTATGGAGTTGTAACTACCTCAAAGATTATTTATATTTATTGAGGCAATAGCACATCAGAGAATGATTCCATAACATATCTATATATAATTTGAAAACATTGGAGGCTTTACCAAGCCTTTATCGAGGAGAACTCCATCTAGTTGATATAGTATTTTTGGGATGCAATTGGACCGAAATGCTATGGGATAGATGGCTTGAAGCTTCTAGTATATAAAACCTAGGAATGAAAACATTCCATGAAAATCAATATTTTAGAGGTTTTCTATGTTCCCAAATCTGTGATAATTTGAAAGATAAGTTCGGGAGGCTCAATCAAGCCAAGAGCCTAAAAATACTGTACCACAAGACCACTACTCATGCAAGTTTTCATAATAGAAACAACACTTTATTTTATGAATCCCACCTCCTGACAATGGCTAGCAGTATGTAGGCCACAAAGTCACAAGCAATATTAAGCTTCGAACCTTGTCAAATAAATGCATTCAAGGTCTGAACCCTTCATTACCAAAGACATTACTTTTATAAATAGCCTCTCTAAGACTATCAATTATTTTTAAGCCAATTTATGGGTAGCCTAATTAATAATTTAGTAATTAGGTTCGGATTACATTGAATTTGTTGTGGTTAAAAACTGTTTCTAATGCCCTTCAATGATATTATTTTCAGCCATCTCTATCATGAACCATTATTAATATAAAAGAATTAAAATTGTATAAATTTCATTAATACATCACTGTAACAAAATAATCCCAGTGTCTATGTAAATCCAAACATTTAGGGTAAAAGGTAGGAGAACAATCAGGAATGGATCTGAAATTTGAGCTTCCTCGAATAATCCCATTGTTGTCCCAATTTCTTATTTGTATTTTGGGAAATTACTATTGAAAGAAGAATTACACTTTCATGCTGACTTGAATCGTGTTTTCATCTTACTTCAAAGTTTTGTATCTACTTGCAAACAATTGAGAAAGTTAACAAGTCTAAAAGATCTGAATATTGATTTTAATGGTGCATGAGACATTGCAAACTTGCATGCATATTTTTATAACCCCGACAATGTATCATAGTAAAAAATTATGTTTCTTGACCAATTACTAAACAAATTCCAATATTCAGGAATGAACTTTGAGATGCGAAACTAAGAACCAAAACAAATTAATTAATTACAAAAATTAAATAAACAGATGAGTTCTAGTGAACCATTATATGACACAAACTACATTCCACTACAACATAAAATGTAACCATAACCGAAAACACAACCACAACTATTAATCCACAGTACCCAGATGGTTCAAAGATCTATGAAAAAAAACCTAGGTCAATGTTAGAAGTTGTTGAAGATTTCTTGGGGTGAAGAAAATTTGTGAAATGTTAGAATTCACAATAAACCAAAGATAAACAATCCTACACAAAGAAAATCCTGCAGATTTTGTAGCTCAACCTATCGACTCTCTTATGGAACTCTTACAAACAAACCATCCCTCCTTTTTCTACCAGTTTAAACATGATTGGCATTGAAACGATGGGGATGTGGAATAGGAATATCATAGTTATTTCCAATATTTTACCAGTCATTGTTGAACATGAAAAAAAATCTTATATCCCTCCTTGACATAGACTCAATTCTAATTTTAAACAATATAAATAATGAGAATATACTTAGTAGGCAACATTTCTCCACACAGTGTGAATGATATTTCCATCATAATATTTGTTACCCATATAAAATGAGACTTGAAATTTGCACTCGATGGTAGAAACTTCCAAAATTCTTCCATATAAGGCACATCAACCTGACCAAAGAATTTCATACTGGGCATGTGTATGTGTAGAATCCAATATATAACACACTCATCACCATTGTTGACAATATACATAGATAAAAACTTATGAAATGGGTACAATAATTAAGATAAGTCTCCTCCTGAGATAATTTCCAAGGAAAATTAATTTTATACTTTCATTTAAGAACTTTCTAATCAATGGTCATAGATTCATAAAAGCCAAAATGATTTTCTAAAAATAAAAAATGATGATCAATATTTCTCCATGTATAAAAAGCAATAACAAAGAAAAATGAAAACTAAGTGAGATCACCTTAATAGGATCCTTCCTTGTATCCTCTCCCATTTTAAGACATCATGTATTTATGTTGTTAATGAACCTCATATCCCAAAGTGTTTAGAATATATACAATGTTTTTCCTGGATCAGTATTGAGCGTAACAATAAACCAATTCTTTGAAAGAAAACACTGATCCTACCAATAATAAACTAATAATGTGTATGCATGTGTGCTTGTTGCTGGGATAGTGGCTGGGGAACAAAGTTTGGCATACAAAAGGCATAATCAGAAGCACTATCATCACCAACCGGTCCTATACAATAGGGTTCATGACATCATGATCCCCAATCAAATTGCTCATACAATATTCATGGTCTTTTCTCCTCACAATCTATATCCTCTATTCTCCCACATTGGCATCCACAATATCTACTCCTTTCAATAAGAAACTTACTGAATCCCTTTTTGACTTAGATTTATTTACATAACCCTGAACTTGTGCATTAATGGAAAATACAAGACGTAGAGAAGGTTTTGTTCTAGGCATTATAGTCAAGCAATAGAGAAATTTAAGAAGTGGTTGTATTAAAGTAGAAAACATAGTAAGCCAAATAGAGTCGCATTCCTATAATAAAGGCATCATCAAATGAGACTATGGAATAGGAAGGCTTAGAAAATTAACCATTTTGACATCATATTTGCTAATCAGAATTTTTCCTAGTAGGTTCTTGACTTTTCTTATCATGACCTACATCTAGTGTTCTCCAGCATTAGCTTCTCTAAAATTTGCTCCTTTTCTATAAGAAACCTAATGAATCTTAGTTTAATCTTTGAGTTATTTATGCAACCCTTCAGTTGTGCAAGAATAGGAAGTATAGAACACAAGACAATATTTTCTTTAGATGTTGTAGGTTACTTAGTAATTTAAGAAGTATCTATATAAAACCAGAAAATATAGTCAGCCCTACAAAATCATAAGCCAAAAATGAATGTATGGTAAGATCAATCCATATTCCCATTTCTAGGAATCTAAGAAAACATCCACCATAACAATAAAATTAGAATAAAAGGAGCTTTTAAAGCTTAAAGACAAAATAAAAAAACCCTACTATAAAGAACTAAATACGAAAACTAACTGACATAATCAAAATAACTCAAATAAGAAAAGTAAGTAACATAATCGAATTAGCGGCTCTAAAATGGAGTGGGGATATCATGGTGAGTCACCCCACTTGCCTAGGCATCAACATGAGAATTTATAGTGATGGAAAATTTGTTTTATGGATACTGAGTCGATAGAAGACAACTAAGATGGTAGCATCCTATATCTATATAGTTCTTAATGTGCTATGTAATAGATCAAGTATATTTTTTTCATGAAATAATATTTCAAAGGCCTTCATGCTAATGAATTACTACTAATTATCTAGGAAGTCAATATATCCCATTGATATTGAACCTATTTGTCTGAACGTCAACATCTTCAGAAACATTAACAAATAGGATTTATGTCTTAAGGAGCTCGATGATACAACTATAAAAATTTCAAAATTGTGAAGCTCCGTTACAAGATAACAATACCGAAAAACTCAAACATAAAAAAAATTATGTTTCATCCCTAATAGTAAAACTAGATAGTAAATCTGAAATTAAAAGTAAAGAAAAAATAGAAACTAGTGGATCTACAACTACTATTATTACAACATGAAATATAAATACCTTGAACCCTCGAACAAGAATAATTATATGCCATTAGAAATAGAAATAGGTCTGAAATAAATCAACTATGGACTTCTGATAAAAAATAATTTAATATCCTAGAAGTATAATTCCTTATTCTAGCGCAACACATCCATTTTGTTTGACCATGAGTCAAAAATTGACCTCTAATGTAATTCAAGCCAATCTGGAAATAGAGGGAAAGATCTATGTATACCATTTGTGTATAAAAATACATGATCAATCTTCTTTTCTTCTACCAAAATATTAGAAAACATTTAACTTTATAACCTGCCTCAGGAAAAAATAGCACAAACCTAGAACAACTCTATTCACAGCTCGGAAAAATTGTCAAATTTTAAAAGTATAGCTAGAGATCAAAATTCAGCTCGGACTTGTTGCTGAAGCGAAGTCTAAATAGCTAATGGAAAGTCAAACTTAAGAACAGAAAACCTACAAGGCCCTACTACTGAAGTGAAGTATGACTCCTTGATGACAAGTCAGACTTAGGAACCAAAAAAGCTGCAAGTAATCGTGGGTGACAACCTGACCTACAAGTAACATGCAGCTTATTCACTCCCTAACAAATCCAACTTGTGGGAAGATGGTAAAATCACCTGTATCAAACTAAACACCAAAAACGAGATGAAAAACCATTATTTTTTACTATTTCTTCCTGCGAGTTTGTCGCAAAGTTTGAGTCCAACTCTTACACTCTAGCCCCACCATGTCCTTTTCCAAGCTGAATTTTTCACCGTTGATTCTATTATACAACATAGATATATTTTGTCCATGGAATGTATTCCACTTGAATTTCAAGATTATTTTTGTTTTCTTTCATATTCGTGAGATTATCTATCTCATAAGAAGCATTCCAAATGCTTTAAAGATATAATTTCACCCAATTTCCCTAAAATGACTTGTAAACAAGAAAGTGGATTCGTATAAAGAAAATCACACATATTACACACCAACAAGTTTCTTGAAGGGACACTTTCTAAGGCCATGCACTATTTATGAGGCCTCTACTCGCATTGATTATCCTATTATTCACTTCGTATGGAGAGCAGAATGTAGGGCCCATAGATCTACGTTTTAAATTTAAATCGTATTAAGAATCTACAAATATCTTCCTTTAATTTCAAGTTTTTATATGTAATTTGTAGCCATTTTAGCTGTGAATTTATGTTGAATTTTGAGGACACGTCTTCCTGTTGTATCCCAATGATCTAATTATTGTGTTAATAGAAAGAAATTTTGGGAACAATAGTTTTTGAATTATTTTTGGAGATCATTCCATCATAATTTAAGCAGTCGTATCAAAAAAAAAAATGAAAACAAAGGGGATTGCAGTCGACCAAGGTTGAAGCCCGTGGGAAATAAAAACATAATGAAAATTAATTGGTTTGCAGGGAACTTGTTATGGCCCAAAAACAAAATATGTAAAGAGTCAATTCTCAAGAAATTAATGATAAAAAAGAAATAAATTGAACACTGACCACGAAATGGGAGAGAGTGAAAATGGTCCAGGTTGTGTCAGTAGTGCATCTGAATAGAGAGAGTATGCTAATACATGTGAAGAAGACTATCAGAATGTGGGTCATCCACATGCCAAGATACGTAGATGATGATGCGTTCTTGTTCAAATCTGGCGGAGGCCCTGCCTGAACGTACAGGTTCCCCATCCACATGTTCAAGGAGCTCAACCCACCTTCTGCCATAGATGAATTGATCAGATCACGAATGATCTCCTACTTTTCCCTCTTTTTTTCATCTCAGAATGATACACAATCCCTATTTCCTCTTTAACTAAGCTAAAGCATACGTATTTGTTTGGAACTAATTTTAGAAAATATAAAGAGAGTAAGGACAATGAATGTTCTTAGCGATTTTGAGTACCGTTCTTATTGTAAAATGAAATTATTTTTTATACCTATCTAGCATTTCATCATAAGGATTCAAAATCTAATTCCAAAATTTAAAGTAGGTTTTTCCATCCAAGTCTTACAAGAACTTAATGGACAAGATAATTGCCTTGCAAACAAAACAACAAAGTAAATGGAGGTCCTTTAGAAAAATGAGGGTTTATATGTCCAATTCATCCTTTAAGCTCGCTTGTGTTTTATCAAACATGAGGGCATGTCGTGATATTCATGATCAACACGTGTCACAATACTCCCAATTCATGTGATATCAAAGAAAGGGGCGAGATGTCAAGGGAATTATTCACTAGCTTCACACATGTTAGACTTAACTCCTAATTGGCAATTTGAATCCTTTCGTGTCACATATCAGGACTCTAGTGGGACAATGGAGTAGTTAGTGAGTGGTCTTGGTGACATAATTTTATGGCAATTTTCTCTAAACCTATATGCCTTCTTGGTAAGAACTTTTCATTGTCTATGGATTTTGATTTATAACTTTTATCTTATGCTAAATCCTTTTATGGTTTTGTAATGCCCTATCAATTTTTTATCTAGGACAATTCTATCATTTTTTGTGATGTATAGGTTCTAGGCATTTATGGCCTTGAGATGATTTTCTTTTGTTTGGACTAGGTGTTTGAATATACATACCTTACCTTGCCTACCCTATTCTATCCACCCTAGCACAAGTATTGTTTGTGAGGACATCCTAAAGAAAGATAATGGTTATTTTCTATGACTCTCATTTTAGGGCACTTCATAGTTCCCTCCTGAATGGGAAATTGTTCCTAAAGATGGACTATAGTGAAACCCAAGAATATAATAGAGAGATATATAGACATGAGAAATATATCAAAAGAATAGAATCTCAATTTTCTCATTAACCACCAAGGTTTGTGAAAACGAACATCAATGTAGTTATCAAAATGTTTTTGTCATAGACACCGTAGTTTAACAAAAGTAACAAATAAAAATGTTTGAAATAGAATGTTTTGATGCTAATAAACATGGTTTGCAATAATGATAAAAGATCACACTTGGCTTCCTCTAATCACATAATGTTAGTAAATCTAGTTCTCTAAGACCTCAACAAAGAAAACAAAACACATCAAATATGGACCTAGGGAACAAATTATAACCCTACCAATAATAAACAAGATGAAGTGATCAACAAACACATATTTTATTAATTGACATGTTTTGTAAATTAATATTAGGCATCACTTTAGAGTTTCTACTAGCAAGAAATAATTATTTGGGTCTAAAATTGGGATAATTGATTGTTATCATCCCCACCTAAATTCAATTCCCACAAGTGAGATGTTGAGCTCCTAACAGGTATATTGTTAGAACGACATTGAACCCCATGTTGCAGAGCCTTGAGCTTTTAACAAATATAGTTTACTTTAGGTATCATTATTAAAGCGAGAATAATTAATTAGTGTGTTTATTTGCGATATCTATTACATTGGATAGTAAATGCACACTAGTACAAAATTTTTGAACGTCATAACAACTAGCCAGAAATTTTTGAATGACATAACAAATGACGATTTCAATTTTTTTTGACATATTTTGTTTACTTGAATTGCAAGAATTATTCAATGATGATAATTATGTTGAAAGGAATTGCATGAATTCCATGAGAGAAAATAGAGACACTTTTGG
Organism: Pinus albicaulis; assembly: GCA_034641835.2. NCBI lineage: Eukaryota > Viridiplantae > Streptophyta > Pinopsida > Pinales > Pinaceae > Pinus > Pinus albicaulis. The sequence continues at coordinate 600,233,281 of CM076579.1, read as the reverse complement.
AAGCTGACATGTTGGAAAAAAATGGAATGTGCACGACGCTCTAGGGTTTCTCTCTATAAGTTTTTTTATTTATCGTTGTAATTGGTTAGGATTATCTAAAATACAAGGATGGTAGGAAAAGGTTTGTATTCAAAAATCCCACTACACTCCATGGCGATGGAAAATTGATGATTTGGTTTTGTTTTTATGAAGAACGATTGACCCTCTACTAGGGTTTTCTCTTAGATTATGCAGAGGAGAGATGGCTCTGCCTCATTAAGCATTCCTTCATTTGGGCTCTAGTCATGTCAGGTGTCATGGTACAAAACTTGTGTATTTGTTTCAAAGTTATTTTTTCTAATAGGTACTCATTAAGCATAGGGAGTTTGCAATGGGAAAGCTCAGTACTGGGGTATGGGATCTAAACTTTCTTTTCTCCCTGTTACGTGCTTATCCATTTTCCCCACCTTATTTGTTATGGATTGCATGATAATACCCCACTCCCAAAAATATGGTCTGGATGAATGGTAGAGTGAACTGGACAAAGGAAGTTTTTAGATATTTAAAAAACATATCAATGGGAATTCTTCCCTATTCTGGTCCAGGGATTCAGAATTGGTGGAAAATTTGTAACAACACATCAATAAAAATATAGGCATCTATGAAATGTCTCAACTTTATTTTGTTGGCAAACCAAACATTCTGCCACAAACTTTTGAATATCAGATTTAAGGCCATCCCAAAAAAATTATTTCTTCACCCTGTGGTATGTTTTTAAAAATCTTGAGTGTCCTCCTAAAGGAGAAGTGTGAAATTCAAAAAGAAAATTTTGTTTTAGTTGGGAATTCTTACAACGATATAAGCTATCTTTGTACCATAAGGAATCATTTTTCCAACTAAATGTATTAGATGTACTAGGATCTTGCTACAAATTTTGAATGAGTATCCACACTTCTTTGTCCCTCTTCCATTCATCCCTTGCTTTAGTTATCCAATCTGGTTGGATAAGAGAAATGGCACAAAGTAATGCTTCCACCTCTTCATTCCTTCTTGAGAGTGAATCTGCAACAACATTTAGCTTCCCTTTTTTGTAGATTATTTCAAAGTCATAACCCAACATATTTGTGACCCATTTTTCTTGCTCTTATGAAGACAATCTTTGTTCCAAAAAGTGTTTAAGACTATCATGATCATTTTTTACCTTGAAGTGTCTTCCCATTAGGTAAGGTCACCATTTATTTAGTGCATGTAGTATTGCTAACATTTCCTTCTTATAAATAGCTCTCTGTAAATACTTTCCTTTGATTGGACGAATTTCAAAAGCAATGGGTCTTCCTTCTTGCATCAAAACAAAACAAATTCCATTTCTTGAGGCATCACATTCCACAATAAAGGTTTTTTTTTAAGTTTGGTGTAGCTAAGATAGGTGCTAGGCACATTGCCTATTTAAGATGTTCAAAGGCCTTATTTTCTTCAAGAGTCCATGAAAATGAATCTTTCTTCAATAATGTTGTTAGAGATGCTACTATTCACCCATAATTTTCAACAAACTTGTGAGAATACCTTGTTAACCCGAGAAATCCTCACAACTGCTTTATGGTTTTGGTTAGTTTCCATTCCTTAATGGATTTAATTTAGTTAGGGTATACCTTAACAACCTTGTGAGATACAATATGACCAAGATATTACACCTCTTTTACTCTAAAGAAACATTTGGATGTTTTTGCATATAATTGTTTCTCCTGCAATAGTTTGAGCACCCTGTCAACATGTTAAACATGATCCTTCCAAGACCTGTTGTAGATTAGTAAATCATCAAAAAATACTAGCACAATTTTTCTAAGGGTTTGAAAATGGAATTCGTCAACCCTTGAAATGTAGAAGGTGCATTGGTAAGGCCAAAAGGCATGAACAAAAATTCATAATGACCCTCATGAGTTCGAAATGTTGTTTTTAGAATATATTTAGTCTTCATTCTAATTTGACGATATCCTAAACGAAGATCCAACTTGGTAAAATAAATTTCTCCATGTAATTCATCCAATAATTCATCAATCACAGGAATGGGAAATTTATCTTTAATGGTGAGCTTATTGAGCTCCCTAGAATTCGGACACATCTGCCATGATCCATCCTTCTTGTGCACCAATACTACTGGAGTATAGAAAGAAATTTGACTAGGTTGAATTATACCAGCCTCTAACATTTCTGCAATCATACGTTTAATTTCGCTCTTTTGGACATAAGGATATCTATAAGGCCTAATGTTTGGAGGAACATACACGGAATCAAATGAATAGTGATGATCATCTATAGGTGAGGTCTTTGGGGAAGTAAACTTGGAATGATTTTCAGACTTTGATGCGAAATAGATGATTTTGTATTGAGACTTAGTGACATAGTGTTGTTATGCCTCATTGTTCTTTCTTGACTTCATCATGACAGTAAAACCTTATTTTTCTGAGAGAGGGAGGAGAGAGGGGGGGCTCACTGCAGTACCCCATAATTCGATTCCTTTCTTTTTGAAAAAAAAAAATTTAAGAAAATTCTGAAAATTTAAGCTACAGCTCCCAAAGATTGTAATCTGTTCTTTCCTAATTACAACATGCCTTCTCCATAGGAATGGAAAGAATTGGACTATTCAATACATATTCCCCCATGGTTAGCATGATATTATGGCATTTTCCAGAGAAATTTATAGTTCCTCCATTTGCAACCATCACTTGACATTTTGGTGCTCAATATAGGAAACAATTCAATTCCTTGGCTACCTTGCAATGAATAAAATTATGAGTACTACCCGAATCAGTCAACACTATTACCTTTTTATTATTAATATGTCCTTCTATCTTGAGAGTTTGAGGAGTGGTAATTCCTGCCAATGCATTACATGATATGGTCAGACTCATTTCTTCCTCTTCTAGGGTTGGTTCCTGGTGTATATCCTCTTATTTTGAATATTATTGTTAATTTTCTTCTTCCTCTTCACAATCTATGGAAAATAATTTCTTCTCAGCACACTTATGCCCTTTAGTGTATTTTCCATCACAGCTGTAGAAAAGCCATTTTTCTCTTTTTTCTTCCAATTGTTGTGGTGTCAAACTTGTAGGTTGTGGAAGTCTAGGAGTAGAAACACTTCCATCTTTATATATGTGAGTGGTAGGCTTCCTTGTTGCCATAATTTTACATTCAATTTTTCTTGCCAACCTGAATGCCTTTTCTAATGAATTAGGTCCTCAAATGCGAACTTCATGTTGGATGTTATCCTTTAAAGCCCCTATGAGGACATCAATCCTGTGTTCCTATGGAATATCAATTACCCTTTTATTCAAATTTTGGAAGTCCTCAATGTGCTCAACCACTGAACCCTTTTGTTTGAGATTTATCAATTGGCTAAAGAAGGTGTTGCCTTTTGTATCATCATAATGTGCTATCATTTCCTCTGTAAAAATTGACCAAGTGACGATTTTTTTACAGGAGCAAAGCCATCGATACCATAAAAATGTATTTTTTTCTAAATGTAAAGTTGCAATGTGTACCTTTTGTGTGTTTCGCACATTATTGAGATCAAAATATAGCTCCATCTGTAGTATCCATGTTATGGGATTCTTGCCATCAAAATTCCTCATATCGATCTTTGGAATATGGTGTTCTTCCATCCAACATTAGAGTTTATGAAATCATGATTAACATTTATTTTGTTCTCATCATGAGTTTCCTCTACTATCTTTTCACCATTAGGAAACATTTCTTGTATCAACTTTTCCAAACCTTCGATGTCTACTTTTAGATCATTCTTCATGTTTTCCATGTTTTCTTTCATTTTTTCATCGATCTTAGCTTCCATGCCCACTTCCATGATATCCATATTACCTTCCATGCCTTTCTTCAAAAATTCCATTTCATTTTTTGTTGCTCTTTGCGATAGTGAAATTTGGTGCACTTGTGCTTGTAATTTTCATATCTTGTGTTGTGTTTCTTCATCTTCATGAGTCATAGTAGAGCCTTCTAAAGGATTAATGGGTGTTGAATTATTCTTAGGGGGGATTTGAGAACCCAATACTGATATCTATTCTTCAATATTCCCTTAGAATAAATTCAAACTAATATTTTTTTTTCAAACGAGACTTATGTAATTCCAGAAAAATACACACCTTTTTCTTTCTTTTGAGGAGCTGGATATTGAAACTGAAGTATCTTTGTGCTTTCGGATCTTTAATATCTGAAATTCGGCCTTGACATAGCCCTATGAATCTTCTTTCGAATGCCAAATTTCTGACTGATTTGGATTCTTCAAGGCAAATTTATACCCAATCTCCCACAATGACCTAATTATGGATTGGTTCCTTAGAGGGAATTTGTACAACTTGCCATGTGTCATTTTTTTCTCCTTCAGCTCTGAAATGGACATACCAAAAACTACAGTCCGTGTACTTACGGCCACTTTTTACATAATCCCAATCCGACGTTCAGAATTAATTATGTAGAATATTTAATTTTTTATGTATAACACCTTTGAAGATCGAGATTTTAAAATAAAAATGTTAATATAAACATGATTTTATTGTTGTGGTATTTGTAATTAATGAAACATTGATTTTGTAGCTTAACCCTTCACCATATGACTTCATGGTATCTCATGTAAACTATTTATTTTTTAGTGGAGTTCCCTAAGTCATATTCAATCTTCACTAAAAAAACTCCATTGACTTCAGGGAAACATATTCATGACCCAATTAGTGACTTAATAAAACAAGTAAGCTCTATGGTTGTTTGTTTTCTTGTTTAATTTTATCTACTTATTTTGTGGAATCTCACAAGAATTTGTTTATTAGCAGGGTCAACAACAAGTACCACCTTTAAATATAACATTTAAGGGGAAAAAATGTTTACTTGCGTATTTTAATGGTCAAGTGAAGGTTGCAAAGTGTTACATAAAAAACAATGCACCAAATTTTTTCATGCCCAATGGAGAAGAATTAGGAGAAAGATATTATTTTGTGTGTACACAATCAATTTCAGTTTATCCTTCTTATGAAATCAAGCTTAAGCATAGAACTAATTGATGTGATTATTTAGCAAATGCACTTAACCCTTTTATATGTTGGAAGAGATGTGACATTGAATTGATCAATTAATTACAGTAATGACATTAGAAATTACTATTCCAACAATTTATTATGATGTTAACAAGTCTTATTCAAGAGGAACAAAGGATGGAAAGTTCTCATGTTGAATTTTAGTATTCCTATTAACTATGGATTGAGTTCATTTGTAACTTTGATTGAATTGATGGAGTTAATTTGTAGGCCTAGTATGTGGCCTTTTGAATTATTGTACCTTCTCCTCTCTGTTTTTGGTAATTCCTATTTTTTCCTACTTCAACGCTTTGCCTTCTTTTTTTGTACCTCCATGTGTTTTGATTTTTTACCCTCTTGTACAGGTTCTTTTTGTTTCTTCGTTTGTCTCTTATAAACCATAATATTTGTCTCTCTAAAAGGGTTTTCTGTAGGTTTTTCAATATGAGCATGATGGATATACTCTGCTTCTGACAAAGGGAGACTTCGGGCTGGAACAACATTGTTTTTCCAATTACTTGGTTGGGTTCCTAAGTCGCAAAAAAAATAATGCTATCTATGAGGGCATGATAGCTAGGGAGTGCGAAGGTGTGTAAATGAATGCTAGGAAGTACTAACACATGCTAGAAAGTTCCAAGGCGTGATAAACATGCCAAGATAAGCCATGTGGTTAGACATGCCAATATGTTCTAGGTGCCATGGTGTGGCATGAACACATGCTAGGGAGTGTGATGGCCAAGTGCCAAGGAACCACAAGGGAGCACTAGTTTCAAATGCATGGAAATGAAGTGTCATTGAGTTATGGGTGTGCTAAGTATGGAATGACAAGGTATGATACACAGGGCCAAGCCATGCTAGAGTGATAGGGAAGCATACCTATATCTGTAAAGTGACAAGATATGCCAGTGCGTGCTAACGAGTGTTAGGGAGTGACAAGGAAACACAATGGAGAATTAAGTAAAAAATCATGGAAATGAATGAATAAGAGTGTGTGATAGGGAGTGTCAATGAGTTCTAGTGTTCTAAGGAGAGAGTTACATGTTATTTTGGGCAGCACCAATTCATGCTATAGTTCCAGGTCGGCATGCATCCAAGATGTGTTAGGCTCCCCATGGTGTTCCAATGCATGCTACGAAGTAATAAGGAGTTCTAGGGAAACACAAGGGAATACTAGGTAAAATAATGCATGAAAATGGATGAACAAGAGTTTGTGACATGAAGTGTCAGTGAGTTCCAAGTGTGTTGAGGAGGGATTGAAAATATATGCTAGGAAGTGTTAAGGCATGCTAGAGGCCATGGAAACATGCTAGGAGTGCCAAGTGCCATCGTGTTCCACTGCATGCCATGGAGTGTTAGGGATTTCCAACGAAACACAAGGGAGCAATAGTTTAAAATGCATGGAAGTGATAAATAAGAAATCTTTACAGGGAGTGTCAGTTATTTTTTGGTGTGCTAAGGAGGGACTGACAAGGTATGCTAGGTAGTGCCAGGAAATGCTAGAGTAACAGGTATGAGGGTGTGTCAATGCGTACTGGAAGCCTTAGGGAGTGCCATGGGAACACAAGGGAGATATAGTTAAAAATGCATTGAAATGAATGAATAGCAATGTGTGATAGGGAGTGTTAGCGATTTTTAGGTGTGCTACAAAGGCAGTGACAAGGTTATACTCTAGGAAATGAAAAGGCATGATAGTGTGTCAGGACATGTCAGGGAGTGGTAGGGTGCGCAAGGGAGTGCCAAATAATGCCATGATCTAGTTGGATATTGTTGTCCACCCCCATATTCCACTTGGGGCACCACCATTGTTTCTTTAATTTTTTTAGTTTTCTTAATTATAGCATACTTTACTATTTTTAACAGTTTTTCGAGTCCTAAACTTTCAAAGTTGTTTTGAGGCCCTAAACGATATTTTTGGTAAAAAAAGGAGAAACAAAAAAGTTCCTTTGATATTAATCACATCAAATTGTTTAGTGCTCGGATAGATATTTCTAATGATGTATTGTGTGCATCAAACAAATATTGTATGCCAAAGTTACATCCCTAGGAAGTTGATGTACCAATTTACCCAAACGAGATAAGCTACGAGTTCCCTAGATAGTTTATTTCCATTCTGTCTTTAAACAAATTTTAGTTCTTTGATATTAATGAAATGAAGTGTTATTTCTGCTGCAACTTTGTAATTATGGTTATATGTGTATTATATTGTGTTCCGGCATAAATTCGGATCACCGGTATCAAAGTGGTCTTCTCTTTCTCAATCCTTATCTGCATCTCCCCAACGAGGTAAAGGTATAAGGAGTTACAGCTTGATCTGGTTGAACCTTTGCAAGATGAACCTCCCAAACCCTGATGATTTCCCATGAGGGATGAAAATAAAGATGAGGGATTAGGAGATCCTATAAAAATATTGCTTGAGGAGGCCCCTTAAAGACAAAGGAATGAGATGATGGATAAATTTTCCTATATCTTTCAACGACTACCCACTGATGGTGTATCTGCATCTAGCAGCCACTCTAGTGGCACAACTCCTTTTATGGTACAAGTAAACTTTGAAATTCCCATATTTTAGGTCCAAATATATGCATACACTCTAGATATATGGTTGAATCTATTAGAAGGATATTTCTTGGTGCATGACTTTTCCGATCGAGAGAAGATTATTTTTGCACTTCTCAAATCTGTGCCCCATGTCAAGGACTGGTGGGAAACATACTGTGAAAAAATTTATGAGAGGGGTTCCTTTCTCTTCTCAGTCCTACCCACTTGGAATTCTTTCTGAGATGCCAACAAGAAACAATGTTATCATGTGGGGAGCTATGAGGAAAATTACATACAATGGACTATGTTGCGGCATCAAAGGGTTCAAATTGTGCATGAGATGACGAATATCTTCCATACCCTGCACATAAAGTTGGGTATCAAATATTTGGAGAAAAATTTGGTGCCGAAGTACACAGTTGTATGCACAAATATTGCTATGAAACCATCTCACAAAATAGAAAAAAATATATATCAATGAACTAGAAATAAGCCTCTTCAAGGGGGAAACCTCCTTTACATTACATAAAAGAAAAAATCTTGGATGATTAAAATGAAAAAACCTCCTTTCTATCTATAGGATTCCATGGGGTCACAATATAATCCTAGTCAACCTAACAATAAAAATGCAAGGGAACAATAATAAGAATATAGAGAATACAGGGGTACAAAAATAACAATAAGGGGGATACACTAACAACAATAGGGGACTAAAATAGTAATATAGGGCCCTAGCATGACCCTCGCGTTCAAAAAAGAATTGTCCTCAATGCTTTAGTAGTTCTGGATGCTTCTGTATGAAATTATCATCCTCACCTATGGAATATTCAGTGGTTAAGTTCTTCCACTTGATGAAATACTCTGAAATTGATTGATTTCAAAGTTGTTAAGTTCTTGTTTCTGTGACTACTCCAATTTCCAATGTGATTTTTCCTTCCTCGTCAAGTTCTGGAAATATTGTTTGAACTAGAAGTTTGTCGCATATAACCTTATTTAACAATGAAACATGGAAAACTGGGTGCACTTGGGAAGATGTAGAAAGCTCCAATTTGTATGCCATAGTAACAATATTTTGCAACACCTTGTAAGGACCATAGTACCTTGGCGATAATTTATTATCCTTCTTTGATTTCTTGAGGGACATTTGTTTGCATGGTTGTATCCGTAAAAATACCCAGTCACCTACGTCGAAACTTCTCTCTATGCGATGTTGATCTGCGTATTGTTTCATTTGATTCTGTGTCAAATTTAGGTTATCCTTTAAGAGTTGGAGAACTTGTTTTGTATGCCCGATGTGATCTTCCACTGCTTGAACATTATATTTTTCTCCTAAATATGATGTGATAGACGGAAAATGATATCCAAAAAGTGCGATAATTGGGGTCATTTTTGTTGCACTGTGGAAAGAAATGTTTTACCACCATTTAGCCAGAGGTGACCAATTGACCCATTGTGTTTGTTTACCAGATACATAGGAATGAAGATATCCTGCCAAAAATTTGTTCACTTTCTCAGTTTGACCATTGGATTAAGGATGATAAGATGAATGAGCTATTTGAGTACCCAAACAAGAAAATAATTATGTCCAAAAATTTCTAGTGAAAATTATATCTCTATTGCTTACAATAATCTTTGGGTTTCCATGTAGCTTTTGAATTGTTTCCATAAATGCAATAGCAACTGTACTCTCTTTAAATGGATGAGATAATACACAAAGGTGTGCATACTTGGTAAGCCTATAAAAAACCACCATGATGACACTCTTTCCTTCGTACTTAGTTAAACCTGTGATAAAATCCATTGACACCTCCTCCCAACGTTGATTTGGAATGGATAAAGGTTTTAGTAGACCCAGGGTCTTAATTTTCTCAACTTTATTTTACTAGAAACCCAAACATTTCACCACAAAATTTTGAAAATTAGATTTAAGACTATCCCAAAAGAATTCTTTCTTCACCATGTGGTAAGTTTTTAAAAATCCCGAGTCTCCTCCTAAGGGAGAGGTGTACAATTCCAAAAGAATATCTTGTTTTTCTTGGGAATTATTACAAAGATATAAGAAATATTTGTACCATAAGGAACCATTTTTCCAACTAAATGTATCATATGTACTGGGATCTTGCTGTAAATTTTGAATGAGTGTCCATACTTCTTCATCATTCTTCCATTCCTCCATTTCTTTGGTTATCAAATCTCATTGGATAATAGAAATGACACAAATCAATGCTTCCACATCCTCATCCTTTCTTGAGAGTGCACCTGCAACAACAATTATCTTCCCTTTTTTGTAGATGATTTCAAAGTCATAACCCAACATCTTTGTGAGCCATTTTTTCTTCTCTTCTAAAGATAGTTTTTGTTCGAAAGTATTTAAGACTATCATGATCATTTTTTACCTTGAAGTGTCTTCGCATTAGGTAATGTCACAATTTCTTTAGTCCATGTAGTATTGCCAACATTTCCTTCTCATAAATATATTTTTGTAAATACTTTCCTTTGATTGGACAACCTTCAAAAGTAATTGCCCTTCCTTCTTGCATTAAAACAACACCAATTTCATTTCTTGAGGCATCATATTCAACAATAAATATTTTTGTGAAGTATAGCGTAGCTAAGACCAGTGCTTGGCACATTTCCTGTTTAGGATGTTCAAAGGCCTTATTTGCTTCAATATTCCATGAAAATGCATCTTTCTTCAATAATTTTGTTAGGGGTGCTGCTATTTTCAAATAATTCTTAACAAACTTGCGATAATACCATGCGATAATACCATGTTAACCTGAGAAATCCTCGCAACTAATTTATGTTTGTGGGCAATTTCAAATCCTTAATGGCTTTAAATTTGTTAGGGTCTACCTTAACACCCTCCTGAGATACGATATGACCCAAATATTCCACCTTTTTTAATCCAATGAAAAATTTGGAGGTTTTTGCATATAATTGTTTCTCCTCCAATAGTTTGAGCACCTTGTCAACATGTTGAACATGATCCTTCCAAGACCTGTTGTATATTAGTATATCATCAAAAAATAATAACAAAAATTTTCTAAGGAAGGGTTTGAAAATGGAATTCATCAACCCTTGAAATGTAGAAGGTACATTGGTAAGGCCAACAAGCATGACCAAAAATTCATAATGACCCTCATGAGTTTGAAATTATGTTTTCAGAATGTCTTCAGTATTCATTTTAATTTGATGATATCCTCGACAAAGATCCTACTTGGTGAGATAAATTTCTCCATGTAATTCATCCAATAATTCATCAATCACGGGAATGGGAAATTTATCTTTAATAGTGAGCTTATTGAGCTCCATATAATCTAGACACATGTGCCATGATCCATCCTTCTTGTGCACCAATACTACTAGAGCAGAGAAAGAACTTTGACTAGGTTGAATGATGCCAGCCTCTAGCATTTATGCAATCATACATTCAATTTTGTTGTTTTGGACATAAGGATATATGTAAGGCCTAATGTTTTGACTTCCTGGAATCAAATGAATAGCATGATCATGATCACGAATAGGTGGTATTCCTTTGGGAGTTTCAAACATCTTGGAATGATTGGTCAAGACTTTTTGTAGATCTCGAGAAATACATGATTTTATTGTTGGACCTTATAGTGAGCATAATTGTGTAATGAAACCTCATTGTTCCTTCTTCAAAATATTTTTTATGATATTGGATCTTATTATCATTCCCGGTTTTCCTGTGATACCCCATAATTCAACTTCCTTTCCTTCTGAAAAAAAATTCAAGAAAAATTTCTTGAAAACTAAAAGATACCATCCCCAAATACTATAGCCATTGTACTCTTGGTACAACATCAGCACGACCCATTGGAATGGAAAGCATTGGACTATTCAATACATATTCCCCCATGGTTAGCATGCTATTATCGCACTTTCTAGAGAAATTTATAGTTCCTCTATATTCAACCATCACTTGACACTCTAGCGCTGGGTATAGGAAGCAATTCAATTCCTTGGCTACCTTACAATGAATAAAATTATGGAGATTACTCGAATCGATAAGCACTATTATATTTTTCTTCTTAATCAGTTCTTATATCTTGAGAGTTTGAGGAGTATTAATTCCTGGCAATACATTACTGGATATGGTCAGATTCATTTATTCTTCCTCTAGGGTTATTTCCTGGTGTATAACCTCTTCTTTTGAAGTTTCTTGTTCCTTTTCTTCATCCTCTTCAAAATATATGTAAAATAATTTATTATTAGCACACTTATGATCTTTAGTGTATTTACTATCACAACTATAGAAAATCCCTTTTTCTCTTTTTTCTTCCAGTTGTTGTGGTGTCAACCTTGAAGGTTCTAGAAGTCTAGGAGTAGCAACACTTCCATCATTATAGCTGTGAATGGTAGTCTTCCTTGTCTCCATAATTTTTCTTTCAATTTTTCTTTCCACCCTGAATGAATTCTCCAATGTATCAGGTTCTGAAAGGAGAACCTCATGTTGGACGTTATCCTTTAGAGTCCCTATGAAGACATCAATCCTAGCTACTCTGGAATATTATTTACCCCTATATTCAACTTTTGGAAGTCCTCAATCTGCACCATTATTGAACCCTTTTGTTTGTGATTTATGAATTGGCTAAAGAAGGTTTTTCTCCTTGTGTCCTCATAATGTTCTATCATTTCCTCCATAGAAATTGACCAAGTGACCAATGGTTTATGAGAATAAATTCATCGATACCATAGAAACTAATTTTTTTCTAAATATAAAGTTGCAATGCATACCTTTTGTGTGTGTTTGCGTATTATGGAGCTCAAAGTATTGCTCCATTTGTAGTATCCAAGTTATCGAATTCTTTCCATCAAACTTCCTCATATTTGTTTTTTGGAATATGGCGTGTCTTAAATTCAACATTAGAGTCTATAAAATCATGATTAACATTTTTTTAATTCTCGTCATGAGTTTCCTCTACTACCATTTCTCTAGTAGCAATAATTTCTTGTAGCAACTTTTTGAAACCTTCCTTCAAATATTCCATGTCTATTTTCTGATCATTCTTCATGTCTTCCATGTTGTCTTTTAGTTTTTCTTCTATACAATCAATCTTAGCTTACATGCCAGCCATACTAGCTTCCATTGCCTTCATCTTAGCTTCCATTCCATTCGTCAAACCATCCATATTTTCTTCAATGTATTTCTTCAAACGATCCATAGTAGCTTCCATGCCTTTCTTCAAACCACCCATATTAGCTTCCATTTCAATTTTTCTTATTCTTTGCGAGAAAAAAATTTGTTGCACTTGTTCTTATAATTTTGATATATTATGTTTCACTTCTTTTGCTTCATGAATCATATTAGAGCCTTCTAAGGGCTTCATGGTTGTTGAATTATTTTTAGGGGGTATTTTAGAATCCAATAATGATATCTATTCTTCAATATTCCCCTAGAATTACTTCAAACTGATTTTTCAAAGTAGACTTATGTATTTAAAAAAAAATACACACTTTTTTCTTGTTTCTGAGGAGCTCAATTTTCAAATTAATGTATCTCTGTAATTTAGAATCCCCAATACATTATATTTGGTCATTTAGTAGCCCTATGAATTAGATTTACACTTTCATAGGTCATATCTAATTTGGATTCTTCAAGGAAAAGTTATTCCCAATCTCCCACAATCACCTAATTATTGACTAGTTCAGTAGAGCGAAGTTGAAAGGGAAGCCACGTGTCACTCTTTCCTCTTTCAATTCTAAAATTGGTACAAATAAAAATAAATTCTGTGCAAGTTCGACCAATTTTTACATAATTCCAATCAGATGATCCAAGAGAGAGATACGAATATTTTACCAAGGTCAACTATTTGAGATGGATTTCGGGGGCATGAAAAAGCCCTAACTTCCACAGATCATATCTCTGAAAATATTACGAAAAAATATCTAAACTTTTTTTACAATGTTCCTTCGTATTTTAGTGCAAATGGGTTTTGTTTTTTAGCTTCTAAATCTTCATAGAAACAAATTTATAGCGAAAATTCCACGGTGACTGATTTCAAGCAGCGAAACCCTAAAATCTAAAGCTCTGATACCAAATGTTATGAAACCAGCTCACAAAATAGAAGGAAAGACATATCAACGACTTACAAATAGGCCTCTTGGAGGGGCAAATATCCTTTAGATTACATAAATGAAAAATTCTTAGATGATTCAAATCAAAATACCTCATTTCTATATATAGGATTCCATGGGGTCACAATATAATCCGAGCCGACCTAATAATAATAATGTAAGGGCACAATAATAACAATATGGGGACTACAAGAGTGCAAAAATAACAACAAGGGGGATATACTAATAACAATAAAGGACTAAAGTAGTAATATAGGGTCCTAACAGATACATTTAGGAGGAAATGGAGTTCCTCGACATCTCATCGCTTGGTACGACATACCAGTATGCTACCAAGGTTGAGAAGAAATTGAAAAAGAAGAAGAGATACTTTGGATGTGAGAATCAAAAGAAAGATACAAATGCCCCCAAACCACATAAAAAGGGACAAATCCAAGGCATGGAAGCCCAAAACAACCTGCCAAATTCGCAAGCAAAGAACAACACCATGAAGCTGAAGAAGGACACAAGAAAGTGTTGTGAGTTCCATAAGAGATCCACTCAGAACACAAGTGAGTTCCAGGCCATGTAGTTATTGGTGGCCAAGATGAAGGCTTCTGAATCAGATGCATGCTATGACACTAAATCAGAACTCAACAAGGGGAATGACAAAGGGAAGAATATTATCGATGCAGAGCCCAACACCACTATTTCCACCACGAAGATCCAGAAGGAGGAGCTAGAAGATCCAGAGAAGGAGGAGAGTCTCTTCCACTCCCAAATGTGGCTAAAGGGTTCCCCACTACAATTAATTGTCAACAATGGGAGCCAAAATAACCTCTTTTCAGCAAAGGTCATGAAGAGGTTGGGTTTGCCGACCACAACACACCCACATATGTACAACGTCAGATGGCTTCACCAAGGAAGTGATCCTCGTGTTAGCCAATAGTGTAGCCTTCCCTACAGCATAAAGCCCTTCACATATGAGGTATTATGTGACATTTATCCTCTTGATCTTTATGATGTATTATTAGGAAAACCATACTTGTGGAAGCAACACACTGTGTATGAGTCTCGGCCTTGGGTTGTTATTGTTACTTTGGGAAATAAGTTGTACAGGATACCAGAGGTACCCCGCCTGATGCTATCTCGTTGGTTACTGCAAAACAATGGAGTAAGCTCATTTCCAAAAGCAGAAATTTTTTTTTCCTAATGATCCACCCTAAGGGAAAGAAGAATATTATGGCCACGACCTTAAGAGAGCCCTCCTTCGCATGACAAAAACAAATGGACAAGGTCATGGAGGAGTACAGGGAAATCTTCACCTCAACCACAGGGCTGCATCTACACTGTCAGGTCAAGCAGCCCATCGATCTGACCCTTGGTGCACTGCTACCCAATGAAACAATCTATCAACACTCTATTATGGAGAATTCTGAAATTAAGTGTTAGATTCAGGAGCTACTGAAGAAATCTCAAATCCAACCGAGTTCATTTCCCTTGGGGAATCTGATCGTGTTGGTGCAAAATAAGGATGGGACTTGGAGACTCTGTATTAATTATCTAGCATTGATCAAGATCATTGTATGGAATATGTACCTAATCCCATGGATTGATGAACTTCTGGACCAAATCAAAGTGGCAAAATATTTCAACAAGATCGACTTGATGTCTGGGTATCACCAAGTACCAATAGAACCCTCTAATGTGTGGAATATTTCCTTCAAATCAAAGGAGGGCCTTTTCAAATGGCTCGTCATGCCTTTTGGGTTAACGAATTATCCGGAAACTTTCATGAGGCTGATGGAAGACATATTTTGGCCATTTAACAACTCATTTGTAGTAGTGTACTTGGATGACATCCTGATCTTTAGCCGGACTTCAGAAGAGCACCTCCACCACATCTGATAGGTCTTCCAAACACTATAGAAACGCAAGTTTTGTGCCAATTTGGAGATGCGCACTTTTTGCATGACCCAAGTTCAGTATCTAAGATACATTATTGATGAGTAGGGGGTGCATGTGGATCTAACCAAGTTCCAATACATTTGGGATTGGCCAACCCCAACCCCTCTAATAGAGCTTCACAGCTTTCTAGGTCTTGGTAATTTGTACCATAGGTTCATGTTGAGATTCTCTCATATCTCTTGGCTCTTGAGTAAAGTCACCAAGGGAGGAAATAAAGAAAATTTCTTTTGGTCAGAATCTCAATAAAAGGAATTCGTACAATTTAAACATCGCCTCTTCTCTATCCTAGTGCTCACATTACCACACTTGCAACAACCATTTCTGATCAATATAGATGCCTCTAAATATGCTATTTGGGTAGTTCTTACTTAACAGGGGCATCCAATGGAGTATCACAGTGAGACACTATCTCACACAATCCACAAGTATCCCACTTATGATAAAGAAATGTATTCCATCGTGCAGGCTTAATGACAATGGAAGCATTACATTTTGAGGAAGGAAACTGTCATTCACACAGACTATCGACCTCGACAGTTCATACAGACACAAGCAAAGCTTCAGAACAATCACCATCAGAAGTGTTCCACATATCTACAACAGTTTCATTTGAACATCAAGTACAAGAATGGTAACACCAATAACGTTGTAGACTTCCTCACCTGAGCATCGATCGTGGCACTAACCACCGCTCTCAACTCTTGTGGGAACGAGACTTATGATTGGTTGCTTCTCTACGAGGGCGATACGAAATTCGGCCACACATACAAGAGATTCTTAGCGAGTATGTAAGTTCCAAATTTTCACCTCCATGATGCACTGCTATGTCTCTGGGGATTCCTTTGTGCTCCTTTAAGCGAGAATTCTAAGATTATTTGGGAAGCGCACTATAGTCAGGTCACCGGGCATTTCAGGGTCGAGAATAGGGTGTAATTATTTCATAAGCATTTCTATTGGCCAAACCTTGTAGAGGATTTTAGAAAGTACATCAGATCTGGCACTGCTTGCGTCATTGCCAAACTAACCATCAAGAAGAAAGGCCTCTATGGTCCGCTACCTACACCTATTTGACCTTGGGAATACATATCCATGGATCACATGCCAGGACTTCCTTCTACTAAGCATGAAAATGACTGTTTTTTCGTGTTCGTCCACATATTCTTGAAGATGGCCATTATGGCAGACTACAAGAAGAATATCACAACATAAGCCACTACTAAACTCTTCTTTGAACGAGTGTGGGTGCACCTTGGGGTACCATAGTCTATCATTTCATATTGGGACATTCGGTTCCTCAGCACATTTTAGTCCAGCCTCTAGTCAATGTTGGACAATAAGCTCACCAATTGTACAACTTTCCATCCCCAAACGGATGGCCAGAAAGAGGTCATCAGTAGGATGATTGTACACATTCTGCGCATGTGAAATTCAAAGCATCTATGCACATGGGATGAGAGCCTTCACTATCTACAAAAAAAATATAACTGGGTTTTTCACAGATCAACTAACCACAACCTCTTTTATGTGGGCTTGGGATTCTAGCCACTATGTCCCATTGACGTAGCCATGATATTTGCGTCTACTCAGGCTGATTCGCCTCATGTCTATTCTAAATATGACAAAGAGAAAAATTTGATTGAGAACATTCAGCACATCTACCAACAGGTTCATGACATATTGGGTAGAGCCAATTCTAAGTACAAGAAATGAGATAACCAACATCAGGTGCCACAAAAATTCAGGGTGGGCGACAAAGTGTGGCTACATTTGTAGAAGGAGAACCTCCCCAGACCCCACCGCAAGATTTTCCTACTCTGATATGTGTCTTACACCATCAGGAAGGTTGTAGGGGCCAATGCATTCAAGCTCAATATCCCACAATTCCTTGGTATGCACCCAATATTCAATGTGGATGACCTTCTACCCTACTTCCCACCTCTACTAGACACCTTCGACATTGCAGAACAACTCACACCAATAGAGTTAAACCCCAACTACATGGAACATGCCACAAAGGATCATATCATGGACATGAAAATCGAGAAGACTCACCAACAGAAGATCTAACTGTATCGGGTTGTCAAAGATGGCAAACTCATACACCAAGGCAAGTTGTTCAGCATGGAGCAAGTTTAGTAGAAGTTTCATCATCTCACAGAGGAGCTAAACATAATGGGGACCATTGCTTACTAATGGGGGAGGAATGATAGAGGTGGATATTGGTGGCCACCTACCTATTCCACTTTGGGCCCCACCATTTTTTCTGTCAGTTTTTCAGTTTTCTTAATTATAGCACAATTTAATATTTTCAACAGTTTTTCGTGTCCTAAACTTCTAGAGCCATTTTGAGGCCTAAACGCCCTTTTTTGGGAAAGACAAGGGAAACATCGAAGCTCCTTTGATGTTTCTCACATAAAAAGTTTTATTCCTCAGATAGATATTTCTAACGAGGTATTTTGCGCATCAAATGGAGATTGTATGCCAAAGGTTACGCCCGTGAGAAGTTGATGTACCAATTTAACCAAATGAGGCACATAGTTTTGGTGCTTCGTCACCTGGGGTTAGGTTTTTGGATGTTTAGGGATTTCCATTATTTTTAAATAATAAATAAGCCCTAGAGATAAAAGGTATTTCCACATCTCTTCTTAGAGATAAGATACAAGCGCCCTAGCTAGTTTATTCCATTCTGTCTATAAAAAAATTTCCACATCTCTTCTTAGAGATAAGATACAAGTGGCCTAGCTAGTTTATTCCATTCTGTCTGTAAAAAAAATTCAGTTCTTTGATATTAATGAAATGAAGTGTTATTTCCAATACATATTTGTATTTATGGTTATATGTGTATTCTGTTGAATTCAAGAATAAATTTGGATCATGCCAAGGATTTCACAGGGTGATAACACATGCCACATAGTGCCAAGGGATTGTTATATGTTCGAGGTGTTATGGCATGTCAAGATCTAAACTATGTTGCTTAGTTGTTTTATGGCCATGGCTGGATGTGAGAATTGACTTGGTAACTTGTAACTTTTTAGGTAGGATAAGTTGAAATCAAGCATCAATAGGCTAAGATGAGTTATGTTCAATTATTAGGTGAAAAAGGAAAAAATTAGTAGTAGAAACCGTAACTTCACCAGGCTGTTGTAGTCGAGGCAAGACTTGCTTGAGTTCCCAAGTCCCAAAATAAGTAAGGGTAGTTGTGAGGTCATGACAACTAAGGAGTGCTAGGGCATGCCAAGGAATGAAAAGGTGTGTTAACATGTGCAAGACATTGTCAATGCATTAGGAGTCTTAGGGAGTGCCAGAACATCAGAAGGGAGAACTAGGTCAAAATGCATGAAAATTAACAAACAAGAATGTGTGTCAAGGAGTGTCAACGAATTCCACGTCTCTGAAGGATGAAGTGTCTTAGGAGAATATTAGAATAATTATTATAGGACAAAATGATATGGCTATAATAAGGGACTGAACAAAGCCGTTTCATACAAAGTGAGAAATTGTGTTGGGCACACCATTATTTTCCTAGTGATTTGGCTCTGTTGTCAAGTCAAGAAAAGTAAGCCTATCTACGAGGGCTTAATAGCTAGGGATTGCCAATGTGTGCTAGGGAATACTAAGAAGTAGTAACACATGCTAGTTATATACAATGGAAGATAGGCATGGTAGGATGTATCATGTGCCAAGGTGTGGCATGAATGCATGATAGGGAGTTTGAGGACCATATGTGAGGGGAACACAAGGGACCACTAGTTTCAAATGGATCAAAATTAAGTGTCAATGAGTTCCAGGTGTGCTAAGGAGAGAGTGACAAGGTATGATAGCAACTTCCAGGGGATTTTAGAGTGCTATGGAAGCATACCAATATGTGGCAAGTGCCAAGGTGTGCCAATGAATTCTAAGGAGTGTTAGAGAGTGCCAAGGAAGCACAAGGGAGCACTAGGTAAAAATGTATAGAAATGAATTAATAAGAGTGTGTAAAAAGGAGTGTACGCGAGTTCCACGTGTGCTAAGGATGAAATTAAATAGTATGTTAGGTAGCGCTAATTAGTGTTAGAGTGCCAGGGAAACATGCATCTAAGTTGTGCGAGGTACCATGGTGTGCCAACATGTGCCAGGAAGTGTTAAGGAGTGTTATGGAAACAATAGGGAGCACTAGGTAAAAATACATGGAAATGAATGAATATGAGTGTGTGACAAGGAGTGTCAAGGAGTTCCAGGTTTGTTAAGGAAGGAGTGAAATGGTATTCTAGGTAGATCTTAGTCATGCTAGAGAGCCAGGGTGACATGAAGCCAAGATATGTTAGGCTCCCAAGTGTGAGAGCATGTGCTAGGAAGTGCTAGGGAGTGCTAGGGAAACTGAAAGGAGAACTAGATAAAATTAATGCATGCAAATCAATGACTAAGAGTTTCTGATAGGAAGTGTTACTAAGTTCTAGGTGTGTTAAGGAGAGAGTGAAAAGGTATTCTAGGTATTGCTAAGGCATGCTAGAGGCCAGGGAAACATGCCAAGATGTGTCACGTGTTAAGGTGTGCCAATGCATGCCAGAAAGTGTTATGGAGTGGTAGGTAAACACATAGGAGAACTAGTTTCAAATGCATGTAAATGAATGAATATGAGTGTGTGATAGATAGTGTAAATGAGTTATAGGTTTTATAAGGAGGGAGTGATAAGGTATGCTAGGTAGTGCTAAAGAATGCTAGTGTGCCACGATGACATGAAAATATCTCTCAGGTGCCAAAGTGTTCTAATGCATGCGAAGCAATGTTAGGGAGTGCCAAAAAACCAAGGGAGAAATAGTTCAAAATTCATGGAAATAAACAAATAAGAGTGTGTTATAGGGAGTTTCAGGGAGTTCCGAGTGTGCTAAGGAGGGAGTGACAAGGTTATATTCCAGGTAGTGAGAAAGCATACTAGAGTGCTAGGGCATGTTAGTGAGCACTAGGGTGTGTTAGGGAGTGCTAAATCATGTCAAGGAATGAGGAGGATGCTAATACACACCACATAGTACTAAAGTATTGTTATACGTGCTAGGTGTTATAGCATGTCAAGATTTAAACTATGTTTCTTTTTTTTTTATGGCCATGGTTGGGCATGAGCCTTAAATTAGTAACTTGTTAAGTGTGATGAGTTGAGGTTGGACATACGTAGCCTGAGATGAGTCATTGGAAGTTCTTAGGTGAGAAACGCATAGTATAGTTGTAGTAACTGTAACTTTTTCAAGTTGTTGTAATCGATGGTAGCTGTGAGGGCATGATAGCTAATGAGTTCTAGGGCATGCCAAGGAATGAAAATGAATGCTAATAGCTGCCAGAAAGTTTCAATGAATCCTGAGGAGTGTTAGGGAGTGCCAAGGAATCATAATGGAGAAGTAGGTCAAAATGCCTAGAAATGAACAAATAAGAGTGTTTTCCAAGGAGTGTCAATGAATTCCCAGTGTCTCAAGGACAAAGTGTGTTAGGAGAAGTTCAGAATAGGACTTGTCGGAGGCAAGCCTATGGTTGTGATAAGGCTTTTCCAAAGTATTTTTAGGCAAAGGGAGAATTTGGGTTGGCCACAACATTATTTTTCCAACGACTTGGTTGGGTTCCCAAGTCGTAAAAAAAGTGGGCTATCTATGAGGGCATGAAAACTAGGTAGTGATAAGGTGTTTTAGGGAATGCACAAAAGTACTAACATGTGCTAGATAGTTCCAAGTAATTTTAGGCATGCCAAGACATGCCAAGAGCTAATGCATGCCAGGATGTTCCAGGTGTCAAGGTGTGGTGCCAACACATGTTAGGGAGTATTAGGGCCAAGTGGCAGCGAAAAAATAGGGAGCACTAGTTTCAAATGCATGGAAATGAATGAATAAGAGTGTGAAAGGGAGTGTTATAAAGTAATAGGTGTGTTAGGTGTTAGGCAGTGCAATCCTAGAAATGGAGGTGATTCTAACACGTGCTACATATTTACATGATATTGTTATATGTTCCAAGTGTTATGACATGTAAAGATGTAAACTTTGTTGCTTAGTTTTTTTACGACAACTGTTTTGATGTGAGCCTTGTCTCCTTAACTTTTTATGTTGTATGAGTTGATATTTAACATGAGTAGCCTAATATGATTTATATGAAGTTCTTAGGTGAACAAAGCATAGTCTAGTTGTAGTATCTGTAACTTGGTCAATTTTTTGTTATAGTGAAGGAAGGATTTGGTTGGGTTTCCATGTTGCAAAATAAGTAAGGGTAGTTTTGAGGGAATGATATCTAAGGGTGTCAGGGTGTGTTAAATAATAAAAAGGTGTGCTAAAAAATCTTAGATAGTGTGAATTAATGCCAAGGAGTGTTGGGGAATGTCAAGTAATAATAAGGGAGAACTATATAAAAATTCATGGAAATGAACGAATAAGAGTGTGTGCCAGGGAGTGTCAATGCATTTTAGGTGTCCCAAGGATGAAATGTGTTAGGAAAATGTTAGAATAGAACTTGTAGGAGGAAAAATACAATTGAAATAAGGGGATGGAAAAATCATTTTTATAAAAGTGAAGAATTTGGTCTAGGCACAACATTATTTTATCAATGACTTGGTTGGTTTCCCAAGTCGGAAAAAAGGTAAGCCTATCTATAAGGGCATGACAACTAGGGAGTGCCAATGTGTGCAAACAAATTCCAAGAAGTGTTAACACATGATAAACAGTTCCAATTCATGTTAGACGCGCTAAGATATTCCAAGTGCTAATCCCTATGAATATGTGATAGGTGCTAGGGTGTGGCACCAATCCATGATAGGGAGTGTTAGGGAGTGTCAGGAAACACAAGGAAGAGCTAGTTTGAATTGCATGGAAATGAATGAATAAGAGTGTGTGATAAGGAGTGCTAGTGAGTTTGAAGTGTGCTTAGGAGGGAGTGACAAGTTATTTCTCCAGGTGCATATTGGTGGCCACCCACCTATTCCACTAGGGGGGCAACCATTGTCTCTTTCAGTTTTTTCACAACTTACTATTTTTAGCAGTTTTTCGGGTCCTAAACTTCCGGAGCCGTTTTGAAGGCCCAAACAGAGATAGTATGCCGAAGTTACATCCCCAGGAAGTTGAAACACCAATTTACCCAAACAGGGCCCATAGTTTGGGTGCTTCATCTCCTAGGGTTAGGTTTTTAGACGTTTAGAGTTCTCTATTGTTTCTCCATAATAGATAGGCCCTCGAGCCTCATTGTAACATAGTTCATAGGTTTGTAGCCACTACATCTCTTCTCATAGATTAGTTATCAGCACCCTAGCTCTATTATTTCCATCATGTTTGTAAGCATATTTCTATGATTTGATATTAATGAAATGAAGCCTTATTTCCATTGTATTTCTATGTTTATGACTATTTCTATATTCTATTGAGTTCCTTCATAAATCTGGATCAGTGGTATCAGAGCAATATACTTTTTCTCAATCCTTCTTTGCATGTCCCTAATGAGGTCAGGGTATAAGGAGTTAGGGCTCGATCAGGTGGAACATTTGCAAGATCATCCTCGAAAACCTTGACAGATGCCCATGGGGGACGAAAAGAAAGATGAGGGAGAAGGAGATCCTATCAAAATATTGCTCGAGGAGGCCCTCGAAAAACAAAGGAATGCGATGATGGATAACTTTGCCCAGATCCTTCAACAACTGTCCACCGGCAGCACATCTGCATCCAACAGCCACTCTTGAGGCATGACTCCCTTTAATGTACAAGTAAACTTTGAATTTCCCATATTTGAGGGTCAAATAGATGCAAATGTCATAGATAAATGGTTGAATCTATTAGAAGGATATTTCTCGGTTGATGACTTTTCCAACTGGGAGAATATTATTTTTGCACTCCTCAAAGCTACCCCCCATGTCAAGGACTAGTGGGAAACCTACTGTGAGAAAAAGGATGAGACAGAACCCTCTCTGTTCTCAGCCGTACCAACTTGGAATTATTTATGGGATGTCATCAACGAACAATACTATCCCATCGGGAGCTATGAGGACAAGTACATATAATGGACCACGCTGCAGAAATAAAGGGATCAAGATGTGCATGAGCTAAAAAATTTATTCCATACCCTGTGCACAAAGTTGGGTATCAAATATTCAGAGCAACATTTGGTGCTAAAGTATCACAGTTGTTTGCATAGATACATTCAGGAGGAAATGGAGTTCCTCAACATCTCCTCAATTAGTATGGAATACCAGTATGCTTCCAATGTTGAGCATAAATTCAAACAGAAGAAGTAAGACTTTGGATCTACGAATCAAAAGCAAGGGAAAGGTTCCCCCATATCACAGAACACAGGACAAAGCCAAGGCATGGTGGCCTAAGAAAACCTGCCAAAGACACAAGCAAAGAACAACATCACGAAGCCAAAGAAGGACATAGGAAAGTGGTGTGAGTTCCATAATAGCTCCACTCACAACACAAGTGAGTGTTAGGCCAAGCAATCGATGGTGCCCAAGATGAGGGCTTTTGAATTAGATATATGCTCCAACTCTGAATCAGAGCCTGACAAGGTGAATGACAAAGGGAAGCAGATTATTGATGCAGAGTGCAATGCCACTGCTGCCACTATGAAGATCCAGAAGGAGGAACCAGAAGATCCAGAGGAGGTAGAGTGTCTCTTCCACTCCCAAATGTGGGTAAAGGGTTCCCAGCTACAGTTCATTGTCGACAATGGGAGCCAAAAGGACCTCATTTCAGCTTATGTCATGAAGCGGTTGGGCTTTTCGACCACAGTGCACCCACAACCATTCACCATCGAGTGGTTTCACCAAGGAAGGGATCTCTGCGCCAGCCAGCAGTGCTACCTTCCCTATAGCATCAAGCCCTTCACGGATGAAGTATTGTGTGAAATTTATCCTATTGATGTTTCAGATGTATTATTAGGCCAACCATACTTCTGGAAGTGACATGTTGTGTATGAGTCTCGACCTCGCACCGTTATTGCTACTATGGGAAATAAATTGTATAAGATAACAGAGGTACCACCGCCTCCCACTATCTCTTTGGTTACTGCAAAACAATGCAGTAAGCTCATTTCCCAAACTAGGGAATTTTTTTTCCTAATGATCCACCCCTAGGGAAAGAAGAACACTGTGGAAAATACCTCCAGACATGGCTCCTCTGCACGACAACAACAAATGGACAAGGTTGTGGAGAAGTATGGGGACATATTCACCTCACCCACACGGGTGCCTCTACACTATCAGGTCAAGCACCCCATTGACCTGACCCCAGGTGCACCACTACCCAATGGACCAATCTATAGGCACTCTGTTCTGAAGAATGATGAAATCAAGAGGCAGATTTAGGAGCTGCTACAGAAAGGTCACATCCGGCCAAGTTAATCGCCTTGTGGGAGCTCGATCGTGTTGGTACAGAAGAAGGATGGGACTTGGAGACTCTGTATTTATTATCGGGTGCTGAACAAGATCATTATCTAGAATAGGTACTGGATCCCATGGATTGATGACCTTCTAGACCAACTCAAAGGGGAAAATTATTTCAGCAAGATCAACTTGAAGTCTAGGTATCACCAGGTACCAATCGAACCCTTTGATGTGTGGAAGACTGCCTTCAAAGCCAGGTAGGGCCTTTTCAAATGGCTCGTCATGCATTTTAAATTGAAAAATGCTCCCGCAACCTTCATGAGGTTGATGGATCACATCTTTTGTCCATTCACCAACTCATTTGTAGTGGTATACTTGGATGAAATTCTGATCTTTAGCCAGAATTGGGAAGAGCACCTCCACCACATCTGAGAAGTCCTCCAAACACTACAACAACACAAGTTTTGTGCCAATTTGGAGAAGTGCACTTTTTGCATGACGCAGGTTCAATATCTGGGATAAATTATTAATGAAAGGGGGGTGCATGTGGATCTAGACAAGATCCAAGTCATTCAGGATTGGCCAGCCCCAACCACCCTAATAGAGCTTCGCAGCTTTCTGGGTCTTGCTAATTTCTATCGCAGGTTCGTGTCGGGATTCTCTCATATCACTTAGCCCTTGAGTCAAGTCACCAAGGGAGGAGCAAAAGAAAAATTCTATTGGTTGGAATCTCAACAGAAGGCGTTCGTAGAATTGAAACATCACCTTTGTTCTACCTCAGTGCTCACATTACCATACTTGAAACAGCCATTTGAGATCAAGATAGATGCCTCTGACTATGCTATTGGGGCGATTCTTACTCAAAAAGAGCATCCAGTGGCATATCATAGTGAGACATTGTTTGACACAGTTCGAAAGTATCCCACTTATGACAAATAAATTTATTCCATTGTGCAGGCTTGTCGACAATGGAAGCATTACATTTTGGGCAAGGAGACAATCATCCACACGGACCACCAACCCCTGTAGTTCATACAGACACAATGGAAGTTGCAGAATGATCGCCATCATAAATGGTCCACATATCTGCAAAAATTTCATTTGAACATCAAGTAGAAAAAGGGTAGCACCAATAATGTTGCAGGTTGCCTCAACCGACCACCGATCGTGGCCATAACCACCGTTCACAACTCTTGTGGGTATGAGACTTCTGATTGGAAACTTCTCTATAAGAGCGATCCAGAATTCAGCTACACATACAAGGAACGCTTGGGGGGTGTGAAAGTTCCAAATTTTCACCTCCAAGATGTAATATTATGTCACCTGGGACACCTTTGTGTTCCTTCAAGCGAGTGTGCCTAGGTGATATGGGAAGTGCACTATAGTCAAGTTGCTGGGAATTTTGGGGTTGAGAAAACAGTGGCAGTACTATAGAAGTATTTCTATTGGCTAAACCTTCAACAGGATGTCGGTAAGTACATCAGATCCTGCACTGCTTGCACCATTGCGAAACAGACCATCAAGAAGCAAGGGCTCTATACTGTGCTACCTACCCCTATTTGACCTTGGGAATCCATCTCCATGGATTATATGTTAGGCCTTCCTTCTACTAAGCATGGAAATGACTGTGTTTTTGTGGTCATCAACAGATTGTCAAAGATGGTCATTATGGCAGCCTGCAAGAAGAATATCACAACAGAATAAACTACTAAACTCTTCTTTGAATGAGTGTGGGTGCACTTTGGGATCCCACAGTCTATCATATCAGATCACGACAGCAAGTTCCTCAGCACATTTTGGTCCAGCCTCTAGTCAATGTTGGACACCAAGCTCACCAAGTCCACAAATTTCCATCCCTAAACTGATGGCCAAACAGAGGTCATCAACAGGATGATTGTACACATTCTGCGCATGTACAATTCCAAGCATCCACGCACATGGGATGAGAGCCTTCCCTATGTACAACATAGTTATAACCAGGCTCTCCATAGCTCAACTGGCCACAGCCCCTTTCAGGTGAGCTTGGGATTCCAGCCACTATGTCCCATTAACGTAGCCATGCCATTTGTAGCTACTCAAGCCGATTCGGCTCATGTCCAGTCTGAAGCTGACAAAGAAAACAACTTCATCGAGCACATTTAGCACATCTTCCAACAGGTTCATCACATACTGGATAGATCCAATGCTAAGTACAAGCAACGACATGATCAACATCGGGTGCCACACAACTTCTAGGTGGGCAAAAAAAGTGTGGCTACATTAGAAGGTGTGCCTCACTGGATCCCATCACAAGATTCACCCGCTCTGATATGGGTCGTACACCATCATCAAGGCTATAGGGAACAATGCCTTTGAACTCAGTATTCCACCATTCGTTGGTCTGCACCCAGTATTCAATGTAGACCGCCTTCGTCCCTACTTCCCACCTCTATTGGACACCTCTGACATTACAGAAGAACTCACACCAAAAGAGTTAAACCCAGACTTCATGGAACAGGCCACCATAGACTATATCATGGACATGCAAATCAATAACACTCACCGACAGAAGATCCAACTTTATCGGGTTGTCAAAGCTGGCCAACTCCTGCACCATGGCAAGTGATTCACCAAGGACCAAGTTCAACAGAAGTTTCCTCATCTCATGGAGGAAATCAATGCAATGGGGAATATTTCTTCCTAAGGGGGGAGGAATGGTCTAGGTGGATATTGGTGGCCACCCGCCTATTCCACTTGGGGCCCCACCATTGTCTCTTTCATTTTCTTCACAACTTGCTATTTTTAGCAGTTTTTTGGGTCATGAACTTCCAAAGCCATTTTGAAGCCCCAAATGGAGAGAGTATGTTGAAGTTACGTCCCCTGGAAGTTGAAAAACCAATTTATCCAAACGGGGCCCATAGTTTTGGCGCTTCATCTCCTCGGGTTAGGTTTTTGGATGTTTAGAGTTCTCCATTGTTTCTCCATAATAAATAGGCCCTCGAGCCTCATTGTAACACAGTTCAGAGGTCTGTAGCCACCACATCTCTTGATTCACTACCAGCACCATAGATATTTTATTTCCATCATGTTTGTAAGCGTATTTATGTGATTTTATATTAATGAAATGAAGCCTTATTTCCGTTGAGTTTTTATGTTTATGGTTCTTTCTGTATTCTGTTGTGTTCCTGCATAAATCTGGATTAGTTATGCTAGGCAGTACTAAGGGATGCTAGACTGAAAGGGAAGAATCCCAAGATGTACCAAGTTCAAAGTTGTGCCAATGCGTTCCAAGGAGTGTTAGTGAGTGTTAGGGAAACAGAAGGGAGAAGTAGGTCATAATGCATGGAAATGAATGAATAAGAGTGTGTGAAATGAAGTGTCAGCGAGTTCCATGTGTGTTAAGGAGGGAGTGACATGGTATGCTAGGCAGAGTTAAGGCATGCTAGAGTTCTAGGACAACATGAGACCAAGATGTGCCAGGTTCCAGGGTGTTGCAATGCATGATAGGAAGTTTTATAGAGTACTATGGAAACACAATGAACCACTAGGTCAAAATAATGCATCAAAACAAATGATAATATTTTGTTACATAGAGTGTTAGTGAGTTCTAGGTGTGCTGAGGAGGGAGTGACAAGATATTATAGGTAGTGCCAAGGCATGCTAGAGGTTATGGAAACAATACTTCAAGATATTCCAGGTGTTAAGGTGTGAAAATGCATGTCACAGAGTCTTAGGAAGTTCCACATAAACATAAGAGAGCACTAGCTTCAAATGAATGGAAATGAATGAATATGATTATATGATAATGAGTGTCAATGAGTTCTAGGTGTCTTAAGGAGGGAGTAACAAGGTATGCCAGGTAGTGCTAAGAATTTGTAGAGTGTTAGGGAAACATGCCAAGATGTGCTCAGTGTGAGGGTGTGTCAATGTGTGCCAAGGAGTGTTAGGGAGTGCCATAAAGAGAGGAAATTTAAAATTTATGAGTTTGAGTAATATGAAAGGGGTTGATATTATATTTGATTGAAAATAAATATAGTAATGGTGTATTAAGAGAGAATGCTCATAACCATTTGGCATCCATTACTATAATCATAAAAATTATTATAGTGTCATTGTTTTATAAGGTGTTTCATTATAATGTTAGGCCATTTGGAATCCATTACTATAATCAATGTAAATAATATTACAATGTCATTTTTTTCTGGGGTGTTTTATTATAATGTTAGCCCATTACAAATCTTATTGAAATCATAAAACACTACAAACCGAACATAGAAAGAGATGGACAATTTAAAATTCATAGGCTTGATTAATATGCAAAAGGGATAATATTAGTTTGGATTGAAACGAAAGGAATGATTAAGAATATAAGAGAGTATACACCAATGCAAACAAAGAAATAACATTAACATTATTCTATTAACTATTATTATTTTTAAATATTTAGAAAACTGAGTTTAAAAATTAGAAAAATTACACTAATTTTATAAGCTAAAATTAATTTTTCGATGAAAAAGGAAAAGCTGTATAAATATTTATTAAATAAGTAGTTATCTAAAAACAATTGTTGAAGTAGAAACACATTTAAATTTAATTATGTTTTGTATCTCTTTTATTTTGAATTGGTTATCTAATTTTAGTTCTAATTTAATACACTTGAAATTAACAGAGAAATGAATGGTTGTTTAGTTGTTTTCTATAATTAGGGATTAGAATATGATTGTTAGGAATTAGTTCTAACTATGCTAGTACTATGCATATTTATAAGGTTGTGATTGATTGTCTTAATTCAATGAAAGTACCGTAAATGTGGGAAACCCGAGGGACTCCTCTCCTCAGGTTTTCTAATTTCATTCATAATTTCTCTTCCATTGTTTTGTAGTTGGTATCAAAGCACGATCCATTAGGGGTTTTTGAGGTCTAAAATGGGCCTCCTAAGAAAATTGTACAACCAAACTAAACATTTTAAGAACAAATAGGATTCAATATGATGATGTACACCATGGGGGATGATTCACCATTTTTGGATTCAAAAAGTAAAAATATTAAATAAAATAAAATAATAAAATAACTTTCTCAACTTGTATTTTCAATTTATCTCTGTAAGGTTTTAGTCAAATTTAGATTGTGAGTACTTGTTGGATGAAAAAATTGATTCCTCATGCAAAGAGTACCCATGTTTCATACATTTGATGGGCCCTACAACATGAAAAATGTGATTTCCATAACGTTTTTTAATGTATTTCTCAATTTTCTGTGTAGAAGGGTCGATCAAAAGTATGAAACATGGGTACTTATTGGATCATGAATCAAATTTTGCATCCAACGAGTGTTTTTGCTCAAAATTTGATTAAAATGATAAGGATATAAGTTGAAAATATGAGTTGAAAAAATAGTTTTTCTTTTTTTCCTCTAAAATTTGATGATTTAATCTAATCTTATTTTATTATTTTCACTATTATTTTATAATTTACATAGGAGGATTATTTTAGACCTCATTATTCCCCTAATGTGAACTTCTGGAAGAAATGAGAGTAGTTATGCGTGCTTGTGTGTTCTGAGGAGGTGTATTCAATAACATGGTATGGATCTGCACAGTGGAATCGTGGGGTGTATTGCATGTTCCAAAATTCATCTCTCAAGACTTGATTTGCCCCTTTCATGTTTCTTTCTAGATGCCCATGTCTCATTTCCATTTGGTAGAACATTTTTGTATGAAAGAGAGTTGAAATAGCGTGGAAGGAGCACCAAAATTTGTCTGAGGTATAAATGTGCATAGATTAGGAATCATTCTCCATGTGAGGGCATTTTCAACTAGTGTTCTGTCTTTTATTTTTTATTTTCATTTAGAAGGAGTCTATTATTTTCTGTTGTTTATTGATGATTGGACAAGGTACACTTGGGTATACTTCCTGAGGAAAAAGAGATGTTTTTTATGACTTCAAATAACTCAATATAATGGTAGAAACGCTAAGAGGGAATTTTACAAATCTTCTTCATTTAATCAAGGGGAAGAATATATATCGGGGAATTTTTTCAAGTACTGCAAGGATCATGTAATACTACAACAATTCACAATACCATACATTGCACAATAGAACAATGTTGCAGAAAGGAAAAATAGGAAATTGGTGGAGTGTGAATGAAGTGTGATTAAAGGTAAGAACCTCTCAAATGATTTTTGGGCAGAAGCCATTAGTACTGCTATTTATCTAATGAATATAAGTTCAACATGGTATCTTGATTATAAGACTCCACTCAGAGCTTTGTATGGTTTTAAACTAGTAGTTCATCATTTTAAGATATTTGGGTGTAAGGTCTTTGCACATACTCCAAACGAGAATAGAAAGGAACTTGATGAGAAAGGTATAAAATATATTTTTGTAGGATATTGTTCAGAATTTAAAGCATATAAAATTTTTAATCCATATAATCACAAAGTATTTGCGAGTAGAGATTTTCCATGAATAGGAGGATGAAGGAAACAAGGATAAAATTATGAAAGATGACACATTCTTCCTAAAGTTGAAGAAAATAATGAAAAATAAAAAGTAGAAAAGAGTGAGAAAAAAAAGCACAAGGAAGAATCTATAGCCCAATCAAAAATGGAAAATTACTTTCAGAGAATAGAGGTGAAAGCAGTGAAGCACACAAGAAATCTACTCGGCAGATTCGACTACCGGAAAGATACAAGGACTATGCTCTCATGACTAGTGTTTTGAATGTCAGAGAACTGATGAATTTTAATGAAGCTATTGAATATGAAGAGTGGAGAAAATATATGGAGGAAGAATATGAATTTATATACAAAATTGAACATGGGATTTGACTGAATTTCCCAAAGGAAAAGAGCCCATAGGATGAAAATGGTTATACCAAACCAAGATTAAAGCATATGGCATCATAGATAAATATAAATCTATATTGGTGGAAAAATGATACTCTCAAAAAGAGTGTATTGATTATGAAGAAACATTTGCACCTGTAGCTAAATTGAACACTATTAGATTGTTAAATGCATTAGATACAAAGTGTCATTGGAATTTGCACCAACTAGATGTAAAATTCTATTTTCTGAATGATGACTTAAAGGAGGATGTGCATTTGACACAACCTAAATGGTTTGTGAAAAAATGACAGCAATATTTAGTTTGCAAATTAAAGAAAGCTTTGTATGGGATAAAACAGGCACCTAGGTCATGGTATGAAAAGATAGATTCTTTCTTTTTCCAGTAGGGTTTTATGAGAATTCAAAGTTATCTGAATTTGTATACCAAATTCGATGGGGGTATGTGTTTTTTATTTATTTGTATGTTGATGACTTAATCATTACAAGAAATTTGGTGAAGTTAATTAATTAAATCGAGGTTCATATGTCACAAGTATTCAAGATGAAAGATTTCGATGAGTTGCATTACTATTTAGGTCTTGAAGTTTGGCGAGATGATGGTCATAATTTTGTTTCACAGGGAAAGTATGTCAGAGAAGTGCTTAAAATTTTTAAGATGGATCAGTGCAAAGCTAATTTTATTGCTATGCAACAGAATGTGAAGTTTCATCTTGATGATGGTTCAAAAGAGTTTGATGGTACATTGTACAGACAACTAGTTCGAAGTCTAAATTATCTTACTAGAACTAGAACAAAATTGCATATTCAGTTAGTATGCTAAGTAAGTTTATGAAAATACCTCTAGAAAGCCATTGGAGAGCAGCAAAAGAAGTACTCTGGTATCATAAAGGTACAATTTATTTTTGTCTTAAATATATTAATTCATTTGATCTTGAGCTAACAGGTTACTCAGATTCATATTGGGTCGGTAATCTGGATGAAAAAATATCTACTACGGGTTATGCATTCATTATTGAATCCTGGATTATTTCATCGAGCAACAAGAAGCAACAAACAATATCTTTGTCATCATCAGAGGCATAATATAAAGCTTTGTGTGTAGCAACTTGTGAAGTTGTTTTGTTGCGGTGAGTTCATTGAGATGTTGGAGAAGAAGAAATGAAGGCTACATTGATCAAGTGTGACAACCAAAGCTCAATCAAGTCAAAAAATAATCCAATGTTTCATGCAAGGAAAAAATTTCATGTTGAGGCCCAATTTCATTTTATTAGAGAGAAGATACCTTCTAAGGAAATTTTTATTGAATAGTGTAATACTTGCAAAATGTTGCTAACATTTTCGCCAAGCTCCCTGGGAAGATAAAATTTGAATTTTTTAGGGAGATGTTAGGTTTGGAAATCAATCATTTCTCCATTAAGGGGATAACTTGAAATTAATGGAGAA
Source organism: Pinus albicaulis (assembly GCA_034641835.2). Lineage (NCBI taxonomy): Eukaryota > Viridiplantae > Streptophyta > Pinopsida > Pinales > Pinaceae > Pinus > Pinus albicaulis. The sequence goes on along the minus strand of CM076579.1, from coordinate 600,200,046 downwards.
ACATATGGTTGTTTAGTTGTTTGTTTTAATTAGAGATTAATTCGTGATTGTTAGGAATTGGTTCTAACTACCCTAGCCCTATGCATCTTTATAAAGTTGTAATTGATTGTGTTAATTTAATGAAGGTATTTGCAGGTATAGACAACCTCAGGGACTCAGTAACTCCTCTCTAGAGGTTTTCCAATTTCATTTATATTTTGTCTTTCACCTTTTTCTAATAATATTTATTATAATTCTAATATTAAAATAAACTAAATATTTATTAAACATTAACAATTTGATATTGTCATTATAATGTAATAAATTATTAAAAAAGTTAGTTATTTTTTGCTTAATTAACACAAATAATTATTAATAAAATTTTAACTATTCAATATTTATTACTTCGTATTATAATGGATGATGGTAAATTAATTTCCTTATTTTATAGATTTTATTAAAATATATAACATTGCAATTTCTCGAAGGTTAAATAAACCATTTATTATAGAGAAAACATTAATTGTTATCTACGTATATTGATTGAAAAAGTTGTTTCACAACATCATATCGTTATTAAAAAACCATCATGACATGTTAGTATATAATTTAATAGAATTTTCAATATTTTAAATATGTTATTTTTTTAAATGTAAATTAAAAATGAAAAAAGTATAATTAAAAGTATAATTAGATCAAATGGAATATATCATCTATCAAAACATAAAAACCATATAATATAACTTTTAAAAATATAAAAAAACATATATATATATCAAGATGCAAAGGATAAAAACACAATAACACTTGAAATTGCAAAGCATTAAATATATATATTACCTGATTATTAGATATAAATTTAAGATTAAAAAAAACAAAAACAAAAAACAAAAAACATTAGATTTTAGAATATAAATCTACAACACGAAAGGAAAGGAGACAGACCTAGAGATTCAAGAGTACAAGTATATATTTATTGGGAGATTCACCAACATGGAAACTGAGATATATCGAGATGCAAAATGAGATTTACACTACGACATTTGAGAGTCAGTCGAACACAGACTACCACATATAAAGATATAAAATTAAATGTAAAAGAACACAAACTTATGATTTTAGAAACACGTGATATGATATATTAAAACGATATAATGTAATAAGAATATTATATATTAGAATATAAAATTAGGAACCCCTCAGATTTAAAAAAAAAAAAAATTATTTTTTAAATATAAATATAAAAAACAAATAATATAATATTATTTTATTTTAAGAATCCATATTCGTTTCTCATATAATTATTTTAAAAATATTTGTTAATTAGATTTATTTCAAGTAGTTGGCACGAATGATCCTCATCCTTTCTGTCAATATTAAATTATAATATTAGTACGGGTTATTCATTTAATGATGAGATATATTATGGATGGCCTGTGACAAGGCACAGACAACTAGGGAGTTCCCTAACTTCAAAAACTTGATTATTATAACGGATTCCAGAAAATTAATGTCACCTGGCCGTCGACACTTCCCTAGGATATACAAAATTGCAGGCATCCTTAAGAGAATCCAAACTCTTATAAACAATATTCATTCTTGGAACAATCACGAACCCGATAGAATGACCAACAAGGGAACTAAATTGGCCAGTGGAACTCTAATGATTAATGGGGTTAATGGGTAAGAGGGATATTATCATGTCCCTTACTAATGTGAATAAAAGACATGAGAAAATTAAGCCACTTTCTTTCATGATGTGGATAAGGGCATAAGAAAACTAAGGCATATTAAGAGTGGTTCATAAGTAGCAATTTTAAAGGAATTAAGACATGCAAAAGTTAGCAATATCTCCCTTAATTTAGTCTGGCAAGTTTCATGGAACACTGCCCATATTTCCTTTGCATTAACCAGGAGAGGATTTCATTTAATAAGGAGAGGATGGTTGAAATGGTAGGGAATGTTTGGACATGACATGAGGCCATTCCATAATTTTCTTCTCTAGGGTGGAGGGAACAAGCTCAACATGATTGGTTATATATTTCATTTTGGGTTACATTTTTCATTGAGTTTGTCTTGAATTGGGTAAGAGTGCAACTTAAACTCTAATTGATGTAAGATTTGGTAGAAGCATGGGAAATCGGAAGTAACAAGTGGGAAAAACTAGGAATGATTGTTGATGCCTCAATTATATTTATCATTTTAGATGTTAGTTGGATCTTAATTTTTTCTAATCACTTAATTACTAGTGATGTTAGGATTTCTCTTCACTTTGTGTTTTATATAATTGATAATGATGGTTCGGGGTACCAGCAATACATGTATGTGGACGAGGGCTTTAAAATTCCTTTAAGGTTTTTTCTTTCATCGGTTATGCTCGGAGGATTCCATTTGAGACATCTATTTGGGAAAGGAAAGATATACCTTTTTCTAGTTAAGGCATGTACTTCAATTTAAGAAAAAAGTTGCACACTAAAGCTTACATTACATTAGATTAATCACAGATATAAATGCATCAAACATTGGCTGAAGATAGTAATTTTATCTGAACCATACAATCAACTAGTTGAGAAAATATTTCAACCAAACACCAATGTAGGAGTTATATTAGTGGGACTAAATCTCTCAAATCCATCTAATTAAAACTTACATCTATGATGATGAATCTCATTCAATGTGCATAACATAAGTAGGAATTAGATCTTCAAGTCCCTCCCTTGATGACTACTTGTCTAGAACTTGTCTACAATGTCTTCATTAGCTTCTTTAAACATTTTTGAAATCTCATAGATTGAACTCCATCAAGTTTCCTCATAACCCTCGAAAAGGTGTAGTTGGAAAACTGGATTGCCGAGCTCCACTCTCGAACTCCCGAATCACGGATATGCCAAAGTCAAAAGCCACCACATAACCTCATTAGAATAAGACTCTCACATCTTCAAGAATGAGGGATCCTTCCCTAGATCCACGACTGTCATACTATCTAGAAAACCATCCATATTGAGGCTTAATTCCACTTGATCTCTTAAATAATGGTTTCCGACACAATTGATTACATGTTTGGAATAGCTAAACTATAAGCCATTCTATGGAAGAGCTCCAATCTAGCAAGGTACATAGGTACCAATTGATGTACTCACCAAATATATAGAAAATTCATTTAGATATTGAATGTATCTAGGGTCAATTTTACAAATGACCTTCTTATCTGATTTTGAAAGTTCATCACCACCAAGTTTACAAACAAATTATAAAGCTAATAATTTTAACTACTACACCACCAAGATTCATTGATTCACATGATGTTGTGTGCTACCATTATAAGAAAATCTCTACATTGTCATAAGAGTTCATGGTCCTGCATTGAACCTCCAAAACAGGTAAAATTCCATTTCGTAGATCCCTTCAAAATGTTGTATAAAGTCAACACAATTCGGAGTAAGGGTAGTGCAGCATGGATATTACATATATAAAACTATCATCTCTATTCTAGAAGGGAAAATCCATAACCTTAATTATGTAATTTCTATTTCAATTGTAGAGAGAAATATATAGTAGAAACCCCTTCGTCTGCCCATGGTTTCGCTAGGTTCTGCATTTTTCTGAAAAATGCATAACAACCCCCACAATAAAATTCCTCTACACGCTGATGGACGCCATGACACTACATTGTTTAAGAAATAAACTCTTTCCCAGACCAGTAGTTGCTACAAAAATAAGTATACAAAATTCAGCGATCACTCACCAAAACACTCTCCATCAGAAATTTGACAACATCACATGTGCAATATGTACGGCTGACCCTGTCACCAATTATCTGGATTCGCTATCATCCCGTAATTATTTTCTTTACATCGTTTCAGTTGGATGGGCTCATAATATGAGTGATATTGAATGTAAAGTGTCTGATAATTCTATGACATTTGTTGTTAATATTAAAACTCATTTGTGCACGAACAAAGAATCCACTATGATCACTGCAAAAGTACACAATCTTGATCTCAGTGAAGGGTTATCACAACATTTTCTTCTATATTTATTTGCAAATATGTTAGAAATTAATGGAGAAAGTTCAGTTAGGATAGGATTGAGATTCTAATTCTAGATCTCAGATTCTAGTATTCAGGGAGTGGTTCAAACCACCCGATTGTGAGAAAGCCTATATGTACTAGGTTTTTCTCTTGATTCATTGTATTAGATTGTTGAGTGTGTTTGTCCACTCTCCAGGTTCTCACCTGGAGAGCCATTTCATTAATTTTATCATGGTATCAGAGCGCACAAGATCAGAGACCTGTGATTTGGGAGGCTAAGAGCCTGTGTGAGGAGCGTCGTCGTTAGCTACTCCTAGAACGCTATGAAGGAATTTATTATGTCGGTTCATAAGTCATCGTGGAGTGGAGGCTGTGAAGGTCATGCTCAATAGCAGAGTCTGTGGGTGGTTGAATCGACCAGTGAAAGTGCTGGAGGTTGCTCATTGCACAGAGAGTCGTGGGCTGAGGTGAGAATCATGGTCGATTTCTCACTGGTGCGGTGAGCATGGAGGCTGTGAAGGCAGCATTGAAGCAGATCCACCGTCAAGAAGATCTGTGGCCGAAGTGGCAGAGAGACTATGTTGCAGTGGTGGTGGTGCCTTCCTGCATAGAGGCCGAGCCTAGAGATAGAATATTGCCATCGCGCGTAGAGATCCTGCCTTTTTTTGCAAGATCTGATGCCTGAGCATGCTAGATTGGAATGACCTGGAATGCGGTGAGCGGCCTGTGAAGGTCGATAAGATCGTTGTCCATAACTCATGCAAGCATGGAGAGCCGAGTCACGAGTCAAATCTTTCGTACTGCGATGAGCGGCTAGTGAAGGTCTGAGGGTATTCTGGGGAAAGAGGGGAGTCCTCCTTAAGGAGATTGAAGGCACGTTCACATTGAACATCTGTGGAGCAGATTGCTGTTGATCATTACAGTGAATTATTTTTCATTTTCTGTGCGAATTGTGATACATAACGCCGTGTGAATTGCGAGGATCTACTACAGAGGAAACACACACTCATTTTTCAGATGGCATTGTGAACACCAAGTTTGGTGGCCGAGCTTGCGTTCAGGAGCTGTTTTTTTATTGCGTTTAGGAGCTGTTTGCTGTGCGTTTTGGACAACGTATTCTCCATTTTTAAAATTTTTGCATCTCCAATTCAACTGTAGCATCACCACTAGTTTAGCTTGCATCCATTTCCCCTGGCATGACATTGATCAAGTCTATTGAATTTTGATCTTTAAAGAGAGGGACCTGCAAGTTGTAATTAGCATTCAAAGAGTTCTAGAAAACTAGGGACGTTTAACAACTTTTGACATTGATACAACCTCATGTTTAATTTTGGGGAATATGTTATCTAGGTCGCTGTGAAAAAATTGACCCAAAACCAAAATGATATGCCTAAACCATCCAGATAGATCCGTGGAATGTGAGAGGAAACAATATTGGTTATCTCCATACAGAGTATCGCTCGTAATGGTGAGCACTAGTTTGATTCCTCATTATTGTTCTCTGCAATTATTCTGTTTGTTTTCTTAGAATAAACTAGCTGAAATCATCATGACTCCATGGTCTCCAAGCTTTAGAGTTTCCTACAATTTCCTCCGTGTGTGTATCGCAACATATGTTGCTCCTAATTTCTCACTTGTTTTGCTCTCGATGCTCATGGCCCTAATTGTGCTCTGCAATGGCCTTTCCTTGGAGGGGAGGATTCTTTTTTGATTTCCCCTGGCTTCCTATTAGGAAAACAGGCTGCGTCATTTGCTGCCAGTGAGTACATTTGAGAGACAGTGTATCTGCATAAGCCCAGTAAATCGATATTGTAGAGGGTAGAGTCAGTGTGTAAAGACATACATCATCGCTGCTGTCCATCAATTATTTCTCTGAGGATAAAAATCCTTGAGAGAGATGCAACGAATGTGACCGGACATCAAGGGATTGTGAGAAGCATTTGTAGTTTAAAGAAGCCGTGATTCATCAACTAGTCGAGGGTTGTTATTAAAGCACCTTTCTGGGTGATATCATGAACTGTTAACTAGATCCATTGAAAAGCTGCAAGGCACCGTAAGCTGATTTGAAGAGGCCGTAGAGGAGTGGTGAAGGGATGTAGTCCGTAGAAGAGGGCTGCCATCCATCTCCTGGAATCCTAAATTCTTGCGTGTTACCAAGTTCAATGCATCGATTCTTTGGATCTAAGGAATGTTTCCTACAACGGAATTGATCTGTTCTACAGTGAAATATATTTTGCAGCAACTGTGCCTACCGACTGAATGCGTTGAGGCTCCGGGACTGAGAGCCGACACTGCCATTGAGGCTTTGGTGTTGTCTCGACCCTCAGACAGGAGGAGCGTGAGGAGTTGTGGTACCTATGTAGGATAACGCTATAGTGGAAAAAAATTTTTGGCAAGGGAGAAAATAGAAGGAGAAAATGGTTCATCAAAGTAAATTGAAAGAGTCTCGAAGAAATTTCTAGAGAAAGCATCAACGGAGAAGTGAAAAATATTGTGTTGCGGAATTTTGTGATCTTTTTTAGGTTGACGGTGATGGGCCAACTGCTGATCAAGGTGCTGATTTGGAATTTGGTGAGATTATTAAATTATTAATGCCAGATTTACCATCTTTTTTAGGTATGAATTATGAAAGCTGGACAAATGAAATAAAAATATTACTATGGAAGTTAAACTTACTGGATTATGTTGAAGATGTTATTAATGATAGTGGAGATACAATAGCATTAAGTCTTATAACATCTACAGTAGATGACAACATCATATTCAACATAATATATGAATATGAAGAGATTCCTAGTACAAAGTTTTTATGGGATTTTTTAGAGATGAAATATTGTTTGAATAAGGGCAATGATGCTCAAGATATTGCTCTTGATAATGATTGTGAAACTGAACATGCAATGATGGGTGATGCATGTGTATCTGTAATTGAAACTTATAATGATGAAAACACATCCATTATTGTAGAACCTGAAAGTTTTCCTAATGCAGAAATCAAGTTTGATGAGACTTATATATCTCATGATGAGTGGATCAATTTGATGATTGAAAAATATCAAATTGATGAATTACTTTTTGGTGAGAAGGAAGTCCTATCTTCACATACAAATCAAATCCAGAACATACTTGTAGCAACAGATCTGGATGAAGACATAACTATGTCGGCAAAAAAGGATGAAGTAGGGAGAGATGGTGAATGAAAGCTCTTCTAAAGAAGGAGGAAGATGAAAATATTGGTAGGCAAGAATCAACAATAAATTTTGAAGAAGAATTGAAGTTTCTTGAAGCATGGCTTGAAACACCATGTCTTTATGAAATTAACATAGAAATTGCTGTAATCAATGGTGAAGATATCATCGCTGATGTTCAGATGATTGACATCGGAAATAATGAGAAGGAACAGTCTCCTATTGAGCTTGCCATAATTATGAGAAGGATGAGAACAAGAAATCAAGGTTTCCTTCACAGGGGAAGAAATGAGGTGAAGATACATCACTATCTCATGGCAAAGAAAGTGAAGATGAAGCCTCATCCACGAATGAACAAATATGGTCTCAGAAGCATAAAGACTAAGATTAAAAACTCTGTTACCAAGTTTTTTATGTCTTTTACCATTGTAAGCCTAGCTGAGACTAGACCAACAGGCGTATGTTATCGTATGTTATTCTTTAGTACCTTTTCTCCATTAAGGGGGAGTGTTAGAAATTAGTGGAGAAATTTCAGTTAGGATAGGATTGGGATTCTTATTTTATATCTCAGATCCTAATATTTAGGGAGTGGTTCAAACCACCCGATTGTGAGAAAGCCTATATGTACTACGTTGTTCTCTTGATTCATTTTATTAGATTGTTTAGTGTTTTTGTACACTCTCCAGGTTCTCACCTAGAGAGCCATTTCATTAATTTTATCAAAATATAATGATTTTTCATAGTTTTTTCTATCCACGCATATTCCAGAATGTGATGTTGTCGTAAGTCTCCATTCATACAAACTCCACGTAGCTTCAGATCCCACATCGAGCAAACAAAAGCTTCAAAACAATCTATGCTAGTATACACTTATTCCTGCAGTGCATATCCCATTATCCTAGGCCTTCCTAGGCCCTCCTTTAAGGGAGAAATTTCCAGAGCTCTTAGCTCTGAAATCAATTTAGGAAAACAGTTACATATTAAAACTCGACATTACAATAGAATAATCTGAAATATAAACACATCAAACATTGATTGAAGATAGTAATTTTACTTTAACTATATAATAACTATTTGAGAGAATATCTCAACCAAACGCTAAAATAAGAGTTATATTTGTTGGATTAAATATCTCAGATCTAACAAATTAATAATTACATTTATGAAGACAAATCTCATTCAATGTGCCAAAGCAGTAGTTAAATCTACAAGTTTTCAATTATTTATAAATCGTTTCCCAATTGAGCTTTCTCTGTGGAGGCTTGGAATTTGAATCTCATGTGGAATACATACCTCTAGATCTTATGTTCCATAGCAGGTCCTTTGAAGATTTTTGTCGATGTGGGGAATGACATGAAATTGGGGAATTGATGGCCAGTGCATAGGGTAATTAGGCCTAGAATTTGAATCCGCATCTAGAATATATAGAGCTTTGAATCTTATCTTCCATAGCGGGTCCCTTGAATATTTTTCTTGATGTGGATAATGACATGGAATTGCGAATTGATGGTCAGTGCATAGGGTAATGAGGGCACAACTATGGTGCAGTTGAAGTAGCAAAAGCAATAGTTGGAATTAACATGCTTGAAGTAAAAATTATTTCAGGGTCTCTAACAGTTATTAATTCATCGTATCTATTTGTGTAAATGTATGTAATCAATGGTAAAAAATAAATGTATGTAATAAATGGTAAAATATAAATGCACAAGGGATTGGTTACAACCCGAAAAAATCACTCCAAGCACATTATAAATGTGTATGAAAACTAATGGGAAGACATTTCCCATTACTTCGCACCACATTATCCATGTATAAATATGCATGAAAACTAATGGAAAGATGTTTCCAATTCCTTACCGAAACTCCTTACTTATTTCTCCATGTGTGTCCTTGTTATTGTTGTAATGTACAGTATTCTTTTATGTTGTAAATTAGGCTTATAGCAAGCATTTCCTCCTTCATTTGGTCAGGTGATAGCGGGACGAGCTAGAAAAAGGAAAAAGAAAAAAAAAATACAATAGATTAATCTCGAAATTTAAGCATGATATAGAATATGCCCCATAATATTTTGTTGCGTGGAAAAAATTGATTCCCTATGTTTTGAATAGGGTGAAGAAGTTGGCGCAATAATTTTAATTGAGTACATTTTTAGGCAACATGAAAAAATCCATTGAATTTAAAAGATTGGTCATGGATGCTTTCATGTGGACTATCAACAAATTTGAGAGATACTCAGATAGTTGATATCACTCAGTGAATTCTCTTATTAATAATTACTTTTGGTCTTGTAAAATATTTGGCATAATTGTGAGACAAGGGATGATTAGGCCATATTTCTTTTTATTGATATCACTATGAATCAACTCGAAAATTTGACTATTGGATCACTTGGACAGAAGAGTCAACTTATGTTAAAATAGTTAATTAACTCCTGCATGAAGAGTTAGACGGTCAGTTAAGTGAGTCAAGATGTGTGATAGATGATTTTGGTAAGTGAGTTAGAGAGTTAGTTAAGTGAGCATTGATTAAGTCGAAGTTATGTGATAGATGAGTTTGGTAAGTGTGTGCACTTAAAACATTAGTCACTGTAATTATTTCAAATGAATTACTACTAAATTTGAGCAATTTTAAGTGACTAGACTAAAAATAACCAACTTAAATGACTAATTTAGTATAGGAATAAAATATACAACTAGATAATAAGTGATTTAACTAAAAGTGACTAATGTAATGTACTAATTTTTATCGAAATATAATAGTTTCATAGATTTGCATTTCCCCATCACGCATCTTCAGAATGTGATGTTGTATTGATCTATTCCTTCAAACTCACCGTGACGGATCCACATCGAGCCGACAAAAGCTTCAAAACAATCATGCTAGTATACACTTATTCCTCACAGTGCATATCCCATTATCCCTGGTAACACCTTTAGGCACTCCTTTAAGGAGAAATTTCCAGACTCTATTAGCTGAAATCATTCAGAGGAAAAACACGATTTTATATGCAAACTCGGCATTACAGCTGATAATAATGTGATACAAACATAACTCAAACATTGATTGAAATTGACGAATTTTGCTTACAACTATATAATAATATTTGAAGAATATCTAATAAACGCTAAAATAAGAGTTATGTTGTTGGATTAAATATCTCGGATCTAACAAATTAATTACATTTATAGAACAAATCTCATTCAATGTGCCAAAGCGGTAGTTAAATCTACGAGTTTTCAATTATTTATAATCGTTCCCAATTGAGCTTTCTGTGGAGGCTTGGAATTTCAGATCTCATGTGGAATACATACCCACCTCTAGATCTTATATTCCATAGCAGGTCCTTTGAAGATTTTTGTCGATGTGGGGAATGACATGAAGTGGGGGAATTAGAGTGACGTGCATAGGGTAGTGGGCACAGAATTTGAATCCGCATCTAATTTCATATAGAGCTTTGAATCTTATCTTCCATGGTCCCTTGAATATTTTCTTGATATGGATAATGACATGGAATTGCGGTGTTGATGATTGGTCCTGGGAACAATAGGAGCACAACTATGGTACTTGATTGAAGTAGCAAAAATGACAAAAATTGAATTAACATGTAAGTAAAAATTATTTGAGGTCTCTAACGTTAATTCTGTCGTATCTACTTTGTAAATGTATGTAATCAGTAGTAAAAGCATAAATGCACTGAAAACAAATGGTAAAATATAAATGCACAAGGGATTGGTTACAACCCGAAAAAATCCTCAAGCACATTATAAATGTAATAGCAAGCAAAAATGAGGCAACATTACTTACTTCCACATGCTCATATATATTCTACTTGAAAACTAATGGAAAGATGTTTCCAATTCCTTCTGAAACTCTTTCTGCTTTCTCCATGTGTGTGTATTGTTGTAATGTACGGTATTCTTTTATGTTGTAAATTAAGGCTTATAGCAGTATTTCCTCCTTCATTTGAAGATGGGAGCAAATGGCAGACAGAGCTGAAAAAAGGAAAAAAAAAAATACAATAGATTAATCTAGAAATTTAAACGATACAGAATATATTTATAAACATGCTTTATTGCGTGGGAAAAAATTGATTCCCTATGTTTTGAATAGGGTAGAAGTTGGCGCAATAATTTTAATTGAGTACATTTTTAGGCAACATGAAAAATCCATTGAATTTAAAAAGATTGGTCATGGATGCTGTATGGACTATCAACAATTTGGGGAATACTGAATAAGATGATATATGGTGAATGCCTTAATAATTACTTTTGGTCTTACTTTGATATTTGGCATAATTGTGAGACAAAGGGATGATTGAAATAATATTCTTTTATGGTATTATATGAATCAACTCGAAGATTTGACTAATGGGATCACTTGGACGGAAGAGTCAACTTGCTATTGGAAATAGTTAATTATTTCTTTTCATGAAGAGTTAGACGGTCGGTTAATGAGTCCAAGATGTGTGATAGATGATTTTGGTAAGTGAGTTAGAGGATGGTCAGTGAGCATTAGACAGTAGAAGTTATGTGATAGATGATTTTGGTAGTGTGCACTTAGAAACATTGATACTAGCAATTATTTCAAATGAATTACTACTAGGTAGAGCAGACTGGTAAGCTAGACTAAAAATAACCAACTGACCAGTGTTGTTAGTATAGGAATAAAATATACAGCTAGATAATAGTAGTTTAACTAAAAGTGACTAATGTAATGTACTAATTCAAATCTAGGGATAAAATCTGCTGACTAGATAATAAGTATTAAACAAAAGACACTTAAGTAATTAATTGAGTATAAGATAAAAATATATAATAATAAGTAATAAACAATAATAATTAGTTCAGGCAAACTAATAAAATTAAAAGATTTTGCTATAATAAATATAGTAGGATGTTAGTCATTTATGCTACCATTTTGATACGTCTGCTCCATAAATGGAGAAAATTGTAATTTTGATGCTTGAAGTGTTACGACTTTCACTATAGGTGTCTTTGAATCCTCTGGATAAAATTTAGAGACAAAGGGGTCTTTGAATTTATTATTTAAGATATGATACCTGCATATAAGTTGAACATTGCGGATGCATTCATCTAATTAACATAAATGCATCTATCATCTATTGACTTTACACTATTACTTCTCTTATAATTTTAGAAAAGTAATATTTATGAATAAAAATTAATATTTATTTGTTATTTAATCTTTGTACTAAATTTCAATATTGAAACTTCGTGAGATTATGTTAAAAGTGTGATTCTTTTTAAATCTAAGTTAAATATTCATATTTACATTTTAATAAATAGATAAATATAACATTTCTTATATTAGTAGCAGTTCATTTAAATCCTAAACAATAAATCATGATATATTTGATAAATACTAAATAGATAAACCTAAAATATATATATATATAGACCTATTTAGTATATATGTACATAACCTTTATTAATTTAAGTATGAACCTTAGTTGATTTTTAATGATGTATGAACCTTTGTAATTTTGTAAAATAATATTTCTATTCATGTAAGATAAGAGTACATACAGTATTCGCTTAAAAAATGGTGGTATCACCTCGGCACATTGTGAGCCAAAATTTTCACCATAGAAAAATACAAAGAGAGACTGGACATTGTCCTCGCAGTTGGGCAGGCACCAAAACACATATAAAACATAAATAACACCAAATAGCATACTAAATGCTAATATGATGGATGCAGCAAACTTGCAGGATTGTTCACGGAGGTGGTGAAGGATAAAATTCACACGACGTGCTCTTCAAATTGATCCACCCAGGCTCTCAACTTTTCTACTTTCCCTGAAATGAAGTTGATTTTGGCTGTAAACATCAGACTCTCGGACATAGAAGCGTAATGATGCCTTCGTTCCAATGTCACCACATGCTCTGCATGCTCCTCACGACAAACTTCCTCAATTGTGTCCACTCTTTTCATCAGATTATTGATAAGTGCACGAAAGTTATCCAGAAAGAAATGTTGGATAACCTGCCCATCATTTAACTCAGATCAATCAAACCCATGATTCCCCTTTCCACCACTCAATCCTCCACCCATACGATACTACTTTTGAACCCTCGAACCCCCACCCCTGCTATCCCCCTGCTTACCTCCTCGACGACCCCCATGCACACCCACACTAGTGAGTCACACATGCCCCATAGTCTTGCCACCCTCACCTAGAGGATGCATGATTATATCTTTGTCTTCCACCCCCATAGGGCTATGGATGAGAGGGGACAGAGAACTCCCACACTCCACTGGGGGCTTGATAATTCGCCAAGTTTAAGGAACCCCACTATGTGAAGAGTCCAAAGACAAGACCCCCCACCATAGAAAACAAACACCACCACAAAGGAGCCAAATGTCGTCGTCCACCACCGTAGGGAAGAAGAAAGCGACCTCCCACTACCAGGTAAAGACTGCCACGATGAGGAAAACCAAATATCATCACCCACCAAACCAACACAAGAAATTGAGCAACAAACAATGACAAAGTTGAGAAAACCTAAGTGTAACTTCCCCCAAGGCAGCGATTAACCTCCAAATTTTTCACACAGAGAACACACACCAATCCACCAAAGACCATCGCACCCATGCCAGAGGACATGAAATTGGGAAAATTAAATAGTTTTCCACCACCACCCTCACAGTTTCATGGAGTGGATATTTTAGCTTCCTCTCTCAGAACGAAAAAACATGCTCACCAAAATCCAAGAAAAATGGAAACGTGTGAGCTCACTTCACACTTCAACTATAAAACCCGGAATGAGATAATGGTTAAAGAAATGCAAAGGAACTGGGATGCAGAACACACAAAAAATACAACAAACACCTACAAACCACTACCTCGTCGCTTAACTGCATGACATTTATGCTTCCCACTCTCAAGAATGCACGCAGGACCAACATGACACGTGAGGTGATCTTGGGCTCCTGTCCTCCTTATCCTTTCAGTGTCTACAAAAACTCTAATGTGCAGTTATTTTTAACATCGATTTCCAACGTGAAGCCATTACCTCTCTCGTTGCATGTGTTATGGTGAAGGGAATGGAAGTATAATCCCTCACCCTCACTCCACTTGTAATTTACTCATACGAGACGACTTTATGTTTCTAAACATACTATGGAAATGTACTGTCAGACCTTTTGGGCTAGATATGAACCTTAATCGATTTTTTTAATGGTGTATGAACTTCTATTAATTGTTTGATATATTTTGGTTAATTTTCAATGGTACTATGAACTTTTGGTAATTGTTTAGGTATGAACATTATTTAGTACAATAATATATAAACCTTTATAATGAATTTAAGAGTATGTAATTCAAAATATTTAGTATAGTTTATTGTATAATAATGGATAAGCGTATTTGTTTTATCATTTCTGCTATGAGAATTGTACCAACGAATATATTTATTTCATTTAATACATAATTTACAATTATATCAAATAAAGCTTTAAACAAATAATATTATTGATTTTTATATACGATTAATAATCAATGTAGTAATGCTATATTTTTGCAAAAATTGATCCCCTCGAAGTAATGCATAGTAGGGACTTTGAAGCCTTTCTTTAGCTATAATAAAGTCCACATTATCTTGGTAATAAGGTGACGACAACATTAAATGGGATATATGCATCATGCACCCATCAACGTATATTGAAAATGCCAGTTATTTCTAGAGTTACAAGACGTGCCATATAACCCTCGATGATGGAAGTTTAGAGCTTCAGCATTGTTTGATAGCTTTTGTATTCCGGATAGGGGAGAAAGTGAAGGGGGTTTATTAGCATATATGGAAGCACTAATGAACCCTAGTTTTGGAGGAAATAATGGGAAGAAGTCTCCTTTTGGAGGAACGACGACTTTGATACATTGAGAGAGGCAACCAAAGATGTATGATAGCCAATGTATCTGAAATTTCATTTCTCTATCAAGATTTGTTTTCCAAAAACTGATAATTCATTTTAAACCAAGGAGAACCATATTTGCGGACTGACTCACGCGATTGAATGAGAGGAACAAGATCAAAACCCTTGCAATGTCACCATCTTAAAGGCTAGAAGGTGTGACCATGGGTCCAGGACAAGATGAGAACACAGCAATCACCATCTTATAGTTGAGCGTGACTTCTGACAACGGAAGGATTTCCAGAAGCAACATCATGGGATTTGGCAAGACATAAGCAATATTTACTTTCATTTCGCACTGGTGCAATCCCTTGACTTGCGCTTAAGCTTGTTGGACTAGCTCGATACCGAAGCTCCGATGCAGTCCCAGTACGGTGGAATTCTGTTCTCATGACTCCTCTGTCCTTATCTAAATATCATAGATATCCACGATAATAGGCTCACAGGAAAATATGGCGGACTAGATCCACTTAGGATCAGACTGATGTAAGTACTGCAATGAAGGGTAGTTTTGGACCTTGGGTACCTTGATCCTAAATACTTCGTAAGATAGAAAATGGAAATATAGTCGTATTCTATTTGGATCGGCGGTCTTGGAGGTCTTGTGTGCAAACAAACTCTTATTCTTTTTTCTAGAAAAGTGACATAGAAGATGAAATGTAGCAAGTGAAGAAAAGGATAGCTTGAAGAAAAATTCATTGACCCTCACCTTGTTGGGACCATCAACCTTGGTTCTCTGAAAACATTTAGGGAGACTACCGAAAAGTTCTTGGAAGAGAAGGGCATCGACAAAAATTCCATGCGAAATGTTATGGAACACGAAATGTAGGAACAACTCCGAAGAAGAATATCATGCAATGATCTAGTACGAAATAGTACAAATCTATTGCGGATATTTCTGCGCTATAAAGCACAAACCTTTTTTCCCCCAATTCCGTATGAATTCAAGTGTTATACAAAGTTCTGGTACATAGATTTCATTTTAATGATCATGTGCAATTTTCGTTCTCTCAACATCCCGGAGAAAGTTGACGAAATTTACCTATTTTTTGGAATGTGTTCTCCTTCAATGGATAGTAACGCAGTGGATCATACCTTGTTTTGTCTTGCTACCTCGGGGATGTTTCTGGCGGGTCTGGGGAAAGAAGTGACACAACACTGGTAGTTTGGCAGGAGGAGACCTGAAAAGTATGTAGAAGATTCAGGGCATGGACTATGTTCCTTTGCCTTTGTCGAAACCCTAAGACATTTATCACCATTATTGGATGAGGTGTTGGTTAGAGTGATGATTTAGAAGATGTAACCTGGAGTGTTATATTCTTTCCATGGTGTGAATCCTCATGGGAGTTGACCACAAAAACAGAATATAACATATTCGTCTGCCAATTTATCACAACAGAAGAACATTGTTGAATAACGAAATTATTGAGTTCGTTACCTTCAGAATTCACGAGTGCCTCCTTGGCAAAATCCTCTGTGTAAATAGTGCACCATTGTGAGAGCGATTACTAGATTCGGTTTGAACATTGCTGGTGGGTATGGTGCCCCTATTTCCATCTCCCTATAGGGATGGCTCCGTCGGACTTATTATTTCTTATGATATTGGTTCCTCTCTCTTCCCCACACTCTCTCTCTCTCTCTCTCTCTCTCTCTCTCTCTCTACCCTCCGTCTCCCTCCTTCCTCTCTCTCTCTCTTCTTTATCTCTCTCTACACACACACCGCCCTCTCTCTATCACCCCTCTCCCTCTCTATATTTCTCTCTTTATTCCTTCTCTCCCCCCTCCTTGAGTTTATCTCCATCTCTCCCTTGTGACCCCCCTATCACTCCACCACTATCTGTCTATCTTTGGTCTTCCTTCTCATATATATCTAGACTTAATATATATCATCATATATTAATATATATTATAATATAACAAATTGAATACTGTATTAATCCAAATTTATTAAAGTTAATAATATTAATATGAATATTAGAACTAATAATTTGTACTCCAAGCATCCAAAACTTAAATTTTAAAAACAAAAAAAATTAGAACACATCATTACATAACATGCCAAATGTAGTTCAGAAGCAAAACAAAACTTAAATTTAAAAAACAAAACAAATTATAACACATGTAAGTACATAACATGCCAAATGTAGTTGAGATGACAACATTAATTTGGAAGATGACAACATTTTCCTTAGTTCAATTATCCAAAAAGTTTAAAAACCAAACAAATTATATAACAACATTACTTCACATTCACATGCACAAAAGTACTAAAATATATTCAAAAATTAACTTTTTGAAACAAAACAAATTATATTAACACTGTAATAAAATATGTCCAAAAAATTGTAGATCTCACAAGTATTAAACTATATCAAGTTATATATATATATATATGACAGTGCATCTAGATAATATATAAAAAAGAAAATTTAATACTATCTAAATCTTGAAATCAAATCTATAAATCATGTCAATCAAATAGAGATGGATCTGTCTTTCTATCGAGTCTCGGTACGCGCACTATCATGTGAAGCATGGGAAACCTACATACACAATGCATGTGAACATTAAAATTTGATTTTTAAAAATGAGTGAGAATATATATAGAACTTATAAAAAAACAAAATATAACAAAAAAATCATCACGTACCTCATGAGGTTTCCTCTCATTTGATGAACAGTTCCGCCCCCATACGAACATACGCAATGGTAAAACTATACAAATATACATGTACGATTGTAATATATATATATATATATATATATATATATATTAAAAACTTTCAAGTAAGAAAATGTAAGTATTTTTATATATAAACTTATTTTCAATAATATTAAAAAAAATGTTAAGAACAACTTGACTAAATAGGTATTTGGTCTTTACTATCTTAAGTATTATTTCAGTCGAAAAGGTGGATTAAAGAAATCTTCTATAGGAACCTAAAGTCAAAAAATTTAAAATAACTTTCAATATATATATATATATATATATATATATATATATATATATATATATATATATATATATATATATATATATATATATATAACTTTTAAACATAAATTTTAAAGTGAAAAATTGGCTAATATAGTGGCAATATCCTAAGGAAGTAGAAATTACTTTCTCCAAGAAAGAAAGAAGGTCTTGCCATCCCAAAAACATCGAATGAGATAGAATCATAAACGTTTTTATCATTATATATACATACATGTACATGTGTGCACAATTATTTATTTTAAAATATCACTTAAAAAAACACTAACATTTTAACATATCTTGATGGTGAGACCATGCATTGTTTTTTTGGTAGGAGATCTGAACATGATATTAAAATTTTGTCATGCATCATATGTGAGAAGCGCAAATGGTGTTTTAACATATAATAGATACATTTCGTAGGTTAATGTACATACAAATAAATATATACATGTACACATACACATGTATTTATTACAAATTGTACACATGTATATGTATGTTAAAATAATTTGAAACCTAAGGTCATTATGCCGTTCGCATGCCCTCTTCCACTACATGAAAAATTAGGTCTTGAAAACCATTACGACAATTTTTTGCAGTATATTGGAGATCTTCAACATTAATGTTGTCGATCTCTTCATCTGTCAAACCACACAAAATAGCACGTCTGTTTCATGCTCTTTATCTGTTAGACAAACATCGACTCCACCCAATCTGCCATAAAAATTTTCGATCATGACATCCATTTCTTCTCGACTTATTTGAGAAGTTGCATCCATCTCTAACCATAGAGTTTCGACCCAAAAACGTCGACTCACCAATGGCAGCTCAGGGCAAGGCAACTCCACATCTTGCTTAGCAACCTTACAGCCATACAACCGACCTTTCCCCGGACCAAAAAATTCTGATGGAAGGTCATTGTAGTTGGGTTTCATACCCAAAACAAATTATGTGTAAAACATTTGTGTAAAATAAACAGGAACCTCGTCGTTCCATGGGAGCCTTCCATAGGCCGCAAGGTGCCTATCATACAAATAGCGAGCTATATTTGGGTGCTTGAAATGTTACCTTGACATTTTTATTTTTTGGCCCTTCCTTGAAATTAAACATTGACTTCGCCACATCTTTGCTGTACTCTCTTGTTTTGTCCATCATTTATACGGACCCATTACGCTTCCTTTCTCTTCTCATCACTTCTACAAATGTATTGAGCATTGGACCAAAGTTTGTACACACATTTACAATTTCGCCCAATGAATGTGTAAAAACACTTTTGAGGTTGACTCTCGACGGTAGATTCAAAGCCAGGGTCTCTTGTTTTGTCGTTTTTTCACACCTTTGTAAGGTGGAAATTACGTATGTTTGTTTATGGTATATCGAAATGTCGGCAGATAAGTTGTATTTGGGTAGACAACCTTCTTCTTTAATGTGGCAAGTACTGCGTCTATTTTTACCACTATTTGGAACATTTTAAATACATCAATATATATATAATTTCATATATTAGAAAAAACACATGTAAAAAAATTTGTACATATTCAATGAAAAAAAAATATTTAAATTTATTTTACCTTTATAACATGGTTGGTTTGCATCTTCTCACCATGAAACTTAACTCGAGACCGGAACGACCCTACGAGAACCCGGCACTAGCGATCGTTGGTGGCCTTCGGGGGGAATAGAAAAACATATCACCCCCTTCAACAGCACTGCTACCACTCGTGGGCGGCCTCTAAGTGGGCCCAGACCACCACCAACCTCTCGGGGAGCTGACTTCATAAACAAATACAAATTTATAATCAATTGAAAAAGCCCATTCATGTACATATAAATACATATACATATTCATTGATTAAATTGCATGAATATACCACTGGCGGGTGAACTGTGGGTACGCTCCATGGACGGAGTAGAGACCCTTCTCTCTTAGCTCTAAAAATAAAAAAAAATGAAACTTATTAACAACTAATTTAACTCACAAGTTAATAAAAAATAAGTCCATATGTACACACATGCATGGAGATTTAAGATTATATTTAAATACGCGTGAACATCCCCGATCTGCAAAACCCCATATGGGATTCGAGTGATCTTCATCGTTCATCCTACATGACATATATATATCTATTGGTGGAAATTTACACAAAATAGATTTCAGAAAATCAATTTGTAATTTAGTGTACACAAATGATGTAGAACACAACTTTTGAAAGCAATAATTGATATGTGAAACTCAATTTAACCAAAAATTATAAAAATGATAAGTTCACCAAATTACGCTTTACATGGTGGGATCACACTTGAAAAACAAAAAATTGAAAAAAACACATGATCATTAAAAAAGCGTGAAACTCCATTTAAACTGACTCCATTTAAAAAATTGTTGCGGTCCCCGCATTTTTAATTTATAGAAATGTGAAGTTCACTACTTGTTGCAAATGTGAAGTTCAATAAGTTGCGCTACTACATAGCAGAGTGGGAGCACACTTGGTATATAATTGAAAAAACACATGGTCATTAAAAAAAAGGAAAACGCATTTATAAGTACACAACACAAACATATCCAAGATATGTTACAATGCCCTTAGATAAATTTTGAAGGAGAGCGTCTAACACTAATTCATCTTTGAGAGATGAATCTTGAATTTTGAAGAAGAGCATCTCAAAAAACCAATTCATATTTGAGAGATGAATATTCTAAAACAGGAATTTCTGCGTATAATTCTAATTCATCTTTGATAGATGAATCATGAATTGGCATTGCCCCACACAATAGTTTAGAATACATCTTGTACATTTTGTACAATACCTTATACTAAAAATTGAAATTGTCAACAATATTGTTTGCTATTCCATGTAGTTCTTTTAACTCTCCTTCTTAGCAGCTGTATTCATATGGTTGCACATAGGATTCCAAAATTGGTGAAAACTACGATTCCATTTGATCCATACTTCATCGTTGTTCCCGAGCCTTCTATCGATCGATATAATATGCCTCGTTGTTTGTTGTTCTTCCCGGTATATTCATTTTCCTTTGGACAATTTTTCTAGTCACAATATTGGAAAGCACATATGTAATCACTTCTTTCCATGGATTGGGATAGCGAGGGAAACTTCTATGCTGTATTCCATTTTTCAACCATATTTAATGGTTTTATTATCCCGGAAAAAGAAAAAAAGATTTTTTTAATAAAAATATATATATTAAATCGACATTTTATTGCAAATGCATGAGAGAAACTAGCTTACAATATCATGAGGTAAATGACATGCATTGTTTGTATCTTGATTTGACTTAAAAAAGTTTATGGTAGAGTTCCCATCTAAAATTAATGGGAAAGCCTTTGGTCTGTGGGAGAAATGACACATGTCCATAGTTTACCTTGTAAAGTGGTTGAGTTTTGGATATTAGAGGAAGCCTTTAGTTTGTGGGAGAAATGACATGTACATAGTTTACCTTAAAGTGGTTGGGGGGGGGGTTTATGGATATTAAAATGAAAGAACCTATTTAGATCCATTCCATAGATTTACTATAAGGGAGCATTTTACTAGATATGTCACCTTTCATAAAAGATGAGATCAGCCCTGCACAGCCTGTCTGATTTCTGCCTACTTAGAAATTGTAGAAGTAAACACTAGACCTATCCCAATTTTACCGTGTATGAAGGGTGTAGAGGACCATTGGAATGCTCAAGGTTGTATTATGAAACCTTTGGTTTAATGATCTTCAACCTTTGGTTGTAGATCCCCTTCCAACCTTAGTTTGTACTTTGAAGGTCCTTGCCCTTCATCCTTCAACAGGAGGTTGTAGATCCTTCAAAGCCTCTTTTTATAGAACGACTGCAAAATATGTGAGAAACAAATTAGGAATAGTTCTTGTAAATTATCTTGTTAGAGAACCATTTGAACATGTGAGAAACAAATTAGCGATAGTTCTTGTAAATTATTGTCACTTATTTGACTTCAAAAAAAGAGCCTATGAAATTGAGTGCAATATCTATGTGACTGAGAATAGACAATATCTAAGGGGGAGAATGCAATATATTTGACTTCAAAAGAAGAGCCTCTGAAATTGAGTGCAATATCTATGTGGGAAGGAATATAAAGAGTAACAAAAAGCATATCATTGTGTCAATAATTTGAACTAGTCAACAAAGATAACAAAGGACCATCAAAATTGAGTGCAATATCTATATGATATCTATATGATCAAGTGTCAATAATTTGAAGTAAAGAAAGATAACAAAGGACCATCAAAATTGAGTGCAATATCTATATGATATCTATATTCAATCAAGTGTAAATAATTTGAAGTAAATAAAGATAACAAAGGACCATCAAAATTGAGTGCAATATCTATGTGGGAGAGTACACAATATCTAAGGGGGAGAATACAATATATTTGACTTCAAAATAAGAGCCTATGAAATTGAGTGCAATTTATCTATATGGGAGAGTACACAATATCTAGGGGGAGAATAGATATAAGGAAGGAATAGAAAGAGTAACAAAAACCATATGATTATGTCAATAATTTGAAGTAGTCAAGAAAGATAACAAAGGACCATCAAAATTGAGTGCAATATCTATATGATATCTATATTCAATCAAGTGTCAATAATTTGAAGTAAAGAAAGATAACAAAGGACCATCAAAATTGAGTGCCCGATCTTATGTGGGAGAGTACAGAATATCTAAGGGGAGAATACAATATATTTGACTTCAAAAGAAGAGCCTATGAAATTGAGTGCAATTTGTCTATGTGGGAAAGTACACAATATCTAGGGAGAATTTATATAAGGAAGGAATAGGAAAGAGTAACATAAAGCATATGATTGTGTCAATAATTTGTAGTCAAGAAATATAACAAAGGACCATCAAAATTGAGTGCAATATCTGTAAGCAGGAAGTACACAATATCTGAAGGAGAATACAGTATTTGACTTCAAAATAAGAGCCTGAAATTGAGTGCATTTTATATATGTGGGATATCTATGTGGGAAATTACACAATATAAAATTACACAATATCTATATGATCAAGTGTCAATAATTTGAAGTAGTCAAGAAAGATAACAAAGGACCATCAAAATTGAGTGAAATATCTATGTGGGAGAGTAGACAATATATAAAGGGGAGAATACAATATATTTGACTTCAAAAGAAGAGCGTATCAAATTGAGTGCAATATATGTGGGAGAGTACACAATATCTAAGGGGGAGAATAGATATAAGGAAGTAATAGAAAGAGTAACAAAAAGCATATGATTGTGTCAGTAATTTTAACTAGTCAAGAAATATAACAAAGGACCATCAAAATTGAGTGCAATATCTATATGATATCTATATTCAATCAAGTGTCAAATACAATTTAAATCCAAGAAAGATAACAAAGGACCATAAAAATTGAGTGCAAGATCTCATATTGGGAGTACACAATAACAAAGGGGGAGAATACAATATAAGGAAGGAATAAAAATAGTAACAAGAAGCATATGATTGTGTCAATAATTTGAAGTAGTCAAGAAAGATAACAAAATACCATCATCAAATTCAAATTGAAAGATCAGGTAGTCTTCATCATGAAGAATAGCATTAACTAGGTTCATCATTTAAAGGGTTCATTTTTTAATGAGAAAATTTATAAATAATATGGAATGAATCATTGTACATTATGATAAATATTGTATTTAAATGATATTTGATCTATGAATAAAAAAAAAAATGGGATCATCTCTTAATATATATATGTGTGTGTGTAAGAGAGAAATAAAGAGCAAAGGTAATTCAACCAAGCCTAAAGGATCATGTCCTAATACATTAAATTATTTCCTAATACATTAAATTATGTTTGGTTTCTAGAAGTATTAATCATGAAAGCAAAGGTAATTCCACCAAGCCTAAAGGAGCATGTCCTAATATATTAAATTATGTTTGTTTTCTAGAAGCATTAATCATGAAGAGTTATGAGATCCACATTTCGACCATGAACTATTTTCAAGTTAAAGGAGCATGTCCTAATACATTATTATGTTTGGTTTCTAGAAGCATTAATCATGACTTTTCTTTGAGATCCACATTTCCATCATACTATTTGCAAGTTCACATTTCCATAATGCTATTTGAAAGTTATACATGAATATATGTAGTCTAATAACTAATTAGTTCACATTTCCATCATGTTATTTCCAAGTTCTATATGAAGATATGTAGTCTAATAACTGATTAGAAAGTTGTGTGGAAGAAAATCACCTAGAGGTTCGTTGGGTTTAAACCTCCACGAGCGGTGCTTTACTTAAGAAGGACTCACATAACCATACATGTTCATGAAAAACTAAATAGAGCGAGATCGAACTTACCCTTAGGTCTACGGTTGAAGAAAATCACTTGGGGTCAAACCCCAGCAATCCCTTCCTTCTTAACACAGAAAGACAAGAAAGAAACAAGCATGAGCGGTTGTCTGACATATATCTACTCTAAATGTTAGTAGAAATCCATATGAAACATTAGATAAACTATAATAAATGCTTAAATAACAATATTCTCATGTATGCAAGCAGACACTAACACGTATATTTCGGGAACAAGATGGTTCTTCTGTATTATAAATAGCATGTACAAAAATAACGAGTGGAGAGATCACCTGAATCCTTCCACGATCTTCGAGCATATCGTCGTCCGGATCCGTCCCACCCTTGCCTTGCTAAGATTCCTTCCGAACTGGTGCATACGAGATGACATATAAAGAGATGAGTATCTCCAGGAAACAAGGGTTTCCTGTAATGAACTAGGAAGTGCAGGAGGCACGAGAATTCAGACTTGGATAGGGAATACCAACAGAGTATAATATCAATAATTTCTCTCCCTCCCTTAGGCCATGCACATGAGGGGCTTTTATACTCCCTCAAAGTAGTTTCAACGATTCAGAGCTTAGTTGGCCACGGGCGGGAGTGGTTGAACTACCGATAACCATCAACCCGGCCCGAAAATAGGGAATTTTTATATATTTTTTAATGATTTTAATAGGATAAACGAGAAAAGTACATGTGGACTCGCGTATACATGCGGAAAATACGAGCATAACCACGTATGGGGATTTTTACAACGGTACAGTATGAATTGTCCGTCTGTGGGAATGGAATTTTAAAGCCATAAAAAGCTTGTCATAGTCATAAAGGTGAGAAACGTGCCTGCCTAATTGTGATGTCCTAGTACATTATTATGTTTGGTTTCCATCATACTATTTACAAGTTCTATATGAAGATATGTAGTCTAATAAATATACATTATAGCGCATATAACATATAGTATAACCCATATAACATATAACTACCTTTGAAAGTATGAGAAAAGATTCAAAAGACAGAGAGGCCTCCCAACAGAGTTCCACCTGTTCATCAAGGCAAGCAACATAATATCGGAAGTGAAACAATGACACCACTAAACATATGTGAATTTAGATATTAAATTGACATTTATTGAAAATGACATGTGCATGGTTTATCTTAAAGTTTCACTTAAAAATTTTATGATAGAATTCACATCTAAAATTAATGGGAGGAAGACTTTAGTTTCTCGAAGAAATGACGTGCATGTAAAAAATTTACCTTAAAGTGGTTGTGTTTTATGGATATTAAAATGAATAACTTCTATTTAGATCTATTCCAAAGATTGAATGTAGGGGAATTTACTAGATATGTCACCTCGCATAAAAGATGAGATCCAGAGGCTATCTGGCCCTTTACAGACTGTACCTATAAAACTTGTAGAAGTTGAGAAATTTACATTGACAAATGTACTTGTGAGAAATTTACATTGACAACATATAGGGATTCAACTAGGCCTGTGAAAAGTACAAGTGGACAATGCATAATTCTACTTGGAAGAGTCTTTGGTTTAATCGTTAAGCAAGAAAGAGTTGTTACTTTCTCTATCTAGAGTAGAAGTGGAATACATAGTAGTTACTTGTTTTTTAGTGTTTTGGATGAAATGGGATCTACAGGATATTAAGGTAAAAGCATATGATTGTGTCAATAATTTGAAGTAGTCAAGAAATATCACAAAGGACCATCAAAATTGAGTGCAATATCTATATGATCAAGTGTCAATAATTTGAAGTAGTCAAGAAAGATAACAAAGGATCATCAAAATTGAGTGAAAAATCTATATGATATCTATATGATCAAGTGTCAATAATTTGAAGTAAAGAAATATAACAAAGTACCATCAAAATTGAGTGCAATATCTATGTGGGAGAGTACACAATCTCTAAGGGGGAGAATACAATACAAGGAAGGAATAAAAAGAGTAACAAGAATCATATGATTGTGTCAATAATTTGAAGTAGTCAAGAAATATAACAAAGGACCATCCTCAAATTCAAATTGAAAGATGAAGTAGTCTTCTTCATGAAGAAGAAGCATTAACTAGGTTCATCATTTAAAGGGTTCATTTGTTAATGAAAAAAATTATAAATAATATGGAATGAATCATTGTACATTATGATAAATCTTGTATTTAAATGACATTTGATCTATGAATAAAATTTAAGAAAATGGGATCATCTCTTCATATATATATATATATATATATATATATATATATATATATATATATATATATATATATATATATCTGTGTGTGTGTTTGTGTGTCTGTAAGAGAGAATAAAAAGCAAAGGTAATATGTGTGAGCATAAAGATGTTAACTTCTTAGTTAAAAATCAAAATTTTGAAGTTGAAATTACTAAAAATTTTGCTCTGGATCACAAATCACTATACCATAACAATGAGACAAAGCAAACCATAACCCACTTATAATAGAGGGATAAAGGGACTCGTGTCACCTAATCCAAACCTAAAGACATAATAATTAAAAAGAACATAAGGATGAAAAAACAATACACTTGTCATAATTGTCAAGAAAACCATAACCCACTTATAATAGAGGGATAAAGGGACTCATGTCACCTACTCCAAACCTAAAGACATAATAATGAAAAAGAACACAAGGATGAAAAAACAATACACTTGTCATAATTGTCATAAACTTATATCTAGTTTAATATTTGTAGCTACATGGTACACAATAACACATGGTACAAAATAACACATTGATTAGTTCAGGTTATATCAAGGTTAACATGGCTAACTCAGAAGGTATAAGTTCAGGTTGATTAGTTCAGGTTATATTAAGGTATATCTATTACATATGTTATAAAAAATATGTGTGAGCATAAAGATGTTAAATTCTTAGTTAAAAATCAAAATTTTGAAGTTGAAAGTACTAAAAAGTTTGCTCTGGATCACAAATCACTATACCATAACAATGAGACAAAGCAAACCATAACCCACTTATAATAGAGGGATAAAGGGACTCGTGTCACCTACTCCAAACCTAAAGACATAATAATGAAAAAGAACATAAGGATGAAAAAACAATACACTTGTCATAATTGTCAAGAAAACCATAACCCAATTATAATAGAGGGATAAAGGGATTCGTGTCACCTACTCCAAACCTAACGACATAATAATAAAAAAGAACATAAGGATTAAAAAACAATAAACCTGTCATAATTGTCATAAACTTATATCTAGTTTAATATTTCTAGCTACATGGTACACAATAACACATGGTACAAAATAACACATTGATTAGTTCATGTTATATTAAGGTTAACATGGCTAACTCAGAAGGTATAAGTTCAAGTTGATTAGTTCAGGTTGATTAGTTCAGGTTACAGAAACATTGAGGCACAAAGTTTTACTCCCTTTCTATATGGTTTTTGGCCCTTCCCTGGTTTGGTATGATACTAGTAATCAAATGAACTAGTGTACACTTACATAGAGTGAACTATAATGGTATTACCATAAGAAGTTAATCGTATTAGCTTATCTGTAACAGTGTAATGATATCATGTTCACCACATCAGAGATTATGGATGTACTTATACCTATGGAATACACTGATATTAGGTAAACTACCTCTATAAGAGCTTAAGCTTACCTTATTACGTAAACAGGGTCTATAAATCCCATGTATTAAGGAATAAAGCACGCATAAGAGTGTTCTGTAATACTAGCTATAAGCTCCCAGGAATATACGTAATGAACAAGAAGGTACTAACACATAAAAGCTGGATACTCACTTACCTTGTACGTATTTATATAATACTATCTTTCCCTAATCATCATCTTATGCAAAGCTTGTTCAGGTTAAGGAGTTAATACTATGTGTAAAGATAAGTAATCACATAATAATTCTAATAATCATGTTCTCTCAATTACACTATACTGTATGCATATCACCTATGTTGCATGAGTTTCTGGAACGTGGAAATGTTGGGAACTTGGGTACAGGTGTCTGGAACGGCTAGAGGTTTCCCTAAAAATTACAGGAAACAGCTAATTGGGAGCGGTAATATTATATAATAATAATAATAATAAAATGTTTTTTTAATTACATAATTCATCTGTGGAATGTTGTAATGTGGAATATGGGTCTGATACTTTGTACTTGTCAAAGGAGCATCAATGTTACTAATTCTAGAAATGTCAGGCACATCATTGATGCATTTACTAACTTAATATAATTTTTTATTATGAAAAAAATATAATATCTTTACAAGAACTAGAACCAGTCCAGAGAGTCTCTCTGAAACTGAAAGGAAACAAAACTAACATACTAATGGCAACAGGAATTTCACATAAGGGAAGCAAGAAACCAGATTTTAGACATCACATAAAACAGGACTCAAAACTGAAATAGCCCCACAGAAGAGCTCACAAACAGAAAGGAAAGAAAAGAAGAAATCCTTGAAAAGTTAAAGCCCTAACTATTGGAGTTTAAATGTCTAGAAAAAACAAAGTATTTGGAAAATCACTGAGGTTACTAGCCACCGAGAACCGCTTCTTCAGGCACGGTTTGCAAATGAATACAAGGTTTATCTCTTAAAAAAGTTAAGAATTACAGTGATGGAGTGAATGGAGGACAAACTTTATGCAAGATTTTGAGTGAGTTTGGCGAGAAAAATATTTTTTTTGCATGTACTTTGAGAAGGGAAGTTTTTTTTGGCAGATTTTGGGGCAAATTTACAGAAATGAAGTTTCTTTTTTGGTAAAACTTATTAAAAACGTTTAAGGAAGTTTTGTTTTGGTGGAAATTTTTGTTGGAAATGCCGGAACATCAATCATCATAGTGGTCAAAGATTCTGAAACGTGCCCCAGCTTTGGTCGCAACTCCTACCAAAAATGGTAAGTTCCCACACAATTCCAAAGCTCCCAGGAACAGAGGAACCTCTGGAACGAGTTTCCCATTTCTCGAGAGCGGTTCCCATGTAGTGATCAAATTTGAAGGGTTGACCCTAATTTCAATTAGAAAGGTATATATTCATGCAACCCTTCTATAATGAAAAGCTTAAAAAAAAGTTACTTTTTAATTGACAATGGTATATTATCTTAACATTTAATTTTCAATCAAAACTAAGTCTGCAGGTAGAAAATATCACATTATGATAACATAGTCAAATCTGAAAATGCACATTCTTATAGTAACAAACTTTATAAATTGTATTAATTTTTTTCAAAATGAAATAATACATTTCATCCCCAAAACAAAAGGGTATTTAGTGTTTTTTCCCATCATGTTCCATACATATCTCCAACTATTTTCCTTAAACCATATCTTTATTACATAAAAAATGTGTCCCTAAAACTTAAAAGACCACTTAATCAATGAAGGTGACCTTCACTATCGAGGTAAAAACTTTGGATTTATACTATTTGTTTTTATCCTCCTTTTGAGAACTACTTGGTTTATAATACCTTTTCTGGCATATCCCCAATTAAACATCCAATTTAATCAAAGATTTGGTTGAAAATTTTGACATTTTTTTCAAGGATGTGGATTCTATATCTCAAGAGATTGCTTATGAAACCTTTTGTCTTCATTTTAATTTAATGGGAAATAAGATATCCACATAAAATTATAGCCATTTATGTCTCTAATTTTATTTCTAATGGGTTATAGCTTGGATAGATTAAAAGGAACTGTTTTTCATATTTTGTAGCTTGTATTGCACATACCCACCTTATGGTATCTATTAAATATTTGCCTGTCCCATGTGCTTGGTACTTTTAAAATCAATTTTCTACTTTTTGAAAGGATTTGACTATCAAGATTGGACTTTATTCTTAATATTAATTCCCTCTTCTATATATTTCAAAAATTAATGTTAAATTTCCTTTAAAACTGCTAGATATTGAAAATGGATATCTTCAAATTGATATCATATCTTAAGCAATATTATTTTGAAATTGAATGAAGATCTCAAGCAATATAATTTTGAAATTGATGTCTTTCTATTTAAAATGGTATTAACGTGGAGCTAAACCTTAAAAGGAAAATTTTGAAAGAATACAATTATATTTTTCATATTAAAGAAAAGGAAAACTCAAGTTTTTAAATTTCAAATTTGTATTGGTAACTTCATGCCATGATATAAGGCTAATGTAACAAACTGGTAACTTTTTATTGGTAACTTCATGCCATGATAACAAACTTCTCATCTCATTCTTTCTGGGCCTTGAATTGCATTTAAGTAAATGGAAAGTCGAGCATGGCTATCTGTCATTATGATACTGATGGTTGTGATGGTCAGGGGATTCATAGAGGCTAAAGAAATGATATATGATGTGCTGAAGAATAATGGCCTTCCCGATGGGCTGCTCCCTATGGGGGTGAAATCCTATTCCTTGAACGATGACAGTCAGATGGAGGTTTACGTGGAGAAGCCCTGCTATTCCAAGTTCGAGAATGAGGTCTACTTCGAGAGAATGATAAGAGGAAGCTTAACTACAAGCAGGAGAATGACTAGTGTGGAGCAGCAGGAGCTCTTCCTCTGGGTTCCCATATATATATATATGTATCAACGTCAAACTATATATATATATATATATATAGATCTTGGGAATCAATGGCCATGGCAGACAATATGTTTAGTTAGGGAGGTCTAGTAGATTAGTACAAGTATGCGCTGATGCCCCAAGTTACAACCCCTTCACCTTTTCTACATCAGTAAAGTTGTCCTTAAATTTTCTTCATAGTAACGTGTCTTCAAAGTAATTGCTAAAATACTGACAGTTAAAATGTTGGTTGCGTACTGTGTATGTCTTTGAAATAATTTAATAAGGAGTTCAACAACCACGATATATGACAAGGAAATCAGGAGTTCAACAACCATGACATACGACAATTTATCCTAGCAGCCAGACCTTCATAGGACATTTTTCTATATTATTTTTTCTTTTTTTTTTAAATTGTATAAATAAAATTCTACATTTTTCTTTACGCTCAATTTTAGGTTTGCACTTCTCGGACGTGCTAGAGCCCTCTTGAAGGGCTCTGACATGTTCAAATTTGAACCTTGTTCCCGTGCAACAAATCATATCACTATCTACATATTTTCCGCTACAAACCTACAAAATTGTCTCATAACTTTTGATGCCTTAGAACTGTTTTCCTTATGGAAGGAGGTTCTGGGACCTCAACTTAAAAAATTGTTTTCATAATATCAGGAGACTGGGATAGTTCTTACTGTTGGTCTCCCTTTTCATCATCTTATCAACGTAATCAAACACAGGTAAACAAATATCGATGATTTCCATTGCTAAAAAAAATAGTTCGGAATTACAGAAGACATTAACATTGTGGAGGTAAGCTAAGAACAATTTGGCATTACAGAAGACATTAACATTTCATTCTGAATTTTTCCCTTGTGAAAAAAAGAGGAGGAGCAGGACAAATACCTGGTAATTTTCTCACTTGAAGTCGCTGCAAACCAACAGCGCAGACAGAAGCAACAGTAGAGACAGAAAAATGTGCAAACATACAAGCAACAACACAGACAGAAAAATGTGCGAACAGACCAGCAACAACACAGATAGAAAAATGAAATAAACAAATAAAATTTCCGAGTGATATATTTATAGGAACTAGTTCGACCGAACTATTTTAAGAGTAAAAGTTCGGACGAACTCCAAGTTCAGTCGAACTTCTGTTGTTGGTTTTCCCATCTCCG
The DNA here is from genome assembly GCA_034641835.2 of Pinus albicaulis. Classification (NCBI taxonomy): domain Eukaryota; kingdom Viridiplantae; phylum Streptophyta; class Pinopsida; order Pinales; family Pinaceae; genus Pinus; species Pinus albicaulis. Next base: position 600,167,854 of record CM076579.1, on the reverse strand, counting down.
GAAAAAATTTCTTTTGCCCACACCGTCGGTGTTCCGTCAATCTAAACGGAAGCATGATTTCGGCCGAACTTTCTCAAAAAGTTCGACTGAACTATCAAATAGTTCGACCGAACTTTATAAAAGGTTTGGCCAAACTATTGCCGAAAAAAATTTCCGCCCCCGATTCTCACAAAAGTGTAACCCATCTTCACATATCCGCCCAATAATAATAATAATAATAATAATAATCTTTTAATATTTATATTATGGTTAATAATGTTTTTTTTTCATGGTATTAATAATAATTTTTCCAATGGTATTTGGTTCATAGGCTTCACCTAAATAAAACCTCTTTTTTCAGTGTTCATAAATATAAAGAGGATCATGGAGTAAATATAAAAAGATGTTTTATTTATTTACCATATTTCTGGTTTAATTATATTTTATTTATTTACCATACCTCTATTATTTACCATGGTATTTGGCCCATAGGCCTGGTATACAATTAGTTGTTGATTTTTAGTCCTATTTGAGATATTTTTTTTTATTTACCATACATATTTTATGAATATTGTTGGAAATATGATGCAATATGTTGTCCTTGATGTCCACCTACTTGATGAAGTTGTCCTTGATGGAAATTTACTTCGTGAGTGGCCTTTTGATAAGAAAACTATTTGTTAAAGATGTAAAAATGATGTTTCTATAGGTCAGTTCTGATGTGACAGAGAAAGTAATTCCAGTAGGTGCCATAGAAATGAAGCAGGAAATATTTCTCAATGTATACGCAGGTTCGATGAAGGCAACCCACATATGGAGGCAATGTATACGCTACTTGGTACACATTCAACCCGTGTATACATCCAGCATTATTATATACACAGTGTTTATGAAGAGAAGTCACCTATACACGTGAGTACGAAGAAGAAAAGTCACATATAACTTTTGCGCTCTAAAATTATGATACTAGGGGGCATTACCATGGTATTAGCCCACAATATTGAGCGTTGTGTTGTCTATTTGATTCTGTCCAAGAATACCATCGGCAGTGGTGTGGTTTTGACTCATAGTAGTGGTAATGGGTAAATCTATATAAGGAGAAGAAAATCATAGTGCAAGGGAGTGCATGTGTAAGGTTTGTTAGTGAATACTTCTCTCTAAAGTATATATGCATGGTATGAACTCTGTTTTATTAGTAGATCTGAATCTATGATGCACCCTTGGATACAATAATGGATCAAGATCTCTGGACCTGAAATGAATATGTACTTGATCTATTGAAGATATGATTAGATCTGTGACCTTGCGCATGTTTGATGAAGAGGAGTGAAGAAATATAGGTAAGTCCATAGATCTGAAATATTCTAAAAATTTAATATTTACATATCTATACACTAGTTCGTCTTGGTAAAAGCATGTATATATGCAGCTTTGTCTTAGAAAAAGTGGGTATGGAAGTCAAGGTTTTCTGAAGCTTACTACAGAGGTTATTTGTTTATTGTTTTTGTATTTCTGCTATCTGTCAATGAAGCCTTCATGTAGATCTACGTTTCTTGAATACTGTATATGCTTCTAAGTTGAATATGTACAAATCTGATCAATGAGTGAGTAAATATGTTTAATGATGACAGACTGATTAAGGTTTCTGCAATACTAAAAATATATTTGACAGAAAGCCTCATATATGGTTCTAAGACTGATTATATTCTGTAAAATCAGTATTCTCAGGTCTATACATAGGCTGGTGTGAAGGAAAGTGTGTATACACGCGGTTTTAGTAAAGTGAAGTAGCGTATGCATTTTAAGATAATGAATGATCGGGGTTGAGATTGATTCTGCAAACTAATTCTGAAATTTGGGTTTATTACTGTGTTCCGGTTACAGTAATCTAATTGTTCTAATTGAAGTTTGGGTTAAATATATTATTGATGATATTTATGATGATTTTTGTTGAAGTTCTGGGATCTAATGTGAAAATTGAAGAAACGTGGTCTACATTGGTTTTGAGGGTTAAAGCCTTTAGAATGGATGTAGAAGCTTCATGCCAGTAGAAGCTAGTATTTTGATCACGCGGTTCGAGCTCCCTTCTGGTAGCGGCTGGTAAACGAGATCAGGGGGTTGTAGTTCCCTTCCAATAGAAGTTGGAGAAAGATAGAAGGTTGCAGCCTTCTGTAGGTAGATGCCTACATAATGATACGAGTCTACATTAGTATAATATTGTAAGTAGTTTTCCATAAAATAAATATTGAAGACAGAGACGACGACAACGGTGGTTTTCTCCCGAAATGGGTTACCACCTTAAGCCTTGGTGTTCATATGTGATGCTCTTGTGTGATGATTTATTATGTTGTTACAACACTTATTTACTGCTTAAATATGTGATGCATAACTGATAATATGAGTTAATATTGTTTCTGAAAGTTTATCTAACAATAAATTTATCTCAGTAAATACAATTTTCTGTTGGTATATCCGCATGTATATGCTAGTTGGGTTCATTAAAGTCGCATATATAATTTAGTAAAGAAAAAGAAAAAAAATTCAGTAAGCTATAAACAATGATTCACCCCCTACCCCCCTCCCCTCTCAGTATTTTTCCCAACAATTGGTATCATAGTAGGTAATTTTGAAGAAGCTTAATCACTAGAAGGAAGATAAGCTAAGATGAGCAATCAAGATGGGACAACATCTATCAGGCCTCCTCTCTTCAATGTAAACAATTAATCTTATGGAAAACAAGGGAAAGATCATATCCTCAATCTCTTGAAGCAGATGTATCGGCTATAGTTGAAGGAGGTTATCAATATCCAGCTTCAGTTCCAATAGATCCAACAATAAGAAAGAACTATGAAACCAATGCGAAGGCGGTCAACGCATTATTAGGAAGTTTGACTGAATCTGAATTTGTCAAAGTCATGCAGTTGAATACAGTAAAGGAGATATGGGACAAAATCATTCTAAGCTATGAAGGTGATGGCAAGGTAAAAAGTGCTAAACTCCAAACACTCAGAATTCAATATGAAAAACTCAGAATTCATAATGAGGAAAGCATTACTAGTTTCTTTTTATGTCTAGATGATATTGTAAATTGTATGAGAAATCTAGGTGAAACTATAACTGACAGTAGTCTAATAGAAAATTTTTTGAGATCTCTAACTCCCAAATTTGAGTCAAAAGTGTCTGCTATTGAAGAGAAGCGGGATCTACAAACTCTTATTGCTGTTCAACTTCATGGGATTTTGACTACAGGTGAAATGAAGAAAGGAGGTCCATCTGAAGTCAAAGAAGTTGTCTTTAGAGTTGCTGCAAAAGGAAAGGAAGTAGAAGAAAAAGAAGGATCAGATTATGTTTAAGAAGAATATGAGATAATGTTTTTAAAGAAGCTACAACTTGGCACTCGAAGGTTCAAAGGTAAGCTTCCTTTTAAATGTTTTTCTTGTGGAAGAGTTGGTCATTATGCTGCTAAATGTACCCATAAAGGTAACTATGAAAAGAGAAAGGAAGTGGAAAAAGGAAATAAGAAACAATTTATCAATAGAAAGAGCTATTATGCTCATGAAGATAGTGATGGTCTATCAAATAGTGAAGAAGGAGACACTGATCAAGATAATAGACTGCTCATGGTTTTTCAAAAAGATTCTAGTGAGGCTAAAGATAATTTTATGGATGCATTAGAAGAAAATGATTTTCTTAAAGAAATAAATCATCTCAAAATATTTTTGGAATAAAACAAAATTTCCATAGATACTCTAAAGAATCAACTTGTAGAAAAGGAGAAGCACAATGAGAAATTAGAATGTGAAATAGTAAGTCTAAGAAAGGAAATTGAGAAAGTGAAAACTTTAAATCTTAGATTTGCTAAAGGATCTGAAACCTTAGATGAAATTATCAAGGTACAACGCTCTCCTCTTGTAAATACAAGTCTTGGATATATCGGATAATCCTCTCAGTCTTGAGCACCAAGCTATCTAAATCCATCTAAAGCCAGCCAACAAAATTTTGTCACTCAGCAAAAGAACAAAGAGACCACCTAGGTAAACCATGACCACTTCAATTCAAGGAAGAAAAATAACAGAAATACCAATCAATGGGTAAACATAAATAGAAGGTTTCATGATTGCAAAAATTTCCTCTTTAATGTACAATGTTTCTCATGTCATAATTTTGGTCATAAAGTTGCTCAATGTGTTGCATACAAAAACATCATCACCAAAGAAGCAAGAAAGCAAATAAATGAGACTGGAATAAAGAAAAATGCTAATAAAAACCTTTCTCCTCTTCAAAATGAAATTGAATGTTCTAATTGAAATAACTTTGGACATGAAGAATCTGAATGTAGGAGCAAACTTCAGCCGAAAGAGCATATACCTTCAAATTCCAAGGTATGGAGAAAGAAGGACTTATAGGTTGAAAGTTGAGGCATAGATTTACTTGCAGAAGGGGAATAAAATCAATGGTACATTGATATAGGATGCTCAAAACACATGACAAGTGATAAAAATAAACTCCTTTCATACAATGATCTAGAGAAGGAAAATAATGTTACCTTTGGAAATGACTCTGTTGTTGTCATTAAAGGAAAAGGTTATGTTTTTTTAAAAGTAAAGGTGAAATCTAAAAATGTTATGTATGTGGTTGGATTAAATCATAACCTATTGAGTGTGAGTCAAATTTTTGATCAAGGAAATAAAGTTGTATTTAGCTCAAAATAATGTGTAGTATGTGAACTTGACACAGGAAAAACGGTAATAAAAGGAACTAGAACACCACGAAATTTGTATGTATTGAAAGGTGGCCAAGAGCAATGTTACTTAGGTAAATATTTATAAAATTGGTTATGGCACAAAATATTGGGACATTTGAGCTTCTCTCAAATAATCAAATCCAGTAGACTCAAAGTTTTTCATGATCTTCCCATCATCACTCTACCTAAAAGTACCATATGCAAATCATGCCAATTTGGTAAGCAAACCAGGGTGCAATTCATTTCCCAAGAAGGATCAGCAAGTAAGCCTCTTGAACTTATACATACTGATCTATGTGTTCTTTTAAGAAAAAGGTCACCTCATGGAGAACAATACTGTATTTTATTTATTGATGACTTCTCTAGAATGTGTTAGATCGGTTTAATGAAACATAAAGATGACGCATTTGAAAATTTTAAGATCTTCAAAGCTTTGGTTGAAAATTAATTAGATCTAAAAATAAAATGTCTTAAATCTGACTGAGGAGGATAATATATATCAGATTAATTCTTTGATTTCTGTGAACATCATGTCATAAAAACACATTTTTCTATAGTTAGAACCCTACAAAAAAATGGCGTAGCAGAAATGATGAATAGAACAGTTCAACAGATGGCTCGTGCTATGCTTGATGAATTTGTAACTCCTGATACCCTTTGGGGAGAAGAAGCACATATTGTAGTAAATATTCTTAACAAGGCTTATGTACATGTGAACAGTGATAATACTCCTTATGAGCTCTGGTATGGTAATCTTCCCACTATAAATAATTTTATATCTTTCGAAAGAAAATGTTTTATCAAGAACAATGATGAAACAATTCGTAAGTTTGAATCTAGAGCAGATGAAGGAATATTTCTTGATTACTCTTCTAGAAGTAAAGCATATAAATGTTATAATTAAAAGAATTCGAAAAATTGTTGAATGTATTGATGTTGTAATTGATGAGTCTCTCACAGCTCCTAAAAGGGAAATAACAAAAAAAATGAAGGTGATAATGATGTATACTTTCCCTCATAAAATAGCAACAATATAGAAGGAGAACCCAATGAAGAACCAGAAGAAGATATATCTGAAAAGGCTCCATCCAGGTATTTTCAAAAGAATCATCCAGAATCTAAAATTCTGGGAGAAAAGGGATCATGTGTCCAAATAAGAAGAACTCTTGTAGGATCCCCTAGATATCTGGCATTATTATCCACTATTGAACTGCAGAATGTAAATCAAGCTAGTAAAGATGAATGTTGGATTCAAGCCATGAATGAATAACTTGATCAGATTGAAAAGAATCATACTTGGGAATTCGTTCCAAGACCTCATGATAAAAATGTTATTGGAACAAAATGGATATTCAAAAACAAGTTAAATGAAAATGGAGATGTTATTAGAAACAAAACTAGACTTGTTTGTAAAGGGTATGCTTAACAAGAAGGTACAGACTTTGAATAAACATTTTCTCCTCTAGCCAGACTTGATGCCATAAGAATGTTTTTTTCTTTTTCAAGTTTTCAACGATTCAAAGTTTATCAAATGGATGTAAAATCTACTTTCCTCAATGGCGATCTAGAAGAAGAAGTTTATATAGAACAACCAGAAGGATTAATTCTGGGAAATGATGAAAAACTTCTTTGCAAACTTAAAAAGGCTTTATATGGTCTCAAACAAGCTCCTCAGGCAGGGTACTATCATCTTGAAAAATATCTTCAACAACAAGGTTTCACAAAGGGATATACTTAAATTAACTTATACACAAAAGTTAAGAATGATAAATTATTGATTATTGTTGTGTGTGTTGATGAGGTCATTTTTGGAAGTAATGCAGAGTCCATGAGTGAGAAATTTGCTTCTGTTATGCAGCAATAATTTGAAATTTCATTACTTGGGGAACTAACATATTTTCTTAGCTTAAAAGTGTAACAAGCAATCGATGGCATATTTCTATCAAAAGAAAAATATCTAGAGAAAATTCTGAAGAAGTATTGGATTGAATATTGCAAACATGTGAGTACTCCAGCGGTAACTGGATGTAACCTCAGTTCTCATGATGATTCTCCCATGGTGAATCAACTAGAGTATATATCCATGATTGGAAGTCTGCTTTATCTAACCGGGACAAGACTAGATATTAAGCATGCAGTTGGGATTGTTGGATGATTCCAAGCTAACCCAAAATAGTCTCACCTTCAGGCTATAAAAATAATATTAAAATATCTACAAGGGCCTCAAGACTTTGGTCTATGGTAACCAAAGAATGTTGTTCTTACTCTTCATGCTTACAAAGATGCGGATTGGGCTGTAAATTTTGATGATTGAAAAAGCACTAGTGGTGGTGCATTCTATATGGGGCCCCGATTAGTATCTTGGTTCAGAAAGAAAGAAATGTCTATTGCCTTATCTACAACAGAAGTAGAATATGTGGCTTCCACATTGGGTTGCACAAAAATTCTTTGGACGATGCATAGATTACAAGATATTCAAATCAAATGTTCACCTCCCATCTCCATTCTATGTGATAACTCAAGTGCGATTAGTATCTCAAAAAATCCTGTTATGCATTCTAAGACCAAGCACATTCCTATCAGGTATCACGTCCTACATGAACAAGTGCTTGAACAAAAGGTTAAAGTGGAGTATGTTCCCTCCAAAGAACGAGTTGCAGAAATATTTACTAAACCTCTTCCCAGGGAGGCATTCGAATATCTCAAACAAAATTTGGAATTTTTTTCCGCCTCTCCTATCAAATCTAATTAAAATATTAAATTCGATACGCTGGTTTCATAAAGGCAAATCATGTATATACATGAGTTTCTGTGCATAAAACCACATATGGTTTTTGCTGACAGAAATTCTCTGGTTCATCTTTCAGAGTAGTCTGTGGTGTTGTTGGGTAATCTCTGTTGTCGTTCCGATATTCATCTTACTGTACCTTTCTTTGATATTTTATCTCCTTGACGAAGATTCTTTGATGAATTGGTTGTTGAAGGTGTTCAGGATGCACAAGATTAGTGGGAGCACCTGCCTTGTTGAAAAGGGTGCATTGCTGGCATTATGATTGGTTTCTGATTTATGATATCTCTCTCTTGAGATCTTTTTGTCCTGGTTATAAAAATTCATATCTATAATTTAATGAAACGGTCATGTTGAGACCTATGATGTAAAATTGTTATATCCAGTCATGTAAGGACTTGTTCAAATTTGTAAACCCACTTGGTTGGGTAGTTGAGTCAAATATGTAATTCCACTTGGTTTTATCATTGATGTAAGTATGAGTCCTTGGTAATAGGAAAGGTCATAATCGATTGAGTTATAGAGTCATGTACTTCATTGAAAAATTTGTCTAAAGTTTCAGCATGAACTCACGAGGAGCATGGTCAATATAGTGCACATCAGATTTGCAGATCTCTTCTTTCTACAAGGAAAGAGAAACCTTGTTTGGGTATTGATGTTAAAGGGGGAGAGTATTTTGGTGTTTGAATAATGTATCTATCTGTTGTAGTGATCAAACACCATCATGGTTGCCATCAAGTCCAAAGGGGGAGATTGTTGGCAATATGATGCAATATGTTGTCCTTGATGGCAACCTACTTGACAAAATTTTCCTTGATGGAAATTTACTTGATGAGTTTCCTTTTGATAAGAAACTTATTTGTTAAAGATGTAAATGATGTTTCTACATGTTAGTTCAGATGTGACAGAGAAAGGAATTCTATTAAGTGCCAGAGAAATGAAACATGAAATATTTCTCAATATATACACAGGTTTGATGAGGCCAACCCGCATATGGAGGCAATGTATACGCTAATTGGTATATAGGCAACCCGTCTATACATCTAGAATTAATATATACACATTTTTTATGAAGAGAAGTCGCGTATACACGCAGGTACGAAGAAGCAAAGTCGCAGATACCTTTTGCGCTCTAAAATTATGATACTATGGGGCATTACCATGGTATTAGCCCACAATATTGAGCGTTGTGTCGTCTATTTGATTCCACCCAAGAATACCATCAAAATTTGTATGGTTTTGACTCATGGTATTGATAAAGGCTAAATCTATATATGGAGAAGAATATCATAGTGCAAGGGAGTGCACGTGTAAGGACTGTTACTAAATACTTCTCTTTGAAGTATATCTACATGGGATGAACTCTGTTTTATTGGTATATCTGAATCTATGATGCACCCTTGGATACAATGATGGATCAAGATCTCTAGACATGAAATGACTATGTAGTTGATCTATTGAAGAGATGATTAGATCTGTGACCTAGCACATGTTTTCTGAAGATAAGTGAAGAAATCTGGGTAAGTCTATAGATCTGAAACATTCTGCAAATTTAATATTTAAAGATCTATATGCTAGTTGGTCTGGGTAAAAGCAAGTATATACGTGGCTTTTTCTTAGAAAAAACGGGCATGGAAGTCAGGGTTTTCTGAAGCTTACTACAGAGGTTATCTATTTATTGTTGCTGTATTCCTCTTATCTGTCATTGAAGTATTCATATAGATCTAGGTTTCTTGAATATCGTATGTGATTCTAATTTGAATATGTACAAATATGATCAATGAGTGAGAAAATATATTTAATGATGACTGACTGATTAAGGTTTCTGCAATAATGAAAAGATATCTAACTAAAACCCTCAGATCTAGTTCTAATACTGATCATATTCTGTAAAATCAGTATTCTCAGATATATACACAGGTTAGTGTGAAGGAAAGCACGTATACATGCGGGTTCAGTAAAGTGAATGAGTGTATGCATTTTAAGATAATGAAGGATCAGGGTTGAGATTGATTCTGCATATTGATTCTGAAATATGGGTTTATTACTGTGTTCTGGTTGCAATAATCTCACTGTTCTGATTGAAGTTTGGGTTAAATATATTATTGATGATATTTATGATGAGTTGTGTTGATGTTGTGGGATCCAATGTCAAAATTGAAGAAACATGGTCTGCAGTGGTTCTGAGGGTTGAAGCCTTCAGTGTGGAAGTAGGATATTCCTGCCAATAGAAACTGGTGTTCTAATCAGGGGGTTGGAGCTCCCTTCTAGTAGTGGCTGGTAAATGATATTAGGGGGTTGTAGCTCCCTTCTAGTAGCAGCTAGATAATGAGAGAAGGTTACAACCTTCTACAGGTAGATGCATCCGTAGTGATATGAGTCTGCATCAGTACAATATTGTAAGCATTTTTCCATAAAATAAATATTGAAGACAGAGATGAAAGCAGCGGTGCTTTTCTTCGAATTGGGTTTCCACATTAAATATTGGTGTTCATATGTGATGCTCTTGTGTGATGATTTATTTTGTTGTTACTGCACATATTTACTACTTAACTATCTGATGCATAACTAATAAGCTGAGTTAAAGATTGTTTCTAAAAGTTTATCTAACAATAAAGTTATCTCACTATATGCAAGTTCCTGTTGGTATATCTGTGTGTATATGCTAGTTGGGTTCATTAAAGTCTCATATATAATTTAGTAAATAATAAAGGAAAAGTTTCCAGTAAGCTATAAATATTGATTCCCCCCCCCCCCACCCAATTAGTTTTTTTCCAAAACAATATGGTATTTGGCCCATGGTATTTAGCCCATGGTATTAAAATGATATTTTTCTTGTACGATTCACCTAAATAAAACCTCTTGTTTGCCCCAGATGCGAGTGACAGTAGAAGTACACATGACAACTTCCTCTCCCACACTTGAGATGACAAATATCAGTAGCGCAAGCCTTCACTCGATGTGGAACCACACTCCTGTAATCATTCACATCTTATGACAAAGTTCGGGCATAATAAAGACACACCAAGACAACATCATCCCCTCTAGGTCACCTCTCTGCCGCAATATTTTGAATGATCTCCTGGACGGATATGACGTTGGGACATAACTCTAAGCACATGCCTACTCACGAAAACCATTACAACATGTAGCTGTGAGAGAGGCATAATAATGCTCAACAACTCTGCATGTGTCATAGGCCTATTAAAGGAAAGGACCTACAACACAAAGTGACCTACAGTCTGTTCCTTCTAATTTTTTTTTTGTTTCAACTCCATCCCTCCTATGTGCCCAGTCTGCTGCGCAGCCTCCCCCCTAGTGCTGCACCACAGAGAATCCCCTTGGCTATGCTCCCCCTTGCTTGCGTGACTCACCTCAGCCCCATCTGCCTTGCTAGTTTCATCAGCCTGTGTGCTACAATTATCTCGCGCCCCTTGTTGTGCATTCCCCTTCAGCGCACCTCCCTGTCCACTAGCACCTTATTGAGTGCCTCCCACCTTGGGTTAGAACTACTCCTCCCTTCCTCTAAAACCCCTGTCAATCCTCTGCTTCATCTCCCCATGGCACCTAGACTATGCCAAAGAACCATAAGAGTAGGCCATAGAGGTGCGCTCCCTGGTCACTATCGTCGAGGGCCAGATAATCACCTAGAATCCGTTAAAGGCTCCTCCTTGGGAAACCATGTCAGAGAGGCTCCCAAAAGCCTCAAACTAGATGAGGATGAGGCTCCCACTCATGTTATGCAGAGAGGTAGAAGCGGACCAGGGAAGTCCACCATTGTGAATCAATATCACCCCTCGATCCACAAGAATGAGCCTTTACTAGCACATCAAGATGATGGAGATGACAAATATGTTTGGATAATGGACTCAGAAGGAACCTGGACACAATTCCTAGATGCCAAGTATCTGGTGGCACCCATCCTCTGTGCACCTGTCTCTAGGCCTCTGCGTCAACCAAATGCATAAGAGGAAGTTGTTGCCGAGGTGTATGCCTGTCCCATCATGGAGGGAGATCCAGACAATGATGATGATGCATAAGGCTCATGACTATGTTGCATCTCAACTCTTTTTTTTTTTTGTCATGCTTGTTATTATCACAGAACTTCTGTTTTCACTGGTGCTACGACACATTTTGTAATTTTTTGTTTCATGTTCTTTCCGGGTTGGTTTCCTCCACGGAGGCAGCCCCATACTTTCAAAACAAAGGCTTGGATTAGTTAAGCGCAGCTTACCAACTCAGCCTGTAGCATACGTATTGTTCTAATTTCAAATTAATATAGATTAGCCTCATTTACCAAAAAAAAAAAAACCTCGTATTTGAGTTTCCTTAAATATAAAGAGGTTTATGGAGTAAATATAAAAAGAGGTTTTATTTATTTACCATACCTCTTTTTTTGAGTGTTCATACCCTTGTTATATTTTAAATTTATAGTGCGTTTATAAATAATAATAATTAGAATGATTTCTAAATAAGGTGACATTAGACTAAAAATGTCAAATATTTACGTGTTTAAGTTTTTACTTGATATCTACCCCATACTGGACTAGAAACTCATAATCATTCTTGTTTAGTGAAATTTTTAATGTGCATCCTTACACATTTTATGAATGTACTTCCAATTTTAAAATCCTTATTTTTTATTATTTAAAAATTTGATAAATAGTGTTTTTTTTCATTTTCCCTCCTAAATATTTCACGAAGCTATCAAAACACTAAAACCTCTTGACATTATTACTAAGTTATTTCATTGTTTTGTGGACATTGAATTTATTTTTGAATTCCAGATCTAGTGGATGTGGGAAACCTCAAAGTCCGTTAAAATGTTTTCAAATTAAGATAGTTTTGCTCCCTCACAAGCTCAACATAATCAACATTTTCTTACGTTTCTCCATATATAGGTAATATTATTTTGGTACATTTACGTATCTGAACTTATATTTTAAGTTGTATCTACTTCAAACCCCAAATATTTTACATAGAACAGAAGATGATAATTTGTTTCTTTGTCAGGATCTCAAAAGGGAATGCTCAGGACGATGCCATGAGGTTTTTTTGTTGTATTTTTTGAAATGACGGAGATTAAATCATTGATTTTGAGTAAAAATATTGAACGAAACAAGACATCAAGGTTGTTACAATGGACAGGGGAGATTTTGATCCAGGGAAAATTTTGCAAGCTGATATCCCCACTAAGGTTTCGTGCATAGACCCTACATCTCTAATTGCAAGTTGATATCCTCACCGAGGTTCCGTTCACAAACCCTACATGTTGGATATTTTTACTTGAAGATAATTTTATTACATAATTTCTGTAAAATAATTATTTTGTGGTTAGAAAAATAACCCTAATTTATTTTTGCCTCAGTTTGTACTCATTGAAATATTAATTGTGCTTGGTTTCCTTTAGTAAAACCTAATTTTGCTTGGTTTCAATGTATACAAATTTGATTTGGTTTTGTCGTTGTGAATTTTACTTTCCAGCTAAAGTGTAGCATCGTGTCTGATGATCTTTACAAATTTTTTTACCCAAATTCTTGAGAAATATAATTTTTTAAGGGAAAGGAAAATATTCACACAAAGACAAAAAAATTTCAATATTATACAAGAAGGAAATTTGCCTTGCTAAAGATATCATCATTTGAACATTAAGTTTCTTAAATGAGTATGGTTTATTTCTCACTCCCGATCCATAGGCCATATTAATGGTTTATAAGGTTGTCTATGAAACCATTGAGAAATCACTGCATGTGACCAACATATTGTAAGCATTTGATCACATTTGGAGATAGCTCACTTTAGTGATGCATTGATGGCCCATGGTTTGTTGAGTATTTTTCCATGAACATTAAACCCTCAATGTATTTTTTATTATTTTTTTGCGGGTTCACTTCTTAGGAGCATAATACCATAGTTTACAATTAGTCTCCTTTGTATACTCTTCTGAAATACACAGAGTTTACTAAGATTCTAGGATTTAAACATATTTGATTTCTTTGAACTGAATATACAGAGATATTTGTGGCTTGTAACCTTTTTTTAGTTTGGTTTTTAATAATTTTTTTACTTTTCCTTTTGTGGAGACATAGAAGCCTATTATTTTAAGCAACGCAATTTATTTTCCTACAACATGACATGTATGATTGAGGAGTGATCTTCAGCTGAAAAAGCTACCAATTATATTATTGTTCTTGAACCTTGAGACTGTAAACCATGCCACAATCATTCATTCATGATATGGACACCCAAATCAAATACCTTTATCCATGAAAAAAATTGTTTCTATACATTAGTAGGAAACATGGGAGAATCTCTAAATTTTCAGTGATGGAAATATTCTATGAATGCATTGTTAAAAATTAGAAGAACATCTGTTGAAGTATAGATAAAATACTACTAAATTTGTTATTTTTGGTAATGCTTGAATAGTAGATTTTTGGAAACAAATAATTAGGGGAGCGTCTATAAGATGTTGCGTAGATTCAACAGAAATTCCAAAATTATTGTCTCCCTACATAACTCTTGTTTTTGTAGTAAAAGGAAAATTGAAAGAAAGATTGTAGTGTATTGTCTAGAAGTTGTTCAAGAGGTTTGTACAATGCATATTATATAATATCTCAAGGGGTTTTAAAGGATTCCTTGGAGTTAAATTAAATATACAAAATTATAAGTTAGAACCACAAATATGTGGCACATAGTTGTTTATTTTATTCTTATGCTTTAGTTTTTCTATCTGACTCGGTGGGGAATGGGGGGGATGTGGAGTTATCTTGAATTCTTTCTTTTCAGCTTAGTTTTCTTTGTATAATAAATACATCATACTAATAGATCTATTTATGAGGTACGTGCATGATAGCAGGTGCATATCTGTAATAGACAACAGGAATTTGGATTACTTGAAAAAAAGAGGTCAATATTCCCTAAGACCTGAAGGAATTATTTTCTTCTGGGAAGTTTCCAAGAAACGATCCAGTTCGATCTCCTAGGAAAGTATATGACCTTAGTGTGTTAATCATGTTCGAGGTCTTGGTTGAGGAGATACTATTTGCATGTATGCACATGCAAGAACATTAATTGGAAAGTTCAATGGAGTGGCCTTTCCACCTTATGTGATGGAATGATGAGATGTACATCTACCTCAAAAGAGAGTTGTAAAGGGAATATTTCTCTTTTAACATAAAGGGAAAGTCATTTTCAGCTTGGAATTTAAGCTATAGGAGTATCTTAAATGAGTACAATGGGTTTCCATGGTTCTTCAAGAAAAAATCTCTTTTTATGTAGCATTGGTTTCCCCTTAACACCTCCAATGAGGTAGGCTCTTAAGAAATTTATTGTCTAATCATTTTGGCTGATTTTATTGATGATTTTAAAGTTCAAGAACTATTGGCAAAGATACATGGGTTGCATGAAGGAAATTCTTTAAGTTATTGGATGATCTATTTAATATAGTTAAATAAAAAACAATTGTGTACCCTCAATTGGTTTTTTATTTCCTAAAATATTGGGATAAGTGCAAGTGACCCACCACCTGACATATGGTACTCTATAATGGTTAAGTTTTTGGGTTTAGGCTTGGTTTCCTCAAGGATGAATTTTTTCCAACCAACTACGTATATCATTGACTTATTTTTGCCAACCAATTATAGTTAGTGTATTAACACAATTTTCTAGAATAGGTTTATAAATTCATCGTTGTAGGTGATATGAATTTTTTTTTCCTCGATGGAAAGTATCATGACATTTTATTTCATGTTTCTATCATTTCAATGTTTCGTACATTGTACGTAATTTTTTATTTCTTGTTTTTCTCCATTAAGGTAGATTGAGCTTCTAGAATTTATGCTCAATTTTATGTCCATGTTATGTAGATATGCACTAAAACTATGCATGGTTGTCAGTTAAATACAATGGTTATCAAGAAACAATGTGATATTTAAGCATGTTGTTCCATTAATGCGAAAATATCCTATCATAGTTCATTAGATTGGTGGCACTATGGATAGTTGAAAATTGACCAATCCAAAAATTGACCAATGTCACTTTAATGTACTATGGATGCCATATTTGTTTAATGTACGTTAAACATGTTCAAGTTAGTCAATTTTATTTGTTGGTTATTTTTTTTCTTATCATTTTCATTTTCCCACTCTAATCCTATTCTCTATGGATCTTTTTTTTATTCCCATAGATCTATTCTATAAAGGTAGAGGGGGGATGAAGTGTGTTTTTCTAATGTGTAGCTTTTTATGCTTTGAGGTGCTTGTCTCCACACCCCTTTTATAGTTGAAGTACTCGTGGTAGGACATAGTTATCATTGAGAGGTAGAGATTGCTATAATTGTATCTATATAATTACGTCTTTGGATACTCATGCTTGGTGTGGATTTGGAAGTGTCTGAATGCCCCCTTTGATAGTTTGTTGGTGTAACATATATTAGAAAAAATTTCTACTTACAGTTTTTAACATTTTTTTAGTGGTTACGTTTGAGGATCATTGTCATTGATGGTTTTATTTTTACATCTTTAATTAATTAATAACGAGAACCACTCCCAATTAGTTTTCTAGACTGCATAACTAGTAGGATTCAAGCATGTATCTCATTATTTATAATTGCATCATATATACTCATTGTTTTTTTTTTCGCATGGAAATAAATATTTTAGAGGTATATTTTTCTTGCATCACAACATATTTACATGATTCACAAGGTGAGAAATCAATCTTTCATGTAATTGCATATTTCATATTTGATAATTGTAGGTCATTTATAAGCTATCAATTTCTTTAAAGCTTCACCTCTAAATGGGTATTTAACTGAAAATATTGAGTATCTTATACATGAATATTTGTCCCTCCACCCACTTTTCATAACTTCCATAACCATTAGGTACAAACTTTCATCCTATTTTTCTTGTTTAGTAAAATATTTTACAAGACTTTAGAAAGTTTCAAAATTTATTGAAACTTGTAGAATTTTAAATTTATAATGATTCAAGATATATGTTTTTAAAGTCTAATTATTATGAAACTAGCTCCAAAAATAGAAGAAAAGAGAGGTCAACGCCTTATAAATAAGCCACTTCGAGGGGGGAACCTCCTTTACATTACATAAACGAACGATTCTTGGATGATACAAATGACAAAACCTCCTTTTATATATAGGATTCCATGGGATAGCAATATAATCCTATCCGACCTAAAAATAATAATGTAAGGGCACAATAATAACAATATTGGCGTTACAGGGGCACAAAAATAACAATAAGGGGGCTACATTAACAACAATAAGGGACTACACTAGTAATATATGGACCTAACATGCCCCTCTCCTTCAAAAAATTGTTGTCCTCAACGCTTGAGTATATCTGGGTGCTTCTATATAAAATTTTCATCCTCCCATGTAGAATCTTTAGTGGGTAAGTTCTTCCACTTGATGAGATACTGTGAAATTGATCGATTTCGTTGATGTCGAGTTCTTGTTTCTGTGACTGCTTCAGGTCCCAATATGATTTTTCCTTCCTCATCAAGTTGTGGAAATATTGTTTGAACTGGATTTTTTTCACCTATAACCTTCTTTAAGCATGAAACATGGAAAACTGGATGCACTCGCGACGAAGAAGGAAGCTCCAATTTGTATGAAATAGTACAAATATTTTGCAACACCTTGTAAGGACCCTATTACTTTGGCAATAATTTATTATCATTCTTAGCTTGCTTGAGGGACATTAGTTTGTATGGATGTAGCCGTAAAAATACTCAGTCTCCTACATAAAAAATTCTCTCGCTATGATGTTGATCTGCCTATTGTTTCATTCGATTTTGTGCCAAATTTAGGTTATCCTTTAAGAGTTGGATAACTTCTTGTTGATGCTCAATTTGATCTTCCACTGCTTTAACCCTATAATTTTATTTTAAGGATGGTGTGATGGACGGTGGATGATATCCTTAAAGTGCCATAAATGGGGTCATTTTTGCTGCAGTATGGAAGGAAGTGTTATACCACCATTCAATGAGAGGTAACCAATAGACCCATTATGTTTGTTTATCAGATACAAAACAATGAATATATCATTCTAAACATTTATTCACTATCTCATTTTGAGCATCGGACTGAGGATGATAAGATGAGCTATGAACCAGTTGAGTACCCAAAAAAGAAAATAATTCTGTTAAAAAATTCCCAGTAAAAATGGGATGTATGTCTCTTACAATAATCTTTGGGTTTCTATGTAGCTTTTGAATCATTTCCATAAATGTAGTAGCAACTGTACTTGTTTTAAATGGATGAGATAATGCACAAAAGTGTGCATACTTGGTAACTCTATCAATTAACATTGTGATGACACTCTTTCCTTAGGACTTAGGTATACTTGTGATAAAATCCATTGAAATCTCCTCCCAATGTTGACCTGGAATGGATAACGATTGTAGAAGACCCGTGGTCTTAATTGTCTCAAATTTATTTTGCTGGAAAACCAAACATTCCGCCACAAGTTTTTGAATATCAAATTTAAGGCGATCCCAAAAATTCCTTCTTCACCCTGTGGTAATTTTTTAAAAATCTTGAGTTTCCTCCTAACGGAGAAGTGTGCAATTCCAAAATAATCTTTTTTTTTAGTTGAGAATTCTTACAAATATATAAGTGACCTTTGTACCATAAGGAAACATTTTTCCATCTAAATGTATCATATGTACTAGGATCTTGCTGCAAATTTTGAATGAGTGTCCACACTTCTTCATACTTCCTCCATTCATCCCTTGATTCGGTTATCCAATCTGGTTGGATAATAGAAATGGCACAAAGAAATGCTTCCACCTCTTCATTCTTTGTTGAGAGTGCATCTACAACAACATTTAGCTTTGCTTTTTTTTAGATTATTTCAAAGTCATAACCCAATATCTTTGTGACCCATTTTTTATGCTCTTCTGAAGATTGTCTTTGTTCAAAAAATTCTTTAAGACTATCATGATCATTTTTTACCTTGAACTGTCTTCCCATTAGGTAAGGTCGCCATTTCTTTAGTGCATGTATCATTGTGCCTAACATTTCCTTCTCATAAATATCTTTCTGTAAATACTTTCCTTTGATTGGATGAATTTCAAAAGTAACGGGTCTTCCTTCTTGCATTAAAACAACACCAATTTCATTTCCTGAGGCATCACATTCCACAATAAATGTTTTTGTGAAGCCTGATGAAACTAAGATCGGTGCTAGGCACATTGGATCTTTAAGATGTTAAAATGCCTTAGTTGCTTCAAGCGTCCATGAAAATGCATCTTTCTTCAATAATGTTGTTAGAGGTGCTACTATTATCCCATAATTATTAAAAAAATTGTGATAATACCCTATTAACCCGAGAATTCCTCTCAACTCCTTTATGGTTGCAAGGAATTTCCATTCCTTAATGGATTTATTTTTTTTAGGGAACCTTAACACCCTCCTGAGATACAGTATGACCCAGATATTCCACCTCTTGTTCTCCAAATAAACATTTGGAGGATTTTTCATATAATTATTTCTCATCCAATAGTTTGAGCACCCTGTCAACATGTTGAACATAATCCTTCCAAGACATGTTGTAGATTATTATATCATAAAAAAAATACTAACACAAATTTTCTATGGAAGAGTTTGAAAATGGAATTCATTAACACTTGAAATGTAGAAGGTGCATTGGTAAGGCCAAAAGTCATGACCAAAAATTCATAATGACCCTCATAGTTTGAAATGTTGCTTTCAAAATATCTTAAGTCTTCATTCTAATTTGAGATATCCTGAACGAAGATCCAAACTGATAAAAGAAATTTCTCCATGTTATTCATCCAATAATTCATCAATCACAATAATGGGAAATGTATCTTTAATAATGAGGTTATTGAGCTCCCTATAATTCAGTCACATGTGCCATGATCCATCCTTCTTGTGCATCAATACTACTGGAGTAGAGAAAGAACTTTGACTAGGTTGAATTATACCTGCCTCTAACATTTCTACAATCATACATTCATTTTTTCTCTTTTGGACATAAGGATATATATCAGGCCGGATGTTTGGAGGAACACTTATTATTATCAAATGAATAGCATGATCATGATCACGGATAGGTTGGAGTCCTTTGGGAGTTTCAAAAACCTTGGAATGATTGTCCAAGAATTTTTGGAGATATGGAGAAATAGATGATTTTGATGTTGGAACTACTAGTGAGAATAATTGTGAAATTACGCCTCATTGTTCTTTCTTCAGAATATTTTTCATGACATTAGAACTTATTATCTTTCCCGGCTTCCCTACGATACCCCGTAATTCGATTTCCTTTCCTTTTGAAAATAATTTCAAGAAAAGTCCTTAAAAATTAAAATCTATCGTCCGCAATGATTATAACCATTGTAATCCTAGTACAACATCAACACCTACCATTGGAATGGAAATCATTGGACTATTCAATACATAGTCCCCCATGGTTAGCTTTATATTATGACATTTTCCAGATAAATTGATAGTTCCTCCATTTTCAACCATCACTTGACATTCTGGTGCCGAGTATAGGAAAAAATTCAATTCCTTGGTTACCTTACAATGAATAAAATGATGGGTACTACCCGAATCAATGAACACTATTACCTTTTTCTTCTTGATATGGCCTTCTACCTTGAGAGTTTGAGCAGTGGTAATTCCTACCAATGCATTACGTAATATGTTTGGACTCATTTCTTCTTCCTCTAAGGTTGGTTCCTGGTGTGTATCCTCTTCTTTTGAAGTTTCTTGTTCATATTCTTCCTCCTCTTCACAATCTATGTAAAATAATTTCTTCTCAACACAGTTATGAAATTTAGTGTATTTTCTATAAAAATTGTAGCAAATCCCTTTTTCTCTTTTTTCTTCCAATTTTTGTTTTGTCAAAATTGTAGTTTGTGGAATTAGGAGGACAAAAACTTCCATATTTATAGATGTGAGTGGTAGGCTTCCTTGTCGCCATAATTTCACATTCAATTTCTCTTGCCAACCTGAATGTCTTCTCCAATGAATCAGGTTCCCAAACTGTTGGTGTCTAGGTATAAATGATTTATTCACCCTAATCCAACATTAATTTTATCAATCTAGGAGCGTATCCTTTCAAGGCAACACGCAAGGTATATGCAGGGGAAAACACACAATTTGTTCCAACCAAGGGTTTGTGATTAAGATTGAAAACATTGTCGTGAAATAAAATTAACTACTAAACTTCAGAAACAATCTCAACAGTAAAGAATTGTAACAACAAGCATAAACTGATAAATGACACACACACTCTAAGGTGTAGCACCTGATCAGAAGAGTGGGCCCAGTTCTCTGATCAGGGCTGCATTAGTCACAGAGAAGCTTAGAATAGCAAAACAAGTAATACTTTATTAATCTGTAACAGATGACTACAATATCGATTGGGGAACCCCATTTACAGGAACAATATGCATTTTATACATAGCGCGGGAGAATAATAGATCTCCCTGAAACATGGTAATCGTGTATTTAGAAATATACATCAGTTGGAATAGCCCCATCACCAGATGTCCGAGATAGAAAAAGGGCCCAAGAATAGTTCCAGGTAATTGTGACTCCAGCTGCACGTTTTCCTTATAGCTGGCCATTACCAGATCTGTTGCGAAATGCTGAAGCGAGGGTTCCTGTTCTCCAAGTTGCGGTCAAACACACGTTTTAATGCCGTGAATAGACAAGACTCCGTGACTTTACTTCATTAATTAAAATATTCCAATTGGACAGGTTAGGGGTATTTACCTCATAATTTTAGCATAGCAATGTAGGTAAATAAAAACAAAAAGGTTCAAAAATGGATGACAAAAATGGATAGAAAGATAGCCAAATTTGGTGCCCAACATCTCCCCCCAACTAGCCTTTTGCATGTCCTCATGTAGTCTGCCGCCTCCGCACGTCTAGATTCTGCAGACTGCAGGCTTCCTGAAGCCTGGCAAGATCATATTCTAAGGCCATCTCTGTTCCTGGAACTTTAAACCCATCTAAAATGAGAAATTCCTTCCACCAATCTGCTGTAACATTGTATACTAGAGTGTAAACTTTTTCAAGCAACCAAATAACAGGATACTGAAACCGGAGCCCCATCCACCAGACCCCACATGTTTGAACACATGCCACATATCTGGGTACTTTGGTGAGTAAGCATGCAAAGTTGGGTGCCCCAAAAGGTTCTTTGTTCCAGACAGCTATCGATGACATCATCCACCTTCTCTGACAACAATCAACGGCCTCTTTTTGAAAAATGGTTAATTGATTGACACAAATATCAAGGCACCACCTTTGTGTCCTCATCATCCTATTTTTGTTCCCCCCATATTTCAAAAAGGTGTGGTGTTTATTGAACATTGTATCTAACCTCTCATGTTCTCCTCTTACTATAAATGGCTTTGTAACTTGATTAGATTCAAAAGTATTAAAAGCCTTCTGCCAATGGATCTGATTGAAAGCATAAGAGGTGAGGGCTCTTCAATCAATGTCCCCTACATACAGAAATGGGTTGAAATCTCTGTCAAAACTTAGCAAATACCCACGCAGGTAAAACTCTCACATCAGATGTTGAGTTGGCACGTCATGACTCCTCATGATTCGGAGGAATTGTACACCATCTTGTATCTCATGGCTAACTACGTTTTTAATGCTTTCCATGCAGAATAAAAGAAAACTTTCATGCAAAAATAGAGAATAACAAGAAGCAAGGGGACGACATGCCATAACCTCTTGCACCAGATTGAACATCTGCTCCTTATTGGCCCGCAGTTCTACCCCGTTCTTCTCCGACTACTCTATCTTGAGCTGCTGCTTCGCATGCCTCGACCTCATAATATCTATGCACTCCACATACCGAAAGATAGTTGTGGAGGCTCTTTCCTCAGTTCTTCGGACCTCATTTTTGTACTGAGCCGTAGTAGATTTCCAAGTCTATATTTCAGCCGCTAAGGCATACTCCCTGGCTTCAAACAGTTGTTCGATCAGGTCTGTTTGAGCCTTTGCTTCAACCCCAATGACTTTGGACTTCCTGGCTCACCGCTTGTACTTCTTTATTTATTTTTGCATCTTGTGCAACTTCTTTATCAAATTCCTTACCTCCATTTTGAGCTACATTGTATCTTTAAACTACAGCTAATATCTCTGTTTCATTGGGAGTCTTTTCTATCCACAAAACTCTGCCCATTCTTTCTTAACTTGTCTTACCTCTCCTTCGACAGCTGGAGGTAAATCCCTCGGGACCGCTTCTATTGTGCCAACAGTCGGTCCACCCTCCTCTGCCTATTCTTCTTCAACTGTTTCACACTTCACTTCCTTCTCAACTAACTTTTCCATTGGTTCATTCATTGGGACCGCTCCGCTTGGTCCCTCCTCTTCATCAATGGCTATTTCTTCCTCATGTACATTCTCCACGACCAATGGTGACTGGGTGAGATTCTCTCTTGGTGATGTGCTTGTTGTGGCCCCTTCTGGTCGTGGTTTTTGTGTTAAATTCAAATCCATAGGAATGGAAAAACCTTCTTCCTCTCTTTTCCATGGGGAATGAGTTACCCTCACTCATTTTGGGATAAGGATGGAAAACTGGAGCAAATCCTCAACATTCATCTCCGAAGTCGATGCTCGTTCTTGTGGGTCAGCATCAGCCTCACACCCTGGTTCTCCCAGCTATTCCTCTGCGGGTTCCCTGGTTTCCTCAATTTCAAACATTCCTTGTACTCGTTCTTCTCTTTTCGTGGATTCTCTGGTCGGAGTGGTCACGACCTCTTCTTCAATCAAATTATCCTCCTCCCTTGGTTCCATGGCGACAGGATATCCCTGTGGAGTATCCTTGGTCGCAATGTTGATCGATTCGCCCACTTTTTCCTGTTGTGGGTCTACCTCCGTGGCCATCACGCTATCTATTTTCTCTCCCACTTCCACGGTCGGGGCTTGTTCTTGTGGGACATCTTCAGCCGTAATACTAGTGGGCATCTCTGTATTGATCTCTGTATCCTCCATTGACTCCACAAGTTCGGCTCGCTCTTAGGGAGCCATCTCTTCTTCAAGTTCTTCATTCTCCATTTCCATCTCTTCTGGCTCCTCCTGGTCAATATACTCATCATCCTCTGCATCTTCCTCCTTAGCTTCAGGTTCTTCTGCCATAGCAGCCATAGCGGTTGATATTTCCTCCTCTGTGGAATCTCGAAACAGTTCCCAAGAAATCAGTATCTTATTGATGGAATTCATTACTAATAGCTAAACCTACCCATGGTGAGTGAGGACTGCCAATATTTGTCGCCACCCCCGCGCCAAATATTCCATCAATTGAAGGCTCATTAATAGAAAATAGGGCACATTCATTGAAAAATATTCTGCTTGTTGAAATCGCAGGTGAGCCAATATGCGGAGGCGATATTTGAAGATGGTCGAGTATCTTCCTTCAAACGTTATATACCTTATGATGAACTCTGCAACTCCTCCCCGTGGATGTGGTAACGAAGTTTTGTCATACCCCCGACCCTTCTGTGCAATATTTTCTCCGGCTTGCAGAAAGGCCTCGGGGAATTCTAGAAGGGTTGTTCTCCTCGAAAACCAGCATTCTCTGTCTTGTGGAAACCCACTGAGTTCCACGATGGTCTCTTCTGTCACTGAGATTTCAATTCCATGAACCCGAGAGCCTCCTTCTTCCAAGTTTAATGTGAACTCCATCATGATTTCTTCATTCCATCCTCTCAGTATGTCGAAATAAACATCCCAACCTGCATTCTCAAACACTTTCCATACCTCACGATTAATCTGGATTCTCGTTGCATCGTTAGGTTCATGTTGCACAGATCGTCCACCCATTGCTAAAGAGGAAAAATTAGCCAGACGACCGCAGTCAACTGGCAGGGGAGTGTGACAGGGCTCCAAACCATTGGCAATTGAAATAACGTCATGGCCGCTTTCAGAGATAGTGAATGAGACAGTACTGGTATGCCTGAAGATAATGATAGATTATGGTGGTCTTATTTAGATATTTTTAGAAATTAATGAAGCATGTTGGGAGGGTGACTGATATGACTCCTATACATATGGGTATGCATTCCAATACATATGGTATGATTACAGAGTACCGAATCATTAGACTTGGTTGGGTAAAAGTCGTGTGTCATAAATAACTTTTAAAAGTATGCCGTCATTCACTATAACGGTTTCCCTTCCCCAAACTAAATTATGGCCATCCTCAGCACGTTTGAATTTCCTTTTTGGAATATTTAATTAAATCCATAAAATCAACAGAGACGTACCTGCAGACCTACCTTAAGGTGGAGTAGCAGCAAAAATATCTAACGGAGTAACATCACAGCAGTTAATGGCAGTTTTGAGTAACATGAACAGTTAGTAACAGCAACAGTGAGTAACAGCATCGACTGTGTAGTAGCACCGACAGAGTAACAGTAGTTGCGGAGTAACAACATCGGCGGTGTAGCAGCACCGGTGGAGTAACAGCATCAGCGGTGTAGCAACAATTGTACAGTAACAACATCGGCAGTGTAGAAGCGATTGCGGAGTAACAGTAGTTGTGGAGTAACATCATCGGCGGTGTAGCAGTACCAACGGAGTAACAGCAGTTGTAGAGTAACAACATCGGTGGTGTAGCAGTGCTTGCGGAGTAACAGCAGTTGCGGAGTAACAACATCGGCGGTGTAGCAGCATCGACGGAGTAACAAAAATTGCAGAGTAACAACAGCCCATGGAATATCAGTGAAACAGAATACATTTATAGCAGCACTGATGGAGTAACAACACCAAGTGTTACTTTTCTCCTGGCCGAATTTCTTTATTATTCCTGCAAAATAAAAACAAGTAATAACCATTTTTTTTTAATTTTTATATGATTTATTTTATTTTATTTTACTTTTTTAATATTTTTAATTTTTAGATTAGAGTGAGAGTGTCCTCTATTTCAATAGCCATTAGATCATCTGAATCCAAAAGGGTTTTGACAAAGGCATCTTTAGAGGTCGGACGGTGGTATAGTTTTAGACGGTTCCCATTCACCACAAACGTGGTCTGATTCTCGTCAATTGTAATTAATCGGACCATTCCATTGTCGAACACTGTGTCTACTTGATATGGTCCCATCCAGCGAGTTCGAAGCTTTCCTTTGAATTCCTTAAATTGAGATTGATACGGTAACACCCAATCAACTTCATGAAACACCTTAGTCTTGATGAATTTATCATGCCATTTCATTCTCTATTGTTGAACAACAATAGTCCTCTGGAAAGCTACTGATCGAATCTCATCTAACTCATTTAGCTGTTCTAGTCAGTGTTTCTATGCCTCTGATAGATCTAGGCCTACTTCCAGAGCTGTTATGAGTGTACTAATTTCAAAATCTACCGGAAACAAGGGGAATTTCCCATAAACCAGTTTAAATGGAGAAAACCTAGTTGTGTTCCACCATGTCATTCTATATGCCCATAAAGCTTCTGAAATTTTTTGTGCCCAGTCCCGGTGATGACTTGCTACTATCTTTGTCAAGATATTTTCCAATACCTTGTTTGTACTCTCTACTTGTCCATTCGCTTGTGGATGATAGGGGGTTGTCACTCTATGTTTCACCCCATATTTCTGCATCAATTTCTCTATCATATGAGATGTGAAATGTGATCATCCATCTGATACAATTTCCCTTGGAGTCCCGTACCGGGCAAAGATTTCTTCAAAAAGGAACTCTGACACTACTTGCTCTGTTGCTCTCATGACCGCTCTGGCTTCCACCCATTTGGTTACATAATCAGTACAAACTAGGATGTAAGTTTTCTGATGATAAGGTGGGTTAAAGAGTCCAATTAAATCGATGTCCCATTTCTCAAACAGTTCAAGGACTATCTGGGGTTGAAGAGGCATTTCATCTACTTTCCCAAGTTGTCCCATCTGCTAACAGCTATCACACCTTCGAATATAATCCTGAGTGTCATGAAATATGGAGGGCCAATAATATCCCATTTGCAGCACTTTATGACCTGTTCTTTTGTATGCAGAATGTCCTCCACAGGGTCCATCATGTGTAGCCTTTAAGATCTCATAAATATCATCCTTTTCCACACAACGCCGAATTTGCTAGTCAATCCCTGTATGGAAGAGATATCCTGCCATCCATGAATATTGGGTACCCTGGTGAATGATCTTCCTTTTCTCCTTATAGGAAAAATGATGAGGCACCTCACCTGTAGCAAGATAATTAGAAATATCTGCATACCATGGAGTGTTAGCAGAAACTAAAAAAAGATGCTCATCTGGGAAATTATATTCAATTGGTGTATTCTTACCATCATGTTCTATCCTAGATAAAATATCTACAACCACATTTTACTTCCCTGGTTTATCTACTATAGTAATATAAAATTCCCGTAGTAGCAACAACCATCTTGTAACATGACCAAGGGTAACAGGTTTGTTCATTAAATACCTAATGGCTGCATGATCAGTATGTAGAAAAGTAGGATACTCAGTAATATAGTGCTGGAACTTGTCGATGGCATAAACGACAGCAAGGAACTTTTTCTCAGTCATTGTGTAGTTTA
Source organism: Pinus albicaulis (assembly GCA_034641835.2). Taxonomy (NCBI): domain Eukaryota; kingdom Viridiplantae; phylum Streptophyta; class Pinopsida; order Pinales; family Pinaceae; genus Pinus; species Pinus albicaulis. The sequence continues at coordinate 600,140,771 of CM076579.1, read as the reverse complement.
ATTCAGCAGGGGCCAAATTCTTACTAACATAGTAGACTGTGTAAGGTACTTTATCCTCTTGCTGTCCCAATACTGCACCAATTACTGTTTGAGAGGCATCTGTATGAATGTGGAGATGTAATGACCAGTCTAGTCCTCTAAGGATCAGGGCGTTGCAGACTAATTCTTTAATTCTTGTGAAGGCTACATCACAGTCATCGGACAACACAAATTCTGAATCTTTTGTTAGTAATTGAAACAGTGGGTGTGCTACTTTTGCAAAAATTTCTATGAAACACCTATAATAACCAGCACAACGAATGAAAATACGTACCTGTGTGGGAATTTTAGGTGTTTGAAAGTGCAGAATTACCTTTATCTTTGTTGGGTCCATCTTGATTCCTTCAACTGAGTGAAAATGTCCCATAACAATTCCCTCTTCCATCATCATGTGGCATTTTACTGTACTCAAAGAGACACGCGCTTGTATACATCTTTGAAGAAATTTTTCTAAATTTTTCATCCCTTCTAAAAATGAATCCCCATATGGAGTGAAGTAATCCATATAAATTTCAACACTATCATCTATCAAATTAGTGAAAATTCCCAGAATTTCCCTCTGGAATGTTCCAGGAGCATTACACAGGCAAAAAGGAAGGACCTGATATGCGATTTTTTTCTAGGGGCATGTGAAAGTGGTCTTGTCTTGGTCCTCAGGACAAATCTGGATTTGATTATATCAACTAAGCCCATCTAGAAACGAGAAAAACTTCTTGCCAACCAATGTGTCTAAAACTTGATTGATAAATGGCAGGGGAAAATGGTCCTTCTGCATTGCCTTATTTAGCTCTCGATAATCCACGCAGATCCACCATTTATCATTCTTCTTAAGGACCATTACTAACGATGAGACCCATTGGCTATCTGAGACAAGGTAGATAAAACCCACATCCAATAATTTATGAAGCTCTTCTTTCACAATGTTTTTCAACGCAGGGTTCATCCTCCTCTAAGGTTGTCTTATAGGATGACAATCTTCCTTGATATATATGTGATGGGTGCATAAGTTGCCAGGGATCCCCTTCATGTCTAAATAATCCCAGGCGAAAGCTTCTTTATGCTTCTGAAGAACGTCTACCAGTTTCTTCTTTTGGGATTCTGACAGATTTGGTATAATATTCAAAGTTTTCCCCAGCTCTATCTCTACTTCAACACTTTCATGAGGTGCATCAATGTCTTCCTCTAATTCTTCCACTGTTTCAATAACCTCCTGAATTTCAAAACATAGGATAGATTCTAAGATATACTGGTTTGAATCTGAAATGGAACAAGGATCATTCATGAAGGAATTGATCATGTCATCTTCCGATTCCATTTTCAGCAGAAGGGCCTGCCCGATAGTAAGGACCGGTCTCACTTCTTCATCTTCTGTTTCGACCTCTACCATAGATACACCTTTCTTGCCGCCTATTGGTTTTATGGGTGCATCTGGTTCTACCAGTGGGTATAGCACCAAATTCTTGGTGTTATTCCCATTAGAGATAACCATATTTCCTGAACGGCACCCAATGTAAGCGTCTGCAGTAGCCAGCCATGGCCTACCCAAAATCAAGGGACGACTGCCCACTGAATATTGTGTATGTAATACCAAGAAACCTATAGGGTAATTCCATGCATCTAATAAAATTTTCATGTCCTCCAACTTCCCTACAGGTTTGACTGTAGATCGATCTGCCAATTCCAACACTGTAGGTGTATGCTTCAAATTTTGAAGACCTAATTTTTGCATGGTTTTAGTGGTGATGACATTGATGGTAGCACCTAGGTCTACCAGCACATTTGAAATCTCTACCCCATTAATCTATACTATCAAAACCGGGTTCCCTGGATCTCCATATTTCACTCGCATTGATTTTCCCATCATGAAGTCCAATAATTTTCTGATAACATGTATAGTGAGGGGGTCCTTATTTTTCTTCGCAGGTTTCTTTGAACAATATTCCCGAAGAGTGTTTGCATAAATTGGCACATCCTTCATAACTTGTAACAACAGAATCTTAACAAATAAATTCTGCAATTCTCCTAATAAATCAAATTTAGCTCGAGGGCTTGGTTTACTCATAATTAATCTCTCTAGGTAAGGTGGTTCAAATTGGTGTTGTTTAATAGGAGGCGCCTGGTTTTTAATAGGTTGTTTTGGCTCTCTATCGATCATTGTGCCTTCCTATCTTCATTATCAAGTTGTTCAATGATAACAGGAGGGGGTTGGATGTTAACCGTCTGACCTGATCGTAGATTCATTTCATATAGTTCTGCAGTGGAGATACTATATGAAGGCAAGTTAAGAACATTAGCTTGATGGGCTCCTTTATTATTGGATTTAGGGTTAGGCTGCATTGGAAGCTGAGTATGGGCAGGCTGATTACTAGGAGGCACATTGGAGGGAAATTGGAGTTGTTGTTGTGGCATCTATTGAAGAAATTGACCTAGAGAGGGTCCTCGCCAAGTTGGATCCCATGGCAAGCTCTCATTGGATTTCGGGTTCCATTGCTGCCAAGGTGGGTACTGGTACTGCGGCCACATGGGGGGATAAGGCATGGTCTGAGGATTCATGTTATAGTGATTGAAATACTAAGATGGATCTTGGTACATACCTTGATTTCCCATTGGTGGTTGAGGCTGCCATGGCTTCCTGGCTCCCATGAGATACAGTTGCTCCATGTCCTCCCATGCTCCTTGAAATAATGCTTTCAGGCTCGGCAAGGAGGGGCATGAGCTTGTCACATGGTTAAGCTCACAAATGTTACATTTTTCTATGGAATTTAGTGGGAATTCCATTTCCAGGTGATTCTTCTTACACTTCAGGAAAAATATTTCCATGGCTCTATCCAGTTCCAACTACTTCTGCTTTACTTGCAAATTGTCCATTTGTGCCGATAAGGTACTGAGGATATCTCTCCTTAAGTTGTCTAGCAGGTTTCCGATTTCTGATTTTGTAACACCCCTGCTAGACCTCTTTACTGAATAGATTCCTGACTTGTTTCTTGCAAGCCCCCTCGAGCACTGAATACACATGTTGCAAATATCTTCGAAGGTCTCCTTGGAGATGTCTCCCTTTCCCACGATATTCAACAGTTCTATCGAGTGGTCTCGAAAGGACTGAAGGAGGATAATATTTAAAATTTTCTTATCCAGATTAGAATGACTTGACATCTGTAAGATGTACTTAAACCTTTGAAAAAAATCTTCCAAGCTTTTGTCTTCTTTTTGTGTGAACTTGAAAAGTTCCTCCTTGATGTTCCGGGATTTACACTAATCCTAGTACTTTTCCAGAAAAGCTGTTTGCATATCATCCCATGTGGAAATGGATTTTCCTCCAAGGCCCATGAACCATCGCAGAGCCGTCCCTTTTAGTGTAGAAGGAAAAATCTTTAACTTCTGGGCATTTGTTGCATAGTTATACCCCCGACACACTATGTCGAACTCAAATAGAAATGTGTTGGGGTCTTCCGAAACAAGCCCATGAAAGTTTGGTAAGGCTGCCAATGGAATAGGATTTGTAGGCATGCTAGCTCCTAGATCCCCAATCGGGAAATCGATAGTGGAGGTTGTGGGAGCCATAAATATCTTCCAATAATCGCTAGGGATTTCAACAGGCTCTGTGGAAGGTGGCTGGGGCTTCCTCACTACTGGAACTCGAGTGTCTTTAGTGGCACTCCCCTGATCTCTTGGTGATGCAAATATCCCCTCGTTTCTTCTTCCTATGTCCTGATGGCTCGACCCCTCGGCTACAACTTCCTCTTCCCTACTAGAGCAGTCTGTCCCTTTCGATATTCTACTTACAATTTCTTCCTCTTCTATCACCAGCATAAGATCCTCTTGGTCAGGTCTACTGCTGGTTATTTCTTCAACTGTTAGAGCAACCTATTGTATCAAATCACCAAGGGATGTTGTGGCCTACACTGGTTGATCCACTGACTGTCCCTCGAACTTCACTCTCCTTGCTCCTGGCCTCATAGCTGCGTGAGAAGATGGTTCCGATTCAACCTTTTCTATGATTTGCTGGATATAGGTTTTTCTTCCAAAATCTTGTCTTCCCCTCTTTGGGGCTCTCACTCCACCCTTCTTATTTAGTTCTTTGTTCATACAAAATTTCGTATGATGGAAGGTCTGTGTATGAACCTACAATGCTTCAATCTTAGAGTAAGGTGTCAAAAGACCATTCCTTCCCCAAGATAAAATGACTCAAAAAAGAAGAAGGAAAAAACAAAAATCTAGGGTTCAGGCCTAGAGCAGGGCGTCAAAAGACTCCTCCCTCCCTGGAACAAGAACCAGAACAACCAAACCACAAGAATACCTATTACTCCCAGATCTGAAGAAGGGCATCAAAAGAGTCATCCTTCCCCACGGTAAAAGCTAATGTTTTTCCAACAACGAAACACGCAAGAGTTAAAAAGAAATAAATCCACTCGGGGCCTGGAGTAGGGCATCAAAAGAATCCTCCCTCCCCAGGACAAGAGACTGGCCCAAAATCAAAACAAAAACAGAAATAAACAAGCCGAAAACAAAAACCTACGCTCAGGACCTGAAGCAAAGTGGGAAAATGTGTTCTTTCCCCAGGACGAGAGATTGACCCTCTGGTTGGTCCGGATCATTTCTTGCACCTTGTTAGCCTCCCTGGTAATGAGGCCAAAATGTTGGTGTCCAGGTATGAATGATTTATTCATCCTAATACGACATTAATTTTATCAATCCGAGAGCATATCCTTTCAAGGAAATGCACAAGGTATATGCAAGGGCAAACACACAATTCGTTCCAACCAAGGGTTTTTGATTAAGATTCAAAACATTGCCATGAAATCAAATTAACTACTAAACTTCAGAAACAATCCCAACAGTAAAGAATTGTAATAGCAAGCATAAATTGATAAATGACACACATACTCTAAGGCACAGTAGCTGATCGGAAGAGTGGGCCCAACTCTCTTACCAGGGCTGCGTTAGTAATAGAGAAGCTTAGAACAAAAAAACAAGTAATAATTTATTAATCTGTAACATATGATTGCAATATCGATTAGGGAACCCTCGTTTACAGGAACAATCTGCATTTTATACACCACGCAGGAGAATAACATATCTCCCTGAAACATGGTAATCGCATATTAAGAAATATACATCAATTGGAACAACCCCATCACCAGATGTCCAAGATAGAAAAAGGGCCCAAGAATAGTTCCAGGGTATTGTGACTCTAGCTGCGCATTCCCCTTATAGCTGGTCATTACCAGATTCGTTGCAAAATGCTGAAGCAAGGGTTCCTGTTCTCCAAGCTGCGGTCAAACACACGTTTTAATGCCGCAAATAGATAAGACTCCTTGACTTTACTTCATTAATTAAAATATTCCAAATGGACAGGTTAGGGGTATTTACCTCATAAGTTTAGCATAACAATGTAGGTAAATAAACACAAAAAGGGTCAAAAAGGGGATATAAAAATGGATAGAAAGATAGCCAGATTCTATGCCCAACACAAACGAAAACCTTATTTTGCATGTTATCCTTTAAAGTCCCTTTGAAGAAATCAATCCTGTGTTCCTCTGGAATATCAGTTACGCTTATATTCAATTTTTGGAACTCCTCAATGTGCTCCACCACTGAACCCTTTTGTTTTAGATTTATCAATTGGCTAAAAAAGGTGTTTCTATTTGTATCCTCATAATGTGCTATCATTTCCTCCATAAAATTGACCAAGTGACAATTTTTTACGAGAGAAAAGCCATTGATACCATACAAATGTATTTTGTTCTAAATATTAAGTTGCAATGCGTACCTTTTGTGTGTTTCTCATATTATTGAGATCAAAATATTGCTCCCTCTGTAGTATCAATGTTACGGGATGCTTGCCATCAAATTTCCTCATATCGATCTTTGGAATATGGTGGGGCTTCCATCCAACATTAGAGTTTATGAAATCACGATTAACATTTATTTTTTTTCTCATCATGAGTTTCCTCTACTATCTTTTCATCATTAGGAAATGTTTCTTGTATCAACTTTGTCGAACCTTCCATGTCTTCTTTTAGATCATTTTTCATGTTTTCCATTTTTTCATCGATCTTAGCTTCCATGTCATCCATATTAGCTTCCATGCTAGCTTCCATGCAGTTTCCATGCCATCCATATTAGCTCCATGCCATTATTTAAACCATCCATCGTATCTTCCATGTCTTTCTTCAAACCATCCATCCTAGCTTCCATGCCTTTCTTCAAAACTTCCATTTCATTTTTTGTTTCTCTTTGCAAGCGTGAAATTTGGTGCACTCTCTCGTGTATTTTTGATATGTCATGTTGCACTTCTTTGTCTTCATGAGTCATAGTAGAGCCTTCTGAAGGCTTCATATATGTTGAATTGTTTTTAGGGGGGAATTTAGAACCCAATACTAATATCTATTCTATAATATGCCCTTCGAATCAATTCAAACTGATTCTTCAAACAAGGCTTATGCAATTTGGAAAAAAAATATACATTTTTTTCTTTCTTTTGAGGAGCTCCATATTGAAACTAAATTATCTCAGCTTCAGATATTCAATATCTAAAATTCAGTCCTATAGTATCCCTCTGAATCTTCTTTGAAATGCAAGAGGTATGACCTAATTTGGATTCTTCAAGGAAAAGTTATGTTCAATCTCCTAGAATGGCCTAATTATGGACTGGTTCAGTAGAGAAAACTTGTACAATGTGCCACGTGTCACTGTTTCCTCCTTCAGCTTTGAAATTGATACAAGGAAAAACTATAGTTTGTGTAGTTGCGGTCACTTTTTACAGAATTCCATTCTGATGCTCACAAAGAGAGTTATGACGATTTTCCCATGGTCACCTCTTTAAGATGAAATTTGGGAGCCTGAAAAAGCCCTAAATTCCACAGATATTATATCTGATAATATTGCGAACCAATATCTGAATTTTTTACATGATGTTCCTCCATATTTCAGATTCACTCTATTAAAATTTCAGCTTCTGAACCTCATAGGAAAAACTTTATAGCGAAAATTCCACCATGATCTGTTTAGGTTAAGTTCGAGAGCCTGAAAAAATCCTCACTTCCACAGATCATATCATCGAAAATATTGCGAACCTAGATCTGAACTTTTTACACAATGTTCATCAGGATTTCGGCTTCTCTCTATAAAAATTTCAGCTTCTAACCTTTGTAGAACAAAATTTATAGTGAAAATTCCACCATGACCTATTTGGAGCAGCAAAACCCTAGAATCCAAAGCTCTGATACCAAATGGTATGAAGCCATCTCCAAAAATAGAAGAAAAGAGAGATAAATGCCTTATAAATAAGCCACTTCGAGGGAGGAACCTCCGTTACATTACATAAATGAACAATTCTTGGATGATACAAATGAAAAAACCTCCTTCTATATATAGGAGTCCATGGGGTCACAATATAATCATAGATGATGTGTTAAATTATGAATATGTTCTATGATAGATGCAAATATACTTTAAACTTCTACAGCTTAATGAAAGTAAAATGCAGATAGAACATACCAATATATCAATGGAAGACAAGCCAAAAAAAAAAGATAAATAATGGTGGCATTATGGCGGTTAGCAGGATGCTTCAACTAGAAAAGTCTCCATAAGGTCAGCCAACCCAATGTGTCACACAACCCCAAGAAATCTCATCAAGAATACTTCACAAAGACGCTGCAGCAAGAAGCCCTAAACACAGAACAAAGAATGCTGCTCCATTTCCATCGAAGAGAGAAGAAAATGCCTCCACAAAATGTGTGTGTAAAATGAGCTCCAAGTCTCTCCAATATATAGGCATCTTTGGGGGTGTGCGACACATCTCTAATGCATGTGGGATAAATTGGGCTGACCTTGCACATGTGGAATAAATTCAAAATACATGTTCTACTCATCCGATCAAAATGATATTTAGATCAATCCTGCACCTCTCCAAAAGAGTAATCTAATAAAAATATTGGCATTGTCATCTAAGCATCAGAAAATGGATTTTGGACCTAGTTGCCCAAAATTAACACTCGCTCTCAACTAGGGAGAACTATATCCACCAGTGCCATGCAAAAATCGTGCGTCATCTCGTCGTAACTTGATTTGCTGGCTTCTTTATTTCAAAACAAAAGGTGAGTCACAAAGACATCACTCACGGCTAACCTGAAGTCAGCTGAGAGGAATGAAACCTCTATAGGACTCAAAGGGGTCACACACCAACCTAAAGCTAGTTTTGATTGACCCGAAGTCAGTTGGAGGTCTAAAGCCTCTCTTGGACTCGAGAGAGTCTTATACTAACCCAAAGTTAATTTCACTAACCCAAAGTCAGTTGGACCTCTGAAACCTCTCTTGGAATCGAGAGATTCATATACTAACCCGAAGTTATTTGACTTGAAGTTAGTTCCAGGTCTGAAACCTCTCTTGCACTCGAGAGAGTCATATACTATCCCGAAGTTAGTTTCACTAACTCAAAGTCAGTTGGAGGTCCGAGACCTTACTAAAATTGATCCCAGATTAAGTGGTTGGACACGTGCCATCCTAGACAAAGAGAGTATGGGAATATCCGATGCGTCCATCGGTCTTGCTATGGTCTCTATTCAGATTTCCCACCTCATTGGCTAAATGAGAGGTACTTCCCATGAGTGTGAAACTCCATGGGTAGGATGCATATAGGGCATAGATGAAAGAGAGTTAGACCAACTCAATATCATCATGGTGGGGTGGAAGAACACTAACAAGGTTTGGCAAGCCTTTCCCTGTTGTTGCTCATAGCTCCAAAAGGAACTATCCCCAAAGCCCCCCTAGAGCTCCCAGAGCTCATCATCCAACAGGACCCTCCAAATAGGGTCGTTCCATGATTCCAATATTCTCACAGAACGTTAGGAACATGACCTTCCCCAAGGGATTTATGAGAATACCCATGGAATTCTTATAATTTCTTATATGATCGAGCCTTATGACGCCTTGCTGTAACAAATCCCAGATAAAATGGTACCAAATATCAACATGCTTGGATCGATCATGGAACATGGGATTCTATGACAAGTGAAACCCCCTCTGGTTATCACAAAGGATAACAGTGGCATCTAGCACATGCTCGAACAACTCACTGAAGAGATTTCACAACCAAGTGGCTTCACAACAGGCCATGCATACTGTAATGTATTTGGCCTTAACGGTGCTCAAAGCCACCGACTTCTTCTTCCTTCTTGAAGAAAACCCAGGTGTGAAGTAGCATCCATATTTTCTCTTGCAATTGACCACACTTCCAGCCCAATTAGCATCATTATGTCCACGGATTCCCAAACTCCCAGAAATGTATCTCAACGCTTGGTCTATCGTGCTGTAGAGATATCTCAAGAGTTTCTTGGCACCAACCCAGTAAATATTATGAATATCAACCATGCGTTGTATCAAAGTATTCACTTCACAACATACGTCTGGACAGATGTTCCCTAAGAACATCAAGGCCCCTACGAGTTGATGATACTCAGTAGGATTAGCTAGCATGGGCCAACCAACACTGCCACTCAACTTATTAAAGTTGAGCTCCATCGGTGTCGACACCGACTTTCAGTTCATCATTCCAAATCTTTCCAGCAGCTTCACAATATATTTTCCTTGAGAGAGGAAAATCTCACCAGGTCTCTGCTAGACCATGAGGCCTAGGAAGTAATGCATCTATCCTAGGTCCTTCATCTCAAACTCAGAAGTGAGCTCCCTCTTACACTGATGAATGAGAGGGCCAAAATTTGTTAGGAAGAGATCATCCATATAGAGAACTAGAATGAGAGGCTTTTATCTATCAACCTTGAACTAAAGGTTTCAATCAACATTACTACGAGTGAAGCCCAGCTTCATCAAGTAGCTATATATCCTCTTGTACCAAGCCCTGGGGGCTAGATTCAACCCATAGAGGGATTTCTTCAACCTCCAAACATAGGTATATTGATCCTAGACTTTGAACCACAGAGGTTGCTCTACTTACACCTCTTCCTTTATTGCACTATGCTGAAAGGCATTCTTCACATCCATGTCATGAATATTCCATCCTTGCGTAACAGCAAGGGTAATAATAGATCACAGGTGCAATCATAATCAATGCATTTCTAGAGAGAAGTCTCAGGAAACACATATTACGTTTTACTTTTCAACACTCCGATTAGATCCATGCTTGATCTTATAGAGTCATATCAAGGTGAAGATAGTTTTGACCTGTGCTCTAGGGACCATATCCCAGAGATAATGGACTCGAAATATTAGTATATCATATCCTTCAAGAATTTATGCTTTACATCTTCTTCACATGATCTAGACTCATATTTTACTCATGGCAGCTAGGTACCTCTGGTATTAATATGGCTTCTTGTTTTTCCTGGAATTTCCCCCTTTGGAGCCATATGTCCCTAAGCCTTGAGGGTCTTCTTTCTTCCAGCAATGATATTAGTTTAGGAGCATATACGGTTTTAGACTCCTTCTTAATGCCAAATCCTCTTGTGAGAGAAGACATCTATAAGAAAATCCTACCAATGTAGCATATAGATAAGTCAGAATGCATCAGATGTCTTTGTGACACTTGAGGAAGGAGGAAAATTCCCCTATGCTTTCCTTTGACACAATACTGAAAAATATCATCATGATTTGGCATCCTAGACACCAACTTGGAATGGGATTTGTAATCATGGGCCTAAATCTTACTCACCCACTATCAAGGCCATTCAAAAATCAAAGCCATGTACTGCCATATGTCTGTTATACATCTTGACAGGTGTCATATTGTGGATTTTAGTGATGCCATAGTATTATTTATCACAACCATACATAATAGAAGATATCAAAATTCATGGTTATATATGTTTCATATGTCTTTGAAGATATCATAGATCAAGATCATATAGATTATGCCATATTTCACTGTCCATATCTTCCTACACAAAATAAAAATGACTTGCTTGCAGAATATGCTTTCCACTTAAGTTCCTTTGGCCTCTGTTCTTGATGTAACAAGAAGATCTCACAAAGAAAATTACTACTTTAAATTCTTCCTGCCCATCAATTCCCTTAGTTTCTACCAATGTTGTTCTTAGTGTCCCTGCGTACATACTCACCGCTACCACAACAATTACCTGGGAATATGCTGCAACCAACACAGCTCCAAAAGACTTCTATCAAGGATACATCCTTAGATTACTATTTGCATCAATGCCACTATATTAGGATTCATTGTCATGTTACTATGGTTGTACTTAGTATATGTGTTAATGGAACTGAAGGGTAACAATGCCCATTCTTAGAATCAATTGCTGGAAGGTACTCGGGCATGTCTTTATTTTGATCTGATGATATTGATTTTCTTCCAACCTAATTTCAATGATCCGCCCTCAAAAATTGTTGCATCTCAAGTTCAAAATCCAACGTTGCCTTGAAACAATACTTTCAATCACAAGTTATATAGAAATATTTATTCTTGGGTGCTCACAATTCACACCATGAAACCAACAATAGAGTGACGCTCAGAAAATCTCACATACATCGCACCTTGATGTAGCAATAATAGTCCTTACTTCTTGTCACTCTTCATCACCGCTACTATCAAATCAACCACTTGAATGCTAGCATGGGACATACATTGGTGATAGGAGTCTGTATAAATACTGATTAATGGAATGACTACGGCCATTCTACCTACAAAATTATCTTATTGGTTAATTTTTTGGTTTTAATCCATTTCCCATGTAAGTGTAAGTCACTAGAAATAGTCTATATTAGCACCACAGTTCCTTTACTGTGTCGCTGGAAAAAAAAAAAATGGCTTTCTGAAAAAATATGCAACGTCATAGATTTCCCAATTGCTTTGCCCGCTGGTATGAAATATTGCTCAGAGTTGCCCAACTCTTTCATGTGATGTGGGGTGAAAACTTACAATTATTTTTGTAGTCTGTTTGTGTCCCTTTCAAGGATCAACGATAGAAATAAGCTATATCCATAGCCATTTCTTGAACTGATGCAGATATTATATGCTAAGAGGTATGAATCCAAGGCATCTCTAAGTCATTGTAGTGATTTAGCACACATCAGCATCACACCTAGATCGAATACATATCACAACGTCACTGCTGTCACCAGGTTTCACTGTTGTACTATTGCACCACTGGTTAGGGCACACCATGCTGCATTTAACCTCGTCGCAACTCAGCAACAAGCCTCCAGTCTAATGGCAGTCCACCTTTGGGAGTCTCCTCCTACCTTATAGGGTTGTTGTCTAGCCTGAACGCAGCTCCTATAAGCTCTACTTGCTAGCTATGGCCTGCAGCCTAGCCGAATAGTGGACTGTGGTTACTGTCCCCTCCACGCAATCCACAATTTTGTCCGTAAACAACAATTTCCTTCTCCTCCTTGCTTCGGCCCTCCAGCCCTGCAATCCAAACCCAAGAACACCCTTTGACACTTGCCAAAATTCCACACTGTCACTCACAACAGTATGACTTAATCACAGAAAATTCCACGCTATTTTCTAGGCTCCTCCACATTTTCTTATGCTCCCTTGCTGCGACTTCTTCTCCACCAAATTTAGAGGTATTCCTTGAGTGTATTTCTCACTGTTTGAGGTAGGTTTCACTATTGTTGACCACGAATTGGTTAGGGCAAGAAACCATTAATAATTCAACCTTTTTTCACAACACTTAAGCCCTCCTATCAGCTGCAGGTTCCATCATATGATAGTTTCCTTCCATATGTTGTAGTTTTTAGTCTGTTGTTCAAACCCTCCACTCAATATATAGTCAGAAATACAAGCATTCTTCCAGAAACTCGGAAAAAAATCCTTACCTCATTGCCCTAGATTCTCAACTAGATGGGCTTTGTCTTCTCCTAGCTCTGATACCATGTTAAATTCTGTAGAGGTTCTCTGCTAGATTCAAATATACTTTAAACTTCTAGGGCTTAATGAAAGTAAAATGCATATAGAACACACTAATAGATCGATGGAAGATAAGCCAAAAATAGAGACAAAGAATGGTGGCATTACAGTGGTCAGCAGGATGGTTCAACCAGCAAAGTATCCAGAAGGTCATCCAACCCAATGTGTCACACGACCCCAAGACATCTCATCAAGAGTACTTCACAAAGACGCTACAATAAGAAGCCCTAAATGCAGAACCAAGAACGCTACTCCATTGCCATCCAAGAGAGAAGAAAATGCCTCCACAAAATGTATGTGTAAAATGAATTCCAAGTCTCTCCAATATATAATCATCTTTGGGGGTGTGTGACACATCTCTAATGCATGTGGGATTAATTAGGCCGGTCTTGCACATGTGGAATAAATTCAAAATACATTTTCCTCTCATCCGATCAAGATGATCTTTAAATCGATCTCGCACCTCTCTAAAAGAGGAATCCAATAAAAATATTGACATCGTCATCTGAGCATCACAACATGGAGTTTGGACCTAGTTTCCAAAAATTAACAGGACCTAAAAATAGTAATGTAAGGGAGAAAAAATAACAATATTGGGGTTACAAGAGTAAAACAATAACAATAAGGGGGCTACACTAACGAAAATAAGGGACTACACTAGTAATATAGGGACCTAACACTAATTGTTTGAAGGGTGTTAGCTCAATGGAACAACACCTGCTTTACAAGAAGAAGGTTGGAAGTTTGATTCCATCATGCTTTGATATTTATATGTAATGGAGACAATCAATATTTAGTGACAGAGACTCTTTTGACCATCACCAATGAGCTTATGCGGACATTTTTTTACCCTCACCAAAATATGAAATGGTGATGGTAAATTAAGGCCACTATATATGTGCATCAATAGTGATGACGATGAAAGGTCCATCATCATAAATCGATATTTTTCATATGAAATGGTGATAATAAGTATCCATCATTATAATCATTATTTGTGATGGAACTTGAATGTCACCACACCACTTATACTTTTGGCAATGCCACATTCGATGACATTCACATTTTTAGCAAAAAAGGTTAAGTTCCATCACCATTTTTCATATGAAATGATGATGGTCACTATCCATCGTTATAAACCATTATTGGTGATAGACCTTGAATGTCACCACAACACCTATACTTTTGGTGACGCCACCTATTGTGACGTTCAATTTTTGGTGACGAAGGCTTTTTTTACTGTCACCAATGAGCTTATGGTGACATTTTTTGACCCTCACCAATGTCCTTTTTTCTTATAGTTTAATTGAGGATCAAAAATTGGTGGTATTGTTGTAATATGTCAAATTCTTATTTGTATTGAATCAACTATATGTTGTAAAGGATCAATCAACGTGTTATATATTGGAAGTTTCAAGTATGGTAAATATGTGAAAACTATTGGTCGTTTGCATGTAAATATACAAAACATATAAAACTACTCTTATTTTTTCTTTTCATTATAATGATCACTTATGTTTTGAGTTTGAGTGATTGAGGATGACCGTAGGTGTTCCCTCGAATTGGAAGTTTGGTGTTGGAATTTAGGGTGGATTTCCATTCAAGAATCATATAGCAACTGGAATTTGAAAGTTACATTTCAAAATAAACCTTTTTGGGGGATTAATAGTGGCGATTTATACATATTTCGATGTTGTAAATTTGCTCCAAATCATAGCTAATATATTGTACCATGGGTGAGGAACAAAATGGGAAGGGAATTGTCTTTTAAATTTATCCACTTATATTGTAGTGATCCATAAATATAATAAATTCATTAATAATCTGATATAAACTATTTGGCATATTCATATGTGATAATGGACCCAAATAATAGTTCTTATCTAAAGAAACGTTCATCATACTTGGGCTTTCTTGACATCATCAACCTATAGCCAAGAACATATTCACTTAGTGTTCTAGATTATCCAGTTATATACATGTATACAAGGCTATCCTATTATTGTGTACTTTTTACTTCATTTAATTTTATTGTAGACTCAGCTTTCAAATTTTATAGGATTTTTGTTTTCACTCCAACATTGTATAAGTAATCTACAACTTGATATTTTTAGCATGTAACTTATTTTGCATGATTGTGCCTAATATTTCATTGAATGTTGGATACTAATGATACTAAGGTGTTATTTTCTATGGTGACGTTTTATTTTCTTTTTTTATATAGATCAATTGGCCACATAGAAGCCATTATTTCCCAACTAAAGAAAACTAGTTCGAGTTTCTTGCTTTTATGGGGGAAAATGGCATTGACAATATTGCTGATGTCGAGGCATATATTGTATAAATCCTTTATGGTCTACTTTAGTTTATATTCCAATGTTCATCATCTTTCATGTCTTATAATCTGAATTATATATTCTTTTTTTTTTTTTTTTTCTAAAAGGGAACTCAATATCGATGGTAAGAAGAAGGAATCAAATAAAGAGGAGAACAATCACAAGGAAGTGAAAAAATGAAAATTAAAGAGAGAGATGAGAGAATTGGTCTAGTGGTACCTATCCAGTCAATATCCCGCATAAGAGACACACATAGAGTTGGATGCTCAAGTCTTTAGAGTTTTTGAATTCACCTACAATGCCTTGGCAACACAATGATAATGTTTTGAAGCAATGAAACAATATTTCATGTGTAAATTTTACTCCAACAAGTATTAAGCTGGAAACTGGTATTGTAATACTTGATATTTTATATAATATAATTTATGTGGTTGAAACTATTTATAGTTGCACTTGATATTATTTAACATTGTAATTAACATATGCAACTTTCGTTCTCATATTAGGTGAACATGTACATTGTATGCCATTTTATTTTTATTTTTATTTTTATTATTATTTTTATAATTTTATTTATTATTATTATTGTTTAATTATTTATTTATTTATTGTATTTTATTTTATTTTATTTTAATTTTATTTTTATATTTTATATTTTTTATATTTTTTATATTTTAGATTTTATATTTATATTTTATATTTTTTATTATTTTTATTTTATATTTTTATTTTTATTTTATATTTTTATTTATTTATTTATTTATTTTATTTTTTTTCTTTCTTTTCTAAACATTTACATAAATTAATATATAATTATAATAAAATAATATTTGTTATTTTTAATAATCAATTAATAAAAATTAAATAATTAAACTATAAAATTGATATATAAAAATTTTTATTTTTATTTTATTTATTTATTTTTTAATTAAATCTTTTGATTTTAATATTCAAACTAGCCATTTTTTATTTTTTAATTAAAACTAACCGTTTTTTTTAATTTTACAGTCAAATTAGCTGTTTTTAACAGTTTTCTTTGCCTCTCCTATATCTATTTAAACTTAACGACTGATCTGATCTCTCACCTAGTCCTGATGATGAACCACACTGGTTGGTTCGAAACGCGTCGACTTTGTTCATGATAATGTGATTTTTACTGAAAGATTTCTTCTTAATTTATTGATGGATCACAGAAGCCAAAAATCTAGTAATATTGAAACCCTGCTTGGTAGGGCCTTGGCAACGAATGTTCATCATTTTGAATGGGCACGCTTGCGGGAATCTAAGTTGAGATCAGATCTGACCTTTCTAAAAAGATGTAGAGATGCTTCCATTACTCCTTCTTTTTCTTTGATAAAACATCCGCTCAACATTATGAAAAACCATCATGTATTTTTGAAAACTAGCCTCACGCTCATTCGCTGTGAGATATCTAAAGTTAGAAGAAACTTGGATCTTTTATCAAGAAAATTATTGGCGTGGCATTTAAATTTGTCCAATTCGATTCCATCGGACTTATGGACCAAAATTGATGCCAGTTCTGCTATTAAATCCAGTCGCTCGGAGGCTTTGTGGAAGGAGAAACTTTCGTTAAAATTTTTGAAGCTATATAAAAGGTCTTCTCGCGCAAATCATGATTCGGTTCCATCAGCGAGCAGGGTGAATACAAGTCAAATTTTAGCACTTCGTTCCTAGGTTTCGGAGGTCTCCTCGCCAGCTATTTCAAATTTTGGTGTTCCTCCTGATTCTTCTGATTCGTCCTTTTCTTTGGTTGGTTCGTTTGAAGGGGATAAGCAGTCTGATTCAAATAGCAATGACTGCCTTCTGAATTCATTAATGTCTAGTGATTGTTTATCTGCAGTTGATATGGTGAAGACAAGTCAGCCTTCCTCGAAGATTGCGCAAACCTCAGGTGGTGTTACTTTGATTGACGGGCAATTTAATAAACTTGGTGCCGAATGGAGATCTTCGCTTTCGAGTGGATATGCAGCCCTTATATCCAACGGTTCGAGTTCTTGTAATTCCGCTTCTGCTGGTTCTAAAAATGACGTGATCGTGAGTGGAGATTGCCAGTGTTCTGCAGGATCCGGTGGATTCGTAGCTCTCGTTCCCAACATTTCGAGTTCAGTGAATATTGCCCAGAGTTCTGTAGGATCCGGTGGATTCGTAGCTCTCGTTCCCAACGTTTCGAGTTCAGAAAATACTTCCCAGGTAAGTTCTGATGTCGACGTAATTTCAAGCGCTGATGTGATCTTAAATTCGAACTTTGATAATATTTCTTTGAACCCTTTAAGCCCTAATAAGTCTCTAAATAATTTTGGAATTCACTATAATAATAATGAAATTGGATTAAATAATCCTATTAATAAGCATTTATTTATGGATAAAAAATATATCAATTTTAAAAATGATAAAGTGTCAAAAGATAATATTAAGGGATTTGATGATCTTAATAATAAATATGCTTATAATTATTTTATTGATAATAATTTTAATAATGACATAGTTAAGAAAATTGAAAATAACAATATTAAGATTTTTAATATTGATTCTACCATTCATAATTGTATTAATAACGAAGAAATTAAGAATGGCTATGATATTGATAATAAGTTTAGTAAAGTTAGGATGAAGAATAGTAAAAATGACAATTTGTTGAATATTAATAAGGAATTTACTACAGATAATGTTAAGATTATGAGTTTCAATGAAGATGGAAATAATTTTAGTAATAATAATACTAATTGTAATATTAATTCTAACAATAATAAAATTTTCTCTAGTAATAAATTAGTTAATCTTTCGAGTTTCTCCTTTGATTCGTCGTTTTATAGGCTTTTAGAAAAAGGCTTTAATTTTGCCCTTGCTCCTAGGAAAATTTCGGTTCATGATATTATTTGCGATATTGAATTTGGTATCAGAGACTTACCGAATTCCTCTAAGGACATTATAAGGCAAGATTGTGCGGTCATTTTAAGGAAGGCCAAGCCCCCTAAAAGTAACCTCAGTAAGTTGGAATTTGAGGCCTTAAAATCCTTAAATAATAATAAGGATATTGTTGTTCTTAAAGCGGACAAAGGAGGTGCTGCTGTAATTCTTAATAAAGAGGATTATAGGAAGAAAATGTTAGACCATTTAGAGAATAGTGGGAGCTACAAAAAACTTTCTAAGAATCCCTTGAAAAAGGTTTCAAGAGCTGTAGCTGAGGCTATTAACTCAAGCAGCTCCATGGGTTCTCTTAGTAAGAAGTTGATTGAAAGCAACCCCCTAACTCCAAGAATCTATGGTCTTCCAAAAATCCATAAGGATGGTGCTCCTCTTCGACCCATTGTTAACACCATTGGGGGTCCTACTTATCTTCTTGCTAGGTATTTAACTTCTAAGCTTAAACCTCTTGTAGGTCGTACCAATTCCTTTGTCAAAGATTCTGCTTCTTTTGTTAATGAGTTAAAAGATGTAAAAATGGGGCCTGAAGATAGGTTTGTTAGTTTTGATGTTGTCTCTCTTTTCACCAATATCCCTATTAAGGAGGCCATTGAAGTCACTAATCAGATAACTAATCCTGACACAACCTTTTTAGTTGAGATTTTCTTAACTTCTACTTTCTTTAGTTTTGAAGGGGAGTTTTATGAGCAAACCTGTGGTGTTGCTATGGGTTCTCCCCTTTCTCCGGTTGTTGCTAATCTCTTTATGGAAGACTTTGAGTCCAAGGCTCTTTCCTCTGCTCTGCACCAACCAAAGATTTGGAAAAGGTTTGTACATGATACTTGTGTCATCTGGCCTCATGGTAAGGAAGAGCTTGATCGATTCTTCGTTCATCTTAACAGTCAATGTTCCTCCATAAAATTTACCATGGAGTATGAGGTGGATGGGAGCCTTCCTTTCCTTGATGTTCTTATCTGTAGGAAAGATGATGGTTCTTTCTCTCATCAGGTTTTTCGTAAAAAATCCCATACTGAATAATATCTTTGGGCTGATTCGCATCATTTCCCTGCTCAAACGTTAGGTGTCCTCAACACCTTAGCCACTAGGGCATTGAGAATCTCAGATGAATCTCACTTTGAGGGAGAAAAGACCCATCTCCTTGATGTTTTTTTTTTAATGGTTATAGTAAGTCTCAAGGACTTAAAGCTTTTCTTAAAGCTGAAAAAGGTTCCTTGGTTAATAATAAAAATCCTAATCAATGGTCCTGCAATGTAAGGCTTCCTTTCATTCAGGGTACCACTGATAGGATTGCTACAATTCTTAGGAAGCATAGGGTTTCCTCTTCCTTCAAACCCCTTAACATGATTCGCAGTTCTCTTAACTCAGTTAAAGATCCTGTGAACCCTAAGGATGGAAAAGGGGTCTATCTTATTCCTTGTTCATGTGGGACGCCTTACATTGGTGAAACGGGTAGGTCCATTAGCCAAAGGATATGTGAACATGCAGCTGACCTTAGACATGGCAGGTCTCGCACCTCTGCCCTAGCTGAACATGTGGAAAAAACTAATCATCATATCTGCATTGAAGAGGCTAAGGTCTTAGCCAAGATTGATCATTTTCATCATCGTAAGTTAAGAGAGGCCCTTGAAATTGAAAAAAGGCCCATAAATTTCAATAGAGATGTTGGTTGGAATATAAGGAGGTGTTGGATCCCTGCCTTATATTCTTAACCCCCCACCTTTTTTTTTATAGATAGAATTTCAACATAATAATATATAATTATAATTAAATAATATTTGTATTTTGAAAAATCAATTAACGATATTAATAAAATTAGAATTGTTATTTTTAATAATAATTTTTTAATTTGAATATTCAAACTAGTTGTTTTAAATTGTAATTAAATTTGTAAATTAATGGAACTATTTTTATTTTTATTTTTATTTTTATAATTTTATTTATTATTATTATTATTGTTTATTTATTTATTTATTTATTTATTTATTTATTGTATTTTATTTTATTTTATTTTATTTTTATTTTTATATTTTTTATTTTTGTATTTTTTATATTTTTTATATTTTATATTTTATATTTTTATATTTTTATTTTTTATTATTTTTTACTTTTTATTTTTTATTTTTTATTTTTATTTTTATTTTTTATTTTCATTTATTTATATATATATTTTTTTCTTTCTTTTCTAAAGATTTACATAAATTAATATATAGTTATAATAAAATAATATTTGTTATTTTTAATAATCAATTAATAAAAATTAAATAATTAAACTATAAAATTGATATATAAAAATTTTTATTTTTATTTTATTTATTTATTTATTTAATTAAATCTTTTGATTTTAATATTCAAACTAGCCGTTTTTTATTTTTTAATTAAAACTAACCGTTTTTTATTTTACAGTCAAATTAGCTGTTTTTAACAGTTTTCTTTGCCTCTCCTACATCTATTTAAACTTAATGACTAATCTGATCTCTCACCTAGTCCTCATGATGAACCACACTGGTTGGTTCAAAACGCGTCGACTTTGTTCATGATAATGTGATTTTTACTGAAAGATTTCTTCTTAAATTAATTTATGTTTATTTATAATGAACAAATAAAATCAATATAAAACTACTAAATTAATAGTTTATATTTATTAATGAACACAAATAAAATGAAGATATGACTAGATTAGGTGCTTATAATAACTGTTAATGAAATTAAATGAAATAAATATAAACTACTAAAGTATCCATTAATATAATGAATAAGAAACTACCAAAAAAAGATAAACGAATACTACAAATGATAATATTTTTATTACAAATGATGACTAAATTTTGCATATATATGACTATTAGTAGTTAATTTATAGTATCTTATAACATGATAAAATTTATTTCATATTTACTTTTTCATTAATTGGTTTCAAACGAGGATCAAATTTTCATATATATGACTATTAGTATCTAATTTACAGTATCTTATAATACGAAAAAAAATTAGTCATACTACTTTGGTCATTAATTGGTCTAAAACGATGACTAAAATTTGCATATATATGACTATTAGTAGCCAATTTACAGTATCTTCTAACACGACCAACATTTTGGTCATATTCTCTGGTCATTAATCGGTTATCTAGTGTGATCATTTAGTAATATATTTTGTTGTATATTTGATTATTAATTGTGACAATTAATGAATAAATCAATGGCTAAGTTAACGACCAAATTTATGACTAAATATATTACTAGACATAAAGTTGAGACAAATAATTAATGACTAAGCTAAAAATGACTAAAAGTTGGTCACGTTATAAGATACTGTAAAATAGCTACTATTGGTCACTGACAAAAAAATAGTCGTTTATATGCAAATTTTGGTTATTTTCTTAGTAACTAATTAGCAATTTTGTACTACTGTCGTATTTAGTGTGATTGAAGTGTGTGTGATTAATAGAGAGCCACAACTCATTTGTGTTATTGTGTGAAATATTTGTATAATTTGTACCTTTACTCTTTTTCCTTTCAAACAAATTGGTATCAGAGCGAGGTTACAAAGAATCAGGGAAAGACAGATCAACAATTATCCGTGTGTGAGAGGAAATTTTTTTTGTTTCTTGCTAATTTAAGCTATAGCGCACCTCATACACTATATACAAGGTGTTATAACGCAGGTTCCCACAACAAAGAACCGTGTTACAATTAACAAACTTATGAAATTTTTGAATCACACAGCCTTGTTAAGATCTCAATACGTTAATATTAACACACTTCAACATAGCACGAGAATTGTTTAATGTAGCTCCACATATTAACGTGCACAATGTTACACACGTTACTGTATTAAAATACAAGCACGTTAGTAAGTTAAAAAAAGTCAATGAAGAGTCATATGAAGGTTTGAAATGATTTTTGCAAAGAAATCAAGCCTTGAATAATACATTACTTTATTTGAAAATGTTTGATTTTTTTTTAAAGGTCTTTAAAATAGGTAGTGTTTGAATAATACGAAGGTGTATTAAAAAGGATATTTTTGAAAAAGGTTTTTTCAAAAGTGATTTTGAAAATATTTAAAAAGTGGCGAGATTATAATACGTTTTTTCTCTTTTAAAGGGCTTATTATATGATTTTTTTTTATATAAATATTTTTTATAAAAGATTTTTTTTGAGCTTTGCAAAGCATATCAAAGAATAATTTAGAGTTTTATCAGAAAATTTTTTAGTTTTTTTTTTTTTGAATAAATATGGCAACAAGCAGCTTCGAGCCACAAATTCCTTCTTTCACAACGAAGTATTATGATGCGTGGACCATTAATATGGAGAAAAATTTAAAATAGCATGATTTTTTGGATGATGTCAAGTTTGGGTTTGCAGAACCTCAAAATGATGCAGAAGAATGATCCCTCAGTAATGTAGAGAGGGAACAATGGAGGAAATGAAAAAGGAAGAATGCACAAGCGTTTCTTCTTATCCAGTAGGGAGTGGACGGTGCAGTGTTCCAGAAGATAATGATCACGTATTCAACAAAGGAACCATGTGAAACATTGGCGACAAGCTATGAAGTTATGGCCAAATTCAAGATTGTTAAATTCCAGAATATTAGGAGAGATTTTGAAAGTTTGCAGATGAAGGAGAAAGAGGACATAGATTATTTCATTAATCGGGTCACGTTTGTAGTAAATCAATTAAAAATTTATGGCGAAGAAATTAAAATTCGAACAGTGATGGAGAAGGTCCTTAGATCTTTTTTTATCAAGTTTAATGTTGTGGTAGCACCATAGAACAAGCAAAGGATTTGGAAAAACTAACAGTTGATGAGTTGATGGGATCACTTACATCACATGAGGTAAGGATAGACAGAAATAAGGATTCCACTTTAGAAACTACTTTCAAAATTCAATTTCCTATTTCAAGAGGTCGAGACATAGGTAGATCGAGAGGCAGAGGACGAGGCAAAAGCTATGGTGGTCAAAGAGATGGTATAGAAGAGCATGAACATGAAAGTGGAAGCAGCAATAACAAAATATTTAAAGATAATCAAAGGTTTGAAAAATCAAAGGTGAAATGTTATTATTGCAATAAATTTGTTCACTATGCTCATGTTTGCAGAAACAAGATAGCTCGTAAAGGAAATAAGAGAGATAATTTTAGTATAGAGGATAATAACCCCATGTTCCTAGAATGAAAAAACATGAATGAACCATCTGATAAGGTTTGGCTATTAAATAGTGGCTGCAGTAACCACATGACAAGAAACAAGAGTTTGTTTGAAAATTTGGATCAATCTATGAAGATATAGGTAAATTTGGGGACTGACAAGACTGTCGATGTAGATGGCAAAGGAGTGGTCAACATTTTGACCAAGTAGGGGGAGTCAAAGACAATATCAGAGGTATATTATTTCCATAGACTCAAACATAATCTGATAAGTGTTTGTCAATTGATGCAAAAAGGATTCAGAGTTATCTTTCAGGGGAAAGGGTGTGTTATTTATGACAAACCCCCAAGAAAGAAACTGATAAAAAAGGTGCAGATGAAGAAAAACATACTCATTCCTCTAATTATGAACTACAATAATCAAGTTAGTTATTTTACAGTTATATGTTCTAATTGTTACTAGTTATGGCAATGTCAGTATGGGCACTTGAACTTTTCCGGTTTAAGATTGTTGCAGAAGAAATATATGGTCACAGGATTACCTCCCATCAAAGAAACTGCTAGTACTTGTGAGTTTTGTATCTTGGGAAAGAAACAATGTGAAATTTTTCCAAAGGGAGTTTCATACAGAGCAAATAAACCAGTTGAGTTGGTGCATACAAACTTGTGTGGACCTATGAGGACACAATCAATTGGTGGAAGTTGTTACTTCCTCAGTTTTATTGATGACTATAGTAGAAAGGCTTGGGTTTACTTCTTGAAGTATAATTCTGAAATGTTTGCAAAGTTCAAAGAGTTCAAAGCCTTAGTAGAGAATGAAAGTGATTGATATATCAAGGTATTAAGATGATATCATTGTGGATAATATGATTCGAAAACATTCCATGAGTACTGCAAACAACATGGAATCAGAAGAAAATTTACAATCAGATACACACTGCACCAGAATTGTGTAGCAGAGAGAAATAACATAACAATTATGAACATGACAAGGAGCATGTTGAAAGCAAGAAACCTGTCTAATGAGTATTGGGCATGAGAAATTGCATGTGATGTTTATGTGATAAACAAATCACCTACAAAGAGTGTGATGAACAGAGTTGTAGAAGAAGGATGGTTAGGTATGTCATGCATCGTATCTCATCTTATATTTTTTGGATGTGTAGCCTATGCACATGTGCCTAAGAATATACGAGGAAAATTGGATGATAATAGTGAAAAATTCATATTTATTGGTTATATAGTGAGTAGCCAAAATCTTAGAAATTGTATAAACCTGTCACCAAGAAAAACATAATCGACAGAGATGTTGTGTTCAAAGAACAAGAGTAGTGGAATGGGTTTGTCGACAAAATAATTGATGCACAAGCACCATTTATGGAAGCAGATGATGTATCAGAAAATGAGCAGCAAGAATCAAAATATCAGACACCAAACAAAGTCACACAAGCAAGGACTCCAATATTTTCAGAGCAACATGGATCTTCAAGCATATCAATAGACCAAAATTCTCCAAGCAACCAATCAGCTAATAAATCAAGCAATGGTAAGAGAAATATGAGAATTCTGAAAGATATTTATGATGATTTAGATGTTAGTTCAAATTTTTCATTGTTGTCATTCCAACCTTCTTCGTCTGAAGAAGCAATCAGAGATGAAAATTGGGTGCAAGCCATGGAGGAAGAGACTGATTCTATTGAAAAGAATGATATACATTATTTGGTTAATTTTCCAAAGAGTAAAATTCTCATTGGTGTGAAGTGGCTGTACAAGAAAAATTTGAATGAGAAAGGTGAAATTGATAGATTTAAAGCAAGACTTGTAGTGAAAGGATTCTCACAGCAACTAGGAATAGACTTTGGAGAAACGTTTTCTTTAGTAGTCGGAATGGATATTGTAAGAGCAGTTATAGCCACAACATCTTAGAACAAGTGGAAAGTATATTAGATGGATGTCAATCATCCTTCTTGAATGGAATTATATAAGAATAAATTTATGTCCAACAACCTCCAGTTTATGAAGTTGAAGGTAAGTACAATAAAGTTTACAGGTTGAAGAAAGTGCTCTATGGTCTCAAGCAAGCAGCTAGAGCATGGTATAGAAGAATCAACAGTTAAATTATTAATAATGGATTTTTCAAAAGCAACATTGAGGCTAACTTATACACAAATGTAAATGAGCATGGACATATTTTGATTGCTTTCTTATATGTTGATGACATGATTTTTACATGTGATCTTGAGTTAGATGAATTTAAATAAGCCAAGATGAAATAATTTGAGATGACAGATCTTGGTCTCATGAAATATTTTCATGGCATTGAAGTTGAGAAATTTGAAAAAGGAATTTTTATTTTTAAAAATAAATATGCAAGAGATTTGTTGAAAATATTCATGATAGATAATTACAAACATGTAGCTACACTAGTTGCAACATGTACAAATTTAAGGATGATGAAGGATCATATGTCAATCCAACTCAATTCAAAAGATTGGTTGGAAGCCTCATGTATATCACAACTACAAAACCAAATACTATACAATGAGGGAGTTTTATTTCCATATCTATGGAGACTCCAAAAGACACACATTGGAGTGCAGGAAAAATAATTTTGAGATACATAACAGGAATTAGATATTGTGGCATAATGTACACAAGTACATAAAAGAAAGATTTTGATTGGATTTACATATAATGATTTTGCAGGAAGTTTGGATGATGGGAAGAGCACTTCCAGTTATGTGTTCCATCTTGGTTCAGGTGTGATACCATGGGAATAAATGAAGCAACCCATTGTGACACTATCATTTGAAGCAGAAGAAAAATATGTGGTGGTAGCTTAAGTAGCATGTCAAGCAGTATGGTTAATAAGAGTATTTGGTGGACTCAAGCAAAAAGAACAAGGATAAAAAAAAATATATTGTGACAACACCTCAGTGATTGAAATATCCAAGAATAGTGTGTTTCATTAACAGATCAAGTATATTGATACTAGATATCACTTTATAAGTGAACTTGTGAGCAATGGAGAAGTTCACTTGAAGATTTGGAAATATAGTTATAAATTGGATGATATATTTACAAAGCCATTAGCAGCAGATGTGTTTGAGTTTCAAAAAATAAAATTCAGTGTTGTAAGTCTAGCTGAGACATAGACTAGTAGACATGTCTGAGTTGTCATGAGTTTTGTTTTAGTTTAGAGGGGTAGTGTTCAAATATTTAATTAACTCCTTCATGAAGAGTTAGATAGCTAGTTAAGTAAATCAAGTTGTGTGATGGATGGATTTGGTACGTGATTTAGAGAGTCAGTTAAGTGGGCATTGAGTAAGTCAAATTTATGTGATCGATGAGTTTGGTAAGTGTGTGCATGTCAAGCGAGTCAGGATAGATACCCTTCACCAGGTTCATTGTATTTAGTTGGATTTAAGTTCATGTGATTAAGAGAGAGTCATAGCTCGTTTGTGTTATTTTATGAAATCTTTGTGTAATTTTTTCCTTTAATCTTATGCCTTTCAAACAACTTAGTCATATGGGATTAGGTGAATCCATTATTACTCACTTCTAAATTGAAAATCGAATGTTGACATTAATTCCAAAATGCCACGAAAACTCTAGTTTAAAATTGTGTTGCGAGTTATGTTGGTACATCGAATTGATTATCAGTTGAATTTCTTAGGAAAATGACTTTGTGGATAAAATAATATGATGTTATAACCAAATTGACTCACAGAACAAAAAACCATGTACATGTGAGTGGGAAAATGCTGAAAAATAGAATGGAGAAGAGTTAACCTATCAAATTAGTCTGATTGTTATTAAATGGATTTAGTCAACATGGCTGACTATTGGAAGGAGCCACTAGGACAAGGTGTTGGTCCATGGGATACATCGAATTACTAACTTTCATTTGTTTTCAGGTCGACTAAATAATAAATTTATTTGATATATGATGATCGAGTCATTGGAATGAACTCACTGCATAATAATTGTGTCACATGGAATACTTGAAGAAGGAATGTGTGCAAAAGAATCCATCAAATAATTCTTCTAACCATTGGCATAAGTGTTCAATGAAATGACATTCTACTAGGAAAAATTGATAGAAAAGTTGTTTTGGATGCATTCTTCCTTGAGACTACAATCCAATGTAAAGAAGAGCTGCATCGATGTAGCAACACGTTGATCCTAAAGTTAGTCATGGTCTTGGGCACCTAAAACATAGCATGTTTTTACATTTCGTATATTATAAATAATCCATGTAAATTATGGTTTAACCATCCAGATCCAACAATGATAAAATGGACATAGACATACACAACACACTCAAAATAATAATGAATTGGATGCAATGTTTGATTTTATGTTTGACTCAAATATTCCACATAATAAACACCCTCATATCGACTATAGTTGAAGTGAGATTTAATCAAGAGGGAGTCTCTTATGGACACATCAAATTCTCTTACTACCTTGTTGTCAGTAATAGACATCAATATTTTATTTTATTTTATGGTTTTATTAAAGGTCCTGGAAATTGGAATTTTGTATTATTATGTGTAGTTAGAATCATCTCCATGTAATTTGAAAAGAAAATGGGAATTATGTATACACCAAAAGGCTATTAGTAATTTTTATTTGTAATTAATGAATAAAAAAATATGTAGTAAAGTAAAAATATATGAAGGATATCAAGTGACGTATCTAAAGTATGATATTTTCTCTACTTTTGTAATTAAAATTAATGTTTAGTTGATGAGATCACCACTTGTTGACATTTTCCATTATAAAATCAAAAACTATTGTAACAAATCCAAGTGGAGGACACAAATAAATTTGTAGTCATGTTAAAGTGCTCCTTCACAAATGTAATTGCCTAATCCAAGAAATCATAAGCAACACACAATCAACCGAATAATTATTTATACAACACATTTGGTTATGAAGAAACTATTCAAAATTAATTAGTAGCCAAAAAAAGAAATCCAAAAATAAGAAGACAATAACAAAAAGTCATCTATTGCAACCAAGAAGAACAATTATTAAGTAGCATAGATAATTTTACAGCAGAGCTAAAATAACATCCAAACAACATAATTTTTTTCTATAAATACTTGCAAAATATTCAAAACTAGGAATTTAGATAGGCATAGAACATACAAAGAGATAATATAAAATGATTAAGAGTTGAGATTTGCAATATGTAGCCGCCTCATGAGTAGAAGTCACAACAAATATTGTATATGTGCATAATCCTATCTAGTTGGTGGTTGTTGTGGTTGAGTTACCTATGCAGACCAATACACATGGCTAATCTATAATAAGGACACTTCTACAAGAAATATAGGTCGAATACATTGTTACAACTTTTTTTATTACCTATGCATACTAGTACACATGGCTGATATATACTAATAATACTTCTATAATAAGTATAGGTCCAATACATTGTTGTAGCTTTATTTAGGATGAACAAGACATGGAGGGTGGGGGATATGTTGAGGTTCTCTTAGGCTTATGTAAGTCACCATATCTATATGAGTATTTGTATGTAATAATCAATAAAAGGTGAATGTATGAGTGATTGGTTAGAATAGGTAAAACTAATCCAATGACAATATCTATATATAAATATGCATGAATACTAATGGAAAGGTGGTTAGAATTCCTTCTCAAAACTCCTTTATTCTTTGTGTATGTTTTTTATTGTTGTTTCTATGATGTATCATAGTCTTGTACATTGTGATTTATGCTAGTAACATATGTAATGTAGTGGTTTGTAGCCTCATAATAACCACGAAGATGATAATTTACCACAAGACATTAATTCAGTTGATAGAGTACATTATTACAATATTGTGCCAACAAATTGAGGTAGTTCAAATAAATTTAAGTCAAAAGGAACCTAGTTCCCGTTCCACTCGAAGTTTGGTAAGTCACATAATGTTTGAAATTATTGATATTAATGTATCAAACAATGTTACTAACTTAGCGAGAACTATAATCCCAAAATAGAAGCTTTGACCCTAAATATACCTATTTTTGTGCACAAAACATGAAAAAAAAACACCTAGAAATCAGAAAGTGGTGGCGTTGCTTCAACCTTTTTTTACTCTTAAAATTCCAACATTTTTTTAGCTTGTTAAAAACCAAAATCATATTATGGAAAGCCTTAAAATTCCAACAATTTTCAATTATGGCATTAAAAGCCAAATATCACGAACACAAAAGGACTTATGATTGGAACATTTTCAACCATGGCACTGAAACAAAATATCATGTCAAGAAAAACCTTAAAATTTTAAATTTTTCAATAGATTATGAAATTATACACTAAATATTATGGCTAAAAACACCTTAAAATAAACATTTAAAAAACAATGTCATTCTACGAAGCGAAAATTATTTTGTAAGGTTAAAATTATACTTCATTTGAAATTATAGCTTAAGGCAATTTACCGCTTTTTTAACGGGCCACTAAAACTTGAACATTTATAACTATTGTTAACATCTTGTCTTAAGCAATTTGAGTTAACTCCAACTATAGCCATGTTCGATTCCTAGAAATGACATGCTAAGCCTATTATGATTATGTTAGAGGAATAGGTGCTGCAAGGGAGTTACTTCATTAGTGTTCATTATAAGATGTTTTGGTTCTTGCTATGTCGTGTATTCCTGATATATTCTTGTTACAAGAAAATCACATATACTCTTGGTTGTATAGTGGCAAAGAGAAGGTTTGGTCCTGGGACTAGCCTAGATGAGTTCAATGAGCTAGTTATCCAATATGGTTAACAAGAACGGAAAAAACACTATGGTTAACAAGAATGGAAAAGAAAAAGGATGAGCTGCATAACAACTAATCATTGTTAATGGCTTCAAAAGTGAATATCATAAATACATTAGCATTTTTATAGGTCAGATCTCTTGCTAATTTTAGTATATCTAGTTTACATGCTGTTGGATATACTATTGGTATTATAGTGGATGTATATATATATATATATATATATATATATCTCATATTATAAATATTAATTAAAAAAAGATAAGTCACATAACAGCTAATCATTGTTATTCGATTAAATTTGAACTCTAAAATTTATGGTATTTTTGGCTTATTAGCCATTGGATATAATATTTTTATTATAGTGGCAGCCATAAGGTTTGATCTTAGGCCTCACCCAAATTACTCTAATGAGTTACGAATTCACATGGTAATGAAAAATAAAAGAAAAAAAAATATAAGATGGCCAAATAATTGGTACAATAGAATGGTATCACCTCCACTTGATTTCAAATTAAACAAAGCTCTTGCAAGAAATTTTAGTGGGTACCATATTTGATCAAATTTGAAATAGGAATCATAAGTATTTAATGGTGTGTCCATATTATATTTTCGAGAGAACCCAGTTCGGGCTTGGTGATTATGGTTTATGGTTAAGACTTCATTGGATTAACCGTATAAAAATTGACACGATGGTCGATTGAGGGGTTTGATATACAACGAGAACCTCCATTTTTCAGTGATATTACTTAGAATTAAACAAAATAAATTTGTATGGTTCTTATTAGGTAATTTTGGAAAAAACATAAATCCTGGTCATGTTTAACCTATTTCTAGATTGATGAAATTTCCATTTAAATCAATGGACCATATAATTTCAATAATTGCTACTAATTTTTTATTTATCGAACAAGTAGTTGTTAAATAATATTTTAAATTTGATTATATATATATATAAGCTTGCTAGGTCCTTCCTTTTTCATTAATATATAACAAATCAAGTTACATCCACAAACATATCATTAGGTGACCTCAAATTTCCTAGAGGAAAACCAACTCTGTCAGCTACCTAACCGAATGATATGTCCTCTAGTAGCAAAAATTAACTAGTCTTAGTAACCAAGCTAAATACGCCTCAGTGTATTTACATTTCCCGTATTCTAAATATATATCACCATCATTAACAACATACTGAAAACTAAATGTTTCCCGCATATAGAAAAGAAAAAAAATGTGGTCACCCATTAAAGTACTGAACACCATTAGTAGAAATAGACTCCACCAGAGTTGGGTCTTTAGTAGTAGAACCTGAATGCTCTTTCTATGGAAGAATACAAGGCAGGCAGTCTTCAATACAAAGAAGTCGATTTTCCGGCTTCTGCTGCTGCAATTGGAGCTTCTAAAACTAAGGTTTATAATTAGGGAAGCCTTGCACTGTTGCTGCCATACCCACAGAGATTTGTTCCAGAGCTATCGCCTAGATACCCTTCATGGACGAGTATAAGAACAAAGTTTTTTAAAATTAGGTGATGTAGCCACGAGTGTGCCCTAGGTATGGCACCATTTCTCGCCAATATTCCACGTCAATATACATTGAACCAACCTGCCTATTAAGGTCTAATTCTGATTCTTCCATTAGTTGTTGAATTTCCTTCGATGTACCCTCATGATAGGTTGTAGTTGCTTCGTTGATGATGGTAGAGACAAGCTTACGGCCTCGAGTGTTGTACCCAAAGGAAATGGGTTGACAGGGAGTGAGGGACCCCTTGGTTCTTTTTCCACGCCCTCTCGAAGATGTGCCTCAGGCCTTTCTGCTGTTGACCGAGCCATTTACTCACACCTACTCTTTGTTGTGGAAATTGAGACAAAACTTGTAACCTGCGCAAGTGGTATCCCAAGCCCAGAAGCACCCCGCTTCCACAAAAAACTACTGCGCCACACACCTACCATAGAGGAAACATGAACCAATAATTTCCAAACACATCCATTGTCGACCGAAGAAAACCATACGACCCCCATTAACAGAGACATTCTTATCATCTTTATGAGGGATCAACTAACAAAGAAAATTAAAATTGGCTTGGGGGAACCACAAAGACTTGACCCACATAATCGAGCTTTGTTTGGAGACCCGAGGTGAGACACATTCATACACAATAGGGAAAGCTCATAGGGGCATAAACCATAAATATAATAGATGCAAAGCCCACAAATATTGGCCCTGCTCTAGTGTGCCCACCGATATAACCCTGACCTTGCGTGCGGAATCTCAACGAGACATAACCCAGAAACAATGCTGATACAAACAAATCCCAAGAACTTTTGAGGTTAGGTAAAGACAAAAGGAAAACCCAGAGATGGAGCTGAGAGATAGACACTTGATATACCCCATCTGTGAAAAAAAAATACACAAAATGAAAAACACAGAGACAATACAAGACGTTTAGATTTTCCTCATATCCCAAACCACCGCATACAGAAGCATGGAGCCCCTCTTTCTCTGGAACCTCGACAATTCAAGATGAGATGAACCCAATTCCATCAAACATTACAATTTTTGCATGGAGGAGGGAAAAGGAAGGTAGAATACATACCTATTATTGAGCGTGAGGTGAAGGAAAGACTGCTCTAGTGCGTGTACCTATGTAGATCCGCAGAGCCCAATTCCACCACCCCTTAATGAAACACTGAACCACCAAGCTCACACACCAGGAGACTTGATAAATTCCAGAAACTAATTTCGTTGCCACCATCATCGGAGAGCTTAATACCTCCCATGCATGAAGCCGCTGCTCCAAATGCCTCAAGCATGTGGAGGGTGGTGAGTTTGTACTTCGAGGCGACCCTCATTGAATCATAATTCTGGAATTTACCTCTAGCTCAGATCACGATTGAGGTTGATTTAATATTTTTTAAATAAAATTATTCAATAAATAAAAAAATTAAGTTGAAAATTATAATTTAAAAAATTAAAAAATTTCTTTTTTCAATACCAAATGAAATAGGATAATGGTTTAGATTCAAAGGGTTTTGACAAGAATGACAGCTTGGCCCTCTAGGTGATTCCAAGTTTCTTCATTTTCTTTGAGTAATATCCTAGTGGCTTATAAATTTTTCATAAGAAGAATAATAACACCACCGAAAAGATTCACCCGTATACAAGGCTCCTGCTCGTGTCCCGTAGCATGTCATTACATAATAGGATGATAAATGCCACATGTTATCCATTTGATGTGTATAGTTGATCATTTATTCTATATGTTACCAAACACTAGCATACAAGCCTCGAAGCTTCCATGAAGGTTTTTGTTAAAAATGCAACAAGATGATGGAGCTTAGTGAAATGAAGTCGCCTTCACTAAGTGGGCCCGCAGGCTATTTTTGGCGCAAAGTCTATTTTTAGACATATGGATCATGGTCTATAAGTTGCGGGATGCTATGTATGGATGATTGGTCAATTTGGTAAAAATAGATGGACCTCTCTTTTTAGACATTGGGCGGAATCTATTTTTAGACCGCCAGTCTAAAAATAGATCAGTCGAATATTATTAGCCCTTAATAATATTTGGACTATAAACATTATCTTATTCCGTTTCCTAACTCGCCTTGATGCTTGATGTGGAACATGCGAAATGTACCGACAAAAAGGAATTACGCTATTCCTAGGGGTTTGGTGAGCTCATGCATGGTTGACTTCAGTTAGGACTTCAGTGGCAGTAGTTTGGTGGAGTTGATGAGACAGTTGGTGGAGTTGTGTTCGGTTTAACTTAGTTGAACTAGTTGAGATTAGTTTAACTAGCTAATCAACTAGTAATGAGTGGAGTGAATTAAATATTATTTAATTCATTAATTAGTAACTCATTATTCAACTCAAGAACACATCGCTAATCGCAATGCATGGACAAAGCTCAAAGGAGACCAAAGGTTAGAGAATAGTGGAAAGGGTGAGTCTACTATTAGTTGTGACTATTGGTTGTGCATGAGATTTGCACACACATTGATAGAGATTTCCAATGAGGATTGCGCAGTTGGAGCTAGTGGGATTCGAACTTGGATCTCATTCATTACTCACTAGGATTGCGCAGTAGAGGCAGGCAGACTTGTGGAGGAGATTTGAACCTGTGACTTGTTCATCTTCATAACTAGTTTTGTGTGTAGCATTGAGATAGTGCTGAGAGCTGTGAGAGCTTTGTGCTATGTATTGTTACATGTTCTCTATCATTATAACATACGCATAGTTGGGGTTTCCACTATCGTTTCATTACATACTGTGTTGATATGTGTGCTTGATTATGTTTTAATGAGCGCATGCGATCGCTTTCTATTTCCGCATATTGATGATCAATTGTGAAGAGGTTATGTATTATGCATGAACCTTAAATGTTGCGGTAATCGTGGATACTATCGGTGAATAATTCGTAATATTATTCAAATTTCTACATGGTATCAGAGCAGAATTGATCATCGGATCTATTACAGTGATTACAATTATTTCGGTAGACAGAGTCTGTAACAGGCCAGGTAGCCTCTAGATCCATCCTTTCTTTGAAAGGTGATATATCCAGTAAATGCCCCTACATTCGATCTCTGTGCTAGAAATAATGTTTTCTCACAGATCCAGAAGCAGTTGAGTTTTTGAGCTTGGAATTCGAATTTGTAGCAGAATTTGGAATTCGAAATTTGCAGCAGTTTTCTTGGTGCTAGAGTTGAAATGTCTTTCAACAGATTGCGACTGGAGTATGCCCTTGAGGGTAGTTCAAATTATGTTGCAGGGAAGGATAGAATGGAGGCGGTATTAGATGATAACGGGCTGAAGGAGTTCATAGAAGTTGAGATCCCAAAGCCTACTGATGCTGCTCAAGTTGAGGCTTGGCAAAAGAAGATGGAAAAATGTCGAAGGATTCTGTTGGAGGGCGTGAAGGATCACATTGTATCCAGCCTGCATGGCAAGGCTTCTCCATACTTGATGTGGAAAGTGTTGACAGATCTATTCCAGAGCAAGAGCGACCAGAGAAATTTGGCGCTCAAAGATAAACTCAGAAACATTAAAATGGAGAAAGGCGACAATATCGCCAAATATATCACGAAGTTCACTCAATGCAGAGATGAGCTGGGAAGTGTGGGGGTGACTGTCGATGATGAGGACTTGGTGGACTTGGCTCTCCTTGGTTTTCGAAGAGTTGGCATTCCTATCGTGACTCTATCAATGGTCGGAGAAACAATGGTCGGAGAAGTTGCCGGGAGAGAAGTTGCCGGGATGGGAGCGACTTTGGTCAGATCTCATGCAAGAGGAGATAAGGCGGACTACCAGGGACGGATCTTCATCAAAGGCATCTGATGAAGAAAATTGTGCTTTGGCTGCCAAAGCAAAGAAGGGGAAGATCAAGAAAGCTTCTCAGTCTGGTGTGAAAGGCAAGAAGCAAGACATGTCCAAGGTGAAGTGCTTTCACTGTCACCAACACGGACATTATGCCACAAATTGTCCGCAGAAGAAGAAAAATAAGCATGCTGCTAGATCTGCAGTGGGAGAGGCATTGGCCTCCCAGTTCGAGCTGGATTTTTCACTGATCGCATGCTTGGTCTCAAGTGTGATGGGATCAGTATGGTTCTTGGACAGTGGTGTGTCATTTCACATGACCGGAGATCAGGATTTGTTTTCAGATCTGGAGGAGAAAGATCTTGGAGTGCACATCGAGATGGGCGATGATGGTAGATACAGTGTGACCGGTATCAGTACCATTTCCTTTGAGAGGGAGTCTGGTAAACCCTTCGTATTGAAGGAAGTATTGCATTTTCCAGGATTGATGAAGAATCTGATCTCTGTGGCGATGTTGGAAGACAAGGGGTATGATGTGATCTTTAGCGAAGGAAAATATTTCATGCGCAGTAAGACAACTGGAGAGACCCGAAAGATAGGGGTTCGAGTCAAGAACCTTTATCAGTTGCAAGTAGATGGCTGCGTAGCAATGGCATGCAAGGCGGAAGGAGTGGTGAGCTAGGATGATGGCTAGCTGTGGCACCGGAGATTGGGCCATCTTCACCATGGAGCTTTGAAGATACTGCAGTAGATTACTACTAGGCTTCCTAAGGGCACTCTTGCGCAGTCAGATTAGTGCAAGGGGTGTACCTTGGGAAAATTTGTGAAAGCCACCTTTCACAAGAAGGATAGTCCCGCCACGACGATCCTTGAGAGAGTTCACACAGACGTATGTGGACCTTTCTCAGTAGCTTCGATAGCAAAGCACAAGTACTATGTGATCTTTGTTGATGATTTCTCTCGGAAGTGCTGGATCTTCTTCATGCAGAAGAAGAGCGAGACATACTCAAAGTTTTGTGATTTCAAGGCGCTGGTTGAGAAGGAATCGGGGAAGCATGTGAAGGCTCTTAGGAGCGACAATGTTGGTGAATTCATCTCTTCTGAATTCAAGGACTTTTGCAGCGCAGAAGGGATTCAGAGAGAGCTCATTGCACCCCATAACCCACAGCAGAACGGGGTTGCTGAGCGGAAGAATAGAACGATCGTGGGTGCTGCACGAGCGATGTTGCATGACCAGGGCCTACCCCTTCACTTGTGGGCGGAGGCATGAAATACTGCAGTATATGTGCAGAACCGTTTTCCTCACAAGATACTTGGCATGAGTACACCGGAGGAGGCGTTTTCTGACAAGAGGCCTAATATTTCCCATTTGAGGATTTTTGACTCACCTGTCTACATGCATGTGACGAAGGACGCCAGAAAGAAGCTAGATCCGACCGCAGAGGTTGGGATATTTGTGGTGTACACTGATACGCCCCACAACTATCGTGTGTATTTCCCAGACAGTCGCAAGATTGTTGTGCGATGAGATATCAAATTTCAGGAGGAGAAATCCATGCAGTGTTCGCTTGAGAGGGAGCCACACTTACATGCAGATGAGGAGCTATTAGTTCCTAAGGATGAGCTTCCAAATGTGGATCAGCCACAAGAGGAAGTTCATGGAGTGGAAGAGACCACTCATGCATCGCCAACCATCAGAGGGCACAAGCGCACTACAGAAGCTGAGCGACTAGCTCAAGATGCAGAGAAGGTTGTAGCACCACCTACAGCACAACGCATATAGAGATAGTCACCAGACTGGTACACTGGATACATGGCCCTTATGAGAAAATGTGTCGTGACAGAGCCATCCTCTTTCGAGGAAGCTGTGGAGGATCCCGCATGGGTAGATGCCATGGTGGAAGAGTATGATTCGATTGTCAGAAACAGTGCATGGGAGATTGTCCCGCGACCGGAGGGGAAATTAGTGGTGGGTTCGCGATGGATCTACAAAGTGAAGCAGGTGGCTGACGGGAGTGTGGAGAAGTACAAGGCAAGATTTGTTTCCCGTGGCTTCTCACATATCGAGGGGATCGATTATGAGGAGACATTTGCACCTGTCGCAAGGTACTCTTCCATACGGACGATCCTAGCTCTCTTAGCGCAGATGGGGTGGCACATCCATCAGATGGATGTGAAGACTGCGTTCCTCAATGGAGTCATTGAGGAGGAGGTGTGCATAGAGCAGCCTGAAGGTTTCGAGATCTTCAGCAGTGAGTCGCATGTGTGCAGACTCAAGAGAGCACTGTACGGGTTGAAGCAAGCACCTCGTGCTTGGTACACATAGACAGACAGTTACTTTACCAGACTTGGATTCTCCAAGAGTGAGGCGGATCCTAGCCTGTACCAGATTGTGGTGGAGGGGAAGTTGCTGATCATTGTACTATATGTAGATGATCTAATTTTGACGGGAGATGAGTTGTTGATACTTTCATGCAAGGAGGATCTTGCAAGAGAGTTTGAGATGAAAGACTTGGGCCTCCTTCATTATTTCATAGGATTGGAAATCTGGCAGCGCAGTGGTGGACCGTTTGTTTCTCAGGGTAAGTATGCCCGATAGATACTGGAGAAGTTCAACATGCATGGATGCAAGCCTGTTGATACTCCTCTTCTTGGAGGTTGGAGGAAGGAGGATGCTACTTCAGCGGAGGTAGTGGATGCCACTATTTATCGACAGTTGGTGGGTTCGCTTATGTATCTGGTCAATACACGATCCAATATATGCTATGATGTTAACCAGAATTCGCAAGCTATGGTTAAGCCTACCAAGCTCTTCTGGAAGGCAGGCAAGCATGTATTGCATTATCTTAGAGGCACATTGGGATATGGCCTGTGGTACAAACAGGAGGATGAGGTGAAGCTATGTGGCTTCACGGATGCAGATTGGGCAGGGAGCCCAACGGACCGAAAGAGCACATCTGGAGGGATCTTCAGTATCGGGTCGACATCATTTTCCTGGTACAGCAGGAAGCAGAGACCCGTGACACTCAGTTCTGCGGAGGCCGAGTATATGGCAGCAATCTTGGCTGCATGCGAGGCTATTTGGATGAGGAAGATTCTGGTTGGGTTGTTCAGGTCGCATTTGGAGCCTACTGTGATTTATTATGATAACTAGAGTTGCATTAAACTCTCGACTAATCCAGTATTTCATGATAGATCCAAACACATCGACATCAGGTACCATCATATCAGAGATTGTGTGCAGCGGAGAATCATGTTACTTTCATATATTCCCACGGAGGATCATGATGCTGACATCTTGACGAAGGTGCTCACCAGGAGCAAATTCGAATTCCAAAGAGGCAGGATAGGGGTTGCAGATAATCCATATCTTGTTGAGAGGGAGTGTTGAAAATGCAACAAGATGATGGAGCTTAGTGAAATGAAGTCGCCTTCACTAAGTGGGCCCGCAGGCTATTTTTTGGCGCAAAGTCTATTTTTAGACTATGTCTATTTTTAGACATATGGAGCATGGTCTAGGAGTTGCAGTATGCTATTCTTGGATGATTGGCCGAGTTGGTAAAAATAGATGGACCTCTATTTTTAGACATACAGGTCGAAGTCTATTTTTAGACTGCCTGTCTAAAAATAGGTCAGTCAAATATTATTAGCCCTTAATAATATTTAGACTATAAACATTATCTTATCCTCTTGGAGCACTTTAGTTTGATGCTTGGATGTGGCACATGCAGCTGACAGAAGGAAATACGCTTTTCCTAAGGGTTAGTTGAGCTATTGCATGGTTGAATTCAGTTAGAACTCAAGTGGCAGAGTTTGGTGGAGTTGATGAGACAGTTGGTGGAGTTGTGTTCTGTTTAACTTAGTTGAACTAGTTGTATTTATTGTAACTGAAAAATACACTAGTGATGAGTGGTTTGAATTAATTATTAATTAATTCACTAATTAATATCTCATAATTCAACTAAAGAACACATCAATTAACTGCAATGCATGGACAGTTCAGTGGAGACCAGTGTTAGAGGTGGGTGAAAGGGTGAGTCTACTATTAGTTGTGACTATTGGCTGTGCATGAGATTTGCACACACATTGATGGAGATTTCCAATGAGGATTGCGCAGTTGGAGCTAGTGGGATTCAAACTTGGATCTCATTTATTACTCACTTGGATTGCGCAGTAGAGGCAGGCAGACTTGTGGAGGAGATTTGAACCAGTGACTAGCTCATCTTCACAACTAGTTTTGTGTGTAGCATTGAGATAGTGCTGAGAGCTGCGGGAGCTTTGTGCTATGTATTGTTACATGTTCTCTATCATTATAATATACAGATAGTTGGGGGTTTTCAGCTATTTCTTTCCCCATTACATACTGTGTTGATATGTGTGCTTGATTATGTTTTAATGAGCGCATGCGACTGCTTTCTATTTTCGCATATTGATGATCAATTGTAGAAGAGGTTATGTATTATGCATGAAGCTTAAATAGTGTGTAATCAGGATAATCTCGGTGAATAATTCAGAAAATTATTCAAATTTCTACAGTTTTACTATAACAAAATGTCGAGAGATGGTGACTTGCAACTTTTAGTAGTTACTTTTATTAGAGTCAACGAGCATCTTATCACATTAATTGGATCCAAAGTGATATAAATATTTTTGGAATGCTAATATTATAAGGCGTTGTTTATTGAATTCAAGATTTTATGAGTACAGCTTAAAAAGTTCAAATTATAAGAAGGCTTGAAAAAATTCTAATTTTAGGAAGGTTTGAAGGTTTGAACGTTTTATTTAAAAGGTTGAAATAGATTTAGCATTATCATAAAAATGTTAATTATCTAAAATATCAAAACATAATTTATATTTCAAAAAATTATTCCTATATTTTTCAAAATCTTACTCAAAATATTATTATTATCTATGCAAAATTGAGGCGCCAAACTATGACATATTTTAAACACATTTTAAAGATAAATTTTTCATATGATATATCATATTATTACGAGAGCCCGAAGCCACATAAAATATCATATTTGGCGTTCGCAAGGGACACGAGGTTCTGTACTCTGCATTTCCACGGTGCAAGGTCTCAAATTCATGGAGCTTGGTTACCCTTGTCATATTTTCTCAAATTTTCTTCTCAAACGTTGAACCGGAATTATATATTTGGCATAAAGGGATGAAGGCAAGTAAAAGTGGCGTATGATTTCTTATGATAGAGCATTAGGATTCATTGATCACGGTGACAAGGAGGAGTGAGCTAATAACTTTGTTTTACAAATTTGTATTTTTTTAAAATTTCGTAGTATTTCTCTATTTTCTATTTTTTAAAAGAGATGTTTCTATAGATATGCTACTGTATATGGTTGCCTCAACCGGCCTAAAGGAAACTAGGTCTATTGGCCACCTTAGAGAGTTAAAAGCCAATCAAAATTGGTATTGTTTTTTTCTTCTACTTACAGCTATAAACACTTTACTATGTTCATAAAAGTTGCAAATGAAACAGGTACTATAATTATTATCTAACAAAAACATAACAAACTATAACTAGAGAAATGTTATCCATCGGAGGAATCTACAAGTGCTGGTTCCTTTGCATTAGACCTTGGTATTTCCACTTGTGGCATTCTTTGGAGCTGATGCTCAATCATCCCAATGCGAGCCATCTCCCGA
Source organism: Pinus albicaulis (assembly GCA_034641835.2). Classification (NCBI taxonomy): domain Eukaryota; kingdom Viridiplantae; phylum Streptophyta; class Pinopsida; order Pinales; family Pinaceae; genus Pinus; species Pinus albicaulis. The sequence goes on along the minus strand of CM076579.1, from coordinate 600,099,649 downwards.
ATATCCTATTTTATCTATTGGAGTTCAAAAAACATTGAGGAATTGACTTGCTTTTCTTGTATGCTTGACATTGCCTTTGCTAATACACATTTCAGTTTTCAATTTCAATTGCTTTACAAATTCTTACATTTTTAAAGCTATTATACTTTATTCTTGAGATTAAAAATACATACATGATTCGTTGGTTTAAACTATGTTTTTGGTGCTACATAAAAGAATCTTGATAAACATTAATAATTATACTTCCCTCAAGTTCCAAATGGCTAACACAAGGCTTTTCCTTAATCTATCTTCTTCAAAAATAAACATAAATTTAGAAATACATAACAGAATATTAAAATAAAATTTATTTGAAAGTAAATACCAAAAATCACCATGATAATATTATGTAATTTTAAATTAAGTTAAAATTTAATGGCCTTAAAAGGACTTATGGATGTTTCTATGTCAAGCGTTACGCAAGGTCCAATACCACACTTACTCATAGTAAGCTCTCACATGTGGAAGGGATAATAGATATGAGGAAGTGCCTTGGAGAGGTCTGGTGTGAAAATGTGTTGTAACTTACGTAGATTCTAAGGGATCCCATGTAAGAGCAGGGCATGAAATTGGCTCAATGCATAGATAAAAAAGTGTTGACTAACTACCATAAACAATACCAATTATCTACCTGTTTTTCCTACAATATTCAAATAGTTAGTAGATAGGAAATGAATTTATGCTTAAGGTGGTAAGGAACCATCAATATAAATGGAAATTCTCAATATTTATTAGTTAGCAAGAAAAACATCGTAAGTAGTGCTAGGAAGAGGATAAGATGTGTCAACCTAATGAAAGCCAATAAGAAATTGATATTAAAACATGAAGGTGGTGACAAGAATTGTGCACTGAGTAAGGCTATGAAGGGATTCTCTTAGGAGGTCATGTGAAAATAATTTTCGACAATAACTCTGAAGAAGAACTAGTGTAAGATTTTGTAAAAGGGTGACACTTAACGAACATGGTTAGGGTTATGATCAATACCCTAGTTTTTCATTGCAATTTATCTAATGAGAAAGTCACCTAGAATACAAAAATTGGTCTTGGTAATCTAGGGAAATCGAACAAGTGAAAATGGATGAAAATGATAGAGGTAAGCTCACTGCGAACATGAGTGAAATTAGGAGAAGAATTGTATTAGTGATCAATCAAAACATAACTAAACTAACATTAGGAAAATTTCCAAGGATTGGGATGTAAGGATTTTTCCTAATTAATGCTAAAAAAAATGGTGAATGGATGAAGGTTGATAACAAAAACTTGGAGAATAAGGAGAAAAAGGAAAGGGGTGATCAGTAAGCAGGATATTGACAGAGAAGGTGAATGACAAAGAGTTAGATAATGTTAGCCCATTGATGAATATCTAATAATGTAGGATCCTACTAATGAATCCAAAACCTTATTAATTCAAGTTACTATCAATGTTAACAAGCTTAAAAATTTTGAACATGAAAGGAATCCAATCTAATGAAAATGTCTCCAAGATCTAGCATGTTAAAGATACACACTGAAGCCTGTCAAAAATTTTCATGAAAATTGTTACAGGGAGTTGAAATGTCATAATGATATTCAAGTATTTTCAAGAGATTTTTTCACTTTAGAATAGTGCAAACATCCATTAGGAATGGAGTCTAAGTGTACCACATTGACTCACATAACTCACTATTTAATATGAAGATGAAACTACTAATACAAAATTCATGATGGTAAGCATTTAAAATTGCAATGACATAAACAATATCTTGCTAACAAAAATTGTGTGACATAAAATGTCAATAAACATGAACTAACGACATATAGAAAATCACTACTCACAACTGCGAAAATCTATCAAATAACAAAATTTTGGACCAATTGATTATTTTTTGGCCAATCTAACTACCATTAACCATTATGCAACTTATCTTCAACATATAAATAAATGAACAACACATATCATCCAACCATTTGAATATGATGTTTCATTAATGTTGATATACTATCCTCGAAGGGGTATCTACACTATCCATTTTCATAATCTTAAATGCATTAATCCAAACAAATTGAAGTGTTGTACGGATAAATCGTTATTGCGGACAAAATCGATCTCCCTAGTACTAAAAGTATCTAGCAACAAACAGCCAAATAGACTAATCTTTCTCTAAGCATATATGATATATGAAAAGCTCTATATAGGTGTTAAAATACCTACCTTATGTCCAGTGCTTGTTTGAAGTTGTTGTTGTCCTTCGCACACTTGAAGGAGTTTCGTTTGTAAACCTGTAGTCACAAACAAGCAAAGTATTACATAGCACCTGTATAGACATTATCATAAACCATGCTTATCATAGTGATCAAGGAATCTATGAAATAAACCACTAACAACAGCTTATTGAGAAAAATGAGTATATTTGTATTAATTTCAAAGAATGAAAACCTTACAACCTGAGCCTTGATGTTGCACAGGCCTTCCCGGGGCCCGAAGCAGGAATCTCCTCTACTTTGACAAGCTCTACACTCTTTCAACCAAGACAAATAGAGGTATGTGATCTCTCCTCACAAAAGTCTTGTTTAACTGAGTCTGAATCTCAACAGCATTTATCTTCAAATATTCTAAAGCTCCCACACTCTTTGAGGCTACCCAATGCCTCTTTTTATAATGGAAAAGAGGAGGTTTTTCTATTCTAAATAGGAAGGGATAGAATCCTCCTTCAAAGGGATAAGCTCCTTACATCAAGGGGTTAGCTCCATAAGGTAAGGGATACATGAACCTTATCAAAGCGTATCCATTCCCGAAAATTCCCATCTAGAATCTTCTAGAATTGATCTGAAATCAACTTTTTAACTTTACAGAGGTCCGCACCTATCCCACAAAGAACGTGCGGTATGGTTTCGCAGGCGAGCTGAACTTTAGGTGCGGGACCGTAGGCAATGAATAGAGAAAGTGCGATACCAAAGTTTAGGGGATTTTTAGGAACTTTTCTCTGATTTTCAAAGCTTGACATGAGGAACTGATATGATAGACTTGCAAAAGGAGGAAGTATGAGTAATAATGAGCTCATACTCATAGTAGAATGTCAGGATGACAATTTTTAGTGTAACAAATTGCCCCCTAAAGTGCAAAGTCTGGAATAGATGAAGCTAAGGTCTGTCATATATGAAGAGTGTAGTACTTTATCATTTCAAGGATCATCCTGTGGACACCCTAGTCGGAACCTGTAAAAACATTCAATGCAAAATATATATATGTAATCATATCATCGCTGAGGTAGGCATTCCCATACTCAGATCAAAACTAACTAGAACTAACTTAAATTGTTCTGATACAGGAATGATTTTGAATACATCATAGTATGGACACAGCCATCTGTTTGTAAATAGTCTACTGTATGAATGTTTACAAAATTCCTCGCAGCCTAGATGGTAGAAACTAGATCCAGGGTCTTCATTTCCGTTTCTCGAACTGGTACGATTCTATCCATGTGAATAAATGTGTTGAAGTCGAACATGGTAGAAACCACTTGATTACCAGTCATTGATGTAAATTGTTAACAAGTGTGAGAGTAACCACCAGTAATGTCAATGGCTCTCAAAGTACTCAGTACAATCCATGAAATGTGAATGAATGAGCTGAAGTCGAACATGTCACGGAATCATTCGATCAAAGGTCAATGATGCAACCTGTCGTCGAAGGCGAGAAACCTGCCATTGAGGCATGCAGATTTCAAGGTACTGACGATTTCTAGATCAACTTCCTAGATAATGAGTTGTCGTCGATAGAAAGTGATCCGTCATAGGCAAGCCCACAACACGAAATCATAGATCAAGTTTTGAAAATATATCGGCAAGGACTGACTCAGGGATGGTCAAAATGGATGACAGATATTTTGCAGATGAATGGTTTATTTGAACTGTTCTCTTGAACACATAACGACACTGCAGATGGCTTGGTAACAATTGACCCAAAGCTAATACCCAGAAACCGGTTGAAGACTTTCAATGTGGTTTGATTAACTGTTAGGCAAAGGATTTCCCAACCCAGGTGAATGAAAGTGTCGTGTTCAAGAGTGGTTGACTAGATTTTCGAAAAATTTAAAATACAAAAAACACGCCCATTTTTCTCTTTTTTCCCCCACCATTTCTGGCAAGTACCTCTTTATTTTTTAACAAGCTTGAGGAGGATAACATTTGCTTGCTTATAAGCTCATCCTTCGGATGAGTCCAACTTAGTTTAAAATTCGAACCCTAAGAAGGAGTGGTTCGTTCCTGTTTTAAAATTGAACAGGTCCTTTACTGTTAAGTTTTAACGAGTCTAGTATAGGAAAAACTCGGTGTTTTTCAATTTTAGGGAGTCAGAAGAAAAAACTTAAGAAAACTCCATGGGTGTACTTTTTCGTAAATTTAGTCTCTCGAGCCCGAAAAAGGATAAAATAATGCGGGAGAGAACTCTATTGACCGTAATTAGCCAACGTATACCTTTTTCGTAAATAGTCCATTTCAGTCCGGAAAAGGCGTAAACGTATACTGAAGGGATGATCATTCATTTACTTTAACGAGTTCGAATAATCAAGTACTCGGCAATATTTTCATATTTAGAGAGTCTGAAAAGGGCTTAAAAGAGAACTCGGAGGTTTCACTTTTTTGGTAAGTTTTAACGAGTTCGAAAAAGGGATAAAAATGTACTCTTTTTTAAAAAAATGATCAATTCTCCTGAAAAATCCAATTTCTGCACAAAAACTTGAAACATTACACATACCTGTTTAAGATAAGTAAAAATGCTCTCAAAAATACCCCTTTTTAAAGTGAAAAATAAACAAATTTAAAATTCATCTATTCGAAAAAACTTATAAAAAGGACTTTTTCAATTTCATTTTTACCGTTCAAGTTCAGAGTCAAAAGTAAAAAGCTTTTGGGTAAGAAAGTTCCTGTGAAGATTCTGGAAAATCCGCCTGGCGAAATCGAAAACCGTCAGTCCCAGGTAATCCACGACCTCTTAATCTTGTATTCCATCCATTTCAAATTCGTTTGTAGGCTTTAGATTGTTTTTTAGGGAAAAATATGGTTAAAAAGTTCGCTCGCGGGGGTCAGCAGGTGAGACACACATGATGGCCAGGCCTAGGCCAGGTGGCCAGTCTGTCGCTAATCTCCAACTAGAATTCTGCAATGACCAGGCAAACCCCAGGGACAAACGGATTGATATAAAACACATCATCCGTCCTGAATTGAAAGTTATTGCTTTTACTGTTACCAAACTGTGTGGGAGTGTTGCGCTGCATGTAGCTACTGGTTCCCAAATGCGTATTGTTGTGGATTGTTTTCGCGGAACCATATTTAACTGGTGTGAAGCTGTGTTGGCTAATGTAAAAGGCCAACTAACCAGAGCAAAAAATGGAAAATTAAATAACTTTGGATATGGATCCATCGTAGTAACTTTTGCTCTAGAGAGGATCCCCATGTTAGCTCCACAGAGTATTGCTGTTGATTCCGGTCGACTTCGAGAACCTAGGATGGTTCGTTGGTCCGCATTGATGGCTCGTCACGCTATCAAGGGTACTGAGATTTTTCGATTTCCTTCTTCATATTTTCGTTGGCTGGATCGCCAACTTTTTGTGATAGAGGACTCTCCATACGCCGGGATAGATTTCCGCGGTGACTGAGAGATGGCTCTCCCAGCAAGAGAACAGTGGGATGACTCAGGTACAATCATTTTTCAATGTTTGCTAAATTCTAATTTTTTTTATTTTTTATCGTCTTTGAAAACTAATAACCAAATTTTTTTTGAATACAGATGTGGGTCCACAGTGACCAGCCCATCTCCAACCTTATGAGAGAAGACAACCAGTTGCAGCCGAACCAGCCCCAGCAGGCCAATCAGTGGATATTTTGATTGATTTAGAACATCATCTAGAGCGTTTGACTCTAGATATTCCAGAGACGAGCATAGATGATATTCCACTCAGGTTGCAGAGATACGTGATTGGTGTTCCAGGACCTTTTAGGAGGTTCCTATGTAGGGTGGCCCGAGCAGTGGTCTCTTATCGTGATCATCATCAGTGATGGGATGATTGTATTGTAGACTCATATTTTGACTTTTTGTGTTATTATTTTACCAATCATAAGGTGTTTTTCAACCTATGATCGAAGACGTGTATATTTTTGAAAACACTCCTATATTATGATATATCACTATTTATCGGCTATCTGTGTGCATGTTATGGATGCTGTTTGATTTACTGTTTTGATTATTGCAAATGTTGATTTATCATACTAGAAGCAACTACATCTGCTAATGTATTTAAATGTCTTGGAATATGTTGATATTCGATATAATCAAATTCACGTTCCAAGAGACAAACTCTTAAAAATAACCGTAATAACACTGGATTCCTAATAGTATAGACCCTGTTAAGCTATAATACAACAAGTTCAGAATCCAACCTAACAATCAAACTCCGAATTCCAAATGATATGGATTCAGACAATAACTCAATCACTGCACTATACTCGGCAATGTTATTTGTTGTTTGACCAAGGCTTACCCCATGCATGGATATTAACTCGTCAGCGGGTGAATAAATAACCCAAGCTGCGGAAGAAATGTTCCGTGTACTAGGACAAGCACCATCAGCAAAACCAATGTAAGTTTGAAGAGCCGTCGACATCTGTAATATCAAGAGTAAAACTCAGATAAGCAGGAATAGTGATAAAAACACACTTCTAAACTAGGCACATTCTAAACTAGGCACACTTTTCTAATCTAAGACACACCAGCAGTAAAGAAATCTAATCTAATAAAAAATCTCCACACCAAGTTTTAAGCATAATATCGCTTTAGATAAAGCCCATTTCTGGGTTTATCCAAAGGGACACCGTCAAAATCTATTAACTCATAGGCTCCTTTCGCTAACTTTCGTTTAACAATAAAATGACCATGCCACATAGGCGCGAATTTCCCAGCCCCTAGTTTACCGTTGGCTTGATCATAAAGTAAGACTAGGTCTCCTTCTGAAAAATTTCGAGGGGTCACACTTCTATCATACTGAGCTTTAATTCATTTAACATGAGCCTCGTTTTCTATGGCAGCATTTCGTCGATTCTCATCTAATTGAGCCAAGTACAAGAAACGTTTTTCCTCTTCAGACATAGCTGGGAATAATTCTATGGCTAATTTCAGTGATGGAATTTCGCATTCAATCGGCAACAAAGCTTCCAAACCATAAACGAGTTGAAAAGGAGTGAAACCAGTTGATGTTTTGACTGAGGTTCGATATGCACAAAGTGCAGAAAATAACATGGAGTGCCAATTCATCTTGTGAATACCAATGATTCTTCTGATCATGGTGACTAAAACTTTATTAATGGCTTCAACCAGACCATTGGCTTGTGGATAATATGGAGTGGAACTATCGTGTCACAGGCCAAGTTGGTCTGTTAGTTCAGTCATCATGACATTTCGAAAATGAATTCCATGATCCGTAATAATAGCTTGAGGAACACCAAACCTAGCAATTATGTGATTAAATTCGAAATTTGCAGCAGTTTTTCCATCAGCTGAAAATGTAGGCATGGCCTCGGCCCACTTAGTAAGATAATCTACTACCAAGATAATATACGCATGCCCCCCGGCCGAGTGAGGGTTACATGTAATAAAATTGATACCCCATTTCGCAAAAGAACCAACAGCAATTATAGGGTGAAGAGGAGCGGGTGGCGCACACATTTTACGATCAAAAAGTTGACAATTGTGGCATTTCCGAACCGCATAAATACAATATTTGAATAATGAAGGCCAGAAATAACCAGCGCGCAATATCTTTTGGGCAGTGGCATACCCAGACATATGACCGCCACATGCTCCAGAATGGCAATCATTTAAAACCTTTTCTGCTTCATCATGAGTAAGACAGCGTCGAAAAACAGAATCCGCTCCACGACGATAATGTGTATCACCAATAATACTATATTTTTGGGATTGGAAACGTATTTTCCGTCGCTGAGATCATGAGATTTTGGGCCGAAAAGATTGGGTTTGGAGATAAACAATAATATCTCCATACCATGGATCAAGAGTACTGATAAGAAACAAAGATTCGTCCGCAATGAACTCCTCTGCCACTGTTTCAGTATCAGTAGAGGGGAAATCACACATTAGTTCCGCAAAGACCAAAGATTTCTTCGCCTTGGATTTTTCAAATTCCAAGTCAAATTCCTGTAGGATGACTATCCATTTGGAATATTTGCCCCCTAGCAATTGTTTGGTTAAAATATACATCATAGGGTTGCAATTAGAAATTACTGTGGTTTTACGTAACAAAATGTAATGTCTAAAACGTTGGACAGCTTGAATAGCTGCTAAGACCAATTTCTCCACATGTGTATATTTGATTTCAGTCGGATGCAGATTTCGACTAAGATAATAAATCACATGTTCATTGTGAGATTCATCTTCCTGCACTAATACCATCCCAATGGTGGAATGAGAAGCGGCGAGGTACAAAAAGTAATCCTGATTGTAGTTGGGAGGATGCAATAACGGTGCATGGGTCAACGCGTGTTTAAGTGCATCAAAAGATCGATCAGCGATCTCATCCCAAAATAATGGAATGTTCTGTTTCAATAATCGGGTAAAACCCTTTGTAAGCTCGGCATAGTTAGGAATGAATCGACGTAAAAAGTTTGCTTTCCCCTGCAAACTTCGGAGTTGGCGTAAAGTCGAAGGAGGAGGAAATTTAACAATAGCTTCGACTTTCGACGGATCGACGTGAATTCCTGCTTTTGAAACAACAAATCCCAGTAAACGACCTGATTCTACATAGAAAACACATTTGTGTGGATTCAACCTAATTCGATAATGCCGACATCTTATAAAGATGGCTCGTAAATGAGTGAGATGGTCGGCCCTATGTAACGAATGAGCAGGTAAATCATCGAGATAAGGCTGCACAATGTGTTTAATGTCATGAAATGCATAAGACATAGCCCGTTGAAAAGTTGCTCCAGCGTCTTTAATCCAAAAGATAGTTTGCAATAAGCAAACGTCCCCCATGGACAAATAAAAGTTGTTTTCGGTTGATCAGCAGGGAGTATGTTTATTTGATTGTAGCCTTAAAATCCATCCATAAAAGAAAAAATTTCACTGCCAGCACAATCATCAATAATTTGATCGATATAGGGGGTTGGATAATTGTCCTTGGGACAAGCTCGATTAATATCCCTATAATCGATACATACTCTTATTGCTCCTTGTTTTTTAGTCACGGGAACAATATTTGATACCCAATCCGTTAAGGGGATTGGATATATGAATCCTGCACGAAGTAATTTTTCAACTTCTGCTTTAATAGTAGTAGCTTTTCTAGGATGAATTTGACGTAAACGTTGACGAACAGGTTTAGCATCCGGGTAAGTCTTAATTTCATGTACAACGATTGACAGATCAATTCCTGGCATTTCTTCATAAGACCAAGCAAACACATCACAGAATTCCTGAAATAGGGCTTTATAAATTTGAATTTCATCTTCCGTACAGCAAGCACCTATATGAATGTTTTCAATTATTCCTGGTTTTACTGAAATGTCAATGGGAACCGTTCGAGATATATTTTCCAAATTTAACTCAGAATCAGGATTTTGCAAAGGATTCTGTGGTTCTTTAACATATTCAGCAGTAAAAATTGAAGCAAAATCATCTTCCAAATGATCTAGCTCAGGTAAAAACGAAGATCGGTGATGTAGATCTTCCCATGGTAAATCGTCAACAGACAAAAACTCACAAATTTTTTCATCAGTATGAACAAGTTCAGGAAATGTCATTGTAACTGAACTATATATAGAAAGTGATTCTTCATGGATCCCATTCATTGGATCAATTTCGGTTGAAGAGGGGTTGGAAAGTGACTGTACAGCCTGATATGCAATTTCAAATGGACTCAAAGGCATCATGCCATCAATTGAATCTAACTCGGACTCGGAAGGTACGATCCAAGGATCATCAAACGTTACAGTGTCTGACGAAATCATGTGAATATTTGCAACAACAGGTGATACATTAGGAGGAGGAAAGGAAAAATTTCCTAGTAAACTAGAATCTTTAATCAATCCTACTCCAACATCCTTATAAGGGATAGCCATTTTACCAACATGCTGGATTGTTTCTGTAGAGGCTGGGTTGGAAGAGAAATAAGTTAACTGATCTATTGTAACGATATTTCCTTGATATGGAAATTTTATGAGTCGAAAGACCGAAGAAACAACAACAGTCATAACATAAGACCAACTACGACCTAGGAGAAGGTTGTAATCTAGAGGGGCATCAACCACTTCCACATCTAGATTTACTATTTTACCTTCAACCCCTATGGGTAAATCCTGCAAAATACCAAAAGGTTGAAAACCTCGACAATCAAAAGCCTTTAGAATTGTCGGAGATTGGTTAAGTGTAGAAGAACCAAGTGATTTCCAACACTGAATCGACATAATACACGTTGAAGCTCCCGCATCAATCACAGTCCGAAATATGGGTCTATTTTTGACTAACACTGGAATCTGGAAAGCCATTTGGTGAGGTAGACGAGGTGTACTATTTTCTAAATCGAAGATTATAAGATTGGAATCCTGAAAATCAACAGCTCCTATAGCAGACAAAAGAAATTTACGTTGTACTAGGCATGATTGCAGCACTTCCAAAGCCGACGTTGCTGAAGGAGAAATAGCTAAGTCTTCAACAATGTTGTAATTCTGAGCAGCTCTCGCATGCGGATTGAAAGCTGATTTACGAAGAACACCTTTAGTAGGCAGTTTGATTATTAAGTCTGGATTTTGTTTCTCAATCTGTAGCGGACCAGAAACAGAAGGAGGTGTAGTTGATTTGTTTGCATTAGAAGATTCTGATTCTTTACCATTAACAGGATTCTTACTACCGTAATCTTGCGATCGCGTCGCAATCCTTACATGAGACATCATCATAATAGGTTCTTCAAAAGTAGTCGAGGTAGAACCAACCATCTTACTATCTTGAATTGGAAAAGGATCCTTCAAGACAGCAGGTTATTGCGTTCCTTTAACGAATTTCGTAACTTCGGCTCGATATGGACATTCTTTCATGAAATGATCTTGTTCACAAATGAAACAAGGATAGTGAGGTTTACGTTTTTCATCATTGGATTCATCTTTATTAGATTTCTCTTTCGAATTCTTTTTTTTTTATTCTTCCCTTTCTTTTTTTACCACTAGATTTAGATTTGGTCGTAGATGTCTCTACGACGTGAATATCGGCAGAAACTTCGGGGGAAGATTCTCCTTTCGAGGAATCAGGTAAAGTTATAATAGGAGAAGAATTCTTTGAAGATTTCTTCTTACTTTTAGAATTGACTGTACCAATCATACCGTCAGCGGCATGAGACCCTGAAGGAGCAACAGCTATTTGACGTTGTTTTGGAAGGTCTGGGATTTTTTCATGTAAAGTACCTGACTGCGTATAAACGAGGTCAAGGTACTGAGCTTGAGCAATTACTTGCTCTTCAGTAACAACACCAGCTTTAGCTACATCTTCAGTAATCTTGGGTAACAATGATTTAACAAACCATTCCGCCAAAACTTGATCTGGAATATAAACTTTCACCAAACGTCTCCTACGTTGCCATTCATGGATATGATCAGAAATATACGTAGACGTGGATTGTTTCAGCGAAGTTAATAATTCCTTCCCATTTTCGTATCTAACTAACAACTGAAAATGAGTCAAGAAGGCAGTTTCTAACTGACTAAAGTTATGAAATGAGCCTCGTGGTAACTCAATGTACCATTTGGCTGCAAGACCAATAAGAGTTATTTAGAAAAGACGTAAGCGAATTGAATCATCAATAATTGAATTAGACGCACACCAAAGGTGAGAATTCATGACGTGATTTGATGGATTCTCTCTTGACTTACCTTCAAATTTTGGTATATCACTGGGCAACTTATGTGGCATTGGCGGCCAATACTGATAATAAAAAATTGGATCATTCGTAAGGCACGTCAAATCAGGTAAGTCTAAAGTTGCTATAAATGGTAATTGACGGTTAGGATCACGAAAACCTTGAGTAGCCAAAGCAGTTCCAGGAGGTGGATACCCCGGATAGCTGGGAATCAGATTTGCATTAGGAATTGTGTAACCTCCCGGAAAACCAGGATTAATCGTACCAAACTGGGGTTGTTGAGGCTGTTGATAAGTATATCCAGGGTACGGTTGATACTGATAGTTTGGATTTTCTGTATAGGGACAGAATTGCGGCTGTCCCTGGGACGGTTGATACGTGAATTGGGGTTGACTTGTGACAACTGTACTTGTACCGGTTTGTCTTGTAGGTATCTGAACCGAAGTCTGAACTGAAGGTCCTGACTGAGGTACAGAGACTTGAGGGATTTGCATAGATATAGGGATAGCCGAACTCGGGGTTACAGATACTCCAGAAACAGGTGTTACAGGTTGGACAGTCGTTGCAGCGATTGCAGCAGTTTTTGGCGGAGTCTGAGGTGAACTAGGCCCGGCTTGCTGAACCGAACTAGGTGTAGGAGTTTAAAGAGATGGCTGGACAGGTTGCTGGGTTGGACCAGAAATTAAAGGCTGTCCAGGCTGATACGGTAACTGCACGTTAGGCTTCATAGGCTGTTGCTATTGGGATGGATCCCACACCATCATTCCGGGGTATTGTCCCGCAGAAGGTTGAACATAAGGACCATAACCTGGTTGAACGTAGGGTTGATAATTAAGAGGTAAATTTCTGGCTACTTGAATAGATGGTTGACCAGAAGGCTGTTGGTAACCTTGAATTGGGTACTGAGGTTGATAACCCTAAGGCGCGTACTGAGGTTGGGGTTGATAAGGACCCTGAGGAGCATATTGAGTTTGTGGTTGACCTTGAGATATGTACTGTCCTAAAGGTTGATACCCTTGAGGTATGTACTGTCCTTGGGGTTGTCCCCCAAAATAATATGATTCCACAGTTTGTTCTGGGGAAAAGCTACCTTGAGGTTGTGCCCCGGGTGGTAACTGACTACCCTGAGGTTGCCCCCTAGGCGGTAACTGACTACCCTGAGGTTGCCCCCCAGGCGGTAACGGATTTCATTGAGGTTGCCCCCCAGGCGGTAACTGACTTCCTTGTGGTTGAGGATTGGGAACATTACCAGACATCATAAAAATTTGCTTTGCGTTCGACGTTTCAATTTTAAGACCATTAAGACCAGATGATAACACGTTTTCAATGGATTGAGTAGTTGCTCCCGAGAAAGTACCAGATAGTGCCTGGTATCCCGAAGGAACAGGAGGACCACCGTGTAAAAATGATTCCGGAGTCTGAGAAAACATTGATGACTCGCCTACCATAATGGATGGCGGATAGTAACCTCTGGGTGTAGGATGAAATGGAACTCGAGGTGGATGAAAAGCAAGACCCGGATTTTCTTAAAAAATTGTTAAGGATAGATACCAAGCACTATTTCAAATAGGGATGTAGAAAATAGATTCACGCTCCTTAAGATTTAAAGATTGAGGGGAGTCGGGAAGAGATATATCTTCGTCTGGATTAGTAAGTTCTTCAATAGAAATAAGACCAGCTGGAAGATCATCAGTGACGATATTTCTTACCCTAGGTGAACCAAGATCGCTAGAAGTTGGTGAAATAAATCCTGAGGATGTTTCTAAACTAGAAAGTTCAGTTTCAGGTTCAGAGATTTCAGGTTCATCAACTAGTTCACTGGTAGGAGAAATATAACCAGTAACTTCAGAAAATGAAATCGGCTCTTGAATGTATTCTGTTGTAAGTGCTTGATAATCAGGATGAATTACAATAGATGATGTTCCAATTTCTGTTGATCTAATCCTACTGCTGCTATATGGTACCAGAGCACGTAGCCCTTCAAGGTGACTTGGTGTATATTCAGGGGGTTTCCCTTGTAGTCTCTGGGATTGTCTTGGCAAGTCCGCCACGATTAAAAATTAATTAATCACATGCAAACAAAGAAAATTTTTAATGAAAACACCTAAAGTCTCTAAGAAACAAACATTTGAATCATACGCTTAAAAAATCTAAGAGTTCAAACCACACACAAACAGTAACTTTCCGTACTAAAAACACTAGTTGGTGATGAAATCCAACTTAGTAGAAATTTAATACGAAAAGGGCGGTTGGAACAGTTACCCCGACAACCTGCTTAATGAAACAGACCGGTGCAAGTTTCTTCACTATACCATCTCGAGTGAAGATAACCCTCCGGAGAGTCCAAGTGAGTCTAGTCGACGTCTGCTCCAGGTACAGTGGGATCTTCCCTCCACCGTCACCTTAGGAAAGAATCCTAAATATTATAGCCTCTAAGGTTACCAATAGAAACAAATATACCTGGGGGAACAGTCTACGATCCGACACACACGCAAGGGCAGAGTAACAAAGCTCAATCCCCTTGAAGGCTCCTTGAAATAATCCAAGGTTTACCGACAAGTGACCCCAGGCTCCTCGACAATGGTCTATCCAAGGTTTACCGTTGTTAATACGTGTATATCTTCTATCGTTCCCAATGAGGAAGGATTGATTACCCCACCGGTTCAGATATGATCTCGTGCTTGACTCCTTTAGGAGGAGCTTCCCAGAGCATAGATGCAACAATTGGAATTTCTTCCTACCGCAAGATTTGTCTACTTGTTTGTTTTTACTATCTTGGAGAGTTAATTACTCCCTACTCCAAGATACTAGCCTAAGCTATGTTGGTGATAAGAGCCCTAGAAAATAAAATATTGCTAGATGAATTTTAATTAAGCGTTACTTTTAAGAGTTGTTCCTTAAGTCAATGGGTGCGGAAATGAAACTTTGGTGGTGTGAAGACTCAACTTCCAAAAACACTAAAAATGCACCTAAGAATGATAATCAATTCTTTTTCTTTAAATGAACTTCTATCTAAAGAAAGAGTTGGAGAATGCAATCTTTTCAATAAACAATTCTTCCTTTAAACATAAAGAATGATTGAATGAAAATATTTTTGTCTTTTCCAATAAATGATTGAAGCTCACAATGAAATCTCTTTTCTTTCAAAACTTGTAGCTACAAAAACAATTTTCGTTCAAAAGAGATCTACAAATTTCTAAAAAACACTCAAAACTTCAAAACTAACTTTGAAATCTACTAATTCACACTCAAAACTACAAAACTAATCTTATGATCTAAATTTTTTTTTTAAAACAATCTAAATGAATAAAAGCTTTAAGATTTTTTGAAGAATGTTTTACTTAGTTGTTCAGCAAAATAAGAATCTATTCGTACAGAAGAACAAACAGATGAAAAACACTCAATTATGTTTTTTTTTTTTAAATGAATTTCAAAAACCAATAACAAAGTTCTGTTTTGAAGATTTGCAAAGAAACAAGTAGCTTTATTTCTCAATAAAGGATGATTTCACAAGCAGGTCAAATTCAGCAAAAAGACAAGAAAAACAATGTAATCTGAGGTATTTCAAAATGTCAAATGCTTCAAATCGCTACAAAGACCAAGTGAAAAACAATCCAAAATGCAAAATCTTCTAGAAAATCATCAAAATATCAACACTGTTGGAATTCATTCATAGATATTTTTTGACAGAAAGAGTAATCAATCTGGGCAGAAATAAAAAATACTAAATGAAAATAAAGATAAACTAAAGAAAAAACCCTAGAGTTTTTCTAAAATTTAAAAAAGGTCCGCAGGCTTCGAGAAGTATTAGGTGCGGTACCGCACTGTTTACTAAAAGAACATGCGAAACTGCCCGCACTGTCAAAAGAAGACAGAGTGCGGTCCCAGAAAAATTAGAGAAAAACACTAAAGATTGGAAAATTTTCTAAAACAGAGAAAACCTAAACTACCCAGGCAGATGTCTATCAATCAAAAACTAAGAAAAATGTTTCCTCGAATCCAAGTAAAAGAGAACCAAAAACACAACAAGTTCTTCCCCAGCGGAGTCACCAATTTGTTGTACGGATAAATCGTTATTGTAGACAAAACCGATCTCCCTAGTACTAAAAGTATCTAGCAACATATATCCAAATAAACTAATCTTTCTCTAAGCATATATGATATATGAAAAGCTATATATAGGTGTTAAAAGACCTACCTTATGTCCAATGCTTGTTTGAAGTTGTTGTTGTCCTTCGTGCGCTCGAAGCAGTTTCGTTTGTAAACCTGCAGTCACAAACAAGCAAAGTATTACATAGCACCTGTATAGAAATTATCATAAACCATGCTTATCATAGTGACCAAGGAATCTATGAAATAAACCATTAACAACAGCTTATTGAGAAAAATGAGTATATTTGTATTAATTTCAAAGAAGGAAAACCTTACAACCTGAGCCTTGATGTTGCACAGGCCTTCCCCGGGTCCGAAGCAGGAGTCTCCTCTACTTTGACAAGCTCTACACTCTTTCAACCAAGACAAATAGAGGTATGTGATCTCTCCTCACAAAATTCTTGTTTAACTGAGTCTGAATCTCAACAGCATTTATCTTCAAATATTCTAAAGCTCCCACTCCCTTTGAGGCTACCCAATGCCTCTTTTTATAACGGAAAAGAGGAGGTTTTTCTGTTCCAAATATGAAGGGATAGAATCCTCCTTCAAAGGGATAAGCTCCTTACATCAAGGGGTTAGCTCCATAAGGTAAGGGATACATGAAACTTATCAAAGTGTATCCATTCCCGAAAATTCCCATCTAGAATCTTCTAGAATTGATCTGAAATCAACTTTTTAACTTTACTTTCTCGCCTTTTTGAATTTTACAGAGGTCCACACCTATAACACAAAGAACATGCGGTATGGTTCCGCAGGCGAGCTGAACTTTAGGTGCGGGACTGCAGGCAATGAATAGAGAAAGTGCAATACCAAAGTTTAGGGGATTTTTAGGAACTTTTCTCTGATTTTCAAAGCTTGACATGAGGAACTGATATGATAGACTTGCAAAAGGAGGAAGTATGACTAATAATGAACTCATACTCATAGCAGAATGTCAGGATGACAATTTTTAGTGTAACAGGAAGGCTCTATGAATATTGTTCTATGACCAAAGAAAGGTTATCTCTTTAATCAAGATACATGATCAAATAACTACATTAACTCTCAATATGTTATAGCCATATTTGTTGATATTGACCAATAGTGTCGAATTAAACCTTTTTCATTTCCCAAATCAGTGACTTACCAAGACTTTGTTTCTAGTTAGCAACCCATGTACACCCTCAAAATGATCCCCTAAAATAAACAAAATCCAAGTTTCATGAACCTCAAGTGGAAATCATGGAGCTCATACACTTGTACATCCTAGATTTCCCGCCCCAGTAGATTGAACCACTTTCAACTATATAAATAAGAGTGCTATGAATTAGATGAGATAAACTCTTGCACTGGAGAATCTGGCTAGACCTTGCTAATATTTTTGTTGCTTAGATTTTATCATTGTGTCGAACTTTCCTTAGCTTCACAAGTCAAGAAAAATTTGAGTGAGGTTTTTTGAGCCACCCTTTGGATCATTCATGAAAGTAAAACATTTTCCCTTATTGAGTGCAAGTTTGGATCATGCACCTAAGGGTAGAGGAACCTAGACTTGTGTGATAAGAATGTTATAGTAGGATATATATATATATATATACAATTCCTTTTACCATTTTCATTATATGCATTTCATTAGGATGTTAGGAATAATGAATAAACTACCATTTTGAACTTATAGTTATGGTTTCATGTTTTACAATTTTTTTTATATTATTATAAATTTAAATATAAAATGCGGAAGGTAAGATTTGTTTAATTGTGTGTAGGTGTAATAACATTTGGTGATGGAATTTTCTTAACCAAATAGCTCATGGATATCAAGCTAAAAATCTAGTTACCAAGTTTACGTATTTTTCATTTTCATGGAACTTCTTGCATTAAACATTAACTCGAGGGAAATATAGATTGCATATATTTTCGACTCTATCAGTGAGAGCTTGATCATATCATCGAAGAGCTAACCTATCATACAAAAAATCACTAAAATAGAACTTGTGCCTCCATATGGTATATTCTTTTAATTATTCTACTTGAGTTGTAATTTTAAGCTCTTTATAGGATTAACTCCTACATTATGATAACCTTGGAATTATGGATTTTGGTAAGTTAAAGGACAAAAATTAATCTATTGTTTTATGCTTGTTCCTTTAATTTTCATCTCCTTTTCTACATGCACACAATATATAGTGTTGATAGTCATTTACAAAACAAGAGTTGCACTTACTTTCTTGCACACACTAGTTGTTTATTTACAATTTGCACATCGTATGTAGGTTTCTGTTTGGAAACTTTAGTGCATGCCTATGAGTGTTGAAATTTCTTGATCCTATTAAACTTTAGATTTAATTTTTTAAGTTTCCTTTAAAATATGACAACATTCCCCTATATTTTGAGACATAATATAGTGAGGCTAATTGGTGGCATCTTAGTTTCAATATTTGCAGGTTTTAAATCAAGAAAAAAAGGGCTTGATTGGTGAAATTTTGACTCTCAGTTAGTTGTTATTCTTTTATTGCACTTGTACAATTTTGTAGGAGATGGATCACATTGAGAAAGAAACTAGATAATTTTACATCTTCAATTTTGAAGTGATTACAAGTTCATGATAATTCATTGTCAGAAAAATTGTGGTTGCATATGCGTCTTGCAAATTTTTTTATCATTGCAATGGACTTGAGTCTCTAAAACTATCTTAGATTCACTTTTTTGTCTTATTTGAGAAATAAGCATCCAGTGAAGGTAATGTTAATTTAAAAAAACTAAAATCAATTTTATTTTTATAAAAACATTAAAATTGTGGGTTAGGGTCTTTATGTTGGAAATATGATGCAGAGTGTTTTCCTTGATGGCAACCCACTGAATGAAGATGAAGACATGTGATTGTTGACATGTGTTGTCCTTGATGGCAATCCACCTGATGACGTTATTCTTGACTAGATGGACTTGGTAAATGATGTAAATCTGATGTGATATGATGTTTGTTGACAATATGATGCTAAGTGTTGTTCCTTGAAAGGCAACCCTCTTAATGAAGATGATGACAACTTACTTGGTGAAGTTGTGCTTGCTAGAATATGTTCTTGATAAGCTAAATATGATTTATCTACAGTGTGTACAGAAGGCAGTGAAGAAAAGAAGTCAGCATGTGCTCAATCTTGATGAAAAAGTATGTCTCTATGAATACGCAGATATGTCTAGGGGAAGTCGCGTATGCACGCGGGAAAGAACGTGATAAGTCGCGTATGTGAAAAAGCGCTCTAAAAGTGCAAAACCAGGGGTAATCACCATGGTATTGACCCATTGTATTGGGTAATGATCCGCCTAATTGACCCCGTCCAGGTAGTTTTGGGCTCATGGTATTGTTTTGGCCCATGGTATTGAAAAAGGGGCTCATGGTATTGAAAAAGGATAAACCTATATAAGGAGAAGAAATTCATTGTGCAAAACATGAGTGTGGGAGCAAGATGTCTGAGCTTGAATGAATACTTCTCTCTGAAGTAGATCTGAATGGAAAGGGTTACACTTGAAGATAAATCTGAATGTATGATGCACCAATGATGAAGAAGGGGATCTAGATCTGAAATGCCTTTATCTGATTATGGAAGGCTTAGATCTGTGATGAGGCGAACATCTAGGCGAACATCTGTCTGAAGTGAAAGGGTAAATCTGAACTGAATATCTGATCTGAAGAAGTATGCTGCTCTATAATGATTGAAGATCTATACGCTACTTCTCCGCAGAGGAAGCGCGTATATACGCGGCTTCGATGAAGTGGAAGCGCGTATGCGCAATAAAATACATACAGAGGTATACGCTTGTCTGTGTGGACGGAAGCGTGTATATAAGCGACATCAGTGAAGTAAAATCCAGATGCAGTTCAGGGTTTACGGGGCTAAAGGTAAAGGAAAATACACTGTGGACTGCCTGCCGGCTTCGCTTATCCGATCTGAAATTATGTGACTCTCAGCAGTAATGTATAGTGCAAACTTAAAAGTATGGAAGGGTTCAAATTGAAATATGATGAAACATGGTCACAAAGTGGTATTGTTCTATTGAAGCGTGATCTTAGTGAAAAATTGATGAAACGCGGTCCGAAGGGGTGCCGAAGGTTGTAGCCTTCACTGTTGTAGCTCAGAGAGGTCAGGTAAACGAGTCAGTATCTAGCCCCTTCCAGAGAGGCTTAGTTCTAGGCGTGGGGTTGGAGCTCCCTTCCAGGAGAGGCTGGTAAACGAGCGCAGGTGGGTTCCTGCGTGCTGGTAGGAGTCTGCACCAGCACATATGTTGTAAGATGTTTTCTCTATAATAAAATATTGAAGGCCGAGCAACTGCAGCGGTGGTTTTCTTCCGACTTGGGTTTCCACCTAAAATCCTGGTGTTCATGTGTGATGCTTATGTGTGATGGTTTATACTGTTCTTACTGCACATGTTTACTGTTTGTTGAACATCTAATGAATGAATGATGGAATAATATAAGTGAAGAATTAATGGCATAATTAGATCTCTGTGTATACGCGAGTTTTATGAAGGATATCCGCGTGTATACGCTAGTTGGCTTCAGAAAAGTAGCGTATGGGTTTTAGAGAGTGAAAAAGTAAAAAGTTTTGATTATGAAGTAAATACTGATTCACCCCCCCCTCTCAGTATTTTTCCCAACAATTGGTGTATCGAGTGTGTCTCAGGCAGGCTTGATCGCTTGAAGGAGATCCGTCGCAATGGGAAGTCTTGAAGGAGTAATGTCTCTAAAGCCACCTCTATTCAATGGAAGCAATCTGATATTCTGGAAGGTTCGAACAAAAGCATATCTACAAAGTCTTGGTGCAGAAGTATGGGCAATCGTGGAAGAAGGCTATCAATATACGACAAGTATTCCTACTGATGCGGCTGAAAGGAAGAAGTACGAAATCAATGCCAAAGCAGTGAATGTCTTATTAGGAAGCATGTCTGAACCAAAATTTGCTAAAGTGATGCAGCTAAATTCAAAAAAAGAAATATGGGACAAAATCTTTCTGAGCTATGAAGGAGATACAAAGGTAAAAAGTGCAAAACTCCAAACTCTCAGAATTGAATATGAAAATTTAAGGATGCATAGTGATGAAAGTATTGCCAGTTTCTTTCTTCGTCTAGATGATATTGTAAATCGAATGAGAAATTTGGGTGAAACCATAACCGATACTACCTGTGGAAAAGGTCTCTTTAAGATCCTTGACTTCAAAATTTGACTCTAAAGCCAAACTTATTGAAGAAAGGCAAGATCTGCAAACTCTTTCTGTTGTTCAATTACATGGTACTCTGACTGCTTTTGAAATGAGACAAGGAGGTCCTTCTCAAATAAGAGAAGCCGCTTTTAAGGCATCTACAAAAGGAAAGGAAAAGGAGGTTATCAAAGAATCCAGCTATGTATCCGATGAAGAAGAAGCAAATTTCGTGAGAAAGCTCCAACTAGGTACTGGAAGATTCAAAGGTAAGCTTCCCTTCAAATGTTTTGAGTGTGGTAAAGTTGGTCATTATGCTGCAAAATGTCCTTATAAAAGAAAAGAAGAAGTAAGAAGGAATAAGAACCGATCTAGCTCTAAGAAAAGTTACTATGCTAATGAAGATAGTGATGAGTCATCTAATAGTGAGGAAGAATGTGAAGAAGATCTTAGACTTCTCATGGCATTTGAACAAAAAGAAGAAAAGGATACTTTTATGGATGCTCTAGAGGAAAACGATTTTCTTGAAGAAAATAATCAACTCAAACTTCGCTTAGAAGATTACAAAATTCTCTTAGAAGAACAAAAGATAATCAGAGATACCATTGAAAAATAGCTTGAAGAAGCAAAGAAACATATTGAAAAACTAGAATGTGAAGTTGTAAGTCAAAGAAAAGAAGTTGAGAAAGCAAAAACCTTGAATCTTAGATTTGCTAAAGGATCTGAAACCTTAGATGAGATCATCAAGGTACAACGTTCTCCTCTTATAAAGACAAGTCTTGGATATACCGGAGAATCTTCTCAAACTTCAGCACCAAACTATCTAAAAGCAGTTACAGGTGGTTTACATCATTCAGCCACTCAGCAAGGGAATAAAGGATCTCTACAGGGAAAGCAGGACCATCTCAATTCAAGGTACACTAACAGGGATAGCTTTCAAAGACACTACAACCAACAGGTAAATTCAAATAGAATATTCCATGATCGCAGAAATTTCTACTTCAATGGGCAATGTTTCACTTGTCACAATTTTGGTCATAAAGCTATTCAATGTGTTGCATATAAAACCATCACGACAAGAGAAGCAAGAAAGAAAAGGTTGGATACTGAACCAAAGAAGAATACCTATAACAATTTTTCTCCTCTTCAAATTGAAGTTGAATGTACTTATTGTAATAACTTTGGCCATGAAGAATCTGAATGCAGGAACAAGATCCAGCCAAAAGAACATGTTCCCTCAAGCTCTAAAGTGTGGAAAAAGAAAGAACTGCCGGTTGAAAATTGTGGGATAGCATTATTTGCAGAAGGTGAAGAAAATCAATGGTACATTGATAGTGGGTGCTCAAGACACATGACAGGTGACAAAAGCAAACTTCATACTTATAATGCTCTACAAAAGGAAAAGAAAGTTACATTTGGAAATGATACTCCTGCTGTGATTAAAGGAAAAGGGTCAGTATTTCTAAAAGAAAAAGTGAAGGCTAAAGATGTCTCATGTATGTGGATGGATTAAGGCATAACCTGTTAAGTGTTAGTCAAATGTGTGATCAAGGAGCAGAAGTGGTCTTCAGTTCCAAAGAATGTGTGGTTCGTGATCTTGATACAGGTAAAATCATTATAAAGGGAAAAAGAAATCCAAGCAACCTCGATAATTAAATCGCATAGATCAATAAGCATGGAGCAAGTCTTTTCGCAAGTAATTGGTTATGGCATAGAAGGCTGGGGCATCTGAGTTTCTCTCAAATCAACAAAGCAAGCAGACTTCAAGTTGTTCGTGATCTTCCCAAGATCAATATTCCAGAAAGTACCATATGCAAATCTTGTCAATTTGGTAAGCAGACCAGAGTTCGATTTAATGCCAAAGAAGGATCATCAAGTAAGCCTCTTGAACTCATTCATACTGACATCTGTGGACCTATGAGGAAAAATTCATTACATGGGGAAGAATACTATATCCTATTTATTGATGACTACTCCAGAATGTGTGAGATCGCATTTATTAAACACAAAGATGAAGCTTTTGAAAAATTTCAGAATTTCAAAGCACTGGTAGAAAATGAATTGGATTTAAAAATCAAGTGTCTTAGATCTGATCGAGGAGGAGAATATTCATCAAATGAATTCTTTGAATTTTGTGAACAACATGGGATTAAAAGACAGTTCTCTATAGCAGGCACTCCACAACAAAATGGTGTAGCGGAAAGAATGAATAGAACAATTGTTCAAATGGCTAGAGCTATGCTTGCTGACTCTAATGTTCCTGACATGTTCTGGAGTGAAGCAACACGTGCAGCAGTTAACATTCTCAACAAGGCGCATGTTTGGGTAAATAGTGACAAAACTCCATATGAACTCTGGTATGGTAATTCTCCCACTGTGAAGCATTTTAAAGTTTTTTGAAGTAGATGCTTTATCAAAAATAATGATGAGAAGCTTGGCAAGTTTGAACCTAGATCAGATGAAGGGATACTTCTTGGTTACTCATCTTCAAGCAAAGCATTCACATGTTACAATAAGAGGCTTCAAAAGGTTGTTGAATGTATTGATGTTTTTATTGATGAGTCTCCTGCAGCTCCTAAAGAAGAAAAACAAACAACAAAAGAAGATGATAGTGACATATGGCCTTCTACATCAGATGGAAATGATATAGACAGTGAATCCAATGAAGAACCTGAAAATGATCTATCTGAAAAAGCTCCATCCAGATACGTTCAAAAGAATCATCCTAAATCTCAGATTATGGGAGACAAGGAATCAGGAGTACGAACAACGAGAACTTTTGTGGGATCTTCTAGTCATCAGGCACTTCTATCCACAATTGAACCACTCAATGTCAATCAAGCTAGCAGAGATGAAAGTTGGAACCAAGCCATGAATGAAGAGATTGATCAAATTGAAAAGAATGACACTTGGGATTTGGTACCAAGACCACATGATAAAAATGTCATTGGGACTAAATGGATCTTCAAGAACAAGTTAAATGAGAATGGGGATGTTGTAAGAAACAAAGCTAGACTGGTTTGCAAAGGGTATTCTCAACAAGAAGGTATAGACTTTGAAGAAACTTTTGCTCCTGTAGCTAGACTTGAAGCCATAAGAATGTTTCTTGCTTTTTCAAGTTACCAACAAATCAAAGTTTATCAAATGGATGTTAAATCTTCCTTTCTTAATGGTGATCTAGAAGAAGAAGTATATATAGAACAACCAGAAGGATTCATTTTGGGAAATGATGCAAATCTTGTTTGTAGACTTAAAAAGGCTCTATATGGTCTCAAACAAGCTCCAAGGGCTTGGTATTATCGCCTTGACAAATATCTTCATCAACAAGGATTTTCAAAAGGGTCTGCTGATAGCAACTTATACACAAAAGTTGAAAATGATAAACTATTGATTGTGGTTGTATATGTTGATGATATCATTTTTGGGAGTAACGAAGAATCTTTGAGTCAAAAAATTGCTTCTGTCATGCAGCAAGAATTTGAAATGTCTTTACTTGGGGAACTAACATTCTTTCTTGGCTTGCAAGTGCATCAAAAGGCAAATGGTATTTTCCTATCTCAAGCAAAGTATCTTAAGCAAATTCTGAAGAAGTATGGCATGGAAGAATGCAAACCTGTAAGTACACCAATGATATCGGATGCAGTCTCAGTTCTAATGATGATTCTCCCACAGTGAATCAACCAGAGTACAGATCGATGATAGGAAGCTTACTTTATCTCACTGGCACTAGACCAGACATTATGCATGCTGTTGGGATTGTTGGACGATTCCAAGCTAATCCAAAAGAGTCTCATCTTCAGGCAGTTAAAAGAATATTCAAATATCTTCAAGGAACTCAAGACTTTGGTCTATGGTATCCAAGGAATGCTGATCTTACTCTTCATGCTTACACTGATGCAGAATGGGCTAGAAGTGTTGATGATCGGAAAAGCACTAGTGGTGGTGCATTTTACATGGGGCCCCGGTTAGTATCTTGGTTCAGCAAGAAGCAAAATTCTATTGCCTTATCAACAACTGAAGCAGAGTATGTAGCTACCGCATCTTGTTGCACTCAACTCCTATGGATGATGCAAACCTTGCAAGATTTTCAAATCAAATGTGCAACTCCTATCTCCATTATGTGTGATAATACAAGTGCCATCAGTATCTCAAAGAATCCTGTTATGCATTCGAAGACCAAGCACATTCCCATCAAGTATCATTTCTTACGTGAACAAGTGCTTGAACAAACGGTGAAGTTGGAGTATGTTCCCTCCAAAGAACAAGTTGCTGATATCTTTACCAAACCTTTGCCCAGGGAAGCGTTCGAGTATCTAAGACAGAAGCTGGGAGTGTTCTCTGCCAGTCAAAAGAACAAATCTGCATAAATTTTAGAAGATGGCTTGGGATACGCGGGTTTCCTGAAACACAGTCGCGTATGTACGCGAGTTCCTGCACAGAAAATCGCGTATGTCTGATTGCTGACAATTTTTGCTTGGAGTCAGTTCTTTTCAGCACAGCTGCAGTGCTGTTTGGTATCTTTGATACTGTTTGGTATCTCTGGTGGTGTTCCAGTTCTCATAATTCTTTTCTAATGATTTAATGAAGATGCCTTGATTATTTGTTGATAAAAGTGTTCAGGATGCACAAACTAAGGGGGAGCCTTAGTCATATGAAACGGATTCTTGGATGCACAGATTCAGGGGGAGAATTAGCGTTGCTGAGTATAATGCATTGTTGGCATTATGATGGTTCTAAAATATGTTCTCTTTCTTGAGGACTTTCTGGTGTTGGTATTGAATGGTCATTTTTGTAACTTGTTGAAAAGGTCTTGTTGAGACCCATGATGTAAAATTGTAATATTCAGCCATGTAAGGACTTGTAAATTTTGTAAACCCACTTGGTTGGGTAGCTGAGTCAAATTTTGTAAACCCACTTGGTTGGGTAGTTGAGTTGAAATGTGTAAACCCACTTGGTTGGGTACTGGAGTCTCATGTGTAAATCCACCTGGTTGGATATTTGATGTAAGTATGAGTCATTGGTGATAGGAAAGTCATAGAGTCATGTACTTCATTGAAAATTTGTTTGAAGATTCAGCATGAACTCAGGGGGACCTTGGTCACTTCACTATATATCAGATCTGCAGAACGTTTCTTCCACATGAGGAGAAAAAGGGGAGAGTATGTTGGTTTTTGATCCGCCCTTTGCCCTTGATGTCAAAGGGGGAGAGTGACATGGTGTTTGAATGAAGAGAAAGAATGGTGTCAAAAATGGAGAGAGTGACATGGTGTCATTGCATTCTTAATGTACCTATCTGTTGTGGTAACCAAACACCATCGTGGTTGCCATCAAGTCCAAAGGGGGAGATTGTTGGAAATATGATGCAGAGTGTTGTCCTTGATGGCAACCCACTGAATGAAGATGAAGACATGAGACTGTTGACATGTTGTCCTTGATGGCAATCCACCTGATAAAGTTATTCTTGACTTGATGACATTGGTAAATTATGTAAATCTGATGTGATATGATGCTTGTTGACAATATGATGCTAAGTGTTAAACCTTTGGAAGGCAAACTCTCTCTTAATCTAGATGATGACAACTTACTTGGTGAAGTTGTGCTTGCTAGAATATGTTCTTGATAAGCTTTTAAATATGATTTATCTAGAAGCAGGTGTACAAGACAAAGAAGAAGAAAAGAAGTCAAGCATAAGCCAATCTTGATGGAAAAGTATACCCTGCATGGAATGCAGATATGTCTGTGAAGTCGCTGTATGCACGCGAGAACGGATATCGCGTATGTGAAAAAGTGCGCTCTAAAAGTGCAAAACCAGGGGTAATCACCATGGTATTGACCCATTGTATTGGGTAATGATCCGCCTAATTGACCCCGTCCAGGTAGTTTTGGGCTCATGGTATTGTTTTGGCCCATGGTATTGAAAAAGGGGCTCATGGTATTGAAAAGGGATAAACCTATATAAGGAGAAGAAATTCATTGTGCAAAACATGAGTGTGGGTGCAAGATGTCTGAGCTTGAATGAATACTTCTCTTTGAAGTAGATCTGAATGGAAAGGGTTACACTTGAAGATAAATCTGAATGTATGATGCACCAATGATGAAGAAGGGGATCTAGATCTGAAATGCCTTTATCTGATTATGGAAGGCTTAGATCTGTGATGAGGCGAACATCTAGGCGAACATCTGTCTGAAGTGAAAGGGTAAATCTGAACTGAATATCTGATCTGAAGAAGTATGCTGCTCTATAATGATTGAATATCTATACGCTACTTCTCCGCAGAGGAAGCGCGTATATACGCGGCTTCGATGAAGTGGAAGCGCGTATGCGCAATAAAATATATACAGAGGTATACGCTTGTCCGTGTGGACGGAAGCGCGTATATACGCGACATCAGTGAAGTTAAAGCGCGTATGCAAACTAGGGTTTTCTGAAGCAAAGGGTATGAAATATCTGATCTGTTCTGCTGTGTTTCTGCTATCTGATCTGTGTTGATAAGTATCTGTTGGTAATGTATGTTTGTGCTTAAAAGTATGGAAGGGTTCAGTCTGGAAATATGATGAAACGTGGCCTACAAGTATTGTTCTATTGAAGTTGTTGGATCCAATGTGAAAATTGATGAAACGTGGTCCGAAGGGGTGCTGAAGGTTGTAGCCTTCAGTCAGGGGGTTGTAGCTCCCTTCCAGGAGAGGCTGGTAAACGAGTCAGGGGGTCGTAGCTCCCTTCCAGGAGAGGCTGGTAAACGAGTCAGGGGGTTGGAGCTCCCTTCCAGGAGAGGCTAGTAAACGAGCGCAGGTGGGTGCCTGCGTGCTGGTCAAGTTTGCGCCAGCACATATGTTGTAAGATGTTTTCTCTATAATAAAATATTGAAGGCTGAGAAACTGCAGCGGTGGTTTTCTCCCGATTTGGGTTTCCACCTAAAAATCCTGGTGTTCATGTGTGATGCTTTGTGTGATGGTTTATTATGTTCTTACTGCACCTGTTTACTGTTTATTGAACATATGATGAATGAATGATGGAATAATATAAGTAAATATTTAATGATAGATCTAGATCTCTGTGTATACGCTAGTTTCATAAAGGGGATCCGCGTATATACGCTAGTTTACTGAAGGAAAGTAGCGTATGGGTTTTAAGGAATGAAAAAGTAAAAATTTTTGATTATGCAGTAAATACTGATTCACCCCCCCCCCCCCTCTCAGTATTTTTCCCAACACTTTATGTAGGATTGAACATAAAATTCTCCAAGCCCGCCAAAATTGTATCTAGGAATTGAATCACCTAAGGTAGATAATGAAACTTAGACTTAACTAGCTTGGAGGTTTGCCATATTCATGAGAGATATCATGCCTTGGTTTACTGTTTCTTGAAGGTTACTATAACTACTTCCCACACCTTCAGTGATTGGAATTTTGGCTTCATCAACATAGACCATCACTAGTAGTGATTATAAGTGTTTTTGACCTTTATTTATGTGGCAGAACAACTATTTTTAATGAGAAATACCTTTTTTTCTATGACCTCATCATCAAGGAAAAATTGTAATTGTAATTTATATTATTATTATCTATCATTTAGCCATCTACCTTCTATTTTCATTCTTCCAAAGTTTTGTTTTCTATGTATATAACTTCTCTTTTTTAACTCAACATTGCAACTATCTCTTTTTGTGCATCCTTCAATGGACTCATATAGTGTGCCCTTGAGGATTTCAATTCCTATGTGTTCCTAAAAATACATGTAATATTTATGTAAGTAACTCTGAATGAGCAAAGAGAAACATTTTTTTTCCATCCATGCATATATTTACTATTGCAATTGAAGTATAAGATGTGGAAAATTCTACTTACACAAAAAATATTCTAAGATCAAACATGAAAAATTAAAAATTAAACATACATTACATGTTTATTTTACATGGAAAAACTATAATTGAAGTAGTGGATAACATTAAATTGAGAAAGTTACTTGTCAATTGTTAGGCTAACCCTAATCCAATGCCATGATCTTCTTAAATATTACAAATATTTTTATTGATTGATTTGTCAATTTTTTTCTTATGTGGTATCTATTAGTGTCAATATCTTAGTGATCAAACATACTCTTTCAATTAATTTTCTAGTAGTCATAGGTCAAAATATTCGGTCTTTTCGAAAAAGTTTTCAAAATAAATTTTGATCACTGAAGGATTCTACGTCAGAAATGTTGCTCCCTTCATTCATTCCATGGCTATCGTCACCTCAAAGGTCATCCCATTAATTTTCATTTATAATTCTTAGGTCATTCACTCCATCCAATAAAGGTTTGTTTCCTACATGTCATTGTTTTTCCTTTGAAAAGTCAAATTTGTCATCAAAGAAGGAAAAAAATCCTTTAATTTTACCATATAAATCTTCTAAAGAGAGTCATCATACTTAGGTTTGTAAATTAAGACAATTTTTCTTATTTTTAAAAAAAAATTAATATCAAAGGATTTGAAAAGGAAAAACTATCTTATTGTTTTCACTATAGGACAAAAAAGTCATTTCAGAGCTTATAAAGGACAAAAATAGGCTCATCCAAAATTATTCTTCTCTTTTCACGTGTGGTAGATCTCCTCTCTTACCTCCATAAGAATCCATAGTGGTCAAGGTTTCGAGAAAAGGAAAGAAACTACTCCAAAACTAGTTTGTTACACATTTGTTGGCGTTTCTTACGCATCCAAAGCACTCTGTTACGCTTCTATAACATCTTGTTATGCTTCTGGAATAGATTTTTAAGCTTATGTAACATCTTGTTATGCTGCTGTAATAGCTTGTTACGCTTTTGGAATAGCTTGTTATGCTTCTAGAACAACTTGTTACGCATCTAGAACACTGTGTTACACATATGGAAAGTGTTGAGTGTAGGTTATTTTGGGTCACAAACGAATTAAACAAATTAAATACTCATTTGGATCAGTTTTTCGAGCTCTTACAATAGTAAGTAAGCTTCTCATACAAACCTATGGTCAATTTATCAAGCACAATGTTGATTTTCATTCTCACTTCATTCTCCATTATATTTTCACTTATTTTCATCATTGAAAGATTCCAGTGAACCAAACCATAGCCTTTTCATCTAACGCTATCTGACACCTCCTACATACATCATACTATCATTCCACAACATCCATGCCCTTCCTAAGAACCATATTCACCAATCCCTAATTTCTAGATAGTTTTCAAGTGTTAAACTCGGAAATTCTAGTGTTTCCCTTATCTGCCACCTTCATCACATCTACTTCACCTAATTTCACTCATATCATGGAGCCAACATACAAGCCTATCTCATGATTTTTTTTTAAGCATATTCCTTTTCTTTAAAACACTTCATAACACCCTCTAAGTTTATCCAATCCCTATACTCTCTTTTTCCAAATTACACTACACATACCTAATCCATATACACACTAGGGTTTCATCGTTTCCCTGATAGACAAGATGGAGAGTGAGAAGAAAAACCTCAAGGGCAGGCACCACATTAGATTAGAACCCTACACCATGAAATAAATAAATGCTTCACCCTTGGCCAAAATATTTTTTGAGAGGACTAGATGTTTGAGGTTCCGTGAGACGATTATCGAGGGAGGATATCATCTAAAACATACAAGATTATTTTCCTTTAATCTCAACGTGGGAAATATAATCATTTGTTGGAGCGAGCTTCGCTGAATGAAATTATAACATATGAGTCAGGGTTTGTGGCATCTGAGGAAATATGAAATCGAAGACTAGTTTGAAAAACAAATCCAGGAGTTTGCCCTAAAAGAAAACATGAGTAAGAAGTTGTCTGCTGAAAAGTGGAAGAATATGTATATCTTCATAGAGGTGCACGAGATATTCTTTGTGACCTTCGCAAAAGAGCTACTAGAGTGGTTGTCGATATTGGTGGAGTTCTAGACCTGTTGGAAAAATGATAGGGTTACGAAGTGGACCCCCAAATTAATATGATAGTTGGAAAGAACTCATAAAAAAATCACCCAGACCATAGATCACTGGGTTGATAGTATCTTGGGTGGATTTGTGACATAATTTGTGGTAGATTAGCTTTTATCATACTCTGAAGCTGAGTGAAGATTCTTTAATGGTTGGAGAGGTAAGTTCCTGAGAACGTTGCCTTTCCTGATTAAGATGATTTTGAGAGAAAAAGGTGTTATGTGCAGCCACGCCGAGTGAATGAAATACGAAAAAATTGAAAGTACCACACAGAGTGGGAAGTATTACAGGATCAATCAAAGAGGGGAAAGAGCTACACACAACCCTCTAAGAGATCTTCCAAATCTAGAAACTGAGACTATGCACACTGCAAGTAGCCCTCTGGCTATGTCATATTCGAATCTGTGTAAGACTCAGACATCTCCTACATCACTGCCACCCCCACCTGCTGACGATATGGCTGCACAAATGAAGTTACCCACATTTAATGGTGTGGGGGATGAGGATATGGACCGGTTCTGGTTCATGGGTGACGTAGTATGGGCTACACCTAACTTTAATACTGATGTTGTAAAGAGAGAACAGTTGGCCATGGATTTTGAGGGCCCAACGATAGATTGATTTATGGGATATCTGAAACAAATCATTGCTCAAGATATCACTCCCCCTACTACATGATATTAATAAGGAATTGAAGCAGCAATTCGAAAATCCAAAGTCCTACATAGAATTAGTAGTGGAGCTAAGAGACTCCAAGCAAGGAGGAAAGGAGTTAGTCTCGAAAGACGATCAATGGCTGAAGAAAGTCATTAGTGATGGAGGATTTGTTTACGATGACAAACATCATAAGGAATGGTTCATCGCCATGCTACTTCCATAACTTATCGGACCTATGGGTCAGAAAAAAATGATTCACACGAAGAAGCCCTGGAAATTTCTATGAAGCTATAAGTTGCACTGAGGGATAATACCCAAATTAGGGAACTGCAAATCCAGAGCCTATTGGATTCAATGCACTTATAAATTTAGAATTTAAGGAGAGACTAGGGTAAAGAAGTTACCATAGATCTTTGGTGTATTTATTGTGAAGGAACAGGCTACACCAAGGACTAGTACCGTGTTTTTACAAATTATCTGTAGGTCGGAGGACCAAATCCACTATGCCCTAGGGAGGTTAGAGGGCCCAACAATCCCATCTTGTGGTCTGCTGATTGCCGGGTAGCTGGCCAACATGATATCGACCATTGCCCAAGGCTGAGAGCCTATGTGGCAGAGTTGAGGAAACAATATTATTGCAGATTCTGCTCCTCAGTTGGACATGATGAGCACTATTTCTGAATGTATGAGTTGATGATAAACAATGCGAACATGTATAGAGTACAGGTTGAGACCTCTTCACCAGCATATCCCTCTAGATTAGGAGGATCCCTGAAAATACGAAGGGGAGGGGCAAGGGAGTGGGGAGAGGAGGAGGTGTAGGCCAAGGAAGTGGCTAATTGATCTACTATAACTGTGGATATCCAGGTCACTACACACACGATTTCCCAAACCTTGCACAAAATTCCTACAGGTACTATAGGAAATTTGATCACATAATAGAATAATGCCCCATTTTGTTGTCTAAGATGCAGAAAAAGAAACAGACACTTACGTAGAATGTGCAAATTGTCAAAGTTGAGTTTCACGATGATGGCACTATTGTAAATGCAATAACGCGTTGTGGTATGGTCATGGGAGGACCTGCGAAGCAAGCTACTAAAAATTCATGCATTAGAAAGGAAACTGACAAAAAGGAACGTTTAGATCTGAATAAAAAAAGGAAACTTTCATAGAGGCTAGCAAGGATTTTGGTACGACAGAAGTATCAACATCAAGAGATTCCATGGACCCAAAGGTTGATGAAGGCGTTAATTTGTTCCTTCAAGCATGTATGAAGTTACTGTGCAATTATAAGAAGATATAAAACCTCCAAGAATTGATATATATATGCGCAGGAAAGTAAGTCTCTCAAAGGGATATTAAGGCTGTAAATAAAATTTATAAGAACACGAGGAGGATTGGTCAGGAGATACGTATGACTATGCAAATTAGAGACTATGTGATGGATTAGGTCATATTGGACTTGGGATCTGATGCCAATGTCCTGCCCAAGAAAACCTAGCAAATGATGGGAGAGCCCAAATTGGATTGGTCCACTATTCAATTACAGATGGCTAACCAACAAAACATAATTCCACTGGGAAGGTTTCCTAAGGTTGTGGTAAACAACACGGGAGTTAAGGTATATGCAGACTTCGAAGTAATCCAGATTGTGGATGATGCAAACCCTTACCCTGTGCTATTAGTTTTGGATTGGGCTACTGACATGGGAGGTATCATGAACTTTAAAATGGGGAGCATGATATTTGAAAATGATGGTACGCAAGTCATAGTTTGTCTAGATCTAGCTGAAGGTGAAAGATATACATAGCCTGTGCATGATGAGGAGGACATTGACCATATATACAAAATACCTACATGGAACGATGATTGGGTCAATCCTATGGTAGATGGCATGTTAAATTGGAAGAAAGATAGCTCATTTTTCTCATATTCGGATGGCGACATAGAAAATTGGCAGAACAGATTGCATGACGTATCTGTGCTATGCTGCCTCAATATCACAAAGACCTTGCAGTGCATATTTTAAGAGGTAAGATACTTGCCTTACTTTCATGGATCTGGTAGTGTTAAGGAATATATTAAAGCACTAGAAAAAGATTTCCCTGAGGAAAAGAGATTTTGGGCACTTGATTTGGCCATGTGTGCCACCCTTGCGCGCTGGTGGGAAACACACAACGTGGCTTTCCAGGAATGGGAAGAATGTTGGAAGATGATGATCTTATGGTTTGAACCCCAAATAAACTCCCCCATGGAACTCCTTTTTGGTCGTGGGGACCCACACAAACATTTCTCTATCTGGATGGAAGTATGGAATGAGGACCTAGAACGAATGGGTCCATATTTTTATTCATGCCTTAGGGTCGGTCCCCACCACCTAGTATTTAGATGTGGACCTTCACCAACATACTTGTCATTGGGAAACAATGACAGAGGATTTTGTGGCAAAGTTGGGTTTAGTTAGAGGGATGGAGAAATTGGATGAAGCCCTGCAAGATATAGATTCTTTTGTCTTTAATGAATATTTTCCTCGAAGGGAATGTGCTGTGCGAACTTCGGATGTGCAAATTCAGGATATTGTCAACTGTAGAAATTTATCAGTGGAAAATTGTCATGAGGATCCCAGGAACATCACAATCGAAAAATCATAAGGAGAGTGCACAGTTGCAAGATCCCTATTGCAAACAATAGACATTATCAAACCATTAAAGTTTAAAGAAGTCAACATTGGGATGGAAGAGCAGCCCAAGCTAGAAAAAATTGGGGATTACTAGGATGATGGTACTATTTGAAATATTTCAGAAATGTTGACCAAATATAGGGACCTATGCCCTACAAATTTATCTGAACTCAAAGGAATTGTAGGAGATTTGGGTTTCATGAAGATCACCTTGAAGCCAGATGCATGCCCTCTCAAGCAGCAACCCTATTGGCACCCTAAGTATAAGTAGAAAGATAAGGAGGAAATAGAGAAGATGGTGGTCATAGGTATCATCGAGCCAGTAGAGAACTTTGACTAGGTAAGCACAATGGTAGTCCAGGAAAAGAAGACCACGGGGGAGGTAAGGATGTACGTAGACCTGTGCAAGTTGAATGATGCCGTGTACATGATCCATTTCTTACGCCACTCTCTGATCAAATTCTGTATAATGTGGGAAGTCAAGAAGCATACTCATTCACTGATGGGTTTTCATGGTACAATCAGATCAAAATTTCACCTTAAGATCATAGCAAGACAACCTTTGCAACCGAATGGGGCTCCTTCTAGTACACTGTCATGCCATTTGGAATAAAGAATGCCCCTGCCATTTTCTCACGCTTAGTTGTCGTAATATTTAAAGAATTCATCCATATGTTTATGGAGGTGTATTTTGATGATTGGAAAATATTTGGATTTGTAAAGAATCATGTGTCGAACCTATGCATGATGTTGGATACCTGTAGAAAACTCTAGATTTCAGTGAACCTAAATAAGTTCATATTCTGCATACCTTTCATAATTTGGTTGGGGCACATCTTATCTCAGCAAAGATTGATGGTTGACCCAACCAAGATTGCAGTTATCATCAATCTAGTAGTCCCCACCAAGGAGAAATACTTGCGCTCCATTTTAGGCCACAAAGGGTACTACAGGAAGTTTATTCAAAGGTACACCTTCATCACTGAGCCAATGGAAAATTTTCTAAAGAAGTACGTTTCCTTTTTTTGGGATGAGGAGTGTTGGAAGAGTTTTGAGCTACTTAAAGAAAAAATGGTCACTACACCTATTTTAATATTTATAAATTGAGCGAAGGTATTTCATTTACATGTGGATGCATCAGGAATATTTCTTGGGGTTGTCTTAGCATAGCTAGGAGAAGGAGACATTCATCAACCAGTTGCTTTTGCTAGCAGGAATCTCCCTAACATATGGCACAACTATTCTATTACCAAACAAGAAGGACTCATGATGGTGTATGCCCTACAAAAATACATGACCTATCTATTGGGAGGACACTTTAAAATGTTCACTGATCATCCAGCTTTAAAATACTTAGTCAATGAGCATGTGTTGGGGGGGAGAATATTTGTAGGTGGTTGCCACTTTTTCATGAGTATGACTTTGAGATTATTGTAAAGCCTGGGAGCCTGAATGCAGGACCTGATTAGTTGTCTTTTATTGAGAATGGGGAAGAACCAACCAGTTTGGAAGAAGGATTACCTGATGTGTATATGTTTTATATCAAGGTGGTTGATAAGAAGTTTGTGAACATTATTCACTTCTTGACAAATCAGACAACCCGTGCAGAATATTCGGTGTAGCATAAGAATGAATTGGTGGCCCGCGTAGCCGATTTCACTATAATTTCAGGACAATTATATAAGTGGGGCACAGATGAGGTATTGACAAGGTATGTGTTAGAACATGAAAGGCAAGCTATCCTAACTGAGGCGCATGGAGGTGTTCAAGAGGCCACTACGCAGGGAAACCCACTGCACAGAAGATGTTGTCTGCAATATTATGGTGGCCCACATTTCATAATGATGCACAAGCATACTGTCGCACTTGAGATGCATTTCAGTGAATTGGGAAGCCCTCGTGTAGAATGAAATGCCCCTGCAACCGCAGTTGGCCTTGCAGGCATTCGATAAATGGGAAGTAGACTTTGTGGGGCCAGTCAATCCCCCGGGAAAGAAGACTGCCACGTATTACATCATTACTGCCACTGATTATGTAACCAGATGGGTCAAGGCAAACTCTGTGAAGGATTGTACTACAAATAGTGTTGCGCATTTCATCTTTCAGCATATTCTTACCAGGTTTGGCTGCCCAAAGATATTAATGAGCGATAGAGGTATGAATTTTGTTAATGAAACTATTGAAGCTTTGATAGAAGAATTTCAGATCCACTATGCGAAAAGAACCCCATACTGCCACAAGCTAATGGTGCAGTAGAGGGTTTAAACAAAATTTTGGAGAATGTGTTAACTAAGGTCTGTAATGTTGATCAAAATGACTGGGACGTGAAAATTCCTTCAGTGCTATGGGCCTATAGGACTACATGCAAGAATTTGACTGGGAAGACTCCTTTCAAGATGGTCTATGGACAAGAGGCCATCATGCCCATGTAATATACTATCCCCAACTTGCACATTGCAGCTTTTACAAATATGGAGGAACCTGACATCATGAAGGAATTATTGGCATAGCTGGATGCCTTAGAAGAATATTAGTTTCTTTCTAATTCTCACCAGAAAGTACAAAAATCTTGAGAAAAATCTTTGCATGACTGGCACATCCGATAAAAAGTGTTTAAGGAAGAAAAATTGGTGTTTCTCTATGACAGTCAATTAGCATGCCACCCAGGGAAGCTCTGTAAGCACTAGTTGGGTTCGTATATAGTTAAAGAGATTACAGATGGTGGTGTAGTGGGCTTGGCCACGTTGTGCAAAGACTACGTTTCTGGATACGTTAAGGGAAGTCATCTTAAACCCTACAATGACAACTCGGCACCTACCAAATGACTATATGGCTGGAGTATCAACATTGAAGGAGCTGCATGCACTATGAGGAGAAGGCAGAGGTGGGTGTGACAAGAGCTAGAGGTAGCGCATAGGTAAGAAGGCACGATAGGGTGTGCCTAAGTTGTAGGGATTATGCGCAGCTAGAAAAAATAATTGTTGGAACAGTAAAACCAGGTGAAAAACGAATTTACCTTTAGATGGAGCAGGTATTTGGAATTTAATTCAGTGATCTTGGAGGATGTTTTACCATTTTATCGATGGTAAATCGCATTTAGTGATAATGTGACCGTTTTTACCCATGGTGGTCTATAAAATAAGGGGCACAAGTCATAATGGGTTCCTCTCCTCTCTGAATATTGTATTCCCTGTACCTTGCTGTGAATTCTATGTTTCTTTTAATCTTGAAATTTGTATGTCTGGGCGAGCTACCCCTTCCGATAGCAGAAACCCTGAGTTTATATTCATAGCAAGGATGACTTCCTCTAACACCACTGAGTCGCCGCCCATTAAAACCTCTGTTGAGCTAGGGTCAGAGGATTTTTTTGAAGTAACACCTAATGTTGAAGAGGTCATGTTCATGTCAGCCAAAGGAAAAGGAAAGGTGAAAGGAAAAGGAATGGATGAAGGAAAGGAAAGTGGGAAGGGGAAGGCCATGAAGTGGGCCTCCACAAAGCTGTGTACCTTCCCCAGGATCGTGCACTTTCCCAGGCAGGTGCACTAGGCTTGGTCGCCCAACCCCTCAAAGCACCCCATGACGGCCTAGGAGGAGGCCTTGCTAGTAACCCCGCTCTCATGGCTACCAGCATATGTCAATCCATGAAAGACGATAGTGCGCACATGCAAAAACATCGATGTCGTCTGCGAGTATCTCTAAATTCCGCTGGTCCTGTAGGAGGTCCCTCTCATCAAGGAAATTTTTGGCAGCATCCAGGCCATTAAATTTGATAATCATAATCTCACTAATGAAGACACCTTTCCGAAACTAGCCCCATAATTGTATCTTGAACGGGTTCTGTATGATGATGTGCACAAGGTGGAGCCAATGTCGTCAGCGCGTGGGTTGCAGCCCTTAGGAGTTTTGAATCTACTACGTAGCCCCTACATTGGGCGATACTCTATCACTAGCTTGGTCATTCGACAAATGTTGGTGCTAATAAAAGATGGCTACTTGTGGATCCAAGTTCGCATCCCTATTGACGCTGCGCTAACTCATAGGATCATTGGCCTGCCCATGAAGGGGCGCCATCCCATGAAGGGGTTTTGGAAGAAGAATGAGCAGATGGTGGGTGACAATGTTAGAGAGAAGTATAAGGTGGACCGTGGCAATCGAGGATTCTTGGTGGAAAGCATCATTTACCCGAGAGTAAGCATGGGCAGTCTTCTGCTTGGGTGTAAGTTGATGCTCAAGTGTAGGCCATCAGCTATCCCTACATATGTTATTTAGTTGGCAAGGTGGTGTGATAAAGGGGTTTGCTACAACTGGTCACAACACTTATGTGAAGAATTCTTAGATAACATGTGTGAGGTGAAGAATTAGGGTAAGCCATTATGCTACTCTTGGTTGTTTCCATTTATTACCTCGTTCAGGTGGGAGACACCTGAGGATGCGGTGCTCCCTGAGCTCGAGCCCGACGTATATGAAGGAGCACGCTATGCAAACCTATGGGACTCCAATGATTCGCAACGCGTCAAGGAGAACAAATACTTATGGGTGTTATTTGATGGTGCACTGGTGATAGTGATATATTGATCCATATTTATGCAAGAACGCAACAAAATAAACATATATCCATAAATACAGAGATGCGGCAAAAATAACACTTCATTTCATTAGTATCAAAGAACTGAAATTTGCTTATAGACAGAATGGAAATAAAACTAGCTAGGGCGCGGTTAGCTATCTCTGAGAAGAGATGTGGAAGCTATAGGGCTCTGAACTCCGTTACAATGAGGCTCGAGGGCCTATTTATTATTTAGAAACAATGGGAAATCCTAAACAGCCAAAACCCTAATCCTAGGAGATGAAGCACCAAAACTATGGGCCCCGTTTGGGTAAATTGGTGTTTCAACTTCCCAGGGGCGTAACTTTGGCATACGATCTCCGTTTGATGCGTACCATACCTCGTTAGAAAGATATTTCTGAGGACTACAAATTTGGAATGAGAAACATCCATCCATGGACCGATGTTTCTCTCCTTTTTCCCAAAAAACGTCATTTAGGGCCTCAAAATGGCTCCGGAAGTACAGGACTCGAAAAACTGCTAAAAATAGTAAACTGTGCCGAAACTGAAAAAATGAAAGAGAAAATGGTGGAGCCCCAAGTGGAATAGGCGGGTGACCACCAATATCCATCTGGATCATTCCTCCCCCCTTAGGAAGCAATGGCCCCCATTGCGTTAAGTTCCTCCATGAGATGAGGAAATTTCTGCTGAACTTGGTCCC
The DNA here is from genome assembly GCA_034641835.2 of Pinus albicaulis. NCBI lineage: Eukaryota > Viridiplantae > Streptophyta > Pinopsida > Pinales > Pinaceae > Pinus > Pinus albicaulis. The sequence continues at coordinate 600,059,835 of CM076579.1, read as the reverse complement.
TGGTGAACCACTTTCCTTGGTGCAGGAGTTGGCCAGGTTTGACAACCCGATATAGTTGGATCTTATGTTGGCGAGTGTTCTTGATTTGCATGTCCATGATACAATTTTTGGTGGCATGTTCCATGCAGTCTAGATTTAACTCTGTTGGTGTGATTTGTTCTGCAATGTCCGAGGTGTCTAGTAGAGGTGCAAAGTAAGGACGAAGGCAATCCACATTGAAGACTGGGTGCAGACCAAGGAATGGTGGAATAATGAGCTCAAAGGCATTGTTCCCTACAGCCTTGGTGATGGTGTATGGCCCGTATCGGAGTGGGTGAAGCTTGCGGTGGGGTCCAGTGAAGCGCTCCTTCTACAAATGTAGCCATACTTTGTCGCCCACCTGGAAGTTGTGTGGCACTCGGTGTTGATCATGGCGTTGCTTGTACTTGGCATTGGCTCTATCCAATATATCATGAACCTGTTGGCGAAGGTGTTGAATGCACTCGATGAAGCTACTTGCTTTGTCAACTTCAGACTGGACATGAGCCGAATCGGCCTGAGTAGCTGCAAATGGCATGGCTACATCAATGGGACATAGTGGCTGGAATCCCAAGCCCACCTGAAAGGGGCTATGGCCAATTGAACTGTGGAGAGCCTGATTATAACTATGTTGTACATGGGGGGGTTCTCGTCCCATGTGCGTGGATGCTTTGAATTGTACATGCACAGAATGTGTACAATCATTCGGTTGACAACCTCTGTCTGGCCATCTGTTTGGGGATGGAAAGCTATGGACTTGATGAGCTTGATATCCAGCATTGACTAGAGGCTGGACCAAAATATCCTGAGGAACCTGCTATCCCGATCTGATATGATAGACTGTGGGATCCCAAAGTGCACCCACACTCGTTCAAAGAAGAGTTTAGCAGTGGCTTCTACTGTGATATTCTTCTTGCAGGCCGCCATAATGGCCATCTTCGAGAATCTGTCAACGACCACGAAAACACAGTCATTTCCCTTCTTAGTAGAAGCAGGCCCGACATGTAATCCATGGAGATGGATTCCCAAGGTCGAATAGGGGTAGGTAGAGGAGTATATATGCCTTGCTTCTTGATGGTCGGTTTCGCAATGGCACAAGCAGTGCAGGATCTGATGTGCTTCTCGACATCCTTTCGAAGGTTCGGCCAATAGAAATACTTCTGCAGGATTGCTACTCTTTTCTCGACCCCGAAATGCCCAACGACTCGACTGTAGTGTGCTTCCCATATCATCTTGGCACGCTCGCTTGAAGGAACACAAAGGTGTCCCATGTGACATAAAAGTGCATCTTGGAGGTGAAAATTTGGAACTTGCGTACCCCCCAAGAGTGCCTCATAAGTGTGGCTGAATTCTGGGTCACTCTCATAGAGAAGCGGCCAATCAGAAGTCTCATGCCCACAAGAGTTGAGCACAGTGGTGAGCGCCACGATCGGTGGTCGGCTGAGGCAGTCTGCAACATGATTGGTGCTACCCTTCTTATACTTTATGTTCAAATGAAACTATTGCAGATATGTAGACCACTTCTGATGGCGATCATTCTGCAACTTCCCTTGTGTCTGTATGAACTGAAGGGGCCTATGGTCTGTGTGGATGATTGTTTCCTTCCCCAAAATGTAATGCTTCCATTGTCGACAAGCTTGCACAATGGAGTACATTTCTTTGTCATATGTGGGGTACTTGCGAACTGTGTCAGACAATGTCTCACTATGAAATGCCACTGGATGTCCCTGTTGAGTAAGAACTGCCCCAATAGCATAGTCAAAGGCATCTGTCTCGATCTCAAATGGCTGTTGCAAGTCTGGTAATGTGAGCACTGGGGCAGAACAGAGGCAATTTTTCAATTCTGTGAATGCCTTCTGTTGAGGTTCCGACCAAAAGAATTTTTCTCTCGCTCCTCCCTTGGTGACTTGACTCAAGGGCCAAGTGATATGAGAGAATCCCAACATGAACCTCTGGTAGAAATTAGCAAGACCCAAAAAGCTGCGAAGCTCTATTATAGTGGTTGGGGCTGGCCAATCTCGAATGACGCTGATCTTGGATGGATCCACATGCACCCCCCTTTCATCAATAATGTACCCTAGATATTGAACCTGGGTCATGCCAAAAGTGCACTTCTCCAAATTGGCTCACAACTTGTGTTGCCATAGTGTCTGGAGGACTTGTCGAATGTGGTGAAGGTGCTCTTCCCAAGTCTGGCTGAAGATCAGAATGTCATCCAAGTACACCACTACAAATGAGTTGGTGAATGGCCGCAAGATGTCCTCCATCATCTTCATGAAGGTTGCGGGAGCATTCGTCAACCCGAAAGGCATGACCAGCCATTCGAAAAGGCCTTCCTTGGCTTTGAAGGTAGTCTTCCACACATCGAAGGGTTCAATTGGTACCTGGTGATACCCAGACTTCAGGTCGATCTTGCTGAAATATTTTACACCTTTGAGTTGGTCCAGAAGGTGATCAATCCGTGGGATTGGGTACCTATTCCAGACAGTGATCTTGTTCAGCGCCCGATAGTCAATACAGAGTCTCCACGTCCCATCCTTCTTCTGTACCAACACGATCGGGCTCCCACAGGGCAATGAACTTGGTCTGATGTGACCTTTCTACAACAGCTCTTGAATTTGCCTCTTGATTTCATCATTCTCCAGAACAAAGCGCCGATAGATCGGTCCATTAGGTAGAGGCGCACCTGGGGTCAGATCAATCGGGTGCTTGACCTGACAGTGCAAAGGAACCCCTATGGGTGAGGTGAATATGTCCCCGTACTCCTCAATAACCTTATCCATTTTTTGTTGTCGTGCAGAGGAGCCCTCTCTAGAGGTCATGGCCACAGTCTTCTTCTTGCCCTGGGGGCGGATCATCAGGAAAACGAATTTCCTGGTTTGGGAAATGAGCTTACTGCATTGTTTTGCAGTAACCAAAGAGATAGTGACAGGAGGTGGTACCTCTGGTATCCTGTACAACTTATTTCCCAAAGTAACAATAACAGCATGAGGTCGATACTCATACATAGCATGACGCTTCCAAAAGTATGGTTTTCCTAATAATACATCAGAAACATCAATAGGAGCAACGTCACATAATACCTCATCCGTGAAGGGCTTGATGCTATAGGGAAGGCAACACTATTGGCTGACACGGAGATCTCGTCCTTGGTGAAGCCACCTGATGGTGTATGGATGTGGGTGAGCTGTGGTCGGCAAGCCCAACCGCTTCACGACGTCTACTGAAATGAGGTTCTTTTGGCTCCCATTCTCAACAATGAACTGTACCGGGGAGCCCTTTACCCACATCTAGGAGTGGAAGAGACGTTCCTCCTCCTCTGGATCTTCCGGTTCCTCCTTCTGGATCTTTGTAGTGGAAACAGTGGCATTGGGCTCCGCATCAATAATCTGTTTCCCTTTTTCATTCCCTTTTTCAGGTTCTGATTCAAAGTCAGAGCATGCATCTGAATCAAAAGCCCTCATCTCGACCACTAGCGACTGCTTGGCCCGACACTCACTTGTGTTATGAGTGGAGCTCTTATAGAACTCACACCACTTTCCCATGTCCTTCTTTGGCTTTGCGGTGTTGTTCTTTTCTTGTGGCTTCGATGAGTTGTCTTTAGCTGCCATGCCTTAGCTCTGTCCTTTGTTCTACAGTTTGGAAGAACCTTTCCCTTGATTTTGATTCACAGATCCAAAGTCTCGCTTCTTCTGCTTGAATTTATGCTCAATATTGGCAGCATACCAGTATTCCATACCAAGCGAGGAGATGTTGAGGAACTTCATTTCCTCCTGAATGTATCTGTGCATGCAGCTGTGATACTTTAGCACTAGATGTTTCTCTGAATCTTTGATACCCAACTTTTTGCGTAGGGTATGGAACAGATTCGTCAGCTCATGCACATCTTGATCCCTTTGTTGTCGCAGTGTGACGCATCAATAATCTGTTTCCCTTTTTCATTCCCCTTTTCAGGTTCTGATTCGGAGTCAGAGCATGCATCTGACTCAGAAGCCCTCATCTCGGCCACTAGCGACTGCTTGGCCCGACACTCACTCGTGTTGTGAGTGGAGCTCTTATGGAACTCACACCACTTTCCCGTGTCCTTCTTTGGCTTTGCGGTGCTGTTCTTTTCTTGTGGCTTCGATGAGTTTTCTTTAGCCGCCATGCCTTGGCTCTGTCCTTTGTTTTGCGGTTTGGAAGCACCTTTCCCTTGCTTTTGATTCGCAGATCCAAAGTCTCGCTTCTTCTGTTTGAATTTCTGCTCAATCTTGGCAGCATACCGGTATGTCGTACCAAGTGAGGAGATGTCGAGGAACTCCATTTCCTCCTGAATGTATCTGTGCAGACAACTGCGATACTTTAGCACCAAATGTTTCTCTGAATCTTTGATACCCAACTTTGTGCGCATGGTATGGAACAGATTCGTCAGCTCATGCACATCTTGATCCCTTTGTTGTCGCAGCGTGGTCCATTGTATGTACTTGTCCTCATAGCTCCCCACGGGATAGTACTGTTCCTTGACGGCATCTCGAAAAGAATTCCAAGTTGGTACGGCCGAGAACAGAGAGGGTTCTGTCTGGTCCTTGTTCTCACAGTAGGTTTCCCACCAGTCCTTAACATGGGGGTAGCTTTGAGGAGTGCAAAAATAATCTTCTCCCGGTCTGAAAAGTCATGAACCGAGAAATATCCTTCTAACAGATTCAACCATCTATCTACGGCATCTGCGTCTATTTGACCCTCAAATATGGGAATGTCAAAATTTACTTGTACCTTAAAAGGAGTCGTGCCTCTAGAGTGGCTGCTGGATGCAGATGCGCCGCCGGTGGGTAGCCGTTGAAGGATCTGAGCAAAGTTATCCATCATCATGTTCCTTTGTTTTTCGAGGGCCTCCTCGAGCAATATTTTGATAGGATCTCCTGCTCCCTCATCTTTCTTTTTATCCCCCATGGGCGTCCGTCGAGGTTTGCGAGGCTGATCTTGCAAAGGTTCCACCAGATCGAGCCCTAGCTCCTTATACCCCGACCTCGTTGGGGACATGCAAAGAAGGATCGAGAAAAAGCAGACCGCTTTGATACCACTGATCCGGATTTATGCAGGAATGCAATAGAATAAACATATAACCATAAATATAGAGATGCAGCAGAAATAACACTTCATTTCATTAATATCAAAGAACTGAAATTTGCTTACAGACAGAATGGAAATAAAACTAGCTAGGGCGTTGGTAGCTATCTCTGAGAAGAGATGTGGCGGCTACCGCCCTCTGAACTGAGTTATAATGAGGCTCGAGGGCCTATTTATCATTTAGAAACAATGTGAAATTCTAAACAGCCAAAACCCTAACCCCAGGATATGAAGCGCCAAAACTATGGGCCCCGTTTGGGTAAATTGGTGTTTCAACTTCCCAGGGGCGTAACTTTGGCATACGATCTCCGTTTGATGCGTACCATACCTTGTTAAAAAGATCTATCTGAGGACTACAAATTTGGAATGAGAAACATCGGTCCATGGACCCACGTTGCTCTCCGTTTTCCCAAAAAAACGTCATTTAGGGCCTCAAAACGGCTCTGGAAGTTTAGGACCCGAAAAACTGCTAAAAATAGTAAACTGTGCCGAAACTGAAAAACTGAAATAGACAATGGTGGAGCCCCAAGTGGAATAGGCGGGTGACCACCAATATCCACCTGGATCAACCATTCTGCAATTAGATATTTAATGAACAAACCTGTTACTAATGGCAGAGTGACAAGATGGCTCTTACTTTTGCAAGAATTCAATATTACTGTGTTGGATAGACCAGGAAAACAAAATATAGTAGTTGATTTCTTGTCTAGAATTCAAAATAATAAAGAAGATTCTCCTGTAGAGGATAAGTTTCCTGATGAATACTTGTTTGCAGTAACTATTAAGACTCCTTGGTATGCAGATATTGCTAACTATTTGGTTACAGGGAAACTGCCTTCACATTTATTTCCAAATGAAAAACGAAAAATTATTCAGGAGAGTTCAAAATATTCATGGATTTCTAACAAATTGTTTAAAACAGAGCCAGATCTTTTGATCAGAAGATGTGTTAGGGAGGATGAAATGCATGATATTCTTAAGGCATGTCATGATGAACCATGCGGTGGACACTTTGCAGACAAAAGGACGGCCTATAAAATCCTCTCTTTAGGATATTATTGGCCTTCCCTCTTCAAATATGCAAAACAATATGTCAAAAGGTGTGACAACTGCCAAAGAGTAGGGAAACCTACCCTTTCAAATGAAATGACATTGCAACCACAGGTACTCATTGAACCCTTTGAAAAATGGGCTTTAGATTTCATTGGACCTATTAATCCACCATCTAAGAAAAAGAAGTATATATTGGTTTGTACTAATTATGTGACTAAATGGGTAGAAGCCAAAGCATTAGTATTTGCTACTGAAAATTCAGTTGTTCATTTTCTTTATGAGGATATTTTTACTCGCTTTGGTGTTCCAAGAGAAATTGTGACAGATCAAGGAAGCCAATTCACATCCAACTTGGTGGAGAAGTTGATGGAAGAATACAAAATCAGACACAGAAGATCTACTCCTTATCATCCGCAAGCAAATGGTCAAGTGGAGTCTACAAAAAAAGTTCTTGAAAGTATCATCACCAAAACTGTTCATCTACATAGAACAGATTGGGCAGAAAGGCTTCTTGAAGCCTTGTGGGCCTACAGAACTACATGGAGAAATACAACAGGACATTCTCCCTATGAACTTGTTTATGGGAAAGAATTCTTGCTCCCCATTGAGTTCCAAGTCAAGACCTTCAAGATAGCAGTCCAATTGGGGATGAATTTATCAGAAGCCCAAAAGCATAGAATGGAGCAATTAAATGAGCTAGATGAGATCAGACAAGAGGAAATTCTAAGAACTGATCTAGTTCAATATCAAAGAGCTAAATGGCATGACAAGTACATCAAAAAGAAGAAGTTTCAAGAATGAGATTGGGCATTGTTATTTGATTCCAAGTTTAAAGATTTTCAAGGAAAATTTCAGACTCATTGGCTTGGGCCATATGAGATTGACAAGATCTTTAGCAATGGAGCGGTAAGAATCAAGACCATTGATGAGTTTCAAACTCCTTTTATTGTGAATGGCCACAGATTGAAAGTTTATCATAAGCCACTCTCAAAAGAGGATTTTGTCAAAATGTTTCAAGAAAATTCTGCAATCAGGCTGGTACAGAAGAATTCTTCTTCTCCACCAGCCTAGCTTTTGTTCTTTCAATTAAAAAATAAAATTAAAAATAAAAATAAATAAATAAATATATATATATATATATATATATACATATATATATATATATATATATACATATATATATATATATATATATATATATAAGCCTGAAAACCAATCACTGATTGGCAGTCTTATACAGAAAATATAGGGTGAAAATCAGGAACACATGACACTCTATATTTTCCAAAAAAAAAAAAAATTCTCTTTCATTTCATAAGTTTTATAACCACTCCATTCCATTCCACTTCATTCCACTTCATTTCACTCCATTCCACTTCATTTTATCTATTTCATTCCATTTCACCAATAAAATTCTTTTTCATGACCATTTCCATCTAGTCATTTGTCATCCGTTCATTTTCATTCACCCAAATAATAGCTGTGTCAGTTTCCGCAGCTGACATCTGTTTCCACAGCCAGAAGCAGATTCCGCAGCTACCACTCTGTTTTCAAAATAATGTACAGCCAGATGTTATTTCCATAATCATGAAATTAAATGCAAGTGTGAGGACCAATTATGAAGACATGGGGCATTCAAGATACCAATGAGGAGCAACTAATTGAAGACCAAGGAAAAAGGAAAAGATTCCAAGGTATGAGTAAAATTTATTTCAAATAGCATTGAAAACACATTTTTATATAGTTATGAACCATAAGCTCCATTATGTGCAATGATTATATTGACAAACTCCGTAACCCTTTCACGATCTCCATATGATCCTCCCACATTCATTTTCAAACGGTCCCATAATTAAACCTCCGATCTTCACTCAAACTTCGATACTCCACCTGTGACAATGAGACGTAGTTGATTTGACTACGGCTTCTTTCAGCCGCATAAAATCCATAGTCGTTGTTTAAACGTGCTTACATTTATTTTGCAGTCACCAAATTTCAAACACTGCCGGATGTGTTATACTCTTCCTATTGTTCTACTAATCTCACAACCGCATTTATGTCATGCTCATGAAACCCTTCTCTATTCCTCTTCACTCCATTTCATTCTCTGTTACGCTACAGTCTGTATACCCACTCTATGATATCTACCTACAGCCATTGTGCTCATTTCCGTGCATTCAATCGTTCTACTTCCATTGAAACCTCCTCACGCAGGCAAGTTTTTGAAGAGCAGAAAGAAGGATGGGTAAATTGCTAAGATCAGAACCAGAAGGACCTAAATTCATGGAAGGATATCCGCAAGTCAGGGATATATTGAAGAAAGAAAATTGGCTGCGGTTTATCCAAAAGTTCAGAGGCTACCATAAATAAGTGACAAAAGCATTTGCAAGGTCGTTCAATGGCCTGGAGGTAGAGATTGGAGACCTTAAGTTCACGGTGAATGAGGCATCTATAGCAATTGCCATGGAACTTCCTCAAGAGGGTGAATGATGGTTTAAGAACAAAAGCATTAGTGATGAAGCTTGGAGAATAATCTTACGAAACCAAGGTATGGACATAACCATTTTTAAAAGAGGAATTCCTGTTCATGCTTTGAAAGAGGAATGGGCTACTTTGCTGCTAGTTGTTCAAAAATTCATCACATGTGAAGGCCGTTTTGGGTCCATGTATATGTACCATACCAGATTGCTGATGAATTTTCTAGATAATCAAACTCTCAATCTCCCATATTTTCTATTAAATAGTTTGAAGAAGATGTCTGTGACTGTTCATAAACATTTAGGGGATGTAGAACCACATCTATATCACCACGGTCTTGTAAAAATTTTGATTGAAAAAGAGTTAAAGGAGAAGAAGGACACATGGGAACAATTTTTGATTAGAAATTTCTTTGAGGAACCTCAAGAAATTCCTGAAGGTAGCACATCAAGAAGGAGTAGGAGAAAAAGAACAAATGATGAAACTCAAAGTACACCTACTACTACAATTGAAAGCACTAGTAGGGAAGAGAGATTGTCAAAAAGGAAGAAGAAAGAAACCAAGGGTAAAAAGCCAATAACATCAAAAGAGAGAAAAAGTATTGAGACTATACATCAAACCCCTTCTTCCGAAGAAGAAGATCATCAAGTGTTATCTGAAAGATTGGTTCATCTTCAAGAATAGTTATCTATAGCCAAGAAGAAAGAGAAAGGAAAACAAAAACAAAAAGATAGTGGTCCACAGTGTGTGAGAAGAAGTTCCAAACTTAAGGGGAAATTGAGGAAAACACAAATGAAGGGTCCTCATTTTATCGATTTGGGAGAAGAAAAATCTGAACAATCCCCAGCTGACCATAGTCCATCTCACTCTCAGTCAGTTAGTGAACCTGGTTCATTTCATTCTCAGTCAGACATTGAACATAGTCCATCCCATTCTCAGCAAGATGTTGATGTGAGCCCTTCTCAGCCAGATTTTGAAGACAACTCTCCTTCACGGAATTTTGGGGACAACCCAATAAAAATGACACCTGATATAGACCCTAAGCAGCAAGAAGTATATGATTATATAGAATCTTTAGAAAAAGCAGCTACAGGTCCCAGTACTTCATCCATTCAGCCTCACATATCACAAAATGATCTAGTCCAATCACTGAAACAGGAAGTCTTTGAGCTAGAGCTTTTAAATAGACACATTAAAAATGAAAATGATACATTGAAGGAACAAATAAAATTGGACAAAATCATTCATGATAATACCATGCTACATCTGGGAATATGGCAGAAGAAGAAGAAGAAATTGAAAAGGAAATGCCAGAAGTTAAGCAGAGCACTGGTTAATATCAAATTTAGATGTTTAATGAAGAAGCCCAGGATGTTAGCAGCACCAAGCAAATGATTTTGTTTTCCCCAGTATGGTTGCCACTATTTTAGAGATCAAATCTACCTTAGGCTGAAAGAAGGCAGAACTCAAGGTAACATCAAACCACGCTCAGCCTCGTAGCTAGCCCTACGAGGACAGGAGAGGGCTCTCTCCGGGTCAATCTCAGCGAAAAGTGTTCCAATGGGGCTTGAGATGACTGAAACAACAACTTATCTTAGGCTAGATATACAAATAGGAAGGTTTTATTTCGTTTTTTGGGGTTTTGTTGGAAAAAAGGGGAAAGACAATTTTGGGCTTGGGGATGAGGCCAAATTCCTGCAGAGTTCAAGTTGGGGCGAGGAAGGCAACGACTTTGATGTCTTAGATTGATTAAATGGATAGAAAATACTGTTGAGATGCTGAAGAGGGAAAGAGGGGCAAGGATCCTCTTCAGACTGACGAAAAACATATAAAACTAAACAAAATTTTAAGGCAGAGCACTAGCAAATTAATGAATTCTACCTTAGTTACTCATTTGTTTAATTCAAAAGCAAAGAGAAGGGAAATGGAATACATATAAAATTAATGAAACTTACAATAACATGGAAGAAAACATCATCAAAACTCAGAAGCCACAAGGATCCCAACAAGTGCTGCAAAAACTCTGGTCTTTCCTTTGCCAAAAACTGAAAATGGATATACAATGAGGTGCCAAAATTTTCCCAAGAGTCCAACCCTAAAAATGTCTCAAAAAATACATAATATAGACCATCCTAACCCCTTCCCACACCTCTAGGGGTCTAGCTCCTCCTTCTAGGAGCTTTTTCAACCAATTCTAAACATGGAACTGAAATCTAGGCAGCCAAACAACCTACCTCTAAAAGGAAGGAAACTGATTCATTCATTTAATTTTCACCTTTTAGTGAATGAATCATCTAGAACAAGTAAATGTGAGTCAAAATTACATCATAGCCACAAAATTACATCATTATAGATCAAAAATTACATCCAAAAGTGAAAATAGTAAAACTAGCCGAATTTCTGAGCTAAAAAGTCAAAATTGTGCAAAAATCCTCTATGCGCCGTGCTCAAAAATCTATGCGCCGTGCCACTTTGAGCCTATGTTTGGGGCACTTCCTGAAGTCCAAATCGAGCTCATGATATCTCGTTGGAAAGCCCTAGATGTTGGCTATCCATCCCAAGTGGAATTTTTCAATTTGGAGTTCATTTTCCCGTCCAAAACTTCATTCTCCCAAGACTAGTTCCTACTAGTGCAAAAAGTGGCAGAAAGGCCATTTTTTGAGTGTTTTTGACCTTTAAGACCACCCAGAACTCGATGAAATCTCTCGGCCATTCCTGAGTATGCATATTTCATCATAAAAAAACCAAAAATGTAAATTTTTCCTCCTGAATATGTCCCAATCATAAGCGCACATCGGGTGGCGCGACGCGTCGGGTGGAAAAAACTGTTTTGTGACCAAAAATTTCAAAAATGACAAAAATTTATCCATATTTGTTGAAATTTGGAGTGAAGGTCTCCCATCATGTCTCATGCCCAGCCAAGGAAGCTTCGGCCAAGATTCGGAGCGGATCAGGCCTTTTCCGACGTTTCAGTGGTTTCCTCAACCTCGTCTTCAGGATCTTCATCCTGGCTCTGCAAACATGTGTGCGGGCCCAATAGTGATTCTTCATATTTCTGAGCATGTATTTTTCCCTATTGGCCTTCGCCAACAGCTTCTCAAGATGTCTGTTGACTTTCTCAAGCCAAATATGCCGCTCAAAAGGTGTCATGTCACCATGTCTCTTCCGGGCCAATTCCCGGTCTTCACGGATTTGCCGCAACTCTATAAGTGTCTGCTGACCATCCAATTTTTTATTCCTCTAGTCTAGATAGTTTATCACCCACTGAGATCTCTACAATTTCTCGGTCAACGTGTTGATCTTAGCTTTTTGCTCCTGGATGGTCTCTTTCAGCCTTGAGCTAGGAGAGCTCGCATCAACATCAATCAATATAAACTCAGTATCTTGGCCTCCTGAAGGGCCCTCATCCTGTATAGGCCTCTTTCCTCTGTCCTGAACCTGTACCTGTGCTGATGTAGAAGGCGAGACCCCTTCCACGCCATGTGGAGATAGTACTCGCGATGCTGATGAAGGCAACGAGACCCTTTCCACCCCGGGTGGAGATAGTACTCGTCGCGCTGCTGCAAATAAGGCTCTGGCACCTCTCTGATATGTCACACACACTGGAGCATTGATGGGCTCTGTCTCAGGAATCTCAAACTGATGCGAAGGCTCACTGGCATCATGAACAATCTCTGGCGGAGGCTAAGAGACTGCAAAGAAGTCACGAGAAATGAACTCCTCCCATGCAATTCCCTGTTGTGCAAGCTGATGTACCACCATGATTTTGATGAGCGTGTAATGGTAAATGTTGTTATGTTGCTGCTCTGGAGACTTATTCTGCACAAGGACCGTCATCCGCTCTATGTTACGGCACATGAAAAATGGACTGCTCATCATCCATACCCTCGTAAAATGCATCAAAATTCTGATGCGGTATGCATAAAGGCATGAGAAGCAGCCATCACAACTAAAGTACCTGATACTAAGTCTCATCAATGGTGCATATTCTTCTTTCAGAAACCAGAACGGGAATACCCTGCTAAGCTGCCTCAAATACCCAGGTCTGATGTATGACTCGTAATAGGATTTATCCAGCTGTTGTCTCTTGTTCCACTCCTCTCCTATATTCGGTATCCCAGTGGCCTGAGAAGTGGTCTCTGGTGTTAAGGTGAAGTTCACTCCAGCAAGGTTTACATGGCCATCATGCAAATGTAGGACAAATAGGCGAGCTAACTCATGATGATGCTGAGTCTGGGCAATCATCTCACAATATCGAAAACATGACTGTTGTTGAAAACAATCCATTTCAAGAGGGCAGGCCTGCAATTGAGCCAAAGAAGTGGGCTCCTCTCTGACGTGCCTGCCACTTTTATGAGATCTCCTCAGTACATTTAGTTCTGCGGTTGAGTCACTATCCTGCTCATATCCCTACTCATATGGTGAATCTGTCTCTGACATGGTGCTGAAAACAAGGTGTTTGACAAGTATGTGCTGATAAATATATGGTGAAAACAAGAGTTTGGTTTGTTTGAAAATGATGATTTGGTGCTTGTTTTTCAATACCAAGTGTGCCACATATGAAATAAGAGGTTGTGAGGAAATATACAGTGGGATAATGGACTTTCAAGTGAACTTGGAGTGGAAGGACAGTCACTCACTGCTTGGGGAATTTCAGGATTAGGCACCTTTATAAGTGATATAGGAAAAGGTGATAGTGATGGGGATAGTTTTTAGGAACAAGAGTCAATGAAATGGAAACATATACTTGGGTTAAATAGACACAGCCCTTAAATGCTTCGGAAGTTAGGATTTTATCAATGATATGAAGGCAGGGAAATGATGGCAAATGATAGAGTTTGCAGATTTAAAACATGGAAACAAAGGGTATAAGGGACCTGGGAGAGCGGGAAAAACTGTGAAAACAGTGTAATAGTGATGAGGAATGGAAATAAGGTGGCAAATGACAAGAGTTCAGCACCAAAACTCTATTTTAAATTTCACACATAAACCCTATGGAGCAGCCTTTGACATGGATATAGGGTTTGTTTTTCACTAACCAAAACTCTCATATTTTGCCTCCAGACACACCAAGCACGTCATAAAATCGATGAGAAAAGAGTTTCAACTTACTTGGAGCAGGAAAGATTTGTTTATTTTGAAAAATTGAGAAGCATTGATGAATTTCAGTCTTGGGGGCTCTATGCGCCACGTGCACACCCAGTGCGCCGCGTCGGCTCTGTTCGCTGCACCCGTGCAATTTAACACTATGAAAATTGGCCCAATGCGTCGCGCTGTGTGGATGTGCCGCGCCTCCTTTCAATGCGCCGCGCGCAATTCTCCAACACACAGTCGGCCCTTTTAAAACACAGTTTTCCCTTTGTTCAATTTGATTCGGTTTTCAATCAGTGTTTGGATGCAAATGGATGTTATAAATCAAATGAAAATATCTTATAGTGGTGGATTCAATTTTTTTTTCTCACAAACCCACTTTGTAATGTTTTTGGCTATGGCACTTTTTGCATTTAACATAACTCTGTTCTTTTGTTTTCTCACTGATTTTCTGAGATTGAATGATGAAATTGGTTGATTTTTGCAGGGATTGTGGCGTAGATCCTTGGAAAAGGATGACCAGAGTTTGCATGTGAAGTACTACATGGCGGAAAGATACATATTTATTACAAAAACAAATTTGACAATTTCTTCCTCAAAACAGAGTTTTGAAGAAGAAACATCCTTGAGCATATTTGATAATGAAAATCTTGAACTGAAAACTTATTGAAAACATCCTCATGGCCTGCGGGCATTATTTAACATTTCTGAAGACCAAACCCTAGACCTAGAAACTGAAAGACTCTTTTTTGACCAAAACACCATTTATAACTGTAAATGACTGAAATCAACTTTGATGAACTTTATGAAATTTGGACCAACCCAGGAGGTATAATCATGACGGAAATGAGAGAAAAGACCCTTCCGTCAGATATTGGCATGCCCCTAATGGAATGCACATGAAAAAGCTGAATGAGACACCTACAAATGAAATTCAAAAAGAGAAATGATCTCTGACAGAGGGATGACCAGACCGACTCTAACAGTAAGTATTCAAGGCAAAAGGTAAGCAATGCGAAGTGTGATATGCAATTTTGCAATATCACAATAGAAAGGAATGAGCAGTAAGTGTTGAATGTAAATGTTGAATGTTGTGATTGCGAAGTGTGATGTATGGTGGCAGGTGTCTCGAGGAGAAAAGGCGGAGGTTGGTTTTTTTTGGTGGTTTTGAATGGTTTTTCACACATTTTGCATAGAAAGAATAAGGTGGCCGTGAACAAAGAAAACAGAGAAATAAATATTTGAAGGGCTAAGTGTAATAGGAAAATAAAAGGTAAGTACAACGTTGAGATGAGAAGAGAAGCAGGGGGATGGAAGCATAAGAGCAATGCTTAGAAATGAAACACACCTGCGGATTATGCACGGGAGATAGAAATAAATGCAGGATGAAATAGTGAAGGAACGGCTAGGACATGGTAACACAAATTCTTCCCAAAACTCAAACAGAAAGCAATTTTTTGTCCGTGGGAATGTCTGCCCCTACTCGAACTCTATTGACAAAGGTGAGAGGGGGGAGACTTGACCACAGTTTTGGAGTTTTTCCTCTATTTTTCTATGCATAAGCAATTGAAACTACATCAGCACAAAAAATAAATAGCAATTAAACTTATCAGAAGTTGATCTAACTTTAATGGCAGAATAAAAACTAGCTAAATGAAAAAAGGGACAAGATAGTAACAACAGAGAAGCTGAGGGACATGGGTCGAGCCCTAACCCACAAGCCCAGCTCTCTGGAATTAAATTAGTAAAATGGAGTTTTTCTACTCATTGCATTTAAAATGAAATCTTATTACACCCCGAAGGTATTAAATAGTAAAATCCTAATAGCTTGCAGCAGAATTTTTAAATGGAATCAAATCACTGACTAACTAACTAACCCCTTCCTAGCTCTAGCTCTGCTCTATTTATTCTATAGGGCAGTTACCAACAGCTCCCTTGAAAATGGTGATTGAGTCCACTTTGACTCCAAGTAAACATAGATTGAGTGCCCTTCATCTTCAGCTGCTTGGCTGCCTCTTGGAATTCAATTTGCTAGAGACTCTAAGTGAAGTATGGCTTGAGTGCACTTGGTCTTGAGTCGCTTGGCTGCCTATGGAATTTGAATTGCTGGAGGTGGATCTCATGAGGATCCTTTGGCTGCCTTTGAGAATTAAGGAGGGTGGACAATCCCCTTGAATCTCTCCAATATTTCTCCCTAATTTCTTGATGTTGTGCTCATTTATTCTCCAATCCCGATCTTCCAGTGGTCGGGATAAAGTCCCTAAATCATCTCCTTCTCCAAATTTGTATAATTTGCCAAATATTCTCACAATATTCTACAAAAGTAACCAATATTAGGAAAAAAAATTCAACTACCTTTAATCCTTCGTAAAAACATATTAAAGCATAATAAAACATTATTAAGTGCAAAAGGAGAGATTTAATATATCCTTTTATGTGCATAAGGAAGGTAGATAGGCCTAATAAAGGTTAGATGGGCCTTATTTTATGTCTAATTTGGAGGCCCATCACACTGGGCCAAGGAAAATTGGGGAGAGCGGTATAAAGATAACGTGATTGAGCATAAATCAAGTCATATTTCAAGGCTATTTGGAGAGCATATTCCTTTGTCTGAGGGGACTGCAACATGGCATCCTTACCTATCTGGGAAAAAAGTGATTTAAGGATCCAATCCATATAGACACGGTCTTCAAAAGCAGGAGCACTACATGTGATCCGCCTTCTACACCATTCTTGGACATGGTCAGAAAGGCGGGTGTGAGATTTTGATGAAATGAAGTCAAGATTTTGGTCCTGGTGTCAAAACTAAAAGGTAACTACAATTATGATAATAAATATTTGGCAAGAGTCGCAAAATTTTAATGGGTGGCATGAGTTTAGTTGACATACCACTTAGCCACAACTTGAGTAAGCATGCATTGGAATAAACGAAGATGAATGGAGTCATCGGTAATGGAATTAGAGGAACACCACATGTGAAATGAGAAAACATTATTAATGTGTTCTTCTCCAGGATTTACCTCCACCCTATCTTGTAGAAACCATCCAGAAAGACTAGACCCATGGTTAAATCACATAATGAAAGAAATAAACATGGATGAAGTAAAAATAAGACTATATATTTTTAATTTTTTGAATTCTATAATTTTTTTTGGATTTTTGGCATAAATAAGGAATGAAAATTACTCACATCACACACCAAACTAAAAATAGATAAAGCATCAAACTCCTATGTATAATATGTACAAGTGAAACATAGTCTGGTAGGTCACGTTAAAGTGTGCCCACATCTAGGTACAGACCAAGGGTTTCTATACACAAACTCATGGAGGGTAAGGGAACCATATGGATCACCAAAGTGGGACCATGCCAAAGAAATTCAAACCGCCGAAACTGGAAAGGTTGACCATGCCAGGGACATTGTAACATATTCGCATTTTCAAAACTAACCTAAGGACATAAGGGAGTATTAGGATATAAAGGAGGCACAAAACATTCATCAACATGTGGTGCAGGCAATTCATTAGAAAGTTTGGTAATAGAATCCCAAGACTTGATTTGGTATATGAGTGGAATTTCTAAGGAAGGATGAGGAGGTGTCCCCTGCGTTGACTCAATATTTAAGTTTCCGATCTCTACTTGTTCTAAATCAGGGAGACTAGAGGCAGGAAGAGGGATAACCTCCCTAAGATTATCAATCGGTAGATCCATGACGACCGAGTTGACTGGCCGGGGAGGTTTGTCATCAAGGGAGTCATGTGGAACAAGTGGAGGGATGGCCCATGTGGGAAAATGATCCTGGTCATATTCCATATTGGGATGGAATTTCTAGCCAATGTCAGGAGGTACTGATGGGACATCAAGAGGGGAAATCGCTTCCACAATAGGTGGCAAAGGATGTTCACTAGCATGATGAACTTCCATAGGAGCACGCGACACCACCGAAATATTATGAGGTTTATAGGGTACACAGGTGTCATAAGAGATCATATACATAGAAGCTTTAGGAGAGTATGAAGGAATATCGAACAATAGTAATTGAGGAACTTTTAAACTAGTCTACACCAACACTTTCATAATAATATATATTATTATCCAAATTTTAATAAATTATTATAAATTTTTAAATGAAATTATATAAATATAATAGATATTATATATAATTAATATGTTTTTATTTTGTAATAATTTTCTATATTGAGCTTACTCATAACTAACAATAACAATTATATTAATATTAAATTGAATATATTAAATATACTTAGTAGCAGCAACATGTATCTGTTATCTTACCTATTATACTGAGTATCTCACTAAGTTTTATTTTCTTACCTATTTTATTCAAAATCTTTTTCTAGATTGTAGATTTACACTATCAGATTTTCAAATATTTCCAAAATCCACATGTTACAAATTGGTAGAAGGAAAATTTATAAAGGGTAGGACCTGCTCTAACTCTTGGGACACGTAATTTCTTTCTGGCTCTAGCTCTTAGGATTTACAAGATTTGATTTCCCTTAACACTCGATACATCTAAAGTTAAGATAAATTTAGATGTTGGTTATATATATAAACACTATTCTTACACAAGAATATTATTCGAAAACCTATGTCAAAACCCCCTAACTCAAAATACCCAACACTAAATTAACTATTTTACTTCAATTTTATTTTAGTTATAAATTTTATTTCATTTCATTTTTATGTAATTTGAGAGGACCATCTCTTGGTACTTGATAGGTTTGGAATTAAGATGGATTTAGGTTGGTTTACTTTCTCCTTTAATAGGCCATATTTCACATGAATACCATTGGTTCTCATAAACATAAACCTAGAGCTCAAAAATCATCTATAACTTTACGAGTCAAGTTTACCTTTACTACCCGACGAAAAATAATAAAAATAATTCTAATAAGGTATACTTTTTAAGAAGTTTACCTTTACTACCCAACAAAAAATAATAAAAATAATTATAATAAAGTATAATTTTTAATAATTACATAATTAGCCATTGCATCAGATGTTGCAAAAGAAACGCCTTAAGGCAGTAGTGTAGGAAAGAGTAGCATTAAATTGTTCCTCTGCCATGATGACACTAAAATTGTCACGAGATATTGCGAAAGGGTCTCAGTGGAATTTTAGATATTAGTAAAGAGGGGGAGTAGTGTAGGGGTCTCAATGGAATTTTGGATCTTAGTTAAAGAGGGAGAGTAGTGTAGGAAAGAGTAGCATTAAATTGTTTCTGTTCCACGATGACACTAAAATTGTCATGAGACCAGATCTTGGTTAAAGAGGGGAAGTAGTGTAGGAAAAATTAGCATTAAATTTTTACTCTTCCATGATGACACTAAAATTTTCATGAGATATTTCCAAAGGGTCTTAGTGGAATTTTGGATCTTAGTTAAAGAGGGGGGTCTCGGGAATTGCATCATTGACATTTGTAGATATAACAAATATCTCTATCCTTGGTGATTATTGACTATAAGACTTTGATTTGGTCATTTTTTTATACATACATATGTATTTGCACTTGAAACACTTATGTTTGAAGTATTAGCCTACTTGAATGTTTGGAATGTATCCACACCCTATTTGTATATGCCAAATTTATTTGGGATTCAAGATTTCTTGCAATTGATATAACGCTCCTGAGCTTCATTTAAATCCATTTACATTGTTCCCTGAATTCAAACTCTAGCAAAAATTTGTATCATTTTTTTATTATCAATATGTGGACCAGATCATAGCAAATTCTTTTGGATAAATTATATGAAGATCAAGATGAAGCCAAAATATGAATCTTTTGATCTAAAGGATGTTGAAAATCTCAAATTTCCATACTCTACCACAAGCATGGCAAATTAGAATAATGAAGATCAAGACATTTGGTATTTTAATTGTAGAGAGGACTATGATCCTAGAGTAGGATACCAAAGTCCTTTCAATTGATGATATCAACAACCCAAAATTTATTATTAACCAAAACATTGTTATGAACCAAAAATAATTATTAGGATTTGAACTTCCAAACATCATCTACAACCAAAACAATGAATTTGTTAATTACTTTTGGAAACTGTTATGGAATTGGTTTAAACCAAACAATGGAAAGTATTAAATTTAGCCCCAAAAATTGAGCTACTCATCTCCTCAATTTAGAGTTACAGTAAAAATCAATACAATTATGACCCATTATGATGTAATGATTCTCCCTATAATGTCCTTAAATGATGAATCACTTATCTAATCTACTTAGATTATTTATATAATTATAATTATAACACTTATTATTATAATATCATATATTTTTGAAAAGAAAAATTTTCACTTTTAAAACAAAATAATAAGCATAAACCAGGTAATTAAGCCATAGCAAAGTTGGTCAATGAAGATATGTTTATTAAGTGGCAATGGTTATTGCCATAGTAGTTCCATATAGGATTGTGCCTTGTTCATTAGAGAAATAAAGAGCTTTGAAATTCCATGCATTGAACCCAACGACGACCTTCAAGTTTTCTAGGGCGACCTCCATGCCACAACACTTGGAATTGGAGGTTCCGATTTCTAGGCCACGATGTTTGGAATCAAAGGTTTCAAGTTCCAAGCCACAATGCTTGTAATTGGAGGTTTCAAGTTCTAGCTCCACTGGCTTGACAACAAAATCAAACTTCTCAAGGACAGAGAGGCTCTTGCTCACAGGGGTCATCAGGGCGGCATCCAAGCAACCAATGTCGTCTGTCAAATGGAAACTCTTGTGAGAAGAAAAATAATGTATTATATCAATAAAAAACACCAGAATATTTCTCATGATTGAATTCTAAATGGTATTAAAACTATGTTGTGCACATCAAAACCTTAAAATACCACTGCAAATAATAGAAAACTGTGAGCTAGTTCTAACAATTTCTTAGACTCTTCGACACCAAATCTAATCACAGAGTCGAAACTGAGCTTTTATTTCAATTTCCTCATATCATCCTGTAGTGAAAGTGTAGGTTGGGAAGAGAGATTCATAAATGTTAGAGAGTTAGTTAGGTAGTTAGCTTAAATGAAGGATGACGTAGATGAATGGCCTAAAACATTTCAATCGTCTAACATTTGATCTAATGGTGCATGGCCTAAAACATTTCGATCGTTTTAAACTTTTGATCTGATGGTGAAGACATGTACACCATGGAAAATTGGGGAGTTTTTTTCAAAGAGGAATGCTTTAAGCTGTAATTATAATTTATTTTAAAGTAAAGGAATTTTAACTCAAATGGTTTGGTGAACAATTTATTTTCCAACTACATAAATTTAAGCCTACATAAGTTTAAGTCTCTCAGAACATATCATGTGATAGCGATATAAATTATGATAGAACTTTAGAAAAAAAAAGTCCTTCCCCCCTGAATCTCAAAGTAATATATATATAAATCTCTACCACATTTATATTTTAGAATTGAATTTCATCATTAAAAATAAATAATATAAAAAAATACTAATCATGTACAAATTTAACTACATTAATAAATAATACAATATAATATAATATTATATTATACTTAAAATAAAAGGATTTTTTTTTGTTTTCATTTTAATGTGTAAATATTTTTAATATTAAATAATTAATACATTATATAAAATTAAATAATAAAAAAATTGTATATCAAAAAAAATTGTATTTAAAAATAGTTTCCATTCCAAAATAAAATTAAGTTAAAATAATTTCCTTTATAAAAAAACTACATAGTAGCAAGTATCTACCCCTTAGTTTAAATAAAGCTAAATTAAAATAAAAACCAATAAATATTTGGAAAAATGAAAGCTTGTACAAATGCATGAAGAAATCCTCATAGTTTTTTACTTTAATTTAGCTTTATTTATTTAAACTAAGCAGCAAGTAATAAGCTACCAATGTCAGTTTTTTTGTCTCATTTGGAAAACTAAGGTATTAAACTTTCTTTGTCATGTTTGGAAAACTTCGGAATAAAACTTTGAGGGCACTGATAAATATTAATATTTCCAATGCTTAACACAAACTTTTTTTTTTTTAATGTTAATGTGTTGTTTTGACTTTTCTCTTAAGTAATTTTCTTATACTATTTTGAATCAATAAATAACCATGTCATATCAAATAGTTAGCCAGTTGTCTCCATATGTATTTCTCTACATGGTTGTATATAAACACTATAGAAGAAATTGGTTGTCTTTTTCTATTAGTTTGTTTATAGCTGGCTTTTAAATGTTTGCCCAATTTCCAGTATTGTATATTAGTTGTCACAATCTTTTGAGTCCTTGTAGGGGCTTACTCACTATTTTTCATTGCGACAATATTCAGAGTTCTTTGAGATTTGTTAAAGTGCATTTTTTGGTGTTTTCTCATAATTTGTTTTATTACTCAATTCTCTATTTGGATTTTCTTTCCTTTATATTTATTGCTTTCTTTGTTTGAAAAAATGGGAGGCCACAAGAAAGCTATATATGATAAGAGATGGCCATGAAATTATACATGATGAAGTAGCATCACAATGACAAAAAGGACACTATAATATTAAACTTTGCCATAAATTTATAACATTAAACATTGTTATAAATTTTGTGTCTTATTCTATTTGGTGTATTTTTCAAAAAAAAAAAAAAAAAAAGAGCCACATAATTTTCTTCATTTCACTTTTTTAAAATAATTTATAAGTTGTCCTTCTTTAACATGATTTAACCATTCTAAAAATAATAATAATAAATATAAATACTAGTTTTGAATTTGATAATTTGTAAAATATGTATAGTATTTATTATATTTTAATTTAATTATTAATAAATAATAAAAGAAATATTTTCAATCTTTCTTATAACTCTAAATTAAATTATCAATTTTATTTAACACAGAAAAAATATCTAAATAACCATTTAAAACACAAAACTATATTATACATTAACAATAAATTATATTCTTTAAAATTTTTAAAAATATATATTTTTTCTAATTATAAAATAATTTTAAATTTTATTCAATTAAAAAATCATCTTTCTATAAATGATATGTAACTTTAGTCTATACTTAAAACATATTAAACCCTAAGGATTCTTTTTGTTTCTTAACCCTATCCGCTTTTCAAGCTATTGACCCGGATTCTTTTGGTTGGTGTACATCAGGCCACATGAAGAAGTCGACTCCATCGGAAGTAGGACATACTTAAAACATATTAAACCCTATCCCATTGTTCCTACAATTTCTTATAAAAATTTCCTCTATGAAAATTTACAGCATTTACTTTATTAAAAGTTTCGAGTGATTAGTTTATTAAATTTCTTGATTGATGAATTGTTAGAGAAATCAAATCGAAAAGTTTTCAGAAGGGATCGCGAATTAAAAGAATATTGATAAAGAAGCATGGGACAAGTAGGAGCTGTGGCACAATCTTTGGGCTTTATGGTGTCCCTGATTTTCCTGGCAGCTCCATTTTTCCCTCCGACGTCCGTTTTCATTTCCCGGAGTTCTGACAACCAACACAGGATAAGGAGGCAATACTTTCCAATAAGGGTATGCTTTCACAGTCTGGGTGGGAGTGGAAAGGGAGTTGGGGTGGTTCGGTGCCCCGACGGATGGTTACATAGGTCGCGTGATGCGTTAGTGAGTGAGGCACGACCTGAGAGTGCTGGTCCCATTGCACCATTGAACCGCACGCCATCCTCACTATCCTCTCCACTATCCTCTCACGGACAACTCAATTAACTTCATGAACCGCACGCCATCCTCACTATCCTCTCCACTATCCTCTCACGGACAACTCAATTAACTTCATGAACCGCACGCCATCCTCACTATCGTCTCCACTATCCTCTCACGGACAACTCAATTAACTTCATGAACCGCACGCCATCCTCACTATCCTCTCCACTATCCTCTCACGGACAACTCAATTAACTTCATGAACCGCACGCCATCCTCACTATCCTCTCCGCTATCCTCTCACGGACAACTCAATTAAGTTCATGAGTGATACCTCCCGCGTGCGCTATTTGAAATTTGAAACCTCCCACGTGCTACAGCTATAACACCTTGATTTACGGAGTTGAAAGGGCATAAAACGAAATAAAAATCATAAACGACGATAAGCTGTGACCACCATTTATAGAGGCGGGCAGAGTATACATGCAATGTATGAAGAGTTAAATTAAATGAAGGAAAGCAAGTTAAGTCAAGAGAGTCAAATTTAAAAAGATAATACTTTGTCACAAAAAACTAAATGGAAAAAAACAAATAATGTAGAGCATGGTGTAATGGCCATACAACAATAATAGATAACTTAGTCTGACACGATATACACGGCTACAAGTTGGCCCTTACATCAAGGTTGAATAAATCAATGGATTTGAATAAATCGATGGTTGATGAAATCTCCTGAACATCCATTCAATAAGCTGTCAGAAAAACCTTTAACCAATCTTTGTCCTCTTTCCTGACTTCAGCCAGCGTGGGTTCGATACAGACATAGTTTTTTAACGAATAAGGATAGCCATCTCCCAACTGATGAATCCTCATGTTCCTCCACCGATTCTTATCTAGGCTCCCTCCCAAGTACTGATGAATCCCCATGGTCCTCCACCGATTCTCGTCTAGGCTCCCTCCCAACTGATGCCTTCACTGAATCCTCATGGTCCTCCAGCGATTCTTGTCTACGCTCCCTCAATTTATATAGGTGAATGTGGTGTTCGATATACAAAGTGGACATATAACCATTCAAGAATTTTCAATTTATATAGCCGAATTTCGTTTAAGACAAAAAAATATTTTTGTAAATTTATTTATTTATTTATTTATTTTTTATTTTTTTTGGTAAAGTTACTTTTTATTTTATTTTATTTTTTATTTTTTATTAAAATTAAATATCAATTGAATTGTTTTAAATATTAAATTTAAAACAAAAATAGTTTGAGACAAATCTTTATATTTAAGATAAAAAAATTCCGAAACAAAAATATTTTAAGACAAAAAATAATTTGAGACAAAATTTTATATTTAAGATTGAAACAATCTGAAACAAAAATATTTTAAGAAAAAAATAATTTAAGACAAAACTTTGTATTTAAAGACAAAAGTATTTTAAGACAAAATTTTATATTTAAAGACAATAGTTTAAGACAAAACTTTATATTTAAGACAAAAGCAGTTTGAGACAAAAAAAATATTTTAAGACAAAACTTTATATTTAAAACAAAATAATTTGAGACAAAAATATTTTAAGACACTTTATATTTAAGATAAAAGCAATTTGAGACAAAACTATTTTAATATAAAATTTTATATTTAAGACAATGACAATTAAGACGAAACCCATTTAAGATAGTTAGCAATTAAGACAAAACCACTAGCAATACTTCATAACAAGGTGATTGTCAAATGAATTACGTTCCATGAACTAAAATTGTTTATTTTTTTAAATATCTGAAAAAATTTAAATTACTTCAACTAAACTTTGATATAAATTTGCAAGAAATTAAATACAATATAAGATTAAAAAAATTAAATATTTCCTCAATTGTTAGATATCTATATCAAAACTATACATAAATAAATAAAATAAAAAATAGAAATTCATCCATATATGCATTTTAAACATTCATTCTTTTCTTTCTAAATGAGAAATCAAAACCATGAATGCATTATTAAGAAACCAAGTAATATTAGTAATTGATATCATTACCATGAATGCATTATTAAGAAACCAAGTAATATTAGTAATTGATATCATTTCAAACTAGGGAATAACAATTATATGGTTTATCTTCCTCACTTAATAGAGATATATGTAAAGAAATTGTGAAGGAGGTTGAAAGAGTACTCTAGCATAAACTTTAATTTAACCTAAAAAGCCATTGTCATGCCCGTATAGTCATCCATATCAGACACTGATTTAGCTCACCCAAATGGCCAATCACTATAGGTTTGTATAGGTGCATCTGCAACTATGTGATTGTATCTACACCTCACTTTTTATATTTCACTATCATTAAAATTCATAAGTTTAACACTTACTGAAGTATGTAGATAATAATTCCATACAATTATGCCTTAACATAACCAATATGCAAATGATATGAATGAAAGTAATCTTATAGAATCAACAACCTAACTCGCCTAACAATTGTCAAATATTCAAATGTGTTACAATCAAGTGAACTCTAGTCTCATATAACAATTTAAATTATAAGAGCACACAATTCATACAAACATATCACCAAATTTCTTATTTCATTTACAATCATCGATAGCAACTTTGTCATAGATCAAAATTGTTTCACTTTATAGAAATAGTAAGTACTCTCGTATACATGCAATGTATGAAGAGTTAAATTAAATGAAGGAAAGCAAATTAAGTCTAATTAAGTCTAATATTAGAAGTCAAGAAAGTCAAATTTAAAAAAATAATACTTTGTCAAAAAAAACTAAATGGAAAAAAACAAAAAATGTCAATTTATGTTACAATGAAGTTCGAAAATTTTAATTAAAGCATCAAATCATAGAACATACTCTATTCTTAGTATTTTACCTTAAATTTAATGAAATGAATGACAAAGTTACAACAAATTACAATGCAAGTTATCAGCCATTTTCGAAATAAAACGAAATGGTGCATGTCGATGTAGAGCATGGTGTAATGGCCAACAATATTAGATGACTTAGTCCGGACCTGATATACACGGCTACAAAAATTAAATAAAACGAAACGGTGCCTGTCGATGTAGAGCATGGTGTAATGGCCATACAACAATATTAGATAACTTAGTCCCAACAATATACACGGCTACAAAAGTTGGCCCTTACATCAAGGTTGAATAAATCAATGGATTTGAAATTCGGATGGTCGAAATTTGGACGTTGGTGCAAATTTAAAATGTTATTAAATTTTTTTGACGGGTGTTCGTCAACTTAATTGTTTAGCCATCTCAAAATAATGTGTGTGTTTCCCATCTTTTTTTGACGGGTGTTCGTCAACTTAATTGTAGACCAGAAACCTTTAACAGTAAAAGCAAAAGGTTAGAATATATGTTTTCATTCTTCTCCATTTTTGCATTTTTAAAATATCATATATTAAGTTTTGGGTGGTCTAAAACTTAACCGTTGGATTTTTTTTTGTTGAATCTTATTTTTTGACATTTAAAATTAGTTTTTGTTGGAATATATTTTTTTTAATCTTATTTTTTGGTATTTAAAATTAGTTTTTGATTATCAATATAAATTTAATAATTTGGAAAATCTTGGGTATGGGTATGTTATTGTAAAAACTTTTCAACTCAAATTGATGATTTTAAAATATTTTCACTGAAATTTGAGTAAATTAAGCTCTAAATATACCAAAAGCTTTTCCAAAAATAACACGTAAAAGATTAAGGTTTTATTTTTAATTTATTT
The DNA here is from genome assembly GCA_034641835.2 of Pinus albicaulis. NCBI lineage: Eukaryota > Viridiplantae > Streptophyta > Pinopsida > Pinales > Pinaceae > Pinus > Pinus albicaulis. The sequence continues at coordinate 600,032,693 of CM076579.1, read as the reverse complement.
ACAAATTATTTTAGTAAAATGTTTTATAATTATTTTCTTTTATAATCATTTTAGTATTTATATTACATTTTATTACATTAAATATCACATTTTATTACGTCAAATATCAATTTAGCTAATTGTAATTTATTTTTCATAGGATAATAATAATAAAAAATATAACTTAAACTATTCTGCAAAATAAGTTTTATTTTATCGCTGAATTTTAGTGACATAAATGTGTATATTAGCATTTAGACGGAAAAGCACACCATCACAATATGTTCGATGTTTCCTTGGAATGCCATAAATGTATATATTAACAATTACCTGGTCATAATTGAATATGTTTTATTTTTAATCCGTTTATAGCTTACATGCTTGTTGCATACGAGCAAAACAAGGATTATACCTAATATTATTTATGAATAAAAAAAATATTTATTTTTATTTTACAGGAAATAATTTGATAATAGTTATTATATTAAAAAACATTGAGTCACATTTTATAGAAGGTGTTCAAGATACATTATCTTTTGTTGTTGTTGTTTTTTTTTTTTAAGATATTGGCTTTAGACTTCGTATATAAATATCTTGAGTCACTTTTTATAGAAGGCATTCAAGATGCTCCAACTTAAATTTATCATAATGTTTTTTTGTTGGTTTTTTTATATGGGCTTATACGTTTTATATATATAGATTTCGTATGTATGTTTTTGGGGGACTGTCTAGACAGAATGACTTGACTATTTTGAGCAGTTTTATAATTTGTTTTGGCTTGACTATTTTCAGCAGCTTTATGATTTTTTTTCCAATTCTATAGTATGTAATTTTCATTAATCTAATGAAAATTATGATTTCTTTTAGGAAAAAATTAAAAGAGATTGCATTAAAGGTCAATTTAGATTCATGATTTATATAAGAAAATTGAAATTAGTGGACATGGTTGGGTATGGTTGGAATAGAGTACAACCGTCTACAAAATTTTGACCTTGAAAATTTTGAACATAATGATACATTGTTTACATTGTTCCACTTGTATAATGGCTAATACTAATCTAACGAAACTCATATTTACAAAGCATCAAAATATTACATAAAGGACAGATGATATAAATTAAACCATGAGGAATATTAGTTCGCTTTGATTTCTAAGTCTTTTGATCAACCATAAGGAAAGATGATATAAATTAAACTATGAGGAATTATTAGTTCGCTTTGATTTCTAAGTCTTTTGATCAACCATAAGGATATTAAATATAAAATTTTTGCACATGCCATCAAAGTTCACCTTGATTTAGCATTTACCTCAACTTATATATTTCTTCTTGGGGATAGACTTAAGATGACTGATAAATCTACTTGGAATCTAACATAGACTTGCATCTAAAGGAAGAGATTTTGAATACAAAAGGTGAATTATATTCAATGAATCACAAAAAATAATAGCTTCTTGAATTCCTAGATTCACAATTTTCTTCAAACCCTGACATAAGGCATAAGGTTTAGCAATATTGTTAGATGTGTGACATATGCCCCAAGCATACCTAAGTTCTTCTTGATTCTAAGGGTAAAAAATTACCGCTCTTGGCTCTTCCCACCACTAAGAACAATTCAATAAAAAATTAAGTAGTTTATTAAAAGATTATACTAGGATATAAATATTGATCCTATATTATCATAATAATTTTATTATGGTTGTAAGTTTACCTTATAACACATAAAGAATTTTTTCTAAATTAGTATTATCATCATTTAATTATGGTTATTAGTTATATAATCATTATTTCCATCATTTTCATTAAATCTAAATTTTTGTGAGTTTACCTCGTTTACAATTGTGTTTATATGAGTTTATATGGCTTGTATAATTTAGAAACTATTATATAAACATAATTATTTTGTTTGTGATTAGAATAAAGATTCTAGAGTTTTAATTTATGAACAATAATTATTGGGTGGGTAATAGGGATATAACCTTCATGGAATATTTTAATATATTCTTAATATTATACAAAAACTATGTTGCACGGGTTCCCAAACCCGGGAGTGGGGTTCTCGAACCCAAGTCCGAGATTCGGGTACATGTACTTTTGAGAATTAAATCATAAATATTTTAGTTTTCTTGTTTAAAGTTGAAAAATATAAAAAAATCATATATATTATAAATTATAATTTATAAATTTATATTTTATAAAATATAATATTATTATAATTATATATTATATATATATATATTATAAACTGTAATATAGCCCCATGAACCTATACACTCTGTTTCAAAAAATGAGGTACCCGACCCCATCCTCGTCCTTGAATCCACTTTTTCTGGAAACATAGATGAAATCATTTATATGGTTTCGTAATGGTTGCATCCTAGGCAATGGTAATCATTTAGATCATTTTGGTGAACCTATAGTACTAGGCAATGGAGGCGTTCAATCAATATTTGTCCACGCAACCATTTGTAGCCATATTTAGCATATTATGCACAAATTTAACATATTATGCACATGGGTATGTAAGTGGTGGACTTAATATATTATTCACATGGGTCTCTGAGTGGTGGTAGGGGAACTTGGGCATTTTCGATTTTTAGGTTGGCTACTTTTTTGGGGCTACAACTAAAACTTTCTCATCTAATTTTTGAACTTGGTCTTTGAATTTCATCAAATTAAAGTTTTTTACTAGGATTTTGACTTCTCCATCAGAATTGTCTCCACCATAGCTTTAAATTGCCAATATAATTTTTAATATAAATATACAGTATTTGGATGTAATGGGTTTGTTAGGTTTTAGTCTTACCAATGTTTGCACAAGAAATAAACCTCCTTTAAATTGAGCTTCATCTCCAGCTTGGTGGACATATCTACGGATTTTTGGAGGTATTGTACTTGTGTAAATTGTAACAAAATGATATGCAACAATTAGAACTCATGGTGAGAAAGCAAATTGGCCCACCCTTTAATCCCTCTGACTCGAGTATAGATAAAGCTTAAGAACCGAAACAAAATATGTCAAGGGTGATGCCATGAGATGGCAAGAGATCCACTAGTAAAAATAAAACAAGCAAATTATTAGCAGCCTCCCCTCCAGTCCATCTTGACCAGAGGATTTATGAAGCTCAAGCATCGAAAAAAATAGATAAAGAGTGAAACCATGAGATAGAAAGAGACACTATTAGAAAGAAAACAAGTCAACCATGAATTGCAAAGGAAGGAGGAATGAAGAGATGTGAAAATAGGGCACAAGGAAAAAACCCACCCTAAATGTTGAAAAGAAATAACAAATAATTGCATTGGAAATCTTCATATAATAGAAAAAATTTAATATTTCCATTTTTTAAATGAGTTAATATTAAAAAAGAACTTTAAATTCATATCCATTAAACATCACTCATTCAAATATTAACTTTTAAATAATTTTAGTCATACATAAGCATTGTCTACATCACCACCATCATTGACCAATCTCTATATTTTTCTCTCATTTAATAGATAATAATTTCAATTATGAACTATTCTTATCATATTTATTTGATATGGGCACTCGACTGCTTCATGATGCATATGATTGCAAATTAAAAAAAAAAAACATGAATACACTAAGAAATCTAAAATTAATATAACAATTGTTATTTTAAAACAAAGTATAATTATTTATATTTCACACTCATATCAGCCTTTCTTTGCACCTTTTGGGGCAATTGCAAGTAAAATATTAGGGTGAGTAGCCTATAGAACCACCACCATATCAAGAGGAAAGAGCCACCACCACTGACCAAAGAAGGAGTCTCCACCGTAAGTTGTAGCCATGAGCCTCCATAAGAATATGCATAGAAGATCTTAGCAAACGTGCTAGAAGTTGTTGGGAGCCACTATTAAAGTGAAGGTTAAAATGTTTATTTTTAAAGATAATCAAGTGTAAGTGACGTTAATTTCTATAAGTCTAACACAATAAGGAAAGAAGGTAGAAGACAAAAGAAAGACTACAACCATGGGTCACAAAGTAAAAATGAAGCAAACCGAGAAAATAAATAGAGAGGAAGAGCCAAAGTATTTTTAAGATCTCATAGAGGTTTTCTTCACAGTCGAGGCATCTAAAATACAAGTAGACGAAGTAGAAAAATTCAAGGATGAATGGATTAGGATAAATCCAGTAACACTTCCAAAATTTACTAGTAAATTTTTTATATTTTAGGAACTGTAAAAATGAAAACTTTTCTTCGATGTAAAGAGTTGATTGAGTATCGGTATAGTAACCCATATGATGAATTATGTGATATCTTAGTATTGGATCTTATAAAACATGCATTGGATGAGAAGTCTTTGTGCAAGGTAGAAAAAACTACATCTTCCTAGCAAGCATGAAAGACCCTGGAAGTAGAATTTGGTGTAAAGGAAGTGACATAAAGCAAAAAATTATGTCACAGTCTGTTGAAGAATCAATGGAAAGTTAATTTTAGTTCTGAGATTAAATGAGAAAGACTCTAGGAGGAAAACGAAGACTGGAGAATCCCACTCAAATGTGGATGATGGTCATAAGGACTATAAAAGTGAAACCCATAATGCAGACATGCATATGGATGAAGAAGACACATAAAAGATTGCAAAGTGAGAAGTTGAAGCCCCTACGTGTGAGGTAGAGTAAGAACATATAAATTCTCGAGAGCCTCACTGTACCATGGATGGTGAAGATGATGGTGAATCCCACTCTAATGAGACACATGTGGATGGTGACTGAAAAGTGTAATATTTCCAATTAGCCACTGCTACTTGGAATATTATAACTGCTCCATTTTTGAAATAAAGAGAAGGAAGGATAATAAAAATCTATCTAGTGTGAAAAGGGATTAGATTAGGAGGATATAATAAAGCCACTTGGTGTGAAAGGAGGGCAAAACAATGAACTAGATCCAGTTGACCAAGTCAACAGTGCTGTTACAAGAGGAGAGAGACTAGCTAGGGCAGCACAGTTTTGAAGGAGGAAACTTCTCAAGGAAGTCACATCACCAATGAGTGGGGTCCGGGGAGAGGAAGCTCACCAAGGATAAAGAGGAGGAGATAGCAGCAAGAGATTCATTTATTATTAATTCTTGTTTTTGTATTTTGACTGATTTCAAGCTCCAGCTGTTTAGTCAAAGTTGCAGCATTGTTTAGTGCAAGGGATTCTCATGGAGGAATTCTATCTTCACCATTGGTATAGTTGATTGGGAGATCTAAGGAGGAGGTCCTGAGTTCAATTATCATCATTTATCTTGAGAGGAACGATTCTCCATCCTAGACAGCATGGTCACTCCCAGTGATTGCATTATTTTTGCAGTAGCTGCAGTAGCTAGGGTTGTATCTTTCCATTTTGTGCTTGTTTCAGAGGAGGAGGAGTCTATTTCACTCCTGGAGATCTATTAAGGAAGGCCTTGGGCTAATTATTGTATTTTTTGTACATTTCAGATCATATTTGGTATTTATTAATACATAGTTTCTGGTTACAGTGTTATTTTCTGCAGAGCTGCATTTTATGTTGTTATTTTGCTGGAAACCCTTTCGTGGGTATTCCGAGGTGCTTGTAAAAGAGGTCTAACCTCTCATTTCTGATTCCATGATTAATAAAATATCTAGATATATATTAAACTATATTTTTCTGTAGATTCCATAATAAAAATAACGTTGTTGCAATCTCCGGTATTTCTATTTTATGAAGCAGTGGGATTGGGGTGCTTTTATGCATATATGAGCCAGGGAGATCTATTTAGTGTAGCTAGAATGATTTATTTCTGATTCCATTTCATATTTAAGCTACCTACAACATATATTAGAGGATCCAAGTCCTGGTCTGCATTTTTTTTTTATGGTTTTCTTTATACAACGTCCTCATTGGAGATATTGCAGAAATTCCTGAAAAGGAATAATGCAGTGGTATTAGAGCTCTAATCTTGGCACAGCTTGTGGAGGGGAGATTTATATTCAGCATGGAGGAGGAATACATCTCAAAAATCGTACTTCAAACCCTGCAGAACATTGCAAGGGATATCAAGAAGATGAGACATGAAGAGGACTCTTTAGGGTCTTGCCATGAGGCAAGCACCAACAGTGCAAATGGCATGGGACATTCTGTTGCATCACAACTCTCCACCATGCCTTAGTTTCTAATTGAAGGAGATAAGGAGGGCTCTCTGGGGGAATATTTTGAATATTATGAACTCCAATCTCAAGGGTTCAAGGAGCACTTGAGCTTTCAGGAATTTTGCCGGATCAAGGATGGGAGGAGGATTAATATGCATCAAAAGGAGGAGAACTTCATGCAGGGATCAGCCCTACAGTGAAGTATGGTAGGATTATTCTTGCCCACATTTTATGGGACACCTAAGTGCACAACCATGGCTTGGGTGGAGAAGCTGGACACATACTTCCAACTCAACAATGTTTCTAAGAAGGACGCCATCAAGATAGTTGCGCTGCACCTAGAAGGGGAAGCTCAAGAATGGTGGTTTCATGGACTGACCACACTTTGGCATCATTATATCACTTCATACTCAACTTTCACCAAGAAGTTAGTGGATAGGTTTGATCCAAGAGATCTGGAAGCCCACTTTGCCAAGTTGACCAAGCTCAAGCAGGAGGGAGATCTTAAGGATTATATTGCTGAGTATTTGCAGCTTTCAGTGATGGTATCCAACTTCACTATGAGCAGGAAGGTATGCATGTTTATGAATGGGATGGCTGAACCATTGCAAGGGTTGGTAAAATCCACTAGACCATCCACACTCCTAGAAGCTGTGGAGAAAGATAGATATCTACAACACATCTTGCCCAGGGCAAGAACCTTTTTGCAGCAAGAGAATCACTCAAGACCAAGGAAGACAATCCATTTTCGGTATTTGGAGGAAGAATGTGTTGCATGAAGGGCGCATCATGTCAAAACCTTCTCCAAGAAGGATGCCAGTGTTGTACAACCCATGGAAGACTTTGCTCCAAGAAGGGGAGCTATTGTAGTGTTAAGAGGAGTCCCAAAGTATCTAACCTTGAGGGTGAGAGGAACTATCATGGGGCAAAGAGTTTCTGTGTTGATAGACAGTGGAGCCACTCATAATTTCATTGATGCACAACTGGTACAAAGGAGAGGCATCCACATGGAGGAGTTTGAGGGATTTTAAGTTTTGGTCCCAGGAGCTATGATGCTACAATGTGCCAAATATGTTCCGGCACTAACCATTACTATGGGGACCTACACATTGACAGGCCACTTCTTTATGGTAGACATTCCATACACCAATGTCATATTGGGAGTCCAGTGGTTAATCACTCTTGGTAGAGTTACCACTAACTGGAGAACCTTGGAGATGGAATGGACAGTAGAGAAGGATGGCCAACAACAAAATATCAAGGGTATAAACACATACCCCCCTTAGGTTGTTTCAGCACATAGGATGGAGGTAGATATGCATAGAGGGGATTTTGAATGGGCAATAGAGCTGCATATATCAGAAGTGAAGGGAAAGGATTCACCAATGCATCCAAATATTCAGTCTCTCTTGGACCAGTATTCTACAGTATTTGGAGATATCCCAACAAGGAGACCTCTCGACTGAGGGTTTGAACACACCATTGAGTTGGAACAAGGGATCCAAGCAGTAATCACCACTCCTTACAGGCATCCTAAGGCTTGTAGGGATGCTATTGAGAGGGCCATGTAGGAGTTACTAGCACTAGGGCACATCCGGCCTAGTACCAGCCCATTTGCTTCTTCAGTGGTCTTAGTAAAGAAGAACGATGGCACATTGAGGATGTGCATTGACTATAGGGCCTTGAACAAGAAGACCATGAAGAACAGGTACTCTATACCAAGGATCGATGAACTCATGGATGAGTTGAGGGGATCTAAATACTTCTCCAAGATTTATTTGAGATCAGGGTATCATCAAATCAAGGTGAGGGAGAAAGATATCCCCAAGACAACGTTCAGATGTCACTATGGGCACTTTGAGTTTCTGGTGATGCCTTTTGGATTAAACAATCCCCTAGAAAATTTCCAATCTTGCATGAACCACATCTTTTGTGGTCATTTGATAAAGTTTGTATTGGTCTTCTTTGATGATATTATTATCTACAGCTGGACTTGGGTGGAGCACTTGCAGCATATTGAGACAGTTTTTCATATTCTCAAGGAGCAGCAATTCTATGCCAAGATCTCCAAATGTGAATTTGGCCTCACAAAGATGTTATATTTGGGGCACACCATAGGAGTATATGGAGTAAGGGTACATGAGGAGAAGATCCAGGCTATCAGAGATTGACTTGAGCCTAGAATGAGACAGAACTCAGAGGGTTTGTGGGCATATGCACTTATTACCGGAAGTTTGTGAAAGGGTTTTCACAAGTAGCTGTACCACTCACAGACTTGACAAGGAGAGGAGCTTTCCACTGGACACCTATAGCACAAAGGGCTTTTTATAAGCTCAAAGAGGTAATGAGTAGTTGTCCTATTTTGGTTTTGCCTGGATTTTCTCAACCTTTTTTTCTAGAATGTGATGCATCAGGTGAAGGTATTGGGGCAGTATTGATACAAGGAGGGCATCCTATAGCCTTTGAGAGCAGGAAGTTTCTCCCTCATGAGAGGTTGTATCCCATCTATGATAAAGAAATGTTGGAAATCATGCATGCATTAGCCAAATTCCGGAAATACTTGGTGGGGAATAAGTTCAAGGTGAAGACTGACCCTAGCAATCTTAGATTCTTCCTTGAACAAAAGAAAATCCAGGAGAGACAATAGAAGTGGGTGAGAAAAATCCAAGCCTATTATTTTGACATAGAGTATGTCAAGGGGAAGAGAAATGTAGTATCTGATGCACTATCCAGGAGGCCTACAACACTGTCCTTGAGGGGCATGGACACAGATTGGAAGTCTCATCTTTTAGTTGAGTATTCCAAAGATGACTTTGCATGTGAGATACTTGATGGGGTGGTATCGGATGAGAGGTCTAAAGTAAAGGATGAGGTCATCTATTACTGGGACCGGATCTTCTTGGCTAAGAACTCCAAGCTCAAGGAGAAGATATTATTGGCATCACATGATTCACCACTTGCCGGGCATCAAGGTTTCATAAAGACTTACAAGGCCATAAGAGAGAGATTCTCATAGAAGGGTATCAAGGAGGATGTGCTCTGACATGTCAGGGAGTGCACCATTTGTCAGCAAAATAAGGGAGAACACAACCACCCTGCAGGGTTATTGTAGCCACTACCTATTCCGGATGGGAAGTGGGAAAGTATCTCTATGGAATTCATCATCGGCTTACCGACAGTGCAGGGTAAGGATTGCATCTTTGTTGTTGTTAATAGACTAAAATATTACTCTCTTTTATTTTCCATTTCTGCACATTATACTGCTTCACAGGTAGTTGAGCTCTTCTTCAGAGATGTATTTAGACTCCATGGTCTCCCAAGGACCATAGTTAGTGATCAGGACAACCGCTTCATGGGTGGCTTTTGGCAGGAACTTTTCCGGTTAGTGGGGACTGATCTGACTCCCAGCACTAGTTGTCATCCCCAGACCGATGGATAGACCAAGATAGTTAACAAGTGGCTAGAAGGCTACTTGAGGAACTATGTATCAAGGCAGCAAAAAGCTTGGCTATGTTGGCTCCACTTGGGAGAGTATTGTTACAACACTACTCATCATGACCCCATTCTGAGCCTTATACGGATATGAGGCACTCTCATTTGCTAATGTTATGTTTGGGGAAAGCAAAGCTCCAAGGGAAAAGGAATGGATTTAGGAGAACCAAGACATACTCAAGGCACTCAAAGGCAACATTGCCACTACCTAGAACCAGCGGAAGATTTATGCAGAATGTGGTCAGGTAGAAAGACAATTTGAGGTGGGAAATATTGTCTATTTGTGTCTTCAGCCTTACAAACAATCCACACTCAAGGAGAAGGGAGCTAAGAAGCTCAAACCACGTTTCTATGGGCCATACAAGGTGGTCAAATGTATCGGTAAGGTAGCATATGAGTTGGAGCTTTCTAAGCGGAGCAAGATCCACAATATCTTCCATGTCTCTTGCCTCAAGAAGGCCATTGGGAGGAATGTAGTTTCCAACATGTATCTCCCCCCTATTGATGATGAGGGCCACTTAATCTTGCAGCCAGAAGCAATCTTAGACATAAGGGAGAGGTAGCTAAGAAACAGAGTCATCAAGGAATATCTGATTCGATGGAGGAATCTACCAGATGAGGGTGCCACTTGGGAGGGAGAGAAGATCTTGCATCATCCTTCTTTATTGTTGCTTGTGGGGAGGATTGTAATATTCCCAATTAGCCACTAGTACTTGGAATATTATAACTGCTCCATTTTTGAAATAAAGAGAAGGATAATAAAAACCTATCCTAGTGTGAAAAGGGATTGGATTAGGAGGATATAATAAAGCCACTTGGTGTCAAAGGAGGGCAAAACAATCAACTAGATCCAGTTGACCAAGTCAACAACACTGTTGCAAGAGGAGAGAGACTAGCCAGGGCAGCTCAATTTTGAAGGAGGAAACTTCTCAAGGAAGTCACATCACCAATGAGTGGGGTCCGGGGTGAGGAAGCTCACCAAGGATAAAGAGGAGGAGACAACAACAAGAGATTAATTTAGTATTCATTCTTGTTTTGGTCTTTTGATTGATTGCAAGCTCCAGCTATTTAGTCGGAGTTGCAGCACTATTTAGTGCAAGGGATTCTCATGCAGGAATTCTATCTTCACCATTGGTATAGTTGATTGGGAGATATAAGGAGGAGGTCCTGAGTTCAATTCTTATCATTTATCTTGAGCGGAACCATTATCCATCCTAGACAATGTAGTCACTCTCAGTGATTGTGTTATTTCTGCTGCAGCTATAGTAGCCGGGGTTGTATCTTTCCATTTTGTGCTTGTTTCAGAGGAGGAGATGTCTATTTCACTCCAAGAGATCTATTGAGGAAGGCCTTGGGCCAATTATTGTATTTTTTGTCCATTTCAGATCATATTTGGTATTTATTAATATATATTTTTTGGGTACAATGTTATTTTCTACAGAGCTGCATTTTATGTTGTTATTTTTCAGGAAACCTTTGTCGGGGTATTCCGAGGTGCTTGTAAAAGAGGTCTAACCTCTCATTTCTGATTCCATGATTAATAAAAGCTCTAGATCTATGTTAAACTATATTTTTTTGTAGATTCCATAATAAAAATAACGCTATTGCAGTCTCCGGTATTTCTTTTTTATGAAGCTGTGAGATTGGGGTGCTTTTATGCATATATGAGCTAGGGAGATCTGTTTAGTGTAGCTAGAATGATTTCTTTCTTATGCCATTTCATATTTAAGCTACCTACAACATATATTAGAGGATATAAGTCCTAGTATGTGTTTTTATTGCATGGTTTTCTTTATACAGCATCCTCATTGGAGATATTGCAAAAATTCCTGAAAAAGGAATATTACAAAAAGTGAGTAGTGAATTGGTGAATCCAACAATTGGTGAATTCATACTAACTCTAACAATGCTATGGATGATTTTTTACAAAGGGAGAGCCCTCTCAGCTCAGCTCATTGGATTATTTGTTTATTCATGCTAGTTTTTTTTCTCAAATTTCCTTCTCCAAGGGGTTGATACTATTTGCTTCATTTATTGATACTAAGAAAAGGTGCTTTCAAGTCAAAAGTAGAATAAAAATTTGGGATTACCTCTAGGATTTTTTAATTCATAGGGTGGTTGGTTTAGATTGGATCTACTTTTCTTAGGCTATATCATGTCTACTACTTTACCTTCCTCTAGCTCAAACAATTATAACACATTAGTAAGTGTTTCTTCCTCTTATTTATTTATGATGATACCTCTCTCCATAGGCGAAACAATGCCTTGCAAATTGAGGTTTCTTAGTGATGGAATGGCGCAGTTTGATCTGACCATTTCTTCCTATTGTAGTTTGCAGGAGGTTCTTGATCCCACCATTTCTTCCTATTTAAGTCTTTTAATCCAGGTTGAAGGAGCTAAGGGGGTTGAGTTGCAAACAAAGAAAAGGAGGATGCACGGACTACAACTTGTTGTAGGTTCCTGATCCTACCTGTTATTCCTATTGAAATTGAAGCCTTTCTATCCTAGTTGAAGGAGATGAGGGGGAGTTGAGTGTTTTGAGTCACAATAATAGTCAAGGAGGATGCAAGGATTGTAGCTTACTCGAGTTTCTTCATCCCATCGATTCTTCCTATTGAAAGTGAATCCTTTTCATCCCGGTTGAAGGAGTGGAGAGGGGTTGAGTTTTATGTACAGTCAAGAAGGATGCAAGGACTTAGGTTAAGGGGACATGATAATGACTAGGTTAACTAGGTTTTCCTTTTATTTAAGTTCATAATAGGTTTAGGGTTTTAATACTTTGATCTATGACATATTTTCATGCCATCAATGGGTGTGCGGTTGGGGAATTTCCAATTCCAAAGTTTCCTCTAGTTCCACTGTGCCACTGTATGAACATGGTATACGGGATGAATATCGAGCCCAAACTGAGGAGTGTCGAACTCATCAGTCATATAAAAAACCCTCATTTTAAAAAGTCCTCATTTGTGAATTCAATCACTTGATAGGAAACATAATGAGAGGTGTTGGAATATAAATTCCCCTTTCGAAGGCCCTTGCAATATTTTATTTTTCAGGTGCACTCATGTGGTATTCTTGGCAAGAGAAATGAATAGAGCTTTCACTCAAAGAGTTCGACATGAGACAACTCTCCTATGTTCCCTTATTATTTGAGCCAGTGAGAGTTAGGAGTAAACATATATTACTCAATCTCGAATTGTAGGACCTTGTTCAAAGTAAAGATAATAAAAACCTCTAGGATTTGGATGAGATCATTACTCATTTCTAGTTTTCCTGAATATGAATGGGGACGTCATCTGGAAAGACCAAAACCTACCATGAGTAGCATTAGGCTGCACCGTTTAGAAAGTCAGAGGTTTTATCATTTAGAGGTTTTTTGGGAAAAATATTGATGGGTCCCTATAATTCTATAGACGGATCTATTTGTGGAGACCAAGCTTTAAACAATGACGACATGGATTGTATTAGAGGAGAATGGATGCTTTGGCTCACGCCTCCATAATATATTTGGCAGACAACTTGTTTTCCCCAATACCAATGCCACAAAACTCATTCATTAGTTGGGAACCTTCCTTACAAAGAGATAAGAAAACAACTACTGATATCACGGTCATTCGCCATCATTTACCACCACCCATGGGGTAGCACGATTCAGAGGTATGGTGGAAAGTGATCAATTTTTGGGCTTATATATTGCAATTAATTGGATGTCGACCTTTTTTCTTACATTGATTTCTCATTTCCATATTTGTTTTGTGTTTCCTCTTGCTACAGAGTGCAGGGCTGAGTGTACATAGGATAAAATCCTGCACCTTCCCCTTTGGTTCAGATTTCAAGGGCCCTATTTTTATCGGTGAGTAAATTTCCAGCCTTTACAATTGATTGAAGTAATAAATACAAGCCAATGTAAAAATTGATATGCACCGAGAGATTTCTAGGGTTGACCAGTTTAGAGGTAAAATGATATAGTGTTGGTGTATATTTTTTAGATTTCGTTTTTTCCCTCATCCTTTCTCCTTTATCTTTTCAACCAATTTTATCTAACTAGATCTCTCATGAAAACCTTTTTTTCTAGAACTTCTACTAGTATTGGAACAAAGTATTTCCTTGGGTGTGTGCCATTAACATTTTGGGTATATTTTAGTGCATCCAGGTGATGTTGTACATATCCAAGGTTTTTAGATGTGTCTTTATGAAGATTGTATCCAATTTGAAAAGTATCATAAAAGCTTTCATTTATCCAGATTTAATGAACATGGTGCATAAGTCTTAAATCTACTCCCAAAATTTTAGGCCCTTCTTTTATTAGCTCAGTTAGGTTTGGATTGGTTTTCCTTTAAAATTTATTTCTTCTTAGGTTATGATCCAAGCAAAATTGGTGGTAGTTTCCTCTTATTTCAATGGAGGACTTACCATTCAATATGTAGGTGGTTTTGTGTTGTAGATGCACAACATGTATGTCCTTTTCTCCTGCAATATATTTAAGCTCAAACATCATATTTCCAATGTTCATTACAAACCTCTAATTTATTACAAAGCACAATAAACTTGTCTATATATCATTGAGCTTCTCGTCTATTAAAATTTCAAATATGGAACAAATGCTTCAGCACATTTTTTTTTATACCCCATGGGAGAAAATCTTGTTATATTGTTGTTTTGAATGGCACAGTTTGATCTGTCCATTTATTCATTTTGCAGTTTGCAGGAGGTTCTTGATCCCACCATTTCTTCCTATTTAATTCTTTTAATCCAGGTTGAAGGAGCTAAGGGGTTTGAGTTGCAGATAAAGCCAAGGAGGATGCATGGAATACAACTTGGTTGAGGTTCCTGATCTTTCCTATTCTTCCTATTGAAATTGAAGCCTTTTTATCCCAATTTAAGGAGATGAGGGGGAGCTGAGCAGGTTGAGTCACAAGAATAGTCAAGGAGGATGTAGGGACTGCAACTTACTCAAGTTTCCTCATCCCGTCGATTCTTCCTATTGAAATTGAATCCTTTTCATCCTGGTTGAAGGAGTGGAGAGGGGTTGAGTTGTATGTGCAATCAAGGAGGATGCAGGGACTGAGGTTAAGGAGGATGATAATGACTAGGTTAACTGGGTAATAATACAATTCAACGTAGCCATATGTGCAAGGTTTATTTTCTTCATGAAGTTGAATTAGATCTACTTTCATCCACACATGTTAATTATTACAATGAGAAAGGAAAATATTGAGAGGTGATGTAGTCAAAAGGGATTATTATTGGCAGGTTTCGTGTTTCAACCATTCAAATAATGAACAGTCTTGGAATGGGTGTGCTCAAGGAGGATAGTTATAAGAATTTTTTGTATTTCATTGATACAAACGATAATCAATAGATATATATGGTTACTAAATGAAAACAACAAGTTATTACAAAGGGGGTGTTATAGCCTAATTTGACTCAGGCAAAACTCAAGAGAGGTTCTGAGCAATTCAAGGTTATTGAGGAGTAGTTGTTAAAATTTCAAGATGACCTGTAATATGCTCGAAAGGATAACCACAAGCTCAACAAGGATTCATTGTCACATGTGCACTCGAACCAAAACCAAAGAAGCAAAGGCATGAAGGAGTCATGAACGCGCAGGCAGAGTCAGGCTAGTTTGCATTCAGTGCAGTGCATGAGGGAACGTACTATTCAATGGGTCAAGTCTGCAAATGGAGAAATTTGTGAGTGCATGGGTCAAGTTGGCAAACCGGAGTGATAATGAGCGATGGACAGACCAGATCACATAAAAAGATGGGCACATATCGCACATCGATGCTTTTTGTGCTTATTGCTAAGTCTTTGCATGATAAGTGATTTAAGTTGCAATGTGATAAAGACGAGAGGTGGCGATGCGATGCGAAGTATACCCCACATCACATGTGATAAGATTTAGCGACTATCACAAAAATTGGAAATTAATAAAGTTGCAGAGTGCGACAAAGAGCCAGGATGTGATGTAGTTTGAAAGGTGAACTCCGAAGGATTTCAAATCCGGATGTAAAGCATTTCCTGTGTTAAATCACCGCGGAGGAGGAGAAGGAGTATTATAACGTAAAATTGGTGAAATTTTGAAATGTGATAGAAAGTAGATGCACTGCATTCTTCAGAGGTGAATAGAATATATTTCAAGTCCAAGTCTTGTAGTGGTTTATGAAGAAAAGGCTAAACGTGGCAGTAGAATCTAGTGGAAAAAGACCCGACGCTATGTGTAGTAGTCCTAAAAGCAGTTACGTCTTGATAATGGAAGAAAGTATGAACGCGGGTAGAAAGAATTGGGTATGTGACCCAACACAGAGAAAAGGAGAAGAGAAGATGAAACGTAATAGGCGCAAGTAGAAGAGGGTGAGTCAGGTAGCAGGTGACATGATGACAATGTTCAAAATTCAAAAACAAGGGCAGATTCAGGTAGAGATGTGTTTATGCAGACTGTTAGGACATCAAAACTGAAACGGAGGGAGACACATAAGCAACAAATCAGATTCAACAAAAGGATTACATTCCAAGTGTTATTTTGTTTTATTTGTTAAGATCAAAGCTACAATGGTGTCCTCGATTGCAATTTAATAAGTAGTTTAACGGTTTTGGGTAGTCTTGGAGTTTCAAGAAGCTCGAGCAGTTACAAACTACTTTTTTTTGTATTTAAGGAGGAGAGAAAGATAGAGGAAAGGTTCTAAGTTCTGCACCTCTTGGGGACTACATTTTGTACTTATTTTTCTGATGGGTGAATGAAAGAAGCAGCAAGTTTCCAGCAACTGTTGATGGTGATTCATGTTTCTTATGCCATTTTTTGGTTTCTTCCTTGAATGAATTGAAGTAAAGAAGCATATGGTCTCTGATTGTGTTTGTAAGTAAGAGTTAAATAGCCTTAATAAGCTCTCCTTCACTCCATCTCTTCTCCCTTCACAAATTCTCTTTGAAACTTAAAAGTAATAGATTCTGTGTTTACACCATATTATTTTGAGTTTCCCCTCTCTTCACAAACTCTCTCTGAAAATTTAAAGTAATAAATTCTTTGTTTACAACATGTTATTTTGAGTTTTCCCTCTCTCCTTGAATTTCCTCTTAAACTTAAAAGTAATAGATTTTATGTTTACAAAATATTACTTTGTGTTTCCCCTGTAGTCCTTCTTTTCCATTCAGATATCAAAAATCAATGGCATTGTGAAATATTTTATTATTCCAGATCATTAAGGGTTTTAGAAAACTAGTTTCCAGTGAGATAGAACCAAGACCTCATGATAAAATTATTTCTGTGACACAATTTTAAAATGTATTAAGCACTGATTCCTTTTGTAATCAAGCATTGTCTCTTAAGATACAACATGGGGCACAATATTGAACTATTTCTAGTAGGTTGGAACTTCATAATAATAATAAAAATAGATATCATGGAGAAGCACTGCCATGATGTTGTGTTGACTTGTTTCTAATACATTTAATGCATTATCATGAGTATTACGTGCTAAAACAACACATATTTCAACATACATGCAATTCACTAAAGATAATTTCAACACATTTTTCAATTAAAGGAAAAACATTAGCTATGAAATGTTTTGAGTAGGTGTGTACTTTCAACAAACCTAGTTTTGAAAGAGAGAAAATTCACTAGATGGGAATTTTGACATCCAAAATGATCTAGCACACAAGCCTTTAACCCACAATTTTATCCTCTTCTCTTTCCTCGACTACATTATCTCTTCTCCTATCCTGTTCTATAAAGGAGAGGTGCAAGTCCTCATTCTAGAGGGTGGATTTACTTACAAAGGTGTCAAGAGCTTCTCATCACCTACCCTCATCCATTTTAGACTTGAGAGCACTTCTACTACTGCATGTAAGAGCTTGATAGGGTAGCCCATGGTACAATGTCTTTATGATTTAGTTGCTAACACTTCAATCACATATGAAATGGATTCTAATATGCTTATTTTATAGCTCGTTGAGTTCATGTGGTTGTTTTGTACATGTTATCATGCTACAAGGATTGTGTTGTCATTAAAGTGCACTTATTTAAATTTTACTTTCATATAAGGTGCATATTATTTGCTTCTTTTCCATCTAATCACTACATGTATTTTAATTAAAAAACTCATCACATCCCTCTATAATCTAATTTGTACTTTAATCTCTATCCTCTTTAAAGCACTAAAAAACAACATTGTATATTGGATTATTTTAGACTTACACCTAAATTATGCACAAACATCTTAAATTAATCCTCCTAAAAAAAATAGTAATCCTCATTGACTAATAAGGCTACCTTAACTATTTATAAAGACAATAAATGATTAAACAACAATAACATTTATATCACTATTGCACATAACAATTATATGATTATAAAACATTTTTTTTTAAGGCTCACTAGTGTTTTGTTTTGAAATCCTAAACTCATCACATCCCTCTATAATTAAATTTTTACTTTAATCTCTATCCTCTTTAAAGCACTCAAAAACAAAATTTTATTTTGGATTATTTTACACTTACATGCACAAACATCTTAAAATAATACTCATGAATAAAAAAAATTAGTAATCCTCATTTGATTGATTAATAAATTTACCTTAACCATTTATAAAAAACAAAAAAATTATTAAACAACCATAACAATTGTATCACTATTACACATAACAATTATATCACTAAAAAACATTTTTTTTAAAGACCGACTAATATTTTGTTTTAAAATCCTATTAATTGTGGTAAGTTAGAAAGTAAGAAAATTCGTTTAAGGAGCGTAAAAATTACGAAAAATAAGAGGGGAAGTACACACGATGAGGGTTGGAGACAGCTAATTGTTACAAGGAGGTCGAAAAGGAGCGCGAGGTTGACTGGTCGACTCTTGGATGAAGAATTGTTACATTTTTTCCATCTCGAATCCCAAAGACAAGGTAAACCTTGCCTCCAGTGATAGTTCCAACCTCACCTCCTTTTGCAGGGGTTTTAATAGGCTTAGATTTGCCTCCATTTGCAAGGGTTTTAATAGGCTTAGATTTGCCTCCATTTGCGGGAGGGTTTTAAGGCTCTTTGCCATGCCTCTAGACTCTACCACTGTGTCTAACAATTTGTGGAGCGTAAGCTTTGAAGGAGGAAGTTTTAGGAACATGGTAATAAGCCTAAAGGCGAAGGAACTCTACGAGATAAATGCGATGAATGTGGATAGGTGATGTGCCCTTGTGGATTCATCGCTTTCCATGCTAGCGGGCCACCACTAGTGGTTTGAGAACCTGCAGCTAGGGCGATACCTATGTGAGAAAATCACGAGTGATGTGATAAGATGTTGTTTCCCTCTATTGCCAAAGGCTTAAGCAGCTTTGGCTATCAGTGCCGGAGGATGTGGACGGGGTTTATATTGGGGCACTTGTCAAGAATTTCTGCAATATTTTAGAGCTTAGCCCCTTTGATTGGATGATTTTCAATGAGGCAACACTTGGAAATGCATCGACTCTTATTTTTGTCTGTGGTAGGTTCTCAGAACATCAAGTAGACAATGGATTCGCAACTCTGGGTCAGTCTTATAATATTAGTTGTGGTGGATGTATCGTGCAAGGATATAGCCCTAGATGCAGCTTTCAGGTTGCTAATTTTGGAGATCTTAAAGCTTATGTGTGCATTGAATCATGGAGAGAAGTCACTGCACTTGCAATGTTTGTGGTGATTGATGCTGAGATTGTAATTGTTGATCCTGCTAGGGCAGATGTTGCAATGCATGAAGGCTGTATTGGGTTCTATTGGATCTTGCAAATTCATGCCGAGAGGGTTACAGCTAGAAGCAGCAAAGGTACATTGCACTTTGCATCACTTTCTCAATATTGTTCATAAGTGATCCTGTGAAACCAACATTCCAAATTTATAGGTCAGTCGGTCTCCTTTTTCCTTGCATTCTGCACAACTTTCTTAATTTACTTTTCCATGGATGGTTCTGTGAAATTTATTATCAGTATTATCTACACTTGTTATTTGTGTGCAGGTGGAGAGTTGGTTTTCTTGAGTGCTTCTCCAATTGCAAAAGGCTCAATCAGGCTGTCCACAAGTGCATTTTATATGTTCTTCTGTGGGGCATAGTAAATTTATCAGTCAATGCGGATGTTGCCAAAGTGGTTTCTATGGAAGGAGGCATTATCATTTTCATAGCCCTTGCCAGGTACCCTAATAGATGGGTTGCTAAGGAGGCTACAAGGACTATCGAACCTGTCTCTAGGGGAAGAGCACAAGGTGTTGACTATATTCTCTTTGTTTACTTTTTAATATAAAATCTAAAAATGAAAAAATGAATCCTTATTTTCCTCTTTATTAAGCACCCTCCCTTCATTGTGCATATTGGTAGTGCTGCCTATTCATTGTATGAATTGACAGTGCAATTTAATTTATAGTTGTTATCATTGATTGGAAAAAACATGGATATTTGACTAAATACTCCATTGTTCTATCATCCAAAACATAACAAGTTTTCTTCCTCCTTTCCAAACAATACATGAAGCTGATGTTTGTTTTCTTTCACTCAGGGGCCATTGCAAAGGTAGGTGGCATAGGGAAATTGGTGAGTCTTGTATTGAAATGGCCTTCTGGCGAGAAAGGGTTTTGGTAAGCTACAAATATTTATTTCCAGAACATGACACATAAAACGATGAAACTAACAATTCTTTGTATATTTAAGAGTTCTCTTCTCTGATAATAGAGCCATGTGAAGTCATTCTAATGGATAGATAGGCCTTTTTTTTGTCTACGCTTCACACAAAAAATGTACAAATAAACCTCATAGTATCGAATTATGTCTTGATGTAAGATGGATTTGCTCTACTTTTGTCTCAGAAACAAATTATACTTACTTTGTATAATATTCAATCTCTAAATAGATTTTGAAGAGAAATGCTAAGTAAGTCAAACTATTTGAGTTCATTTTAGGGACACACTTTGCAGAATGTGCCTATCATTACTCCTTTTAGGTTTTGAATCATCAAGAATGGGAGCCCCTTGTAAACTGCAGCAGGTCAAGATGGTTGAAACCTAGGCTTTCTTGTTTTTTGTAGCATGCCCACTTTAAGGTGACTAAGCTACATGTGATGCATTTTTTGAATGGTGTGAGTCAAAAATTTTGAACTTGTTTTGGGCATTGATGATTGCAACCATTGATCAATGGACATGTTTTTGATTTCCCCATTGCTTCTATTTTCTTAGCAGAATTGGTTTAGCTTACATCTTCTTCTCATTTTTTCACTTTAGGAACACTCTTTGCGAGAATGTGCCTATCATTACTCCTTTCAGACTTTGAATCATCAAGGATTGGAGCCCCTGTGAACTAGAGCAGGTCAAGATGGTTGAAACCTATGGTTTCTTGTTTTTGTAGCATGCTTTCTTTAAGGTGACTAAGCTACATGTGGTGCATTTTTTGAATGGTGTGAGTCAAAAAGTTTGAACTTGTTTTTGTTCAATGATGATTGCTACCATTGATCAGTGGACGTGTTTTTTCAAGTCTCACATTTGATCCATTTACAATAGTTACCAAGTATGATACATGGACACTTTCTGCAAATTCTTGAATCAAGGGGAGAGAACTCTAGAGTTTATAACATTTTTTTGGAAGTAGTATCATTTGAGTGGTTGCAAAACTGTATCGGGAAGCGAAGTACATAGAAGATGCTATAGTGATGCCAATTTTAAACATCAAGAAAGGAAACTTTACCTACAAAGAGAGGTTTCCCTATTTTCTCAATTGAAAACAGTATGAGGTTGGGAACGTATGTCAATTTACAGAAAATATAGATACTTTTACAATAACAATGATGGTAACAACAACTCCCTCGAAAAGGATGTTAATGTTGAGAAGGAAAGGTTGTTCTATCTGACAAAAGGAGAATTGAATCTCAGTTCCACCATTTGGAATTCATCTAAGGACCCCCCCTCTACCAATAAGTTATCATAAACAAATGACCCTTGGGTCACCTTCCCCCAATCCCCTCCACTTCTAGACTCCTCTATCGCACACCTAGTTTCCTCATGAAATGGGGCACATAATTTTTGAGCTTTGATACCATGCTCTTACATTTATTGGTCTCCTTGTTGTCTTGTGTAGAGGTTGGAAGAGCCATATAAATTTTCTTAAGCATCATTGA
Source organism: Pinus albicaulis (assembly GCA_034641835.2). Lineage (NCBI taxonomy): Eukaryota > Viridiplantae > Streptophyta > Pinopsida > Pinales > Pinaceae > Pinus > Pinus albicaulis. The sequence goes on along the minus strand of CM076579.1, from coordinate 600,010,975 downwards.
GATTTCTTCCATCTTCGTACACCACATCATCATCCGTCCATATTACTAGGTTGTCATTCTACACTTTCATGACCCTTCACTTAGCCATCATTCCTTCCTTCACCAAAATATATTATGTGCTAGTGCATTCCCCAACCACAATAAAAATATAATGGTAGTTGGAGATCTTAAAATTCAATGACCATGGCCTTGATAGAGCCATAATTCCTCCCTACAATACCAAATTTATCCTCAATGTCTATTCCTTTTATTAGCCAAAATTTTTAGTTTATAGTGTGAAATCATGACTCGATGATTAGAACCTTAACCTATTGGTTTTCATTGTCAAAAATTCTCTTCGAGCCTCTTAGTATTTGGGGGAAAGATATTCCTTAATGACCCTCGCTAATGGGCCCTTTCCAGTATTTTTTGGCTGACTAAAGTCAACCATATTCCTTTCCCTCCATATGATTCTTATTGGGATGACATCACCTTAATGTCATGCCCATCAAAATTTTCCATTAGTTTCTATGGTTGGCTTGGAAAACACCTACGAGAAAAGATTCCTTGAGGGGGATATGACTATATTCACTTCCAAGTGATTGAATTTTTCAGTTGTATGACATCATGTTGATGTCACTAGCTATATACTCTTTTAATTGACCTTTTCTTCTGGTTGATGTCACCATCTCATAAGGTCCAACTATCGACACTTTTCGAAGGAGGGAGGCAAAAGATTCCTCGAAGGGAAGTTTTTATGGAACTTCTTCGATTCCTTTATATACTTTAACCCCCTATCAAAAATAAATTTTAAAGACTACATTGGGTCTAAAATCAAGGCCTCCTAACACTTCAATTAATTTTTCACTCCTTCGTAAACTCCCTTTCTACATGGTCACAATGTTTTTTTCCATATGGCACTACTATGTCATTGCATGAACCCTATTTTGGGTCCATATGTTGTTTTCTACTTATTCCATGCATCCTCTACTAACATCATCAATGAATATCATCCTTCCCATCAATATGGTATCATGATTTTCCATCACCATTTCTCATTGGTGTTTTCCATAAGCTAGGGGTAATGATTCTTTGAATGGACTACTCAATGGGTAAACTCCACAATTTTGTAGCTAAACTTCAAAATGTTGACTAAAACCCTTTTTCATTCATCATTGGGTTCAAGAACCAAATGTTTTCACACTTGATTGATTTATTTCCCATGTTTTAAATGCAACTCATGTGCCACACAACTACACCCTACTCCACCATATTGCACTCCATGTCGCATCCTAGTGCTAACAATAGTGACCATAAGGTAGCTTGCATAAGATCTATCCTTTTGTAGATAAAACATGCCATGATATATAAAGTGGGATATGTTGTTAATAAGAAAAGTCCAGGATTCTCTGAATCCAATAGTTGTTATCAGCATGTGCTTTAAGTGGCTCTCAAAAGAGCTTCTTCAACCAACAGGCTCCATACTAGCTATTATATACATGCAGCCTTAATGGAAGTTGAATGTTGCTCCCTTTGAACTAGAATTAAGATGTTACAGGAATATTAGCTTCCAGCAGTGTGCCTCATATTATAGAATCACGAAGATATCTTAATGAGTAACTATTCAATACTTGAGACTCACTCATAGATTGAATCAAGGCATATGAATGACAGGGTGATTGTTAGGAATATTAGGGATCCCACAAGGTATACATGTGCAGACCATAAACTCCTTCTCTTCATACCTTTAGGCACAAGGAATAGAGCATCAAAGTTGTGTCTTCCATAAAAAATCACTTCCTTCATAATTCAGTACAAAAAAGGGTCATGAAACGAACATCCTCAATAGATGTATGGCTCAGCCATAGCTCCCTCTGAATGCAGGGAAGGTGATCTTGTATAATCATCAGGCCACTTGTAGCTTGTCTCTTTTCTTCTGTAGACTCTTAGGTCCATGTGCCAAAATCATCAATCAGCTGCTATGACTTGCCTTCTGCAAGAAGATTCATCAAGATATAATACCATGGGTTCTCTAGCTCCCCCTGAAGCCTTGCATTAGTTGATCAGAATCATGAAGATGAGTCTTTATATGGAGAGCCAAAATTAGGGTCTTATCTGTTTCTTCTTTCAATACATTCTCCGTGGGTTGATGAAAAGGCTTGCTTCAAGAAGCCATTTATGAGCTTTCAATAGAAAAAGGGGTATCATAGATCTGCTCGGTTTCTGATAGGTCCTACTGATGAAGGTTACTTCAAATGTTGCAAATAAATTGAGTGAAGATTACTAAGGGATACATTAAATAACCTGAGAACACTTGCTATAGACTTGGATCATAGACATGGTGAACATTATACAGTGGTTTCAATGTTTCTTTTACAGGGCTTCAAGATTATTACTTATGATCTGGGTAACATCTGAGCACACCTTTTCTGTCGTTTCATAAGTACCAGCCTTAGCATTGTTTAGCAACCTTATAGTACCAACAGAAAGTATAAATTTCATCTTTACAAACTCACTTACTCTATTATATCTTTGAATCATTTATTGAAAAAACATTGATTAGAAGTAAAACGATCTCTTGAAGCCTCGTCCACTTTTATTGAGACCTGAAGCAAATGTTGCTTCAATCCCTTATGCCTTAAAATGTTAATGTTTTATGATGCCCAATTCCTTAGTCTGGAATACTCAGAAAATCTTACCGTACTTCCAGATTTGAGTCACAGAGAAATTTCAATAATAGGGAGCTTAATGATGTTCCAGATATTCATATATTAGATCTCCCAAAGATGTCACATTATTTAAGCAAGCAAGATTATAACATATTATACCTTAATTTATATTTAAGCCCTTGATGTGACATATGAATTTAAACAAACCTCTATTCCTGGTCTTCTCATTCAGGATTTTTCCTTAATATGAGAAATATAACACATCATAAATCAATGACTATAATAACCATTGTGATCTTTCAAAATTTTTAACAAGGCAGAAGTCAGATTGCTACAACACAATTTCTAGCCCACTTTGTTTAAGGAGACCAAGAATTTACGTTGTCTCAGACATATTTAAAGTTCAAACTATTGAGAAGTCTTCCCTAATTAAGGGTTAACCAATACCACAACAATGCTTCACCTACAGTCTCACTTTAGTGACATCCATAGGTTCGCAAGCATATACATGATCAAGGAAAACTTCAGTAGTCTATTAAGGCAAGTATGCAGGTCAATATCAAGTAAGTATCTTCAGAATATTTCCCTCATCTGAAGTGACCTTGACCTAGTCTAATGATATTTCAGAGATTTTCTACAGAAGATTGGGTGGAAATCGAATTTAACCAACCTTCTTATCGACATACCATCAAATGTAATGGATCTGAGCCTCAGATTTGGTTTGTGACATGGGCCAAAAGTTGAGGCTACCATCAACCATATTAAAATAAAGCAAACCCCTTGATCCTTGAAACAATTATGTCTTCTTTTAATTATTTTCTCTTCTAGCACAGATTAAGCAACAAAATCCTTATCATTTCATAACATAAGAGATAAACATAACTAGAAACCCCTTTCAATTATGCCTTCCCTTAGATCTTCAGAGATTCCTCAAGACCGAGAGAATTCCAGAGTTAAGAATCTGTTGAATTCTTGGGATAGTGCTCCTCATGGTCACTTATAATCTTCGATAAAGATCTCAACTTGAAGGAGATGACAGTTGATCATATCAGGCTGCAGGGAGAGGAGAAAATGGAGGATTTTCCATTAATTCAATGATAGGGAGCTTAATGATGTTCTACATATTCATATATTAGATCTCCAAAAGATGTCACAATATTTAAGAAAGGGAGATTATAACATACTATACCTTAATATATAATGAAGCCCTTGATGTGGCATATGAATTTAAACAAACCTCTGTCCCCAGTCTTCTCGTTCAGGATTGTCCCTTGATATGAGAAATATAACACATCATAAATTAGTGACTATAAGAACCATTGTGATCCTTAAAAATTTTTAACAAGTCAGAAGTTAGACTATTGCAAAATAGTTTCCAGCTCACTGTTTTTAAGGAGACCAAGAATTCACACTGTCTCAGACATATTTAAAGTTCAAACTATTGAGAAGTATGTCCTAATTAAGGGTTAATCAATACCGCAACAATGCTTCACCTATAGTCTCACCTTAGTGACATCCATAGGGTTGCAGGCATATACATGCTTCAAGGAAACCTTGAGTGGTCTATTAAGGCAAGTCTCCAGGTCAATATCAAGGCAAGTATATTTAGAATCTTCCCCTCATCTGAAATGATCTCAACCTAGTGTAATGATATTTCAAAGATTTTCTGCAGAAGATTCAGTGGAAATCGAATTTAACCAACCTTATTATCGACATGCCATCAATTGTAATGGATCCAAGCCTCAGATTGAGTTTGTGACATGGGCCAAAAGTTAAGGATACCATCAACCATATTCAAATAAAGCAAACCCCTTGATCCTTGAAAGAATCAGGTATTTCTTGATTTCTTTGCTATTCCCACAGAGATTCAACAACGAAATCCTTATCATTTCATAACATAAGAGATAAACATAACTAGAAACACCTTTCAATTATGAATTCCCTTAGATGTTCAGAGATTCCTCAAGAAAAAGAGAATTCCAGAGTTGAGAATCTATTGAATGCTTGAGATAGTGTTGCTCATGGTCACTTATAATCTTCGATAAAGATCTCAACTTGAAGGAGATGACAGTTGAGCATATCAGGCTGCAGGGGGAGGAGAACATGGAGGATTGTCCATGAATTCAGTGATAGGGAGCTTAATGATGTTCCATATATTCAGATATGAGATCTCCAAAAGATGTCACATTATTTAAGCAAGGGAGATTATATCATATTATACCTTAATTTATAATGAATCCCTTGATCTGACATATCAATTTAAACAAACCTCTATCCCTAGCCATCTCGTTCAGGATTGTGCCTTGATATGAGAAATATAACACATCATAAATAAGTGATTATAAGAACCATTGTGATCCTTAAAAATTTTTAACAAGTCAGAAGTCAGACTATTGTAACATGGTTTCCAACTCACTGTGTTTAAGTAGACCAAGAATTCATGTTGCCTCAGACATATTTAAAGTTCAAATTGTTGAGAAGTCTGCCCTAATTAAGGGTTAATCAATACCACAACAATGCTTCACCTATAGTCTCACCTTAGTGACATCCATAGGGTTGCATACATATACATGCTTCAAGGAAACCTTGAGTAGTCTATCAAGGCAAGTCTCCAAGTCAATATCAAGCGAGTATCTTTAGAATCTTCCCCTCATCCAAAATGACCTCGACCTAGTGTAGTTATCTTTCAGAGATTTAATATAGAATATTGGGTGGAAATCAAATTTAACCAACCTTATTATCGACATACCATCAAATGTAATGGATCCAAGCCTCAGATTAGGTTTGTGACACGGGATAAAAGTTGAGGCTGCCATAAACAATATTCAAATAAAGAAAACCCCTTGAGCTTTGAAACAATCAGGTCTTCCTTTATTTCTTTACCATTCCCTTAGAGATTCAGCAATGAAATCCTTATCATTTCATAGCATAAGAGATAAACATAACTAGAAACCCCTTTCAATTATGAATTCCCTTAGATCTTCAAAGATTCATCAAGACCAAGAGAATTCCAGAGTTAATAATTTGTTGAATTCTTGGGATAGTGCTCCTCATGGTCACTTATAATCTTCGATAAAGATCTCAAATTGAATTAGATGATAGTTGAGCATATCAGGCTGCAGGGAGAGGAGAGCATGGTGGATTGTCCATGAATTTCATGATAGGGAGCTTAATGATGTTCCATATATTTAGATATTAGATCTCCAAAAGATGTCACAGTATTTAAGAAAGGGCGATTATAACATATTATACCTTAATTTATAATGAAGCCCTTGATGTGACATATGACTTTAAACAAACCTCTGTCCCTAGTCTTCTCATTCACGATTGTGCCTTGATATGAGCAATATAGCACATCATAAATCAGTGACTATAAGAACCATTGTGATCCTTCAAAAATTTTAACAAGTTAGAAGTCAAACTACTGCAACATGCTTTCCAACTCACTATGTTTAAGGAGACCAAGAATTCACACTGTCTCAGACATATTTAAAGTTCAAACTATTGAGAAGTCTACCCTAATTAAGGGTTAATCAATACCGCAACAATGCTTCACCTACAGTCTCACCTTAGTGACATCCATAGGTTCACAGGCATATACATGCTTCAAGGAAACCTTGAGTAGTCTATTAAGGCAAGTCTCCAGGTCAATATGAAGCGAGTATCTTCAAAATCTTCCCCTTATATAAAATGACCTCAACCTGGTGTAATGATATTTCAGAGATTTGCTACATAATATTGGGTGGAAATCGAATTTAACCAACCTTCTTATTGACATACCATCAAATGTAATGGATCTGAGCCTCAGATTGGGTTTGTGACATGGGCCAAAGTTCAAGGTTGCCATCAACCATATTCAAATAAACCAAACCCCTTGATCCTTGAAACAATCAGGTCTTCCTTTATTTCTTTGTTATTCCCGTAGAGATTCAACAATGAAATACTTATCATTTCATAACATAAGAGATAAACATAACTAGAAACCCCTTTCAATTATGCCTTCCCTTAGATCTTAAGAGATTCCTCAAGACCGAGAGAATTCCAAAGTTAAGAATCTGTTGAATGCTTGATATAGTGCTTCTCATGGTCACTTATAATATTTGATAAAGATCTCAACTTGAAAGAGATGATAATTGAGCATATCAGGCTGCAGGGAGAGGAGAAAATGGAGGATTTTCCACGAATTCAGTGATTTATTTCTCCACCTTGGGCTTGCCTTTACCTAGGCTCTGATACCATTTTAATTTTCCAGGATAACATGTTCTTTGCAAAGACACTTACTTCAGATATCTTTATTAGCCCATAATACTATTAGCAATCACATAGCTTATTATCATATACACAGTTACTAAAGAAAGAACATAGATGATCGAAGCAAAATACAAGCCAAGACAAGATAACACATGGATATGGCACAAGCCAGGGAAAAACCCCAAGACTGGGAAAACCCTTGATAAATTCTTCCTATTATTCATAAACAAATGTTCAATGAAGAGAGAGAGAGAGTACAAGGACTTTAAAGTCAACACTGACTTGCCAAATGGAATATATGACCTTAGACTACAATTCTGAATATTGATAAGGACTTCCTAAATTAGCCCTTACTAGTTAGGGTTACTTGTAATTCATTAAGATGCCACTGAAGGATGTCCTACAAGCATTCCAAAATTATCCAAACACACATTTCAGCCCAAGTAACTACTGAAGATGGAAGATCCCGATTAGGGTACAGTTCATACGACAATAGTCCATAAAAATGTATCCAAAACACCCTTGTAAAGTTACAACTTCTCTTCATAATAAGCTGACCTTCCTCTGATAAAAATTCGTACTTAATCCAACCCTGAAATAGGATTCTGCATTTACCAGAGTTCAGAGAATATGAGCTGCATTCAATCTTCCTGGATGCATACCCTTCTCGGTGTATACTTAGAAAGGTAAGGGCTGCAGCCAGCTTGAGATGGTCTCCAATAGGTGCGGCCTGCTTACAATATTACACCCATATGCTTTTACTGATCCTTATGTCTGCAGTTAACTTGAAATGTAACTCGGATATTCAACTGAAGATGGATCACCAATATCATACCACAAATGTATCCAAATATGACTCTAAGAAGCTCAACCTTCTTCCCAAGGGACTCAGCCCATAAAATAGCCCTGACATTACACCAAAGAAAACCTACATCATTTTCTTGAGACACATTTCTCCTGCATCCATCATGTGAGAGAGATAAGATGATTGAAATGTGGAAGAAGTCTCCTCTTTATAAACAATATGGAGGGAAGGCCGATCTTAAAATTTGGAGGCAAATTTGAAATTTGAATTTTCAATTTTTCCCACATAAACATAATCATAACTTATAGAATTTATTTTTGAATAAATGAATATTTTCTTGACCAAATTTGATGATATTTAGATCGATTTTTGTCCTCTCGAAAATATGGATTCAATGGAATGATTATCTTCATTGTTGTGAAACCAGCTCCAAAAATAGAAGAAAAGAGATATCAACACCTTAGAAATAAGCCACTTTGAGGGGTAAACCTCCAATACATTACATGAATGAACAATTCTTGGATGATACAAATTACAAAACCTTCTTTCTATATATAGGAGTCCATGGGGCCACAATGTAATCCTAGCTGACCTAAAAATAATAATTTAAGGGCACAATAATAACAATATGGGGGTTACAGGGGCACAATAATAACAATAAGGGGGTTACACTAACAACAATAAGGGACTATACTAGTAATATAGGGACCTAACATGCCCCTCTCCTTAAAAATTGTGTTGTCCTCAACGCTTGAGTAGCTCTGGGTGTTTCTATATAAAATTCTCATCCTCCCATGTAGAATATTCAGTGGATAAGTTCTTCCACTTGATGAGATACTCTGAAATTGATCGATTTCATAACTGTCGAGTTCTTGTTTCCGTCACCGCTTCTGGTTTCAATATGTTTTTTCCTTCCTCATCAAGTTCTAGCAATATTGTTTGAACTAGAAGATTTTCACCTATAACCTTCTTTAGGCATGAAACATGGAAAACTGGATGCACTCGTGAAGAAGCAGGAAGCTCCAATTTGTATGCCATAGTACCAATCTTTTAAAACACCTTGTTAGGACCATAGTACTTTGGAAATAATTTATTATCCTTCTTAGATTTCTTGAGGGACATTTGTTTGTATGGTTGTAACCGTAAAAATACCCAGTCTCCTACATCAAAACTTCTCTCGCTATGATGTTGATCTGCCTATTGTTTCATTCAATTTTGTGCCAAATTCAGGTTATCGTTTAAGAGTTGGAGAACTTCTTGTTGATGCTCGATGTGATCTTCCACTGCTTGAACCTTCGAATTTTCTCTTAAAGATGATGTGATGGATGGTGGATGATATCCATAAAGTGCCATAAATGGGGTCATTTTTGCTGCAGTATGGAAGGAAGCGTTATACCACCATTCAGCGAGAGGTAACCACTTGACCCATTGTGTTTGTTTATCAGATACAAAACAACGAAGATATCCTTCCAAACATTTATTTACTATCTCATTTTGACCATTAGATTGAGGATGATAAGATGAGCTATGAGCTAATTGAGTATCCAAACAAGAAAATAACTCCGTCCAAAAATTTCCAGTAAAAATGGGATCTCTGTCGCTCACAATAACCTTTGGGTTTCCATGTAGCTTTTGAATTGTGTCCATAAATGTAGTAGAAACTGTACTTGATTTAAATGGATGAGATAATGCACAAACGTGTGCATACTTGGTAAGTCTATCAACTACCACCATGATGAGACTCTTTCCTTCATACTTAGGTAAGCCTGTGATAAAATCCAGTGAAATATCCTCCCAACGTTGACTTGGAATGGAAAAAGGTTGTAGAAGACCCAGGGTCCTAATTGTCTCAACTTTATTCTGCTGGCAAACCAAAAATTCCGCCACAAACTTTTGAATATCAGATTTAAGGCCATCCCAAAAAAAAAATTTCTTCACTCTGTGGTAAGTTTTTAAAAATCCTGAGTGTCCTCATAAAGGATAAGTGTGCAATTCCAAAATAATATTTTGTTTTAGTTGCGAATTGTTACAAAGATATAAGCGATCTTTGTACCATAAGGAATAATTTTTCCAACTAAATGTATTAGATGTACTAGGATCTTGCTACAAATTTTGAATAAGTGTCCACACTTCTTCTTCCTTCTTCCATTCATCCCTTGCTTCGGTTATCCAATCTGGTTGGATAGTAGAAATGGCACAAAGCAATACTTCCACCTCTTCATTCTTTCTTGAGAGTGCATCTGCAACAACATTTAGCTTCCCTTTTTGTATATTATTTCAAAGTCATAACCGAACATCTTTGTGACCCATTTTTTTTTCTTTTCTGAAGATAGTCTTTGTTCCAAAAATTATTGAAGACTATCATGATCAATTTTTACCTTGAAGTGTCTTCCCATTAGGTGAGTTCACCATTTCTTTAGTGCATGCGGTATTGCTAACATTTCCTTCTCATAAATAGATTTCTATAAATACTTTCCTTTGATAAGATGACTTTCAAAAGCAATGGGTCTTCCTTCTTGCATTAAAACAACACCAATTCCATTTCCTATGGCATTACATTCCATAATAAAGGTTTTTGTGAAGTCTGGCGTAGCTAAGACCGATGCTAGGCACATTGCCTCTTTAAGATGTTAAAAGGCCTTAGTTGCTTCAGGAGTCCATGAAAATGCATCTTTCTTCAATAATGTTGTTGGAGGTGCTGCTATTCTCCCATAATTTTTAACAAAATTGTGATAATACCCTGTTAACCTGAAAAATCCTCACAACTGCTTTATGGTTGTGGGGACTTTCCATTCCTTAATTGATTTAATTTTGTTAGGGTCTACCTTAACACCCTCGTGAGATACAATATGACCTAGATATTCCACCTCTTGTACTCCAAAGAAAAATTTGGATGTTTTTGCATAGAATTGTTTCTCCTGCAACAATTTGAGCACCTTATCAACATGTTGAGCATGATCCTTCTAAGACCTGTTGTAGATTAGTATATCATCAAAAAATACAAGCACAAATTTTTTAAGGAAGGGTTTGAAAATGGAATTCATCAACCCTTGAAATGTAGATGGTGCATTGGTAAGGCCAAAAGGCATGACCAAAAATTAATAATGACCCTCATGAGTTCGAAATGTTGTTTTCAGAATATCTTCAGTCTTCATTCTAATTTGATGATATCCTGAACGAAGATCCAACTTGGTAAAATAATTACTCCATGTAATTCATCTAATAATTCATCAATCACAGGAATGGGACACTTATATTTAATGGTGAGCTTATTGAGCTCCCTATAATCTAGACACATGCGCCATGATCCATCCTTCTTGTGAACCAATACTACTGGAGTAGAGAAAGAACATTGACTAGGTTGAATTATACCATCCTCTAACATTTCTGCAATCATACATTCAATTTCGCTCTTTTGGACATAAGGATATCTATAAGGCCTGATGTTTGGAGGAACACTTTCGGGAATCAAATGAATAGCATGATCATGATCATGAATAGGTGGGAGTCCTTCTTGGAATGATTTTCCAAGACTTTTTGGAGATGTGAAAAAATAGATGATTTTGATGTTGGAACTTCTAGTGAGCATAATTGTTCAATTACGCCTCATTATTATTTATTTATAAGATTTTTCATGACATTAGAGTTTATTATCTTTCCTAGATTCCATGAAATACCCCGTAATTCGACTTCCTTTCCTTCTAATTTTTTTTTCAAGAAAAGTTCTTGAAAATTAAAAGCTACCGTCCCCAAAGATTGTAACCATTATACTCCTAGTACAACATCAACACCCCCCATAAGAATGGAAAGCATTGGACTATTAAATACATATTCCCCCATGGTTAGCTTGATATTATGGAATTTTCTAGAGAAATTCATAGTTCCTCCATTTGCAACCATCACTTGACATTCTAGTGCTGGGTATAGGAAACAATTCAATTCCTTGGCTACCTTACAATGAATAAAATTATGGGTACTACCTGAATCAATCAACACTATTACCTTTTTCTTATTGATATGTCCTTCTATCTTAAGAGCTTGAGGAGTGGTAATTCCTGCCAATGCATTACATGATATGGTCAGACTCATTTCTTCCTCTTCTAGGGTTGATTCCTGGTGTATGTCCTCTTCTTTTGTAGATTCTTGTTCATTTTCTTCTTCCTCTTCACAATCTCTGTAAAATAATTTCTTCTCACCACACTTATGACCTTTAGTGTATTTTCTATCATAACTGTAGCAAAGTCCTTTTGCTCTTTTTTATTCCAATTGTCGTGGTTTCAACCTTGTAGGTTGTGGAAATCTAGGAGTAGCAACACTTCGCTCTTTATAGAAGTGAGTGGTAGGCTTCCTTGTCGCCATAATTTTACATTCAATTTTCTTGCCAACCTGAATTCCTTCTCCAATGAATCAGGTTCCAAAACACAAACTTCGTGTTAGATGTTATCCTTTAAAGTACCTATGAAGAGATAAATCCTGTGTTCCTATGGAATATCAGTTAACCTTATGTTCAATTTTTGGAAGTCCTCAATGTGCTCCCCCACTGAACACTTTTGTTTGAGATTTATCAATTGGCTAAAGAAGGTGTTGCTCTTTGTATCCTCATAACATGCTATCATTTCCTTCGTAAAAATTGACCAAGTGACAATTTTTTTAGGGAGAAAAGCCATCGATACCATACAAATGTATTTTTTTCTAAATGTAAAGTTGCAATGCGTACCTTTTGTGTGTTTTTCACATTATTGAGATCAAAATATTGCTCCATTTGTAGTATCCATGTTACAGTATCGTTTCCATCAAACTTCCTCATATCCATTTTTGGAATATGGTGGTTCTTCCTTCCAACATTAGAGTTTATGAAATCATGATTAACATTTATTTTTCTCTCATCATGAGTTTCCTCTACTATCTTTTCACCAGTAGGAAACATTTTTTGTATCAACTTTGTCAAACCTTCCATGTCCACTTTTAGATCATTCTTCATGTTTTCCATTTTTTCATCGATCTTAGCTTCCATGTCATCCATCTTAGATTCCATGCCATCCATATTAGCTTACATGCCATTCTTCAAACCATCCATATTAGATTCTAGACCTTTCTTCAAACCATCCATCTTAGTTTCCACACCATTCTTCAAAACTTCCATGTCATTTTTGTTTGCTCTTTGCGAGAGTGAAGTTTGTTGCACTTGCTCTTGTAATTTTGATATGTCATATTGCCATTCTTCATCTTCATGAGTCATAGTAGAGCCTTCTAAAGGCTTAATGGGTGTTGAATTCTTTTTAGGGGCCATTTTAGAATCCAATACTGATATCTATTCTGCAATATTCCCTTGGAATCAATTCAACTTGATTCTTCAAACAAGACTTATGCAACTTGGAAAAAAAATACAAAAATTTTACTTACTTTTGAGGAGCTCGATATTGAAATTGACTTATCTCTATAATTGCGGATCCTGAATATCTGAAATTTGGCCCTGTAGTAGCCCTCTGAAGCCTCTTTCAAATGCCATAGGTCTGACCTGATTTGGATTCTTCAAGTCAAAGTTATGGCCAATCTCCCACAATGACCTAATTATGGACTAGTTCAATAGAGCGAACTTGTATGACTTTCCATGTGTCACTGTTACCTCCTTTAGCTCTGAAATTGATAGACAGGAAACTACAATCCGTGTAATTGTAGCCACTTTTTCCATCATTCCAATTTGATGCTCAGAGAGAGAGTTATGAATATTTTACCATGATCACCTCTTTGAGATGAAATTCGGGAGCCTGAAAAAGTCCTAACTTTCGCAGACCATATCTCCGAAACTATTGTGAACCAAGCTCTGAAATTTTGCGAAAATGTTTCTCAAGAATTCGGCTTCGTGCTATAAAAAATTAAGCTTTCGAACCTTCGTAGAAAAGAACGTATAGCGAAAATTCCATAATGACCTGTTTAGGTTAAATTCAGGAGCATGCAAAAAGCCCTAACATCATCCTAAAATATTGCGAACCAAGCTCTGAAATTTTGTGATGATGTTCCTCAAGATTTCAGCTTCGCACTCTAAATATTTCCACTTCTGAAACTTTGTAGAAAAAAAGTTATAGTGAAAATTCCACAATGACCTGTTAGGAGCAATGAAACCTTAGAATCCAAAGCTCTGATACTAAATGTTTTGAAACTAGATCCAAAAATAGAAGAAAAGAGATATCAACGCCTTAGAAATAAGCCACTTCAAGGGGGAAACCTCTAATACATTACATGAATGAACAATTCATGGATGATACAAATTACAAAACCTCCTTTCTATATATAGGAGTCCATGGGGCCACAATGTAATCCTAGTGGGGCCACAATGTAATCCTAACCGACCTAATAATAATAATTTAAGTTCACAATAATAACAATATGGGGGTTACAGGGGTACAATAATAACAATAAGGGGGTTACACTAACAACAATAAGGGACTATACTAGTAATATAGGGACCTAACATTCATCAACTAAGCAGACCTTAGTGGAATTGGCCCTAGTTGCCAATTTTAACACTATCTCTATCTTTCTGACAAAGTAGGCATCCTGGTTAAGATCTAGATAGCCAAATATTATCCAAATGGCTTATTTTACTCTTGTAAAGCTGACTATGTGACAATGTCTATTCTATAAGAAGGAAATTTTAGCTAATCTGAATGCATTCCACATTTTCCTACCCACTTGAAAAATCATCATTTTTCTTCTAACAAGCCCCATGCTAGTGAGTTGGAACAACAACAAGATGACTATTTTTACCTCTTATATAGTTTTTAAACATCTCAGCAACCTTTCATTACCACATTTCATGGTTAGCTGTTACAAAGTAAACAACAACCTCAATAAATCTAGCTCAATGAAGATGATTGTTAACTACTAGGATATTTTGAAGGACCAGACACCTAAGAACTTGACTTTTAGAAGTGCGATATGCCTTGACATCTCTGAATACATCCTAGTTCATGATCATGAACATTAAATTTCCAATTGAGGTGATCAGATATTGATCAACATGGCCTAACCTTATCACAAAAGTTCCTTTTCTCGGTAATAAATGGATATGTTTCCTGTAAAATCATCTCCAATTCTTCCAAATAGGTCTAGATGAATCACAATGTAATATAAGCGAACGTCGAACACTCATCAAGAATCATCTGGCACAATGCCATGAATGCATAATTACCAACAACTTGAAGGTTGTGAGTACAGTTATTATCACATGAAGATAACCATTCTCTTGTACATTAATCCCACATCAATCCTTGATGAAAAGGTTATTTTGGAATGCCATCTTCCAATGAAGGTAGAAATCAAACCCCACTTGTCATATTTCCACTAAAAGAGGTCCAAATTGAACGTGCAGCCATACCAATCTTGATGATAGTACAAATAATACTAATGTAAATGGAAACGAGTTTCCATGCCTTTGTTGTCCCTGCTTAAGGGCCACACAAACCACAAATCTTAAAAACAGTAGTTGTGCCTACTACTGACTATATCACAGAGGGGAAAATGGTCAATTATACGGTGTATATGTGTAGGCTTATTTGATATTGAGTCATTTTTCTATTTAGATTGATCCTTTTTCTTTCATCTTAGGCTGGAACACTGTTCATCCCTGACGTAAGTCTAAGAGGATGATTATTGATGGTTGAACTTGAAAATGTACTATGAGTTTCCAGTTATTATCTATATCTTCAATATATGTTTACAATGTACAATTTACATGTATATCATTCTTCTACCATCATTAGACTGTTGTAACTATAAATCATGAGTTGAATGGATTGGCTAATTTCTATCCAATGGCCATGAAGAAGAAAATGCCATATTATTGAATTAAGGTGAAATTTTCATCTTGCTTTCATGAGGTGTGTTTCTTGTTGGTAAAGCTAATTCCCATATGAGTTTTCAACCATGCTTACAGTCATGATGGGGTCCAATGGTGATCAAAGGTTGTTAAATCCCCACTTCTAGATCTTCAGAAGATTTGGATGTAAAAACCTATGCAAATTTCCATTCCTTTTCAGGCACAATATGTAATGCAAACAAATTTTATTTTACATTGGGGAGATTTCAGCCCTAATATTACATTTTTCATCAATCCTCGGTCTATTATTGGAGTGTGAACATATTATCTTTAGAGCGGTCCAAAGAGGGAGTAAAATTTTAGTTTTAATTTTAATCATTGGGAAAGGATTTTGCCTCATATTTGTGATTTTTGGCTGGTAAATTTGATTGAGTATATGTTGCTAATTTGACTGGTAGCCACAACATTGACCAGCTGGCATCTTCTGGTTACGGTCTATTCTCTACATTTAGAATTATGGTTGAAACTGTTTGAACATAAGTCATTTGATGCATGGGTTGTAATGGGATTTTGTATTTTGAATGGTATCTCTATTGGACTTCTGAACCTATCTTTGGGTTTTAACTCTGTTGGATTCTATCCGGTATATTGAAGAAATGTAGATTATTGTCTTGTTTCAATCTTGCAAAACCATTTCCCTAAGTTTTGTCAGATTGTAGCTTTTTTCATGAGATTGAAAGTAATGCAATTGAATTTTTGTTTCTTTAGATGACCAAGTTGGCAATTATTCCTCGTATTGTTCTTTTGGAAACACTCTTTTTCCAAAATGATTTCAGGTGAGTGTAAAATTGTTACTTCTATAACTTGTTGCATCCAAGCTGAATAAACATGATTATTTTATGATTATAATGTTTATGCATTTAATGTTTGAATCCTCTTGTTGTCTTTGTATTAATTGCAAAGAGTAGTAGGCATAAAATATTTGAATGCTTATGATGTAATATACCGGATTTCTTAATTTTAAGTTGCGTCTGAGACTCTAATTAGAGCAGTGGTCAAAGGGTGAGTATGCTTTATATTAACTTTTGAAATGGTGTTGCGCCTTGATGTTACAATATGTAGGAATTTTAGGTCCATTCCACTACACATTTGCAAGCTATTGTACAAGAGGCTGGCACTAAAGATACATTCATTCAGGCTATTTCACTTTGGGAACAAAAATAAGGACTAATAAATCTCATAGAAGGCTTAAAATTTATCTGTTGTCTGGAAAAATTTCCATAAGAATTAAAATATTATGTAGAGATATTGTGTAGCTTGAGTGTAGTAAATGCGAATTTTTTATTAATTTCATTTACATCTTGTTTTTGAAAAAGGGATTCTCTATCTTCAGGATCTTAAGAAATAAACCTACTATTATTGTAACAATAGTATCTTTGGTATAGCATGTCAATACTTCATGAAGAAAATTATTATTATTCCTAATAAAAACTCTATATATTCTTTGTTGTCTTATATTATATTGTGATCTGTAAATTCTAGGCCTATGGCCTGCCTGTTTCATCACATAGATCCTCTACGGAATTAGATTTTGTTCTTTGTGGTAGATGAACTTGATCTGGCCTGGAAAAATACTCATAACTCATTTACACAGAAGAGCTTCTACTATTCACTCAGATTTAAAATAACAATGAAAACACCACCTGTGGACAAGGGGAAAATGTGCAACAAGTAATAGAATGCTCTGGATAGCAAAATAAATATGCCTAGAAATTAAGATAATGTTATGAACTTATGGACTTTGGGAAAAAAAAAAATTCTCAGCAATATATAAATTAGTGTGGACAACCTGTGGTCCAAAGAAAAACTCCCAGTAAGCAAGAATGCTATGGATGGTTCGTGGGAAAAGGTAAAAATTCCCAACAAGTAATTTGACTCATAAAGTGAGACAAAGACATGGACTGCAATTCTAGCTCTCATGTCTATGGAAGCCCAACTTCTAAATTAGTTCATAGTACACTTGATAATCATGATGATGCTGATAAGGGATAAAGGTGTCTTCACATGTGGAGTGAGAGAAATATAGTCCCTCTTTTCAATATTTTTTTTTAGTTCTGCTTCTCCTCATCCTCAGATTTTGATGCCGAAGAGGAAGAGAGAAGGGATAGAAAAGATGAGGATGGGGTTGTAGCATCTATCATTTCTGCAGAAAATAATTTCCGTAATGTAAAAGACCTTCTCCTCTCATCATGATCCTCTTATTCACTATCTCAAAAGCTATTAATAGTTACTAAAATATTTCCCTATCCTTACGAAATCGACCATGTCATTCAGCAGCAGCAGCCACTGCAATATATCATGTGGATGAAGGAGCAGAGAGAGTATAGTTCACTTACGAGTTCCTTCTCCTTGAATGTTTAGAACTGAAATGATACCCTATGTTTAGAACTGAAATGATACCCTCTTCAGATATTTTTCTTTATCGGGTAATGGTATGGAAGTGAAATTTTCATTTATTATAGTTTTTTTATTATTGAAAGTGTTTTCTCTTTTTCTTAATTGACAACCCTAGTTAGGCCTCATTACACAACTTTTTCCATAACTACCTAAAATAGTATTCTAAATGGGAGCTTGGCATATATATATATATATATATATATATATATATATATATATATATATAATTGTTGTAAATAGCTGAATGGTCCTCTATTTAATTAATGGTGAACGGTTGTGCTTCTCCTCATCCTCAGGTTTTGCTTTTAAATATTTTTTGTTGGTTCTTCTTCTCCTTTATGTGGGATTATGTTCTAACTTTTATGGTTTGTAAGGTTTTTATAAGTACAGTCTCTACACACCCAAATGCTTGGTAAATGCTAGCACAAGGCACACAAATCCTGTAAGTAATAACACACTCACAATACAGTAAATTAAAGTAAGTTAAATTCATTATTTCTAATCTCTTACACTCACAATACAGTAAATTAAAGTAAGTTAAATTCATTATTTCTAATCTCAAAATATTTTGAAATTTTGATTATAAAATGTTACAAATTTCATATAATTCTCATGCTGTTTCAACCATATAATATGTATTGTTTCACCTTTTCAAAGTTAAAAATGAGGTAGAGTATATCATTATGATTATCCTATGATCTGTGTTTGATGACTATGCAATCAAATATTATAACAGACTAGATGTTCAAAATGCACTCCATGCAACTCAAGGTGGAAAAATTGTGCAATGGGCTCCCTGCAAGTAAAAAATATGTTAACTCAAACTCAACGATTTATATATATTTTTGAATAATTCAAAATTTTCAGTTACACCCTCTTTGAAAATTGGAAGGATGCCCAGGACTCTGTGCTCCCCATATATCAAAAACTCATAAAAAGAGGCCTTTTCATATGGGTATATAGGTATGCAAGCATTGCCATACTAAGCTTAGCTATCTCGCACTATTCAATACCTTGATTTTTTTTTGGTTACAAGTAAAAGTTTGATTATATGATATATTTTTGGTTTATTGAAAATGTTGCAGTGGAGATATTGATGCTCGAGTCTTAGTAATATCGCCCAGATATTGTATGGATCAACTTAAGCTTCCTATCAAAAGAGCATGGCAACCTTGGGGGAACAATATTTTATACAATTTTCACTTCAACTTTTTCTAATCTTTTATACAATTTTCACTTCAATTTTTTCTAAAATCTGACAATACCTATCATAAGTTAGTTGTCAGGAAATAAATTACCTATTATAAGTTAGTTGTCAATAAATAGTGAAGCTATTACTTGCTGTTATTTGTTGAAAGTTTTACTTACAATATTAATTAGTATTATTTGTTTCTGGCTATGTTGTCTTAATTCATGCAGGTGGTTGGATGGACTCAAGACTATGAAGATCTAAAATTTGAAGCTAGTTGTAGATCATACATGTGTATAAGTGCCTACTAGCAAGCTGGTGTAGCTCTTTGGGTGGTGGTTGTATTGCTTGTGCTGATTATAGTTAATTTTCTTTGTACGGCTAGATTAATTTGTTTGTAGATTATTTTTTATTATTAGCTTTTTGTGCAAGTCAAGATACAAGGGTGTCACAGTGAGCTAACTCCATTGAGATATTTTTTTATTAAGTTAAAAAGCTAACTCCCTTGAGTTACTTTTTTATTAAGTTAAAAATAGGGGCTTGCATGATTATATATTTTACAAGGATTATGTCGTTATGTGTTGAACATTTTTTAAAAATCAATGCCTATTATACAATTTCAAGGAATGCCATAACTCACATATTTTTTTAAAGGGTGCTAGCTCAATGGAAGAGCACCTGCCATGCAGGAGGTTGGTAGTTTGATTCCACTATACCCTAACATGAATTATTCAAAGATATTGTAGATTTTTTTAATTAAATAATTTTATATTGATTTATTTTAATGGTGGATATTTTTCTGGATTCATTGTTTTATATTGTCTCTAGAGAGACAATAGATAGGATTAATGACATTTATCTCCATAAAGACAATATGTCTTTAATTCCAACTATTGTCTTTGCAGAGACAAATGAAACTATCTAAAGAGACAATAAATGAACTGTGTCTAGAGAGACAAAAATGAAATTGTCTTTCGAGAGACAAAAATGAAGTAAAAGTAAAAGTGGAGATAGGTTATGTAGGGGAAATTTATGATTTCTTGCCTCTTCAAAATCTGTAGTCACTTTTTATCTTTTCGTTAACCAAAATTTGAAAATATTTATTTGACTTAAAATTAATAAGCATATATATATATATGTGTGTGTGTGTGTGTGAGATCAATCAATGATCATGTAATTTTTTAATAAACATTTTCTATATAAATTAAAACAATGTAATAATTTTCAAAATGGTGGAAGATTCACATTGTATAATCAATAACCATCCACAATTTTAAGGAGAAAATTAAAGAAGTCCTCATTAGATTGACAAATTGCTTTAAAACTTCGCTAATTTACTATGTCATTTCCCAATCACATGTGATCAACCAAAAAAAAATGAAAGTTAGACACCAATGTTCAACAATGAGGAATTTGTCAATTTCAACAAAGAATGAACAAGATGAGTTGAATTTTAAGGCGCTCATTTATAAAATGTTCATTAGGGATCTATGGATAAAGGACATGATCTTGGTATGAGGTTCATTAACCAAGTAAAATGAGTATGTTATATCATCATATTTTTTTTCTTAAACTCAAATATTTCACTTTATATTAATATTAATCACATTGGTAAATATGGTTTTAGATGTATCTTATATATGTCTATCTTCCTATATAAATCAAATTGGTAAATTTGATTGTGCTAGTTAAGTTAAATTAGAATTTTGGCCGTTTCAAATCTGTTTTTATAAATTAAAAAGAGATGTGATGTCTTGAAATTTTTTTGGGCATTTGGATTGTATAGATTTTATCATTCAAACTTATAATTCCAACGATTTTTTTTTTTTTCAAATAAATTTGAAAGGAAGATATGCCCAAATCAAATTTATAATTCCAATAATTTTTTGTTAAATTTAAGATAAATTTGAAAGGAAAATATGTCCAAATACTTTCAAAACTTAGAACATAAACTAAAAAATAAATCTTATATATATTGGCCTTTTCATGAATAGTATCATTTTGGATAAGATTGTAAATTTTAGTGGTTTAAAATGTATTTTTAATGTATATATAAATTTGGAGTCATCTTTAAGTCCGACTTTTAGGAGTTTCTGAGTGAATTATAGCCAAAATTGGTGAAAAATATTGTGGTAAAATCTTAATTTGTGTTATTTAAAATGATTTTTTAAGTGCATATATGTAGCTTATATCAATCAAATTGGTAAATGTGATTGTGCTAGTTAAGTTAAATTAGAGTTTTGGCGGTTTCAAATCTGTTTTTATAAATTAAAAACAGATGTGATGTCTTGAAATTTTTTTTCAATCAAATTGGTAAATGTCATTGTGCTAGCTAAGTTAAATTAGAGTTTTGGCAGTTTCAAAACTGTTTTTATAAATTAAAAATAGATGTGATGTCTTGAAATTTTTTTGGGCATTTGGATTGTATAGATTTTATTATTCAAACTTATAACTCCAACAAATTTTTTTATTAAATTTAAAATAAATTTGAAAGGAAAATATGCCCAAATCAAATTTGTAATTCCAATAATTTTTTGTTAAATTTAAGATAAATTTGAAAGGAAAATATGTCCAAATATTTTCAAAACTTAAAACATAAAGTAAAATAAATCTTATATGTATTGCCCTTTTCATGAATAGTATCATTTTGGGTAAGATTGTAAATTTTAGTGGTTTAAAATGTATATATAAATCTAGAGTTGTCTTTAAGTGTGACTTTTAGGAGTTTCTGGGTGAATTCTAGCCAAAATTTGGTGATAAAAAATGTGGTGAAATATTGTTTTGTGTTGTTTAAAATGATTTTTTAACTTATTCAAACTTATAATTCTAACATTTTTTTTAATTATTAAATTAAAAATAAGTTTGAAAGGAAAATATGCCCAAATCCAATTTATAATTCTAATAATATTTTGTTAAATTTAAGATAAATTTGAAAGGAAAATATGTCCAAATATTTTCAAAACTTAGAACATAAACTAAAATAAATCTTATATGTATTGGCCTTTTTCCTGAATAGTATCATTTTGGGTAAGATAGTAAATTTTAGTGGCTTAAAATATATTTTTAATGTATATAGAAATTTGGAGTTTCCAGGCAAATTCTAGCCAAAATTTGGTGAAAACAATTGTGGAGAAATCTTGATCTGTGTTGTTTAAAATGATTTTTTAACTGCATATATGTAGCATATATCAATCAAATTAGTAAATGTGATTGTGCTAGTTAAGTTAAATTAGAGTTTTGGCTGTTTCAAATCTGTTTTTATAAATTAAAAACAGATGTGATGTCTTGAAATTTTTTTGGGCATTTGGATTGTATAGAATTTATTATTCGAACTTATAATTCCAACAGTTTTTTTTATTAAATTTAAAATAAATTTAAAAGGAAAATATGCCCAAATCAAATTTATAATTCCAATAATTTTTTGTTAAATTTAAGATAATTTTAAAAGGAAAATATGTCCAAATATTTTCAAAACTTAGAACATAAAGTAAAGTAAATCTTATATGTATTGCCCTTTCCATGAATAGTATTATTTTGGGTAAGATTGTAAATTTTAGTGGTTTAAAATATATTTTTATTGTATATATTAATCAAATTGGTAAATGTGATTGTGCTAGTTAAGTTAAATTAGAGTTTTGACAGTTTCAAATCTGTTTCTATAAATTAAAAAAAAGATGTGATGCCTTGAAATTTTTTTGGGCACTTCGATTGTATAGATTTTATTATTCAAACTTATAATTCCAACAATTTTTTTTATTAAAGTTAAAATAAATTTCAAAGGAAAATATGCTCAAATCAAATTTGTAATTCCAATATTTTTTTGTTAAATTGAAGATAAATTTGAAAGGAAAATATGTCCAAATATTTTCAAAACTTAGAACATAAACTAAAATAAATCTTATATGTATTGGCCTTTTCATGAATAGTATCATTTTGGGGAATATTGTAAATTTAAGTGGTTTAAAATTTATTTTTAATGTATATATAAATTTGGAGTTGTCTTTAAGTGTGACTTTTATGAGTTTCAGGGTGAATTCTAGCCAAAATTTGGTGAAAAATTTGTGGTGAAATCTTGATTTGTTTTGTTTAAAATGATTTTTTAACTATGTATATCGATCAAATTGTGCTAGTTAAGTTAAAGCTATTTCAAATCTGCTTTTATATTTTAAAAACACATGTGATATCTTGAGATTTTTTTGGGCACTTGGATTGTATAGAGTTTATTATTCAAATGTATAATTCCAACAATTTTTTTTATTAAATTTAAAATAAATTTGAAAGGAAAATATGCCCAAATCAAATTTATAATTCAAATACTTTTTTTTGTTAAATTTAAGATAAATTTGAAAGGAAAATATGTCCAAATATTTTCGAAACTTAGAACATAAACTAAAATAAATCTTATATGTATTGGCATTTTCATGAAGAGTATCATTTTGGGTAAGATTGTAAATTTTAGTGGTTTAAAATGTATTTTTAATGTATATATAAATTTGGAGTTGTCTTTAACTGTGACTTTTAGGAGTTTTCGGATGAATTCTAGCCAAAATTTGGTGAAAACAATTATGGTGAAATCTTGATTTGTGTTGTTTAAAATGATTTTTTAACTGCATATATGTATTTGACACCCCGAAAACCCCCTAAGGCACTTCTATTTTTCAAAGTTCACTATTCAAACTTGTAATTTCAATGAATCTCTGCCACATTCTAGAAAAATTAGAAATTTGCTGAAAACAATTGTGGTGAAATCTTGATTTGTGTTGTTTAAAATGATTTTTTAACTGCATATATGTATTTGACACCCCGAAAACCCCCTAGAGCACTTCTATTTTTCAAATTTCATTATTCAAACTTGTAATTTCAATGAATCTCTGCCACATTCTAGAAAAATTAGATAGGAAAATAAACCCAATTTTTTTTTTCAAAAAATCTCACTTAAAAACAACTCCTATAAATTTAGTTTCATGAAAATTTTTTGGGGTACTTGAATTTTGGAGATGATAGAGTCAAAACTTAGTATTTTAAGAAAATTTCATATAGTTTTTTTTTTTTTTTTTACAAAATTAACTAAAAAAAAATGCTTTGAAAAAATGAAAAAATCTAACCATTAAATTACAAGGAAGTTTGTTTTATAGTTGAATGTTGTTATTTTTGTGAGTTTTTTTTTTTTTTTTTCAATTATGCTCATAGGCATCATAAATTTAATTTAATTATGGTGAGATATCAGGGAGGCTATTGCACTAGTGCTAGGGGGAGGAGACAAGTTAAACACAGTTAGTGTTGGTGTGGTTGATCCCCAGTGAAGCCTGATGCAATCTCTCATGAACTCAAACCACTTGACAAAAATAAACTTTAATTTAATTATCAATAATTATAGGTGGATGATATGGATTTAACTTCTATGAAATATTCTAGAATATTCATAGTAACATACACAAATCAAAATTAAATAATTATCTTCATGTGCATGTTTATTTTGAAATAGGGTTTCCATAACTTTAATTTAATTATCAATAATTATAGGTGGAAGGTATGAATTTAACTTCTATGAAATATTCTAGAATATTCATAGTAGCATACACAAATCAAAGGTTAATAATTATCTTCAGGCATATTTATTTTGAAATAGGGCTTCTATAAATTTAATTTAGTTATTAATAATTATAGGTGGAAGGTATAGATTTAATTTCCATAAAATATTCTAAAATATTCATAGTAGTATACACAAATGGAAGGTTAATAATTATCTTCAAAGTAGTTACGATCTACTTATACACTTTTTCCCCTTTTATTAAATTGATTAAATGAAAAAATGTCATATGAACAAATGTTATTGGAAGTGGGTTATCTTTTATTTTGACATGTGGTATTGATAAGTCATAGGATTGGAATAAAATCTCTTTACAAATTAAAAATCTCCATGAAAAAGTGAGGATAAATATCCTTGGTTAAGAGTCCAGTTATATATATATATATATATATATATATATATTTATAGTATGTATTCTTAAGTTATATATTAATGTTTTTTGTATAATAATAATAATAATAATAATATTTTTAATTATTTTTTTAAATGTGAGATATATATTGAAATAATATGGTTATTATGATAACAACATTTACCAATTGTTTAATTTATATGGAGCCTCTATGTTTTTTAATTGTTGTAATATAAATTTGTTATGTTTTGGTATCAAATTTGTATAATTTTAATTTTTCAAAAAAAAAAAAATAGATTTATTTATATACTCAAAAACACATTTCAGACCAAAAAAATCACAATTTCATTAAACAAAATTATTCCTCAATTTTAAAACAAAACACCAAAGCATAAGAAAAAACTATAATGTACATTTGTAATTATTAAAATATAACT
Organism: Pinus albicaulis; assembly: GCA_034641835.2. Lineage (NCBI taxonomy): Eukaryota > Viridiplantae > Streptophyta > Pinopsida > Pinales > Pinaceae > Pinus > Pinus albicaulis. The sequence continues at coordinate 599,985,427 of CM076579.1, read as the reverse complement.
CCTACTTTACAAAAAAAAATTATTTCCAAAATTTAAAAAAGAGAACCAATACATAAACCCCAGAAAAACTATATTTCACCCTTTTAATTTAAAAAGAACGTCTATAAACTTTATAGGTATAAAATGCATTTTTAATGTATATATAAATTTAACATCATGAAAAATTTAAGGAAAAGAACCAAAACATAAACCCTAGAAAAGCTATATTTCACCTTTGTAATTTAAAAAGATAGTTTGTAAAATTTATATGTATAAAATGTATTTTAATCTATATGAATTTTACGTCATGAAAAAGTTATATTTCTAAGGATATTTGAATTTTATAGATTATTTAGTCAAAATTTAATATTTCAATGATTTTCTACCAGATTTTTAAGGCAATAATTACCAAAGAAAAAATGTTGTTAAAAGACAAAAACATCTCACTATTAAACTACACATTTGTTTTATAGTTGAATCTTGATATATTTATTTTTTAATATGAATTTTTATTTTGAAATAGGGTTTCCATAATTTTAATTTATTTATCAATAATTGTTAGGTAGAAGTTATGGATATAACTTCTTGAAACTTTAGGAGAGGTTAAATAACATTAAAACAAAGTTATGGAAGAAATCGCACCATGAAGAACTCATCTAGATTTTCCTATCCATGATATGAAATGCATCAAACACGTCACAAACATTGAATCTACAGGTGTAAACAACATACTTAAACATAGGATTATCATACTTATTTGAGAATCGCTAAGAAGCATTGCTTCCTTACATCATTAGCCACAATACAATCTATTTGACCTTATAAATATTGTGCATTCATTTACAAGTAAAAACATGGATAGAGCCATACATCATCACTGATAAAATATATACTTATAACTAGCATAATAACAACCGAGATAACATGAATACAACATCAATATAATCCACATAATAACCAATAAATTTGTATATCAAATACCAAAGGAATGAGATTCTCATTAATGAGTGTAATAACCAACCAGAGATAGGACTTCCACGTTACACCCAACCATATATTAGCTAAGCCGAACCTCTCTTTAGTGAATCACCCCCATGCCATATTCCAAGAATGAATGTGGGATTCAAACCAAAAAACCAACTAGGGAATCCCGAGGCTAAACCACCTTACCCTCATCAATCATAAACTAGGATTTAACGTGATCTACACTTGACCACTAGGCCAAAAAAAGCATGGACATCACTGGATTCTCTCCGCCTAAACCATGAGGAATTTTCTTGTCTCTTAGTCTCTTAGGATTTAGCACAACCCACAGTCTGAATTAGGGGTCACTGTTCCCTAAACCGAGACATACTCTCTAGGCTTTATCGCAATCCCAATTCGAGATTCCTAGGCCTAAAATGGAGAGAGAAACACCATCTTTCAAGCTTTACCGCAAACCACACTCCAAATCAGGGGTCACTGGGCCCTAAACAGAGGCATCAAGTGAACTAATCTATAATAATTCAGAGATCGAACTCACTCAGCTTCGAATCCATCAGGTAATCTGGCTAAACCAAAACATGAGAACTCCACAACAACATGGCTATCCAAAAATGGCAAGGGTAGGTTTGAAACATTGTCACACCTAGCAAAATCCAAGCCAAGGCAACAAAGAACCACATGCAATGCCATGCATGCCAAATCTAGCAAGGAAATCATACATGCAAATCAATACCTGCAAAGAATCCTGCTATAGCTGCTTGATTTTTGCTCCTCTTTGCTTGCTTCTTACTTCTTCCTAATTTCTGCCTTTCTTGCTCCAATGCCAAAGTGCTCCAAAAACACTAAGTGTCCAAGAGTGAGAAAGAGAGAGAGAGAGAATAACAAGAGAGCTCCAAAATTATCACTGAAAAAAGGTACCAAATGATCGTCATAAGCCTTTTTTTATATATGAGGCCTCTATTTTCTTCATTTTCCATTATTTTCCTTCATTTTCCTCCTTACATGCAACTTGTGACCTTTCATTTCCATTTTCTCCTAATTTCCATTATTTTTCATAAATAAATGTGCCAAAAATACTTTTGCCTCTCCAAATGTCTTTGCATTTTATATTTTCCTTAGACATAATAAACCAAATTAACACCCACTAGGATGTTTTTGCCAACATTCAGCTTGGAATAAGTCTCCCATCAACCGTGGTTAGTATTTTTATCTTTTATTACATGGAATTTTCACTAGGGTTGTTACATTCAAGTTCATAGATGTATGGATCAATCAGTGTTTTGGAGCAGTTTTTGAAGGTTTTTTAGCATGGAGAAGGCCTTGTACGAGTTTAATTACCTTCATATTTTTACTGCAAAAACGATTACTTATAGGGTTAAGCTCATCCATACTTTTCTCACTATGTTTTGTTAAGGAGAGCTTTATTTTTGTATTTGAAAGTGGAATTGAAGTACTTGTAGGTTCATGTATGCTCATTTTCAGATGGAGTACTAGGTCTTTGTAGGAGAGACCTTGTATTATTGATGTTTTCATGACTCACTCTAGGTTTTCATGATGTTTAGAGTGAGAGTTCTTTGTAGGAGAGCATTTTCTTGAAGGGGAAATTAACCACTTATTTTTTCAACACTTTATGTACTCTTTTTCACTTGATATGATGCAGGGTAAATCAATCCACTGATCAATGTTTCTTTCATCTCCTCTAATTCACAAAAAAAAATAAACTCTCTATACAGTGGACCTCTCTGCATATTTAGACCACTTGTCTCCTATGATTTTTCACTATCACACTGGAAGACAAACTCGGATTGAAGACCGCTCTGTTCTTTGCAAACTTATGTTTTCATACACATATCTATAAAAAAATGGAAATTGATCCAGATTCACAACATATTACCTTACACACCTTACTCCTTATCTTCATGCACTTTTTGTAACTTACTGGAACTTGGATTGATTCATCTGTTTGTAGTGGAGGTGAGGGTTAACTTACAAGAGAAACTATAGTGTGCAACAATAAAAACGTAGTGTGTAAAGGTAGAGTAGCATCAAAAACTGTATGCATAGCACCTTAGGTGTATACGCAACGTCTCCAGGGTATGCGCAATGAATGCATAGAGAAATGCTTAGCGTCATCAAGAAAGGGTAGCATTCTCAAAGTATGCGTAGCAAACGTCAAGAAATTTGTTTTTTCTTGTTGGATGAGCATCACACTAATTCCACGCATTCAAACACAGATCTAAAATTTACACAACAGTGCCGATCCGTTCAACAAATTCATAATTCTAAGATCAAGCATTTAAACTTCCATTGACCCAACACGATCTCTTCACACTCACACATTTTAATACTTTATGCCAACTTCAAGATCCTTAACTCACTCAACTCTAGTCCCTTGTCATTTGCAACACAGTATTTTCAATGTTATATGCATTATTTTGACACAAATATCATCACAATTTTCAACACAGTGTCCACATCCACCAAGTTCTCAAACTCCCTCTTGGCTTAGACTCGACATTCTAGAGTTTCGAACCCAAATTCATGTGTGGTATTAATTCTTTATAATGCATCGAGACCACTGAAACATGCATAACCATTACCTGCAATCCAAAAAATAATTTCCCTAACAAACATAGCTCAATGATTGATGACATGGGATTTTAAACTTCTTGTGAGTCCTGGCATTTTCTTCTATCACCCAATGAACCATCTCGTTAATATCACTGGATACCAAACCCTTCTCCTTCTCCTGGTTACCAAACCCTATATTGTGGATGTCCTTTTTCTTTCTTGTCATGAGCATCTCCACTGCATAGTGTTTTGATACTGACATCCCACATAAGCATCTCCTCAAGCAACATAAATTTTGTACCTCTGTGTGCTGCTCACTTGTCATGATCTTAACAGAATTGAACTTCAACTTCATGTATTCTCCACTAGTTCCATTATCTTATACCTGACTGTATATTTTGATTACTAACCCTATCACTAGCATCCTCTTCTGTTTCCAAACCATTTTTTTAATATTGTCTTATATATCCTTCCATCTCTTCTTGACTTGTTGACTTTGAGAAATTCTCGTAACTATCACCTTTGTTGTTTTCATCATCCACTTATCCAATATCTTGAGTGGAATCCTCTCAATTTTTAAGAAGATTGTTCCTTGATTGATACAAGAACATATGACCTTTCAACTACATACCGTCCATCGATTGATTTTTTTTAGTTATTGAACCTTGTTCAATTTTATATTCATATTAAATTTAATTGAACTGTTCACCCAATTTTTCAATTGCAAACTCAAGATAAACTCTTGACATTCAAATATTCTTTGGATAAAAAACAAAATTTGTTCGTGGAATGTAATTTCACATCCTCTAGAATATTCTTTCTCTTATGAAATAAATTGTATAGGAGTTATATCAACTCTTTTTCCTCCATTCCAAGCTTATGAGCCAACTAGTTTCTTTCTCCCATCTTCTTGTTTGGAAAACTATTTTTTTGCATTTCCAGAACTAACTCCTTTATATTTGCACAAACAAATATATCTCCAAGAAATTTTTTTCTTTCATCTGGAAAAACACATTCAATAATTAATAATTCAAAATCAGAAAACATATTACATTTTCCATCTCTTTCCTTGTAAACTACGCTCCAGTTTTTTTCTGATTTTTCATCCTCTTGATTTGCATATGACATGTCAAACTTTTCGTATCCTCCGTCATATTGTCTTGTCTTGGAAAATTCTTTTTTTTGTCTTCACTTTGTTATGAATGTTTTCTAATTTCTGAATTATGTTCTTTGTTATTCTCTTTGGCCTTCCTTCCTTTCATATTTCTTTTCATTCTTCCCTTTTCTTCCTTACAAATCTGTAAGCCACTAAGTTGATTTTTCCATTCCTCTTTCTTTTCAATCAAAATCTGCCAATTTTTAATTTTAGAAGCTAAATTTATCTTTGTTTCTGTACAGGAAACAAAATCACCATATACAATAGATTTTTCATTCCACTATAAAGTCCCTTTTACAACAATAAAAATTACTGTTAACACCTTGAATACCACATTCCATTGAACCCCTTTACTTCTCACTACAAATGCATAGTTCACTAAAGCATCCTTGCCTTCATCCTCTGAAATTTCCTGTCTCTTTTCAATTTGTTGATTACATTCACCTTTACTCTTTTTTCAATTGGTACAAATAACATTGTATTTAGTTTTCTGCTATGCATCAGCCTATGCCAACTTATTCTTAAGTTCTTCACTGTCCTCTTTTCCTTTCCTCTTCATAGCCTTTACTAGACTAGCTATACCTCCTTGGACTGAATTCTCCTTAAAAATTTATGTTCTACCATATTCCACAGTGCAATATTTAGTAAGAGCCCTTTGTTTTAATGCTCCATTATGTCCTTTCAAGAAAAATTCTTTCCCATTAACTATCAATACAGGTTCATAATTTTTGAATAAAAATTGAAGAGATAATCCCATTACCTCAAGTGTTTGCACTATAAATATACTCTTGTTTGATCTTGTCATAAGGCTATATTCATACCTCTTTTCTACTTCTTCTTTTGCAATATGAAATTTCCTTTAGTCTTCAGACTGTCTGCCATATTTTTTCCAAGTCTTACTAGATTCATCATCTTCAACTTCCATAGTAGCCTTCAACAATTTTCCATCTTCATTGTATTTGAACACATGTTCAATTAAGAATGTTCTATTACAACCATATCTTCTAACAACTTCATTTATTCATCAACCTGAATAAAGACATCTTCTAAAGGTTGTTCATCACCTGAAAACATACACAATGAATTTTTTTTAAAAATACAAGGCTCCTCTTCTTTTGATGTATTAATCATCACATCTCTCTGTTGATCTGAACTTGTCCAATAGTTCATAAAATCATGAATAATTCCTTCCTCATCAAGGTAAACCTCTTTCTCAGGTCTACAATAGCCATATTCCACCTTCAACTCAGTTGCTCTGAGTTCCTCCCTTAATCTGATGTGCATTCTCCTCTTTATATGTTTATGCGATAACTTCCATTTTATATTTTTTCTTTTCACAGTCCAACCATACCTTTTCCCCCTTTCACAATATTCTAACATCATTATTATTGCATCAATACTTTCTTTCAATACAACAATGTCTTTGTCAAGTACTTCTTGACTCATCTTCTTTCCTTTGCCATTTTCCTTGGAATCTTCCTTTCTTCTATTGTGGCTTCTCTCATGACCCCCAATATTCATCTTGGCTTCTTTATGTGGACTTCATTTTCCCACTGTGAGCTTACAATAATCATCTTTCATTTCTTTGTAACAAGTCTTTACTCGTCACCTACACCAAGTCCTCATCTTGGTATATTTCCTTGGGTTTTTATAACAAAACCTCTTTTAAGTACTCCTGCTCCTTGGCTTCCAATGCTGTCAGGATTTTGTAAACAATGCTCACATGCCTCTCTCTCTATTTTCAAAACTCTATTATTATCTTCTTTTCTACATCAATATTCTTTGTGAGTTTTTCCACTAACAGAACTTCTATTCCCTTTACATAGTCTTCTTCTTTGTGTTGGCTGCTATCATTCTCTTCACTATTAAAATAATTCAAATTAGACCAAACATAAAAATATAACTCATGCCTGAGAGGTATTCCAATGATCTTATCTCATTAAGATTTCACTGGCTTGGACAATAAACATGTTGCTTTACTTTTCACTATTTGCAATTAAGTTATTCTTCCAACTAATTCTTTTATCCTTCTGAGAAAATCCATGTTCTCTTCATTGCCTTATAATATCTCTTGCTACAATTTCTTTACTTGCTCCCTTGTCCTTTATCACAACTACGTCACTGAAATTTCTTGTTGCTACTTGCATTCACATGCATATATCATTAATGTTTTTAAAACTTACAAGATCCTTCGTTGATCTTGTCTTCCTCAAACCTTTTTCCATAGTCTGCCTTGAATGAAATGGCCGAAGTCTTCATTGTCTGTAGTATTTTAGGATTATTCTCTTCTTTACACATGTAACTATCCTTCTTTGCCTACACTTCTAATTTATTTTCTACATAAAATCCTTTGTTTTCTGATCTCCCAACGACAAATTCCTTTCAGATCATAACCCTTTGTACCTGGATCTATTACAAATGCAAATTATACACACACTGAGAATAAAATTCAGCCTTTGAAAAAAAAAACATCAAAGAGCAGTAGTCTTTCTCTAGTACCAAATGATGCAGGGTAAATCAGTCCATTGATCAATACTACTATCATCTCCTCTAATTCACAAAAAAAAACTCTCTATCCAGTGAACCTCTCTACGTATTTAGACCACATGTCTTCTCTGATTTCGTACTATCACACTATCCTTATCTTCATGCACTTTTCGTAACTTACTGGAACTTGGATCGATTCATCTATTCATGTCAGAGATGAGGGTTAACTTACAGGTGAAACCGTAGTGTGCAACGATAAAAGCGTCGTATGTAAAGGTAGCATAGCATTAGAAACGGTATGGATAGTGCCTTTAGTGTATACACAAAGTCTCCAGGCACTGTAAAAAAAAGACACTCTAGTGGAGGTTACAAAGGATGTTTTTAGTGTTATAAAATTTGCCAAAATTGTTAAAAAAACATTTTCTACAACATCTGTTTTAGGATACAGAGGTTTTGGTAGAGCTTTTAATGGAAAGTCAACACAACTAAAAAAAATGGGCGGCCTGAGGTTATTATGGATATTTTTTATCATCGTTGCGCTAATCTGGATTTAACGTACCAGTGCGTACATGTAGAAGGTGCCTCGGGGTAGTCTAAGGAGACGACACCGGGCAGTTAATTAGACCACACCGGGCGTAGTGTTGGTGATACAACAACCGAGGTTGTTCTAATTGGTCTTGGGATTTGTGTAGTGCCCATAGGTTTTATCAAAGCACCAGTGTGTATAGTTATAGAAATGCACCGGTACGTAGTGTCAAACAAATGCACCGAGATTTATAGTTGTTACCAGTATTCGTGCAGTGCCCATAGGTCTTACAAATGCACTGGTGCTAATCGACACATAAATGCCTCAGTGCACAGTATCACACAAACACACCAAGATATAAAATTGGTATCGGTATTCGCGCAGTGTCCATAGGTCGTACAGACTCTCTGGTGCTAATAGAAACATAAATGCCTGGGTGTGCAGTACCACACAAATGCACCGAGATTTATAATTAGTATCAGTATCTGTGCGGTACCCATAGGTCATAAAACGACACCAGTGCGTATAGACACATAAATGCACTACGGCACTATACCGCACAAATGTATCGATATTTTTAATTGGTTTTGTTATTTTTGTGGTGCCCATAGGTCATATAAACACGCCGGTTTGTTTAATGATACAAATGCACCAGTGTATAGTAATTGACATGCACCGGTTTTCATTTTTTATTTTTTAGAAACATCAACTTGTGAGAGTGCAATTATTGTGATTGTTTTAAATTCATTATTCATTAAAAGTTGACACATCTTATAACAATATTCATATTAATTTAATTTTTATTAATGCATTTGAATGTGATGTTTTGATTAATTTGTTATATCATATCATAATTATTTTGGTTTTTTAAAATTCATTATTCATCAAAAGTCGACACATATATATCTTATAACAATATTGATATGAATTAAATTTTTATTAGTGCATTTGATAACGACAATGGAGAACCCAATAGAATAAATTAAAACATATTATATATATATATATATATATATATATATATATATATATATATATAAGACAATATTTGTCATACAAAATGGGACAGTTATTGGTATCCCTTTGTCTTTCAATTGGGACACTACATCCATTACATTAAACAAAATGTATGATTTCATAGACATATTTTAAAAAATACAATGTCTTGTTGGAAATACTGAGAGTGGGGGGGGGGGGGTGAATCAGTATTCCTTTCAATTAGAGCATTAGTTAATCTTCAATTATTATCAATGTTTGTACAATGATAGCAGCAAACAAGAGGAACACAAATGCACACAGTTTTTAAGGTGGAAACCCACTCCAGGACAAAAACCACCTAATGCCTTTCTAATAATTCTTTAATATTCAACTCCAATTGAAAATAAGGCTCCAACTTCCTAGAATCTAGAAAAACATTCTTCTCCAGCTCCCACTGGATGGACGCTCCAACGCCCGAGATTCTTCAGTAGTCAACTGAATGGATTCCCCAACACCCAATGAGCTACAACTCACCTAGCAGCACCCTACCACCCTATAGAAGAATAATAGAAGAATGGACTCTCGTACCAGGGAAAATGGTCCACTTTAAAATGATATAGAATGATGTAGAAGAAAAAGATATACTAGAACATAACCCCAACTTTGACACTACCACCTAATGATGATCCTAGACCTCCCAACACTGCCTCTTCAACCCTTGGCAGATAGACACTAGTACAATTTTTACAATAATGTATTTACAATGACTTAGTACAACGATACCTTTATAATGATTGTATCCAGTGCTGCCCACTTGAAGATTTAATGTGATGAACTTCTTGCTGTTGTTATGCACCTTGGTTGATGCTCTTTTCATGCTACCCTCTACTGCACCTTGCTTTTCTTTTTTGCCCTAGAAAGTCTGGTCCTTTGCAACCCTTGACAGCACATGATCTAGATTTTCCTTGCCTTCTAGGAGCTTGATATTGAGTCTGGTGTATCTCTGTTATTTCATATCCTCGATATCTGATTTTCAGTCCTGTAGTATTCCTCTGAGTCTTCTTTCCAATTCCACAGGTCTGACCCAATTTGGATTCTTCAAGAGAGTTATACCCAATCTCTCACAATGCCCTAATTATGGACTGTTTCAACAGAGCACACTTGTAAGGCGTGCCACATGTCAGTGTTTCTTCATTTGGCTTTGAAATTGATAGAGAAAAAAGTGCAAACGCTGCACTATCTGCCACATTTTACAGAATTCCAATCCGATACTCAGAGAGAGTTATGATGATTTTACCAAGGTCACTTCTTTGAGATGAATTTTAGGAGCCTGCAAAAACCATGACTTCCATAGATCATATCTCCAAAAATGTTGTGCACCTTGATCTAAAATTTTTACAACAGATTCCTTAGGATTTTGGATTCACCTCATAAAAATTTCAGCTTCTGAACCATTGTAGAAAAAAATTTAGTGCGAAAATTCCATGATGACCTGTTTCAGATGGCGAAATCCCTTGCATAAGGAGGAACTGAATATCAAAATTTATATAAATGCTTAAGTTGAGAGTAGCTTCAAGAAGTGAAAGTGGGAGGGATTTTAGGAGCTTAAAAAATATTAATTATCACTTTTCAATGACCCATGCCCCAACCCCACAGGGTTTTAGCCGACTAACTGGGGGTACAAACTTCAAACATGAATATCTCTCAAACTGTGAAGAATTACATGCCATGCCATATATCAACGGAAACATCTAAAAAATTAGAGACCATCAAAAGCATTATTAACCCATAATATATTAATTTGGTAGGTTAAAATTCCCATGAAATATTGGGTTAGCCCCTGGTGCTGCTTGGGTTGACATCAATAACAACTGTTGATCAACAATCTCCCCCTTTGGCATTGATGGAAACACAAGTACTCCCCCTATGATCATGACACCTCTTCCTACACCATTCTCTCCCCCTTTGACATCAATGGAAAAGGGTAACTCCCCCTGAGACACAACCATCCTGCGGACTTGTACAAACTTCCACTCCCCCTGACACACAACCATTCTGCGGACCTGTAATATACTTCCACTCCCCTTTTATATTCTGAAAAAAGGAAAATATAATAAGAACTCGGGAGAATCCCAAGCTTCTGGTGAAGATATTCCAATGCTGGCAAATATTTAATATGTCATTCTTTTGGTGCTGCTTGGAATCTTGCTAATTGTCCAACTGCTTCCATAACATCTATTCGGGAGGTTGTTACATATAGAAGACTACTAATCCTAGATCTGTACAACCTTTGATCCACATCCTTAGATGAGTCGTCTATGCTCAATTTGAAACCTGTTACCATTGGAGTAAGGATGAGTTTGCAATCTTCCATTTTAAATTTCTTGAGCATTCCCTTGATGTACTTGGCTTGACATATAAATATTCCTTTCTCTTGCTGAGATATTTAAAGCCCTAAGAAGTATGTCAGCTCACCAAGTAAAGACATCTCGAAATCACTTTGCACCTTTGTAGCTAACTTCTTACTTAGTCGATCATCATTGCTACCAATTATTATATCATCCTCTTTAGCTATTAGACATGCTTGAGTTGCTTCATCCAGAACATATATGTCGTTTGGAGCTTGACTTGCTGTAGCCACAATTTCACCATACACGCCTTTCTTGATTTCACATTTCGTGGAGTTGAATAGTATTGTGTGTCCTTGATCACACATTTTCCCAACACTAAGAATATTGTGATTCATGTTTTCAACCAATAGAACATTCTTGGCTAGAGTATCTTTGCTTCCGAGAGTGACAGAACCTGATCCTATAACATTTGAAGATCCATAATTTCCAAAGGACACGGTTCCATCCTTCTTCTCTTTCAGAGATACAAATTTATTTCTATCTCTAGTCATATGCGTTGAGCAACCGCTATCAACATACCACACATCTTTGTTCTTTAGAGCCTTGAAAGTGAGAGAACAATTATCATTCTTCTTCTTCTTCCATGTTCGTTCATTCTGTGGCTTCAGAGATTCTTCTGGAGGATTTTCAAGTCTGCAGTATTTGGCTATGTGTCCAAAGTTTTGACATTTGTAACATTCAATATTATTTCTTAAATGTTCAAATCTATTGATGTTTCACTGAGCCTTGGGAGGTTCATATTTGACAGATCTCCTGGAATTGTATTTGTTCCTAGGGTACGTGCGAAATTCTACAGCTTTATCACCAAATTCTCGACATGAATAACAATAGCCATAAAAAATATGTTGGTACCTAGATGGAAATTTTCGTCGAGGAATTGTCTTCCAAGGATGTTCTTGCTAATCTTGTCCAATGAAGTCTACATGCATGTTAGATCTCATAGGTTCATTATATTCTGTTTTAGAAGGTCCTGCTTCTTCTTCTTTGTAACCAATTCCAGTTTTTTCGTTGTAAGATCGTTGATTGTTGATGAGTTCTTCCAATGCCCTTGAGCTGTTGGCAGAGTTTTGGATAATTTTTATTTTCTTCACTTCCTCACGCAGTGAGACTACTTCAGCTTCTAATTCTTCCCTTTCTTGGTTTCTTTCTTCCAACTTCTTTTGAAGTGACTCTTCAATGCATTTGTGTTCTTCAACCTCAATTTTGAGACCTTGAACTTGTTCTTCAAGAGTATTGTAACGGATCTTCTCTGCCTTGAGATCTTTTATAAGCTTGATTTCTTCCTCATAAAATTATTCTATGGTCCATCCTTCTTCTTCGTTGTTTGATACCACTTGTTTATTGTGCTCGGGTTTATTGTGCTTGGCCATAAACAATACTCCCTCATTGGTTTCTTCTTCACTATCATTATCTTCATCGGATGATGAACTATCTTCTTTAGAGAGAAATTTCCTTTTGGATCCTTGCTTGTTGAATTTCTTAAAGCCTTTCTTTCCTTTTGAGTTGCCATTACTTATGTTTGGACATTTTGCTGCAAAATGGCCAACCTCATTACAGCTAAAACATATCAATGGAAGTTTACCTTTGAATTGTCCCTTTCCAATTTTTAGTTTTCTCATGAAGTAAGCATATTCTTCATCTGAAAGACCTTCTTCATCATCTCCCTTTTCTTCACACTTGCAAGTGCATGTCTTTTCAATTGAAAGTTGTTTATCCTTATTGGTTTTCTTAGATGCAACGAACGCAATTTCTAGATGCAAAGTACCCTCTTCTTCATCAAGTCTCATTTCATATGCTATGAGAACTCCATGTAATTCCTCTTTGCTGAGTTTGTCCAGATTTTCACAGGAATTCTAAGACCGATACCTTTGGGTTGAATCTCCCTGGTAACATTCTAAGAATCTTCTGTATAATAGTCTTTTCGTCAACTGGCTCTCCCAATCCTTCTAGAGTATTAGTTATTTCATCAACGTATTTGAAGTATGAAGCAATGTTGCAATATTTTTTCATTCTGAGTTGCTCAAATTTTTCTCTATAGATTTGAAACTTTGCTTCTTTGACATTTGAGTCACCTTCATATATATTCTCAAGCTTGTCCCATACATTTTTGGAAGTTTTACAAACCAACACCTTATGATAAGAAGATTCAATAAGTCCACTGATAATAATATTCTTTTCTTTGCATCATTTACCAAATTCTTCATACCTTGTTCATCCGTAGTTGATGTAAATCCATTTCGAATAGTGTCCCATAATTCCTAACCTTGCGCCAAGAGATAGACCTCCATTCTTCCTTTCCAGAGTGTATAATTATTTTCATTGAATAGAGGTACACCATTTTTGGTATGCTCCATGACCTCCTTCCAGCTGTTAAACTTCTATTGAAGGAACCAAGCTCTGATTCCAATTGTTGGAAATACTGAGAGGGGGGGTGAATCAATATTCCTTTCAATTAGAGAATTAGTTAATCTTTAATTATTTTCAGTGTTTATAAAATGATAGCAACAAACAAGAGGAACACAAATGCACATAGTTTTTAAGGTGGAAACCCACTCCAGGACAAAAACCACCTAATGCTTTTCTAATAATTCTTTAATATTCAACTCCAATTGAAAATAAAGCTCCAACTTCCTAGAATCTAGAAAAGCATTCTTCTCCAGCTCCCACTAGATGGACGATCTAATGCCCGAGATTCTTCAATAGTCAACTAAATGGATTCCCCAACACCCAATGAGCTACAAGTCACCCTAGCACCATCCTACCACTCTATAGAAGAAGAAAAGAAGAATGGACTCCCGTACCAGGGAAAATGGTCCACTTTATAATGATATAGAATGATGTAGAAGAAGAAGATATACTATACCATAACCCCAACTTTGACACAACCACCTAATGATGATCCTAGACCTCCCAACACTGCCTCTTCAACCCTTGGAAGATAGACACTAGTACAATTTTTACATTAATGTATTTACAATGACTTAGTATAATGATACCTTTACATTGATTGTATGTAGTGCTGCCCACTTGAAGACTTTATATGATGAAATTATTGTTGTTGTTATGCACCTTGGTTGATGCTCTTTTCATGCTACCCTCTGCTGCACCTTTCTTTGCTTTGCTGCTCTAGAAATTTTGGTCCTTTGCAAACCTTGACAACACATGACCTAGCTTTTTCTTGCCTTCTAGGAGCTCAATATTGAATCTAGTGTATCTCTGTTATTTCAGATCCTCAATATCTGATTTTTAGTCCTATAGTATTCCTCTTAGTCTTATTTCCAATGCCATAGGTTTGACCCAATTTAGATTCTTCAAGAGAGAGTTATACCAAATCTCTCACAATGCCCTAATTATGGACTGTTTCAGCAGAGCGCACTTGTACGACATGCCACGTGTCACTGTTTCTTCATTTGGCTCAAAAATTGATAGAGAGAGAAGCACAGACTATACACTATCTGCAAAATTTTACAAAATTCTAATCTGATAGTCAGAGAGAGATTTATGAATATTTTACCAACGTCACTTCTTTGAGATGAATTTCAGGAGTCTGCAAAAACCCTGACTTCCACTGATCATATCTCCAAAAATATTGCACCCCTTGATCTGAAATTTTTACAAAAGCTTCCCCAGGATTTCAGCTTCAGCTCATAAAAATTTCAACTTTTCAACCTTCGTAGAAACAAATTTGGAGCGAAAATTCCAGACTGACATGTTTCAGATGGCGAAATCCCTTGCAAAAGGAGGAAATGAAGATCACAATCTATATAAAAGCTTAAGTTGAGAGAGGCTTCAACAAGTGAACGTGGGAGGAATTTTAGGAGCTTAAAAAATATTAATTATGAATTTTCAATGACCCATTCCCCAACCCCATGGGGTTTTAGCCCACTAACTGGGGGTACAAACTTCAAACATGAATATCTCTCAAACCGTGAAGAATTACATGGCGTGCCATATATCAATGGAAACATCTCAACAAGTAGAAAACATCAAAGGAATTATTGACCCAGAATATATTAATTTGGTAGGTCAAAATTCCCATGCAATATTGGATTAGCTCTTGGTGCCGCTTGGGTTGACATCAATGACAACCGCTGATCAACACGTCTTACTTTGATATCCAAACATAGTGATCATCATTCTTCGCTTGAACTTCTCTCACTGATAATAGAGCTATTTTCATGACTTGATTTATTTTCAGGAATGTTTTGTTCATGGTGTTGATTGTTTTGTTCTTCTTCACCTTCCATATACAAACATAAAAATAAATGGAAATGAGTGTATATACATTGGTGAGAATAATGAAAATTGCAATATTAAATAATATACATCAATGTAAATCGAAAAGAAAAATTACATACCATAGAAACAATTGACTCATAAACTACACACATTCTTTCAAAATCATGTACGTCCATGCGGCCAACTTTCAAAATTTCATCTGGTGGCGCAGTTCCATACTTTCTTTCCTGCAAGTTTTATACACCATAACAAATCATATATTGAATATAAAATAATTTTTTGTTATTATATTAACTATAGACAGAGCTTAGTAAAACAATACCGATAGATGCTTACAAATTTCACAATTAATTTCTGATATGCCAACATATAATCACAACCCATATTTAACCAAATTTCAATCAATTCCTCTAATGGTTCTCCTTTGTATGTTAGCACCTGTTTGAATACATTCAATGATGATTTTTGTAAAACAACTTAAAAAATACAAAAATGAAATCTAGTTAAGACGTTGTTATAAGGAAGTAACAATTACTCACAAACTTAGATATCAACCCTTTTCTTCCTTGTCATCCTGTTTTGTGTGCGGAATAGGTTCCATTTTCTTTTCTTTTCTGCAAGAAAATACTTGAAAATTAATATTTAATGCTAAATTTTTTATTTATTTTACCTAATGATCGAAAAATTCAATGATTATGTATTACATTTGAAGCATGTTGTTGTTGAGATGGCTCCTCCTGTGATGCAATTTTGTCCATTTCTTTGACCATCTCCTTGTACACCTTTTTGGACATTCGTACTGGGATATTTTTGATATTAGCTCATTCATATTTTGAGATTTTGATAAGCTTCCTGAAAATGTAAGACGACATTAATAAACTATTTAATTTTTATATTGATATATGAAAAGTAAATATAATAAAAGTGATATTTATAAATAATTCTAGACAAACATTTAAAGGAATATTACTTTTTCATTCCTTCTTTTTTTTTTTTGTACATTTTTGCTATTAAAATTTTGACATGTCTCATTGACCACTTCTCTGGAAACTCTTCCTGTAGTTTACATAAAATTTGGTTTTTGGAATCATTGGATTGGTTTTTGTATTGTAAGTGGAAAGGGCGTCTATAAATTCGTTCCACTAGATCCCTCAAACTTTTGTAAAAGTTTTTCCCCTTTTCTTTAACCTTCAACACCACTCCAAATGAGCTAAGAAGCAATTCATTTTCATTTGCATGTTCTATTTTTTTTCTTTTCTTAGAAGAACATTCATTTTCTGATTTGTTGGTCCCTGTACAACATTAAACATATGTGAATTAGTAGACTCTTTGACACATGTTATCTAATAATTTTAAGTATATTATTAATGCTAATTAACAAAATAAACTCATATTGGATCGATAGTATTTTTTTCATTCACCTGAATCATCATTTTGCAATTTTTCCATCAAGCTTTTACGCTCTTCTGGTCCTAGATCAGAAATAACTTTATCGAGCTTCATCATTTTCTGGCTCTACATGATACACAATAAACAATACATATTAGTTAAACTTACATATAGTTCAAAAATAATATTTTTTATAAATAATTTACAAAGAACTTGTATTTTTTTCTTTTCTTGATGTGTTATTAGTGTTTTTGTTACTTGATATCTTGTCAGTCATTTCTTTATCAATCTAAAACCTATACCATATCATTCATTAATATATTTATAAATAAATTGTCAACTTTTCAGGTAAAAAATAAATCTCAAGAAACCAGTGTGTCTTTCATTCGGTACGCACTGACGTCAGTGCGTTGTGGTCTTCTAAATGCACTGCAAAAACAAAATAATAGACCGTACGGTGCTATATGTCAACAAGGAGCACTGATGCATTACATATCAACTATGGCACCGATTAACCATGATAAAATAATAAAAATTGTCCAGTGTTAGTTTTTGTAGCATAAACCGGTGCCATATTTTTTTACATATGGCACACTAATAATAAAAAAATTGTTTTTTATTTTTTTCACATTATTTTCGCAGTGCACTTGTACAATACACCGCACCAGTGTGCTAGGTAACGTCGGGCGCACCGATAAAAAGTAAAATATGTTTTTTTTTAAATTCACACGAGGGCCTACATGGATTGGGATTCAACTATGCAAATCATCTCATCAGTTGGATGTATTAAGTCTATATTTAGCAATAGAAACCCTATAAATCTAAATTGAAAAGCCTTAAACCTGAAATCATAGAAAGAGGGAGAAGAAATGGCAGAAACAAAAAGGATGTAGGATTTGTATTTTTTTGAAAGTGCAATTTTTTTTGTGAAACAGAACGTTCGCGCTGCGCCATAATGAAATAGCACACCGACTGCATATTTCACAAATACCACACTGAGAAAAAACATTTTGTTTTTTAATTTCTTATCACAATACTTTCACGGTGCACTGTGATAATAGAGACCACCGGTGCACTAAGGTACGTCAGGCGCACCGCTTAAATATATATATATATATATATATATATTAAATTTATGCAAGGTACGACATGGATTGGGATCCAACTATGCAAGTCATCTCGTGGGTTGGATGTCCTAGGCTTATATTTAGCAATACAAACCCTATAAATATAAATTTAAAAGCCCTAATTCTAAAATCACAGAAATAGGGAGAAGAAAGGGAAGAAACAAAAATAAAGTAGGTTTTCTTTATAAAATGGTTTTTTTTGTGAAACAAAATGTGTGCAGTGCACCATAGTGAAATAGCGCACCAGTAACAAAGTTTACATATGGTGCACTGATAAAAAAAATTGTTTTTCATTTTTTTTTTTTTATCATGGAACTTGTGTGGTGCGCTGGTATTACAGAGAGCACCGGCGCTCTATGTTACTCTCGGCGCACTGTGAAACAAAAATCTATTTTTTTTTTTATAATTCATGTAAGGGCCGACATGGATTGGGATCATACTATGCAAGTTGTTGCATGGGTTGGATGTCTTATGACTATACAAGCCATATAAATCTAAATTGAAAAGCCCTAATTCTGAAATCAGAGAAAGAGGGAGAGGAAAGAGCAGAAACAAAAAGATGTAGGGTTTCTTTTTAAAATGGTTTTTTTGCGAAACAACACGTGCGCGGTGCGCCATAATGAAGTAGCGCACCAGTGCCAAAGTTTACGTATGGCAGAATGATATTTTTTTGTTTGTTTGTTTAATTTTTTATCACTGAACTTGCACGGTGTGCTTGTATTACAGAGGGAAATGGTGCTCTATGTTACTCTGGGTGCACCGTAGAACAAAAATCTATTTTTTTTTTTTAATTCATGCAAGGGCCGACATGGATTGGGATCTGAATATGCAAGTCGTCCCATGGGTTGGATGTCTTAAGACTATACAAGCCCTATAAATCTAAATTGAAAAGCCCTAATTCTGAAATCAAAGAAAGAGGGAGAAAAAAGAGCAGAAACAAAAATAATCTAGATTTTGTTTCCAAAAATGGATTTTTATTTTTTAATTTTGTTTCTGAAAACTACAGAAAAGTAAAAAAAACAATAAACTTTGATTTTTTTCTTTTACTGCATAAAAAAAAAAAACTATAGAAAAAGTAAAAAAACAATAAACTTTGATTTTTTTCTTTTACTGCATAAAAAAAACTACAGAAAGTAGTAAAAAAAAAATAAACCTTATTCACGAGATCCTTTGAAATTCTATGCTACAGGGTTTGAATCACCAAAGGTTTGGAATTCTAATTGTCTGAATACTTCTGTTCAAACGTATTCCCTGCTCTATAGTGTTCTTGTGCTCTGTTTGCTCCAGGTATATCTCCTGCAAATCTCTAGCTAAAAGTTTTTGCAAAAATAGTGTAATAATGAAAAGTGTTTAGTATTTAAAGAAATGTTGGAAGAAATTAGATTTTCAAAATTATTTTGCTGCCCATTTTTCAATTTGCCATTTTTTTTCACTTAAAGAAAAAAAAGAGTTACGCTTTTTTTATTTGCGGTTATTCGTCACCGGTGCATCCCTAAATTGAATAGCACGAGTGCCTTTGGGGATACAACAACACCAGTGCCTATTACAAAAAAAGCACCGGTGCGATGATCTGTACATTAGGCACCGTAATTACAATTGCATGTGTGCACCAAAATTTATTGTTATTTTGCTCAAATGCAGGGAGAAAATATAATAATTATATCCAATGGAAATTTCATCAAAATCCAACTCATTCCATAATATTTATCAAAGTCCATCGCGGAGTTCTCCTTATCCATCTCAAGATGTAACATTTACTTCAGATTTTGTTTATATTTTCACTATCTAATTGAATTTATGTTTTTTATCCATGCAGTCAATCATGCACAACATAATTAAATTTATAATGTATACAAATTTGTAGGTTCATGAAGATTCAACATCGAGTTCAAATGCACAAAATATTCAAAGTACTGCTCCAAAATGTCGGAAGTTCTTATCCAGAGCTGCATATCGCAAGACGCATTTGGTAGATGAAAATGGACAACTGCTTCACCCTGCCAATTGTAACAATATTGCATCTTATAGCCACAATATCGGGACAATGATGGTAATAATTATAATTCTTTGGTATATATATTGAGTAATATGTAATTATTTCAATGTCAAACCAATTTATAATCATGAAATATTGTCAACATGGCTACTAATTGATATCATAAATTTTGTACTAATTATTAGGATTCTAGTGATGATGAACGACCTACCTACCATCTTCCATTGCACCCCATGACAATTTCAAATCAAGAGAATACTGAATTAAGAGAAAAAATCGAAGAGAAACGATACCAAGAATGGTTGAATCAATGACCGATTCAATTCCCGCTACGTCTAGATTCACCAATTAGGAATGACTACAGCAATAGTAGTTCTTCACAAGTTGGCAATATTGGAGGCAATCAAATAGAGGTTGGTATGGATGATTACTTAAGGGATACGACCTCCATGGAAATAATTTTTTTAGATGCATTCAAAAACGATTATCAGCTAGGGGATGATGCTCGTATTGCTGACACCTTTTTCGAAAGCCTTAAATTTCCTTCCACCATCCCTCTCTTTGGACCTGGTGATCAGTCAAATTCTACCTAGTTGGGGACAACGATGTTACTGTACAACTTGAAAGAAAATTTTGGCTTGTCGAATGCATGTTTCTCGGAAATTTTGAGGTAAGTTACCATAAAGTACTCCCTTGTATAATTTTGAAATATAATCATTACGTCACTGCAATAAACATTACAAATGGTTAATTTTATGAACGTTAATAATTATATCGACATTAATGTACATTTATTAATATATTTTTCCATGATCACCAACTACATGTTATTCAAATATAAGGTTCTTCCGAGTGATAATGTCTTGCCCAGTAGCTGCGAAGACAGAAAGAAATTGTTGAAAATGTTGGGTGTTGAGTACATATCATATCATGCATGTCCAAATGATTGTATTCTATATAGAGGAAAATATGTAGATAAAGAGATGTGTCCAAAATGTGGGCATGGCAAGTATGATAAATCAAAAAAGAAGGGTAAATCACGTACTGGTCCTCCTTTTAAGATATTGAGGCACATGCCTATAATCCCAAGGATTCAAAGGCTCTTTCGTTGCAAAGAATTGGCTATGTTGCATGGATGGTATGCCTCACACAGAAGTGAGTTGGGAGTTATGTGAATACCAACTGATTCAATAGCCATGAATCATATAGGGGATACATGACCCGAAAAATTCAAGAATGAAGTACAAAATCTATGACTTAGCATAGCCATGGATGGAGTCAACCCATATTCCCTCCAGAACACCAACTATTCTGTTTGGCCTGTAGTAGTGATCAATAACAATATCCCACCATGGTTTTCCGTGAAGAATGAACATCTTATGTTGGCTCTCATAGTCCCTGGTAGAAGACAAGTACAGAATATGGATGTCTACTTACAACCACTGGTAGATGAATTGAAGGAATTATGGGATGGGATAAATGTATATGATGTATCAAGACCCATCGCAACAGAGAGGAGTTTTACGTTGTATGGCATATGTGCTTACATGACACATGATTATATAGGCTTAGGAGTTTTCTCTGGTAAATTACATGTTTAATTTATTGATTTGTTTATATATGTAAAAATATTATTTCACATATTAGTTACTTAATTCGATGACGTTGTAATATTTTTTATGATCTTCATGATGATATTCTTTAACGTGCCATGCATATTAATTAATGTATACAAATATAATCTTCCAAGTCTTGTAACAAAAGGGTATTTTGGATGTAAATGTTGTGGACCTTCTCTGAAAGCTAGATGGTCCAAGGACCTAAAAAATCCAGTGTATGATTGCTCCAGGGTATTCCTACCAGAAGAGCACCATATAGAAGAGAAACATCCGCTTTTAATGGTAAACGAGAGAGAACCCAAAGGCCTTCAATAATTACACCAGCTGAATGGCTTAGAGCATATGAGAGAGAGAGAAGGAGAAGGATTTCATAGAAATGTTCGATTCAATTGGGGAGCCTATGTTCGATGATCCATATTTCTTCAACACCTATGTTGAGAAATTTCCCATTGGGATGAAAAGGACATCTATCTTTTATGAACTCCCATATTGGGAGAATCTTAAGATTACCCACTTATTATATCCCATGGATATATTTAAAAATGTCTTATCTTCTTTATGGAGTCACATATCATCGAAACAAAGTGACACTTTGGTTGTTGGGAAAAATCTTATTACTTCAAAAACTAGAAAGAAACATTGGCCAAGATGATTAGAAAGTACGGCATCAGAGGCAGACGTTGGTCCCTCTAAATCATGGTTTTTCAAATAAGGTGATGTCCCATGGATTTTTAAAAAATATGATATTTCTTTGGAAAAGGAAGTTATAATGGGTGTGAGGGTGCCAAGTTCATACGGGTCTTCACTATGATACTGCTTCGCCATGGATGACCATTTTTCGGGGTTGAAATTGCATGACCATTTGAATCTTCTAAGAGTACGTATATTAATGTCATGAAAAGAATATATGATTTTATTATTTGTTATATTAATAATAAATTTATCCCAATATGCGGGGATCATAAAACATAACTAATTTTGTATATTATTTCACGTGTTATAACTTTGCAGTGTCATTATCCTTTGTTTGTGCATGGGTGTGTGAAACATGAATTCCCTCAAGACCTAGGACGTGCCATATCTAAATTCTCTGCATTTTTACGTTGGATCACGTCAAAGGAGATTCATGTGGCTAGCATTCCACAGTGGCATCAAGAGATAGTTGAGATTGTTTGTATGTTTGAGAAGGAACTGCTGACGAGTTTCATGGACTTACAGGTTCATCTTCTAATCCACCTAGTAGATGAGGTTGAATTGGTTGGGGTGGTTTCTTGTCATTGGATGTTCTTCTTAGAGAGGTACATGAAGAAATTGAAAGGTTTTGTTCGACAAAGGGAAAAACCCAAGGGGTTTATGGTAGAGAAGTACATATCGTATGAGTCTTTCTATTATGCCAGTGAGTACATCAAGCAGATTGACAATAGACCAAGTGCGGTGATTTGGGATGATTAAAGGGACAAAGACAAAAGGGAAGGAGAGTTGCTCCAAACGAGTGGGAAAAAGCGCTTGATAAAGAGTAAGCGACTTATAATTTTTCAAATTTACAAAAAGTAATTAATATTCATGTTGAACTTCGATATAATGTATATTTTGATCTGTAAGTACTATATAATGTTGTTTTGATTTCATCAGCGAATGTAGAAATTGAAGCAATCAATAAATTCGTTCTTTACAATTATGAAGCGTCACAACTGTGGGTCGTATTGTACGAACAAAACAGGATGAAATGGGATTGTGATAGGAAAGAATTTAGACAGTTGAATGGTATAAGTGTGCCTTATCCCGATCATTTAAAATAAAATATGCCAAAATATGCCCCAAAATTTAGGTTGCTGACCAAGTCAGAGAGAAATACGGTGCTACCGGTCGTTACCCGCGTGCTGAAGATGATGTGCTAAACATAGGGATTGGGTGCAGCAAATCGGTAATAATCTGTTTAATTTGTATGTAAATTTGAAAATTATAAGACATCTACATTTCATATTTTAACTATTGGATTATTATTTATAAGACACATGACACTATGATTTTTTTAACTTTTTTTATAATAGGTGCATTTTTCCCATCTATGTGGGCATATGAAAACCATTTTCACATAGAAAATGTCAATGCTGGAAAAATCACACAAGACTGTGGAGTGTAAGTTGAGTTCGATCAATCTAGTCAATCTAGCCACCGTGATCAAAACCTAGTATGAGGGACGTTAGATTACATCAGAAGGATACAAGAGATCGTTGAAGTGGATTTTTCTTCTCTCCAATGTGTTATTTTTAGGTGCAAGTGGTGGGACACCTTTGATTGGAATAATGTAAAGGAAGATCGCGATAGTAGGATGATATGTATCATCTCTAGAAATATGTGGGATGAAGCTAAGGAGCCTTATGTTTTCCGTAAACACTGCAAGCATGTGTTTTTTTACCCAGATGTGTTGGATAGGGATTGGTGGTTCATATTGACACATGACCCTAGATCAAAACATATTTTTGAGAACAATAGTGTTATCATGCCATGCGAGCTAGAAGATAATGACGGTGATCATGAGAACTGAGAGTGATATGGTACATGTGTTATTTCATCAATATTTATACTTTTTAAGATGGTTTTTTCGAAATATTAATATAATATGTATTTTTAATTAATTCGTAATTTGCATTCTGTTAATGTTAAAATCAATAATTCACTTGATAATTTGCAATTATGTCAATCTCAAAAACAATGACATACTGTATAAATTAATTCTTTTTTTTGTATCTAAGATCATAATAAAATAATGATAATTCTAAAGTATAGGAATTTATTTGCATTATTTTCTAAAATTTATTATGTTACAATAAATCATATTATTCTAGATTTATTATTTTACAATTACTTAAAGTTTACAAATTTACAAATTTAGAAATTTTAATAAATTCATTTCACATTAATACAATTAAAATTTTAAAAATATTTTACATACAATTAGAATTAGAATTAGAATTACAATGATAATTACAATTACAATTTTACAATTTCACGTACAGTTACAATTAAAATTACAATTTAAGAGTTTTACATATACACAATTACAATTACAATTACAAATTTACAAATTAAAAAATTACAATTACAATTACAATTTTACAAATTTACATATATACCATTACAATTACAATTTTAGAATTTTAAATACAATTAGAATTACAAATATTACAATTTTACAATATCATGATCATTTAGTTTAAATTAATTAATAAACATCACGTTCAGGATAACCATCGTACAAACATCATATTTGACTAAAAAACACATTCAAAATCGCTAACTGCATCATCGTGATCATGGTCATCTAACAAAACACAATTAACATTATATATTAACATTATCACAACAGAAACATCAAATATACATATCATGTCAAATAACTCATGCTATCACATGCACATCTATTTGCAAGCTGCACATTAAATGAACATTATATCTAACATTACCTAACAACATACACACCATGATGATCACCAACATGTATATTAAGTGCAACTGCAACATGAACTTAAAATACATCGACCATATATATATATATATATATATATATATATATATATATAATGTTAAAAATATACAACTGTAATATAAATGTCATGGATCAGCTGGTGGTGGTACAACATCAATATCAGTACTAGTGGAGGCCTGCTCATGAATCAATGGTGCCTATTCATGATCATGAGTACTGATGGGTGCTGCAGGCTGCTGACTGGACATGGCCGATGGTCCAGCCTCCTCTCCATGATGATCACTCCTAGATGTTAGTGGAGGCTCATGCTCATATAGCGCAGTGCGAGGTGAAAGATCGTGAGATGATGGTACGTTGCGCCTCACAGATTGTCCATCACGTGTTGCAGCTCGATCATAATGTGCAACAGTCCTCGTCAGTCACGTAAAAGATGTCGTAACTCCTATGAAATGCCGCATCAGGTTGTACATGTCATGAAAAATGCCTCTGTATGTCCGTAATAGCCTATGATTGGCCTCTATGTCTCTGTAATGAGTGGGCCTGATGCCTGCCTCAACAATCAATGCAATGATTTGGTCGTGGCCCAACTCCATCCTATATCTAGCATCACTAAGTCGACCGCACACCGACGCAAAAACAGGAGCATGTGTCTCTACATCGGCCTCCTGATGACCATCCTCGGCATCTGGCATGCCCTCATCGTCATCAGGATCCACACCTAGATCAAGTGGTGCTGGCGGCATGTCCTCGCCATCAAAAGAGCCAATGTCTGCAAAATATATACAGGTAAACAATAATAATTAGACAATTTCATTACACAATTAATAAAAACAAGTTAAAGAACATGTTGGAATAAATTTAAATAAAACAATAATATTACCTCTATCATCTGGTGGCTCATCAACTGTGAAGAGGATGTTGGCATACCCTCGCTAATCCAACCCCACATAAGGACAAGGGACCATAATGAAGGAATGATCATCAACACTGGCTAGCAACTCCAATGCATCATCTGATATCCTCACTGGAAACAGAGTCTCCTCCCTCTTGGGCATCATCTGCCCCCACATGTGCATACGTGCCTTAGTAATCAGCCTACGAGGCTGCCAAAGAAAACTAGGCCTCGTCTATGTAAACCTCTCAAAAAATTAAAAAAAATCTCTGAAGCAAAAGGGAAGTTGACCCTCCCTTGTGCATGAGAATGACATCTATCTAATGTTGTACAGAACTGCTACAAAAATGGCAGACCACCTGACA
The DNA here is from genome assembly GCA_034641835.2 of Pinus albicaulis. Classification (NCBI taxonomy): domain Eukaryota; kingdom Viridiplantae; phylum Streptophyta; class Pinopsida; order Pinales; family Pinaceae; genus Pinus; species Pinus albicaulis. The sequence continues at coordinate 599,959,218 of CM076579.1, read as the reverse complement.
AGTCGTGGCTGCTATACTAAAGAATCAACATAATATAAAAGCGAGAAACTAATGCATTGCCCATCACTGGTGTTGTCCGAAATGGTTGAAATGATAAGTGAGATACATTGGACCTCCTCACGACCAAACGAACCAATACGTAACTGCCCTCTAACGACCTAAAAATCTACAGGAGATACTAAATTTTCTCCAATGTATCTCTAGGAGTAAACTAACTGACTCCCGGCTACACAGCTAGCTGGAACCTCGAGGAACAAGGTAAAATCCACCCCTCTCCTCGATAGCCCTGTCATAAAATATATATCCTCCTTAGTGGGCGTGTACCACTAGTTGATACCAACTTGAAAAGCCTGTCGCTCGCCATTCCACCTTTGGATAAGATGTCTCAAAAACAAACTATGGGACTTTAGGGAAATAGCCTCCTCATGGAACTTGACGAGGCCTACTTGCCTTAGCAGCCCTTGCGTCTCTGGTGTAATAGGGTGAGGGTATGCATCTCTCTCCCTCTCTCTTAGCTCCCATAGGCGGACCATGTTATACTATTCTGCCTGTTCTTGTTGTCGTTGCCCCTCTTCTATCCTTTCGTGTCTCTGACTGATTGACATATTAAACACAATTTTTTTATTAAATTACACATGTATTTAGAAATATACGTATATAAATATTTTTTGAATAATAAATAAAACAACAGTCGGTGTGCCAAAAAAACAGTCATAAATCGGCCCCGGTGCGTCTTTCAACAGAGCAGACCAGGGAAGATGCACCTAATGATATGAAACGCACCAAGGGCAGTGCTCCATAAAATTTTTTTAGTGCACCGTTGTCTATGTGCAGTGTTAGGGGGGCAGTGCGCTGACTACACTATATGCCCCGGGGCATATAGCTAAATCAACGCACTGCTCTCCTGCCACTGTACATAGTCGTCAGTGTCGTATTTTGAAAGTCTACACTGTTGACGCAAGCCAAATACGGTAAGTTGTGTGCTAACAAAAATAGCCCTCCCGGGGCAGTTATTTCGGTCAACGCACCGTATCACCACTATTCAACTAGGTCAATGGTGCGGCTAGGTAACCGACCGCATCGGTCTTTTTCAAAAAATTAAAAATAACATGGTGTGCCTTTGGTACGGCCTTGGAACCGATGCGGATACCCTTAGAATTGGTTTACCAGGCAAAATAGTTGAAAGTGCCAGATTGCGGTATGTGGTGCACTGACAACATTACATGCCTCGAGGCTGATAATTTCGTCAACGCACCGAGTTGCCACGATACCACATTGTCAACGGTGTGGCTTGGTAAACGAACACACCACACTTTTTATTTTTTTTTAAATATCATGGTGTGCCTATCAGTACCACCCCGGAACTGGTGTGGATAACCTTAGCATAGATGGCAGTGTGGCCTTTAAATCTACAGGCAGCACTGCAAACTGATGCGAGCCGAACAACTCTAGCACACCATGCGACAATTATATATATTTTTTTAATGGTTAATTTTAAGGTTTTTAGAAATTCTAATTCGCTAAAAGGTTTAATTATGGAAAAACCAAAAAAATACCTATACATTTATCCGTCGAGGAGGCATATTGGCTATAGAATTTGCAAAATAAATTTTTTCCACCATTTTACAAAATTCAAGCCGGAGATTGGAGGAAATCCATAGCAGGAGTGCGTGCAATGAGTGCAATGGGAGCACGAATGTCAGGGCGGCTCAAACAAGGATAACTTGCACCAGTGCTTGAGAGCTCTATAGCTCTGAAAAAAGTGAAAATTGTGGTTTTTTGGCCGTAATCTTTTCTTTTTTAACCCTGTTCTAGTGCGCAGGGTTTTTATTGGCGTACCGGTGCATTTGCACTATGCCGCCCTGGGCAGTTTCTATTTTCGCGTGCTTTTATGACACACCACTGCGGTGTTACTGTAACGCACCAATTCTCTACAGTAACATGATGCACCGTTCTCGGTGTTCATTGAGCCAATGTTTTGTGCAGTTTTTTTACCGTAATTTTTTTTTATTTAACTCTGTTCCGATGCGCGGAGTTTATGAGTACCCCGGTGCGTTTTCGTCATTCTGCCTTGGGAAGTTTCTATTTTCGCGCCCTTTTTAGGAGGCATCGGTGCTGACGATTTGACATGCACCAATGCAGTTCCTTAATTAGAAGCACCGGGCTGGTGTGTACGGAGCGCACGATTTCCGGTGTGCCAATTTTTTGTGCAGTTTTTTTCCCGTAATTTTTTTTTATTATACGATCTGTCTGTGCATGGTGTTTATTGGTGCCTCCGTGAATTTTCTTTATTCCACACTGAGCGATTTCTGTTTTCGCACACGTTTTAGGAAGCACCAGTGCAGAAGAGATGTAAGGAACCAATGCTCTACAGGAATATGATGCATCGGGCGGGTGTGTTAGGAGCACACAGTTTTCGGTCTGCCTATGTCTTGTGCAGTCTTTTGGCTGTAATTTTTTATTTATTTAAACCTATGACAGTGAGCGGGGATTTAAGGGTAGTCTGGTGTGTTGGCGACTTAGTGCGTTGAAAGGTGACCCGAACAGTTTCAGTTTTCACGCGCTTTTTATGAGGCGTCGGTGCAGAAGTTATGTAAAGTCCCAGTGTGCTATAGAATTACAACACACCGGGAGGGTGTCTATGGAGTGCAAGGTGTCTGGTATGCCAATTTTTTAACCACACCGGTTCTTTCTCGTATTAAACACACTAGTGTGTTTTATGGTGATAAGAGCACCAGACGAAATACATCTGCAAAAACCTCCACCCACCAACCTCCTCTAGGAACCTCCACTAGAGGGTATTTTCCTTGTAGTGTAGGGAATGCACAGTGAATGCATACCGAAATGCATAACGTATTCAAGAAAGGGTTGTGTTCTCAAAGTATGTGCATCACATGCGCAATGAATGCGTAGCGAACTTCAAGAAATTTGGTTTTTTTTGCTAGATGAGCATCACACTAATTCCACGCGATCAACCATAAATCTAAAAGTCACACAATAGTGTAGATCCATTCAGAAACTTCATAATTCTAAGATCAAGCATTAAAACTTCCATTGACCCAACACGATCTCTTCACACTCACACATTTTAATACTTTATGCCAACTTCAAGATCCTTAACTCACTCAACGCTGGTCCCTTCTCATTTGCAACACAATATTTACAATGTTATATGTAGTATTTTGACACAAATCTCAACGCAATTTGCAACGCAGTGTCCACACGCACCAGGTTCTCAAACTCCCTCCTGGCTTAGACTCGACCTTCTAGAGTTTCGAACCCAAATTCGTCTATGGTATTAATTCTTTTATGATGTATCGGGACCACTGAAACATGCATAACCATTACCTGCAACCCAAAAATTAATTTCCCCAACAAACATAAATCAATGACTGATGACAGGGGATTTTAAACTTCCTGTGAGTCCTGGCATTTTCTTCTATCACTTAAGGAACCATCTCTTTAATCTCACTACACACTATTTTTTTATTTTACTTTTATTAATATGAAAAATTATATTTTCAAAGGCCAACGGCCACACTCCGGAGGCCCAAACTACAAACCTAGGCCAAACCCGAATGGTTCAAAAGCTTACAAATATATAAAAGTAGGAATCTGAACTAATTATAGTTTAGACCCAAAAATCTCTCAATCTCTCCTAAATATTTTCCCATATCAATTCTTTACTCAACCAAAATCTTATATTATACCTCTAGATCCCTAAGATCCTCACTCTTCCTAGGATTACTCACTCATCCCTACCATCTCTACAACTCACGACATATTCTTCATTAATAAAATTACATCTAAATCTCTTTAGAACTCAAGCTATACTTAGGAAAATAAAAAAAATAATTAAGGGAACCCACTCCCTTTAGTAAATGTGTGATAAGGTTCCTAGGTCTTATAAACCTTGAAGAATGCTCCTACATCGAAATATATGGAGCCGTCTCGTTGTGTTAGTAGGCTCAGAGAAGTAGCCCAAGAGGGGTGAGCTCCGTCACCAAATTATTTGTTGTTTCTCTTCATAAATGCATGTGTGAGTTGATTCATGAGATATTTCTTATGGTTAAGTTTACATGAACAACTAACTCATAACTTGAAGAGACCTTTGAAAACCTCTTTTTTTATAAGAACCATTTTTATTTACGAAGCGTTGGAGAATGATCATTTTTAGGAAGGAGGAGTTCTCCTTCTTTTTCAGATCAAATTTGCTATCAACTCAATTCTTGTATGGTTCCCATACCTCTTTGTAGTGCCCACATTCCCCTAGTCAACAAGGTAGATTCCAACATTTGTCATATCATCTATATCATTCATCCCATGAAAGAGGATAACATCAATTTGAACTTTCACCATCAAGTTTGCAACCTCTACTAGAGGAATATGTCAATATATTTGTAGAACCATTGCGTTTTCCACTATAGTGATTTAATCAACATACTATCAACATTGTGACCAAATCATCTTCTATGATTACATTAAATATTTTCCTAGGCTTCCAGACTTCTCTAAGATAGCTTAGTCATTGTACTGCTTATCCAATTTAAAAACACTTGTATGGATAAAAAAAACCAACACTATTTTTCATTACTTTAAACTAATATTATGCACCAAACCAAAATTATAGATATCATACCTACAACAACCCTTTGAAATTGAGAGTGGCACATCCCAACATACCATAAGAGAAACTATGCTGAAATAAGCAACCACCTTGTTTTAGAATGTCTCTTTAACGTCAAATTAATTTATAGTACTTGTGATATGAATTTTTACTCTTCAGTGCAAGTCCTCAAACATTCACTCTCGTATTTATTAGGTTAGCAAACAATGTTTCATACACTTTTGAGAATGCAACAAGATGATGGAGCTTAGTGAAAAGAAGTCGCCTTCACTAAGTGGGCCCGCAGGCTATTTTTGGCGCAAAGTCTATTTTTAGACTATGTCTATTTTTAGACATATGGATCATGGTTTATGAGTTGCAGGATGCTATTTGTGGATGGTTGGTCAAGTTGGTAAAAATAGATGGACCTATATTGTTAGACATACTGGGCGGAGTCTATTTTTAGACTGCTAGTCTAAAAATAGATCAGTCAAATACTATTAGCTCTTAATAATATTTGGACTATAAACATTATCTTATCCTCTTGCAACACTTCAGTTCGAGCTACGGATGTGGAACATGCAGCTGACAGAAGGAATTATGGTATTCCTAGGGTTTAGTTGAGCTATTGCATGGTTGACTTCAGTTAGAACTCATGTGGCAGAATTTGGTGGAGTTGATGAGACAGTTGATGGAGTTGTGTTCGGTTTAACTTAGTTGAACTAGTTTTATTTAGTCTAACTAATAAATACACTAGTGATGAGTGGTTTGAATTAATTATTAACTCATAAATCAACTAAAGAATACATCAGTTAACTGCAGTGCATGGACAGTTCAGTGGAGACCAGTGTTAGAGGTGGGTGAAAGGGTGAGTTTACTATTAGTTGTGACTATAGCTGTGCATGAGATTTGCACACACATTGATCAACGTTTAAACGAGGATTGCACAAAGAAAAAGCCAAAGGGGATTCCGACCTGATCTCATCATTATTCATCTTCATTATGGAAGAGAGGTGTTGAGGGTGTTGTGTCATCAGTGAATTAGTGAAGGAGATTTGAATCTCAGACTTGTTCATATCCGAGCTAGCTAGTGTAACAATTGGAGATATGCTCTAGAGTCAGGAGAGCTCGTACTATGATTGTTACATGTTCTCTATCATTATAATATACAGATAGTTGGGGGTTTTCAGCTGTAAGCTTTCCCCATTACATACTGTGTTGAGATGTGTGATTGATTAATGTTTCAATGTGCGCATGCAATTGTTTTTAATTCCTCAAATTGATGATCAATGGTAGAAGAGGTTATGTATTATGCATGAAGCTAAAAAAGTGCGCAATCAGGATAATATCGGTGAATAACTCATATATTATTCAAATTTCTACATGGTATCGGAGCGAAGTTGATCATCAGATCTATTACAGTGATTACATTTTATTTCTTTAGGCAGAGTCTGTAAGAGGGCCAGGTAGCCTATGGATCCATCCTTTCTTTGAAAGGTGAAATATCTAGTAAATTCCCCTACAGTCAATCTTTGTACTAGAAATACTTTTTTCTCACAATTTCAGATCAGAAGCGGTTGAGCTTTGAGCTGGTGGAATTCGAATTTGCTGCAGTGTTTTCTTGGTGTCGAAGTTGAGATGTCTTTCAACAGATTGCGATTGGAGTATTCCATTGAAGGCAGCTCGAATTATATTGCATGGAAGGACAGGATGGAGGCGGTGTTAGATGACAATGGGCTGAAGAAGTTCATAGATGCTAAAGTCCCAAAGCCTACTGATGCTGCTCAAATTGAGTCTTGGCAAAAGAAGACAGCAAAATGTCGAAGGATTTTGTTGGAGGGCGTGAAGGATCACATAGTATCCAGCCTGCATGGTAAATATTCTCCATACTTGATGTGGAAAGCGTTGACAGATTTATTCCAAAGCAAGAGTGACCAGAGGAAGTTGGCGCTCAAGGATAAACTCAGAAACATAAACATGGAGAAAGGCGACAGTATGCCCAAGTACCTCACAAAGTTCACCCAATGCAGGGACGAGCTAGGAAGTGTGGGGGTGAATGTAGATGATGAGGACTTGGTGAGCTTATCTCTCCTTGGTCTTCTGAAGAGTTGGCATTCCTATCATGACTCTGTCAATGGTCGGGAGAAATTGCCAGGATGGGAGCGACTTTGGTCGGATCTTGTGTAAGAGGAGATAAGGCGAAGTACCAGGGACAGATCTTCATCAAAGGCATCTGATGAAGAGAATTGTGCTTTGGCTACCAAAGAAAAGATGGGGAAGAGCAAGAAATTTTCTCAATCTAGTGTGAAAGGCAAGAAGCAGGACATGTCCAAGGTGAAGTGCTTTCACTGTCACCAACATGGACATTATGCCACAAATTGTCCGCAGAAGAAGAAAAATAAGAAGGCTGCTGGATCTGCAGCGGGAGAGGCCTTAGCCTCGCAGTTTGAGCTGGATTTTTCGCTGATCGCATGCTTGGTATCAAGTGTGATGGGTTCATTTTGGTTCTTGGATAGTGGTGCGTCTTTTCACATGACAGGAGATCGAGATTTGTTTTTTGATCTGGATGAGAAAGATCTTGGAGTGCACATCGAGATGGGCGATGATGGTAGATACAGTGCGACCGGTATCAGTACCATTTCCTTTGAGAGGGAGTTTGGTAAACCCTTTGTATTGAAGGATGTGATGCATGTTCCAGGATTGAAGAAGAATCTTATCTCTATGGCGATGTTAGAAGACAAGGGATATGATGTTGTCTTCAGCAAGGGAAAGGCTTTCCTGCGTAGTAAGACAACTGGAGAAACCCAAAAGATAGGGGTTCAAGTCAAGAACCTTTATCAATTGCAGGTAGATGGCTGCGCAACAATGGGATGCAAGGTAGAAGGAGTGGTGAGCTAGGATGATGGCGAGCTGTGGCACCGGAGATTGGGCCACCTTCACCATGGAGCTTTGAAGATACTGCAGCAGATTTCTACTGGGCTTCCTAAAGGTACTCTTGCGCAGTCATATCAGTGCAAGGGACGTACCTTAGGAAAATTTGTGAAAGCCACCTTTCACGAGAAGGATAGTTGCGCCACGATGATCCTTTAGATAATTCACACAGACGTGTGTGGACCTTTCTCAGTAGCTTCGACAACAAAGCACATGTACTATGTGATCTTTGTTGATGATTTTTCTTGAAAGTGCTAGATCTTCTTCATGTAGAAGAAGAGTGAGACATACTCAAAGTTCTATGAGTTCAAGGCGTTGGTTGAGAAGGAATCGGGGAAGCAGGTGAAGGCTCTTAGGAGCGACAATGGTGGTGAATTCATCTCTGGTGAATTCAAGGACTTTTACAGTGCAAAAGGAATTCGAAGAGAGCTCATAGCACCTCATAACCCACAGTAGAACGGGGTTGCTGAGCGGAAGAACAGAACGATCGTGGGTGCTGCACGGGCAATGTTGCATGATCAGGGCCTACCCATTCACTTGTGGGCGGAGGCATGCAATACTGCAGTATATGTGCAGAACCGTTGTCCTCACAAGATACTTGGCATGAGTACACTCGAGGAGGCGTTTTTTGGTAAGAGGCCTGATATTTCCCATTTGAGGATTTTTGGTTCACCTATTTACATTCATGTGACGAAGGATGCCAGGAAGAAGCTGGAGCCGACCGTAGAGGTTGGGATATTTGTGGGGTACACAGATACGCCCCACAACTATCGTGTGTATTTTCCAGACAGTTGCAAGACTGTTGTGCGATGGGATATCAAATTTCAGGAGGAGAAAGCCATGAAGTGTTCGCTTGAGAGGGAGCCACACTTGCATGCAGATGAGGAGATATTAGTTCCTAAGGATGAGCCTCAGGATGTGGATCAGCCACAAGAGGAGGTTCATGGAGTGGAAGAGACCACTCATGCAGCGCCAACCATCAGAGGGCGGAAGCGCACTACAGAAGCTGAGCGACTGGCTCAAGATGCAGAAAAGGTTGTAGGACCACCTACAGCACAGCGCAGACAGAGACAGTCACCGGACCGGTACACTGGATACATGGCTCTTGTGAGCAAATGTGTCGTGACAGAGCCATCCTCTTTCGAGGAAGCTGTGGAGGACCCCGCATGGGTAGATGCCATGGTGGAAAAGTATGATTCGATTGTCAGAAACAATGCATGGGAGATTGTCCCACGACCGGAGGGGAAATCAGTGGTGGGTTCGCGATGGATCTACAAAGTGAAGCAGGCGGCTGACGGGAGTGTGGAGAAGTACAAGGCAAGATTTGTTGCCCGTGGCTTCTCACAGATCGATGGGATCGATTATGAGGAGACCTTTGCACCTGTCGCAAGGTACTCTTCCATACCCCGACGACGCCTTTCGCTTTCTCAAATACGTATGGGTTGGCATATTCATCGTATGGATGTGAAGACTATGTTCCTCAATGGAGTCGCTGAGGAGGAGGTGCTGTATACCGAAGGTTTCGAGATCTTCACCGTTGTCGCATGTTCGTTGGTGCTCAAGAGAGCATTGTATGGGTTGAAACAAGCACCTCGTGCTTGGTACACATGGATAGACAGTTATTTCACTGGACTTGGATTCTCCAAGAGTGAGGCGGATCCTAACCTATACCAAATTGTGGTGGAGGGGAAGCTGTTGATCATCGTACTGTATGTAGATGATCTGATTTTGACTGGCGATGAGCAGTTGATACTTTCATGCAAGGAGGATCTTGCACGAGAGTTTGAGATGAAGGACCTGGGCATCCTTCATTATTTCCGGGGATTGGAGATTTGGCAGCGCAGTGGAGGACTGTTTGTTTCTCAGGGCAAGTATGCCCGGGAGATTCTGGAGAGGTTCAACATGCAAGGCTGCAAGCCTGTTGATACCCCTCTTCCTGGAGGTTGGAGGAAGGGAGATGCTACTTCGGAGGAGGTAGTGGATGCCACTGTCTATCGACAGTTGGTGGGGTCGCTTATGTATCTGGTCAATACATGACCCGATATATGCTATGCTGTTAACCAGCTTTCACAAGCTATGGTTAAGCCAACCAAGCTCTTCTGGAAGGCAGGAAAGCATGTATTGCGTTATCTTAGAGGCACATCGGGATATGGATTGTGGTATAGACAAGAGGATGAGGCGAGGCTATGCGGCTTCACGGATGCAGATTGGGTAGGGAGCCCAATGGACAGAAAGAGCACATTTGGAGGGATTTTTAGTATCGGGTCGACAACAGTTTCTTGGTACAACAGGAAGTAGATATCTGTGGCATTTAGTTCAACAGAGGCCGAGTATATGGCAGCAAGCTTGGCTGCATGCGAGGCTATATGGATGAGGAAGATCCTGGTCGAGTTGTTGAGGTCACACTTGGAGCCTACTGTGAATTATTGTGATAACCAGAGTTGCATTAAACTCTCAGCTAATCCAGTATTTCATGATAGATCCAAACACATCGACATTAGGTACCATCATATCAAAGATTGTGTGCAGCGGAGAATCATGTTACTTTCATACATTCTCACGGAGGATCAGGATGCTGATATCTTGACGAAGACGCTCACCAGGAGAAAATTCGAATACCACAGAGGCAGGATAGGGGTTGAAGATAATCCATATCTTTTTGAGAGGGAGTGTTGAGAATGCAACAAGATGATGGAGCTTAGTGAAAAGAAGTCGCCTTCACTAAGTGGGTCCGCAGGCTATTTTTGGCGCAAAGTCTATTTTTAGACTATGTCTATTTTTAGACATATGGATCATGGTCTATGAGTTGCAGGATGCTATTTGTGAATGGTTGGTCAAGTTGGTAAAAATAGATGGACCTCTATTTTTAGACATACTGGGCGGAGTCTATTTATAGACTGCCAGTCTAAAAATAGATCAGTCAAATATTATTATATTATTAGCTCTTAATAATATTTGGACTATAAACATTATCTTATCCTCTTGCAGCACTTCAGTTCGAGCTACGAATGTGGCACATGCAGTTGAAAAAAGGAATTACGCTATTCCTAGGGTTTAGTTGAGCTATTGCATGGTTGACTTCAGTTAGAACTCATGTGGCAGAGTTTGGTGGAGTTGATGAGACAGTTGATGGAGTTGTGTTCGGTTTAACTTAGTTGAAATAGTTGTATTTAGTCTAACTGATAAATAAAATAGTGATGAGTGGTGTGAATTAATTATTAATTAATTCAATAATTATTAACTCATAAATCAACTAAAGAATACATCAGTTAACTGCAGTGCATGGACAGTTCAGTGGAGACCAGTGTTAGAGGTGGGTGAAAGGGTGAGTCTACTATCAGTTGTGACTGTAGCTGTGCATGAGATTTGCACACATATTGATTGAGATTGCCAATGAGTATTGCGCAGTACAAGCCAGTGGGATTCGAACTTGGATCTCATCATTATTCATCTTAGATTGCGCAGTAGAGGTAGGCTAACAGGTGAAGGAGATTTGAACTTGTGACTTGTTCATATCTGAGCTAGTTAGTGTGTAACAATTGGAGATAGTGCTGAGAGCTCGTGAGTAGTTTGTACTATGATTGTTACATGTTCTCTATCATTATAATATACATATAGTAGGGGGTTTTCAGCTGTAAGCTTTCCCCATTACATACTGTGTTGATATGTGTGATTGATTAATGTTTCAATGTGCGCATGCGATTGTTTTTAATTCCGCAAATTGATGATCAATGGTAGAGGAGGTTATGTATTATGCATGAAGCTCAAATAGTGTGTAATAAAGATAATCTCGGTGAATAACTCATCTATTATTCAAATTTCTACATACACTTTACCACCTACTAATTTTTACTATTTCCCAATTTAAAATCCAATAATAATAAAAAATATTAATAAATTTTATTTTAAACCTTGAATTGAAAGTTAATGAAAATGTAGCTCCAAACTAAATTCCAATAATTAAGGAATATTAATATTTTTAATCTTGGATTAAGAGTTAATAAAAACCAATCAATGGTAATTTTATTTTATGTAGCATTGTTTCTTTACAGGAAATATTTCAAAGGCCTTAGTGAATGCAACATTGTATCTCTAATGTTCACATGGAAATGTAAGGAGTTAAAATTTTTTATACAAGTTACTCATGGGTAACTATCCATTCACTATTAAATGTTCCTTACTCTTCATTACCTAAAATGTTTACGAGTTCATAGTGTAACTTTAGAATAATAATAGTAAGTTGCTTAACCATTAACAACCTCTATTGTAGTACATTAACATAATACTGTATGATGTAGCCTTCCACTCATTTCACAACAAGAAAGGAATCAACATCATCATCTTGACACAATAATCAATCACATCATTGAATATAAATATACCCTGGAAACCCCGTAGGGTGAAAACCAACAAACGTTTAATTTTATTATTAAATGCTCGTGAGGGTGATCAACCCTCACTCAATGGCTTATAAGGGAGACCATCCCTTAAACCATCGTTTATAAATCTTACAAGGAAATATACAAATATCTTGCTTAAAGCCATTACAATAGATATGATAACATTTACCCACTAATCTTCATATCTTCATATGTTGGTGGCATGGATGCCATACAATGGACCATCGTACATTGTATCATCCTACAGCTCGCGCTTATTTGCATGAACCATAATCATTTACCTGTCACCAGATTAAGCATAATATCTCCTTTATACATGTCACCATCATTCCTTGTCATTGATGTCATCTACGAGATTTTATTGCATGATTAGATAAAGCCTTAATCAATAAATAATCAATCTTTGAGTGATCCTTTAACACCTATTCATGTGCATATATGAGATGTGAATAACATGTCACAACATGCTTTCTTCTAACATATCTACATTAGTGTGAGTAAGTAATTATCAATTCATGTCAAATAACACCCACATTATTATGACATTTTTCACACACGGACACATTCATACAAGAAAAATCACTATCAGAAATTCCTTTAATGGAAAATGACACAATGTGCATTCGCTTTACTTAAACTTTAACAAAAGAATGACCACCTTAGCTTTTGCCTTTGGAGTATGCAAATATAACAAGGCTAACACATTGAATGTTGTTCCTATGCATACAATGAATAAAGATTCTAAACTTAATTTCCCAACTGAGTACTTAACATAATCGAGTAGGAAAACGCATGATTCCTCTTCCAGGACATATAACATAATAGGCATGAAAAACATGGTTTTCTTTTCCATAAAACTAAAGGAATAAAACATAAGAATACATGCCTTATTCTCGAAATATTATACCCACATTAGCCATGTATATATTTCAAGGAAACCAAAACATTACTTTAGTTTTTGTACATGTAATTCTTCTTCTTTGCCAAAGAATCTTTTCTAAAGTATGAAAACAAAACATGTTATCATTTTTCACATATAAACTTATGTTCTTTCCGATGAAATCTAATACAAATATTGCATGCCTATGCATGAACTTGCTCCAAATGAAACTAACATAATAGTTATGATAGCATAAAGTAATCACATACTCAATAGATCTTCTATCCATGCAAAGAACCTTGTTCTTCTATGATTCTACATGCAAGTTGCTCATGTTTTGCTTCAAAGAATTTACCATAGATAGCCTCTTTTATGCATAAAAACTATGCAACACTAACAAGGTTAACTTAACCTTTAATATTTAGAAGTTGACATAATCCATCTAGCAATGTAATATATTCAAGAGGTTATTCTCTTTAGTCTATATTTATTTTCAAGAAAATAACTTGGATTTCTTATCATTTAATACACCAGTACGAAATCCATTTTAAAATAAAACAAGCTTCCTATCTTTTCTTAAATAAGATATATATAAAGGCAAGCAAGTTTACTTATTTATGTTTAATCACGCCTTTCAAGATACATACTAGTAATCTTTGCAAGAACTCACATGGGTTCTTTTCAGCAAAACTAGCATAGTAATTTGGACTTTTACCATGGTATACATCCAGGAATAATATATTTATAAAACATTAACATAATAGAAATCTTTTCAAGAACTTACATTGTAAATTTGTCTTTTACCATGGTATGTATCTAAGAGTTAAAGTAACTATTTGTCGTATAAAAATTCATATAAAATCTTTTATTTTCTTTCCAGAAAAAAGGTAAAAGATTAAAAACAATGTACTATGTTTCTTAAAGAGAAAAAAACATTCATATGATTCTTTCTCCAAAGAAAAAGACAAAGTTACTTATCTCGTTAGTGCGTAAGCCCTTCCTACTTGAACTTCTCTTTACCCTTCCTACTTGAACTTCTCTTTATTAATTAGAGTGGCTACGCTTTTGAGTTGGTGCCTGTCTTTTTTATTGTTTCTCGCATAATGATCGTTGCAAATGGAATATCTCACAACAATTGTTGTCTTTCACCAAAGGAACTACATACTGGATTAAATGGCTCTCTAACGCTTGTTACACCATTTTTTGGTCATCTAACCTATTCTCATTAGATGGACCCAAGTACACCATGTAAGACCAATTTTACCCTAAGTAAAATTGCCTTCACTATGTTAAATAACTTAATAAACCACATTTATTAGGTTGTTTATGGTCCAAACAGGAAACCCCAAAAGGAAATATTAAACAAACCTATATTTGTTTGATTTTCCTCATGGAATAATTAATTAAATCATAATCTAATTATTATTCCCAGTCATGTTTAACCCAAAAACAAACAAATTAATGAGATAAACCTTTATTTATCTCATTATTTTCTAGGAATAATTATTTAAATCTTATTTAGATAATATTCCTTGTTAAATATGACCAAATCACCCACAAATAATTAAATAAATCATTATTTATTTGATTATCTTCCAACCACTTCCTTAAAAAGATAAACAAATCATTTATTTATTTATTTTTAACTAATCAAGGGATTTGACCCAAGTCAAAGACCCTTTCCCTCCAACAAATATAATAAAATATTCCATAAAAGGTGGATCTATATTTGGTTAACATTATTTTAATCATGCACCAAGATCTAGAATGACCCAATATTTTGTTATAAATAGGAGGGTTTTTCCTACCATTCTTCACCTTTTGTTGCCTATTAGATCACTCTTGATCTATACACTTGGTCACTCTTTTCTACCATTTGCTGTGTGAGCTCCCTTTGAGTTCCATTCTTTGTGTGGGTTTTCTACACCAACAAGAGAGAGAAATCTTAGATCTAAAGTGCTGAGGACTTCCAAGAACCCATCCCACTGAGGAGAATTGGATACGCCTTCTTGTTTTCCTCCCAGGTGCCCCATTAATATAATTTTTTTTTCAAAAATTGTTCTTGTCTTGTCTATTGGTATATGGAGTAAACCCTTATTTTTTCTGCTTAATGTCTTTCCATGCATAGATCTGGTTTTTGCAGCTCTTTTATGTCTAACTAACCGCAGATCTGAAGATATTGGCAGCCACTTTTGTTGTTAGGGCTATTAGTTATGCGTAGCTAAAGTGGTCCTTTTTCGTACACTTCGACAAAGGATTCATACTAACAAATGGCAACTCCACACGGGTTTTAAATTACGACCGCTGTCGTTTTTCATATTCCTGCATATCCAGCTACTTTAGACCCTAGGGTTTCTTTTTAGCTGTTTATTTTTCCTATTTTTATGTTTTTTTTCTCACATAAAACCCTAAAACATTAAAATTTTTAACTTTCGCGTGTTTCTGGCCTTATTGCGCAGGTGACTGACATCAGCCGCAACTGAGACAACAACTTTTCCGAAAATCTGCCGCCGAGACAACCAGAGCGGGGGGGTCGCACTTTTCAGCCCAAAAAATATGACATGGACCTCCAGGGCACACTTTTCTGCCCAGTTTCTGCAACCTGCACTGAAAACAGGTCAGAACCTACGACCTGCCAGTTTTTCTGCTGGTTTTTTGCACTTTTTTTGGGTTTTTTTGAAGCTTCTGTCAGGGTTTTCTAGCCTCTGTCTCAGCCCGTTTTGACTTGTTCCTGATCTGTTTTTCTCAACTAAGCGGGAACCTAGCCCCCTAGGGCTTCAGTACCCTCCACTTTTGGTGGAAGAGTTTTAGCTGCTGCAGGCGTCTGTTTTTTCAGAGTTTCAGCCTCCCCTTTTCCAGATCTGATACCTCCTGTTCAGATCCTTTTAAATCAGCCTTTCTTCCTTTCAAATCACCTTCTGTCGTTTTGTTTGGACCTCTCTTTAGGACCTCCTCCCTGTCCTTTCCACTTTTTTCTAATTTCCTCCCTTTTTCCAGCCACCTTGCCTCTGTCTCTTGGCTGTGATCTGCACCTCTTTTCAGCAGCTTTATCCTTTAGATCCCTGTCCCTTTTGACCTTAGATCTATTGGCCTCTTTTCCGTGTGTTCTGCCTAGATTTTTTCCCCTTTTTTAGATTAGTTTTGAGAGACCCGCCTTCTTGGGTTAGATAGATGCAAAAGTAGCTGTTAATTTTCTGTTATTTCAGCATTATATACTGTTCTCTGCAGATTTATTTTCAGTTACGCAGTACACTTTTTTCTTGCTCTCAAAACGGAAAGGGTTTAAAAATTAAAATTAACGCATGCCACACACTGACCCTAAGTAAAGAAGCGCCTGGTTAACACCGCCTGGCAAAGACTCTAAAATCAATTGTCACTGCACCTTTTCTGCCCTTGACCTCACTTGATTCTGTCCCTTTCTGCCCCTGTCGGTTTCCTTCTTCCTGTCATTGCACTCCCAAGGTGCCTTTCCCAGAGACTTCTTGGCCTTCACCCTCAGTTTCTGGTCGATCAACCTGCTCTGACCCACCATCGTCGAGCCAGTCCTCCTCCGAGTCTACACTTCGACTCCTCTCCTGATTCATCGGGTTCTCCTTCTCCTCCTGGTTCTCCCCCTGTCACCTTTACCATGTCTGGTCCAAGGCCTAACGCTAGTAGTCCTCTAGGCCCTCATGCCAGACCTACTACTGGCGGAACCGCCACAGGAACTACCTCGGCCATACCTTTGCTGTTGTACATTGCAGGCCTCAGCCTCCCCGATTTCAATCAATTGATCAATGACCGTATTCGCCACGATGTTGGTTGGCCTGCTATGCCAACCAAGCTCCCCTCTGACATCCCTAAGTTCGAAGGCCTTGCTGGAGAAGATCCAACCAATCATGTCCGATCTTTCTAGATGTGGTGTTCCTCCAATTCCATTACTGATGACTCCATCCGTCTTCGTTTGTTCCAACGCACGCTTACTGGCGAAGCTTCTAAATGGTATGTCGACCAAGCCATCGCTTCCCATACCACCTTTTTGACCATTGCCCAAGCCTTTCTATCTTACTTCCATCTCCCTCTTCGATACGATACCGGTACAGAGCTCTTGACTTCCTTCAAGCAAACATCTTCGACCCGCCTTTCTACCCATGTTCAGGAATGGCGACGAAGACGCAGCTTATCTCGAGCTCCCCCCTTCGAAGATCGAATCTATATGGACTGGTTCCTTTGCTCTCTCTTAGCTCCCATTGGCAAAGATGTTGCCTCCCATTTCCCTCAAACCAAAGAAGCCGCCCTCCAAATAGCCTTGAAATATGACCTGATCTACGCCCAGTCTGGTTATGTTTATACCGTCCTTCCTGACATCACCAGGCCCAGTGGCGCTAACGCCCTGGGGGCATCTCATTCCACCGACGGTATCGTTGGAGCCCTTTCCCATCTGTATGCTCAAACTCTTATGGGCTACGGCCAGCACCTCTAGCACTCTTCCCCCTCTCGGTAGCATGTATCCAGGATACGGCATGCCTCCTCCTTTTGCCCAAACTCCTGCTTACCTCAATGCTGCCCAACCTAACCATTACCCTTATCTGCAGCCTGGTATGCCAGCTCCTCCAGCATATGCGCTTTCACCTCCCTTGCCTCCTCAACCCCCGCAACAGCACCTACAGCCCCCTTCAGGGCAAGTATTTGCACAGCAGGGTGCGACTAATCCCCCTTCTTCTCAAAGAAGGCAGAGAGGCAATCCAAATCAATCTGCCCCTGGTACTCATGGACCCAATCCTCAAGGTGTTGAGCCTAACACTGCTAACCAGCAATAGGGCACTCAGCCCAAGTCGGACAGGCCTCTTCTTACTAACAAGCCTTGTTCGTGTTGCGATGTTTACGGTCATTACACCCACGATTGTCCCCTCTTACCACAGATGCGGCAGATGTGGGAGTCTCAAGCCACATTGCGCGGAAAACATGCCGCCCCTCATGCTCCCCCTAATGTGGCCTCTACTCAACCAGCTGTGTTTACTGATCCTTTCCCTCAGCAAGGATTCGTGGCTACCCAACCACCTAACGGGCGGGTCTCTACTCCACCTTCCATTTCTGGTTCGTCTGATTACCAGATCCTCATGATGAACTCTGATCCATCCTCCACCGTCGACCTTCACCTTCAAACTTGGTCTCGCTAGTACCCCAAGCCTCTTGCTCAGTCTGCCCCCGAGCCTCCTTCTTCAGGTTCTACAGAGCCTCTTTCGACATCCAGCGGCCCCTTACATATCCCTCAACCCAAATTTGAGGTTCATACCACGATTCCTAAGGGCCCATTACGTCGAAACGTTGCTTCCGGACGAGCTGCTCATTCGTATAGCATAGTAGATGATTTGGCACAATATCCTACCGCCATTTCCACACTGGAACTTCTCCAGTCATGCCCTTGCCAAAAGAAGGCTCTACTATCTGTCGTGGGCACTGTAGATCCTGCTGATGACCAAATGATTGTTTTCGACGCCACTCAATTGGACCATCCTCCCCTTCCTCCTTCCGTCGCCTTCCAAATCCCAGTAAAAATCTGGAACGCCATCGTTTCCCAGTGTATAATTGATGAGGGGGCATCCACCTACGTGATGTCCGCTTCGGTTTGGAAGCAACTCGGATCCCTTGAACTGGCCCCTTCCACGATCACCCTTCGAGTGTGGCACAGTCATGCCTCCCAGCCCATTGGCCTGTTTCGTAATTTCCCTATCACCCTCGCCGGTAAGACTGTTTGCATTGACGTCAAAGTCATAGACGCCCCGCTAGACTACAACATTCTATTGGAGCGAAGCTACACCTATGCTATATCTGCTGTCCCATCTGCGGTTTTCTGCAAGATGTCTTTCCTCCATAATGGAAAGATATTCACCATTGACCAGTTGACATATCATGAGCCAAAATCTCAGACCTCACCCGAGACAACCATCTCTTCTGTAGCCAACAAGAAAACTGTCGATTCCTTGACCAGTGTCTCCCCCGACGTTTACAAGGATTCCTCCCTACTTGGAACTTTTCCTAGTCTCCCCCCTCCTCCTATCACTGATCCCAGCTTATTGAATGTTTGCATGATGCAATCGTCTCAGGCTGCCCTCAAGTGGCCTACTTTAGCTAGTCAGCAACCTCACCCTCGCCCTCCGCAACCCGCTCCTAGCCATTCATCTCAGCCAGCTGGACCTCCTCCTTCTGGCCCTCCCCCTACAGCTGGTATCCCTGAACCCCTTTATCCTCCTGGATCGGTCCCCCCAGGCCTTAACCATCTCGGAGCCGTCCCTCCTGATCATTACCCCACTGGGCAGATACCTTTCCTGGCTCCCCCTCCCGGAGTATATTCTGTCCCTGTCATGGCCACGCTATCTCTCCCTAACCTGACCTTAGGCATACTGGTCTGGTACCTTGATCCTCCAGCTGCCACCCCTCCTGGTCACCCCAAACCCTACATGGCTTTGACACCGGTCCAACCGGTCCCCCTCGCTTCCTTTGTTGCCACTGTGCCCCCAGCACCTCCACAGGACCCTTCTCCTGTTGTGACGGCTCCCGGGAAGAAAGGCAAAGCCCATAAGGGGGCTCCCAAAGACAAGACCACCACGACTGACCCGACCCCTCCCCCACCCTCCAAGCCCTGTGCCTTGTGTGATGTCGCCGGTCATGCCACCCATGCTTGTCTTGAGTTGCCCCGTATCCAGCCCCCAGTTAAAGTCACGTTCCCCGAGTCTATAGTCCCTGAAACCTCCGTTCCTTCTTCGTCCGTAACCAAGAACCCCAAGACTCTCCGCACCAACAAACCCTGTGCTTTTTGCGGTGTTCATGGCCATTACTCCCACCATTGTCCTCACCTGACGCACTACCGCGCCTCTTTAGAGGTCGTCCGAGAGTATGAGGTTGAACAAAATCAATCCGCCTCTCCCATCCTCGCGCAGTATGCTTTGGGCCAGCCTGAGGATCCCCCCGCTCCCATCAAAATTCCCCCCCCTGATGTTCAGATGACGGAGTCTACCACGACCATTCTTTACCTATCCTCCTCTATGAGACACCTGGAGCCCAGTCCCCCTGCATCCTCCCCTGTCGTTTCGCCGGATCACCTCTTTTCCACCCATACACGAGATCACTCCACCCATATCTCTGTTGACCTCCGCAGCCCGAGTTCTCGCCATACTTCCAATAGCCCTCATATACCACCCTCTAGTTTGTATATGAGTCATATTCATCCTGCTCCTTGCACTCCCTCCCGCAGTTGCCACTCGATGTCTTCTGTACACTCACGCTGCCGTCATTGCCTCTCTTCCCCTCATTTGTTGTCTTGTAACACCATTCCGCAGGACCCCCAGTCCACACCCTTTATCGGTTACGCCGATGGTGCAAGTCGTTACTCCCGGAATCTAGCCGCGGCAGGTTGGGCCATTTTCACCCCCTGAATGCCCTTATTCTTTCAAACGGGGTCTGCATTGGTTCTGCCACCAACAATCAGGCCGAATATGATGCAGTGCTTGGTCTCTTAGCCGATGCCCTCTTTCATCGCATCCTCCATCTGCACGTTCGTTTGGATTCCCTACTTCTTGTCATGCAACTAAATGGTGTTTATCGTGTGCATAACCCTATGATGTTTAGACACTATTTACGAGTGAAACT
The DNA here is from genome assembly GCA_034641835.2 of Pinus albicaulis. Lineage (NCBI taxonomy): Eukaryota > Viridiplantae > Streptophyta > Pinopsida > Pinales > Pinaceae > Pinus > Pinus albicaulis. Next base: position 599,938,772 of record CM076579.1, on the reverse strand, counting down.
CTTGATACGTTCATTTAAAACCATAACTTTCAATCATGTACCTCGAGAATAGAATCACTATGTAGATAGTATTGCAAACCATGTTCTAGATTGGCATTTATCACACGCATTTCATACAAGACAATAGCATTCATAATCATCAAAAAATGATGCATATCCATAATATGTGTCACAAAACATGTGTTTAGAGTCCATCTACTCTAATACATATGACATGCCCATAGCATGTTACAAAAAAAAAAAACTCAAAACTGGGGGCACCACCTGCCCCTACATACACACTAGGGGGCACCACATGCCCCACACCTAATCAGTATCTGGCGGATCCCGAGCCAATGGCTCTGCCCCTGCATCCTGTAGATCACGCATCACTAGACCGGCCATTGCCATGCACTGCATGACATTTCGCCATTCTGAGGGTAGACCAACACATGGCTCTATGTACTGGTCGTCTAAGTCCTGCCACCCACGCTCTGATACTCCGGTCAACAACCTTTCGCATCTACGGCGGATGTCCTCCAGAAGGGCGGTCGCATCCTCATTATGCGCTGCTCTCAACCCACTCGGACCTGTAGCTCCAGATGCTGCCGGTCGTCCCATATATCCTGCCGGTTTTACCGGCACTATATCTGCATACCAAAAGTACATGAATCAGTACCATAGCTACTATTCAAAAAATTTTAACATGCCCATACAAGAATAGAAATTTGTCACTTACCATCGGGCCCCCAGACTCGACCAGGCGGAAGTGGCAGGTCCGGATCTCCACAATAACTCATCCCACTATAGGGATAGTCATCTATGTATAACGACATCTGATCCCAATGGGCAAAAAACTTAGGTCGAAACACTCGCCCGAACGCCCCTCCTCCTCCTCTGCACAGTAGCCGCCCCCACCGGCGCATCCTGGGCTCTCTCAGGCCCCCATCTGGAAGCTGTATACGAGGCCTCAAGGTCGGGATCTTCTCAAAGAAGAAGGTGCACAATAACATCCCATACGAGCAATCGTGGTTCACCTGCCGCTTGTAGAGCGACAACTGTCGTTTTAGTGACACTAGCATCATTTGGGCCCACCCATAGTAGGTCCCACTCAACACACTCTCCACAATCATCATCTGCCCCCCAGTGATGTGATGGAGCGCCTGGTTGCCCAGGATACGCAGCACAGCTGGGGCCACTGCACGGGTTTCTAATCTCTCTAGATCCCCGAACGGTATCTGAGTCCCTTTGATTTGGAGACCCGGTCGACAATGTCGCTCCACAAACTCCATGATATGCCGCCCCCACGGTAATACTGGCTGCGTGTTTCCCACCATCCCCAGTGGTGGGAGACCAGTCAGGAAATACACATCCTGGACTATCAGTTCAATCCTGTGCCCGTGCACTACAAAGACCTCATGCTCTGGATCCCAGTAACTGATAATCCGGGCCAACAATGGCTCTCTTGCTCTCATCAAAGGGTTCTCCAAAAACTTTAGAACCCCAAACTTGGCCAACACATGACGGACGCCCTGATCCGCCTGGATCTCTGCCCGTAATGTACCCAAGTCTCTCTCTCTCCAGTTAACCCGTAAATCTGCCATACCTGCGCAAAAACATCATCTTTGTTAGCATACAGATCGGAAATACCATAACCAAACACAAAAACCCAACTCTCAGCCATAAAACAGCACCAAAACCCCCTCATCTCCCAAGTCGCAATTTTCTGCCCAATTCTGGGACAGGTCACACTTTTTGCCCAGAAACCTGCTTCCCAGGTCACACTTTTTGGCCCAAAAAGTGCGACCCGACTGTAGAGATGAAGGAGGGTCTGTTTCTGGGATTTTGGGCCCTAAACTGAACTTTCAATCCATCAAAATGAAAGAGTAAGGTTAGGCCTCTTACCTGCAACTGACGGATCTCGATTCCAATGGTCGGTTTGTCCGCTACACTCACTGCAAGATTTAGGGCCTTCTCTCCTCTCTACATTCACCACAGCAACAATAGCAAATGAGTGAATTTGGAGGGAAAACTGCCTTCTTAAAAGAGAAGCCTTGTTTCTTCTTTCGACTGTTGCGACCACACCGTAGCCCCATTTGACAAACCGTCTGCACCGTTGGAAAGCTCTCACCGAGCCCTCAAATGGGTATCTATTAGATTTTTATGATTTGATACTTCACTAGGACAAATTTTGTCCAAGAAGGGTCACTTCACCTCTCATTAAAATCTAATTTCCTCACTTACGACACTTGTACTTGGGGCACCACTTCGCCTCCTTACTCGTATTTGTTCGTGTAAATTTTCGTCATGAGTTCCCATCTTGTACTCATGTTTCCATGGTCCCCCATGGGGCCTTTACTGTGTGACAGCACCATCGAGTCACCCTTGTTTAGAGCATCCAAGTTGAGTCATCATTGCATCCATGGAGTCTATCCCGAGTCCCTTTGTACCCCGTTATAGCTCTTCATCCTTCATTGCTTGGTCTCTCTCTTGTGTCGCACATTATGACCTTCAGTCCCACTGTCCCCTATCCCTTATGATATTGTGTCAGTCGCTGCCATGTCATTCATGCCCTTTATGCTCTAACAAGGGAAGTCGTCCATTCGCCACTCAATCCTTTCCATTTCACTATCATCATCAGTGTCAGTCTGTCCGTCGCTCCACTATTTTCTCTCGTGCCTTAGTTGAGGGTATCTCATTGCCTCACCTATGGCGGACCTCCTTCTGTCGACATCAGCTCATTCATTCCAGAAGCCAGGTCTAGAGGGCGGTGTACCTTGGTTCCAGCTTCCACTCTTGTTCGGTGCCTCGGATCAGGCAAAGGGATCTCTCATTTCCCTTTGAATTGATTGTTTCTCCACTCCAGCTCCTTTCAGCATGACCGAGATCCGTATACTTGATGGTTCAGTGATACAGCAGCAGCTCTTGATGATTCCCGGGTGTGTGTGAGATGTCTCAACCCTCATGAGGGGGTGGCTCTGCAGGTAGCCCCCCACATGCCCGGATGACCTCCTCCTTGCAGCCTTCGATGCAGCTCCAGATATTTGATGATGTTGGCCTTAGCCACTTGCAGCGCCTCTTTGATTTGCATGTATCAGTAAGATTTTGTGAGCCCTTCCCCATTTACAGGGGGCATTTGGGTTGTATTTGTATCTCATGTACTCAGATATTATTGTACAAGTCCTGGCTGTTATCCCAGGCACAACATGTATGTGGGATTCCTCATTGTATTTTTATCTCGCTCATGATTATGCCAGCTGTACTTTACGGTTCGGTCCCTTGTTTACTGGACACACTATTCTTTTGTACTTTGTCTCGGCGGGCATAGGTATGCCTCCCCCGCCGCCTTCAGCACAGGTACCCTCTCATAAAAAGATACTTGTTGCACCTGTGAGTCTCGTCTCCTCAGGGTCTAGTTCTTCAGCACACTATCTACCTTGCATTTCTCTCTCTGACTTCCCTTTTGTTGTCTGGTGATTGAGTTCTTACAACGTACTTCGGTCATACGATTTGCTCTTGACACTCGCACGCTGGGGGGCAATTTGTTACACCATTTTTTGGTCATCTAACCTATTATCATTAGATGGACCCAAGTACACCATGTAAGACCAATTTTACCCTAAGTAAAATTTCCTTCACTATGTTAAATAAATTAATAAACCACATTTATTAGGTTGTTTATGGTCCAAACAGGAAACCCCAAAAGGAAATATTAAACAAACATATATTTGTTTGATTTTCCTCATGGAATAATTAATTAAACCATAATTTAATTATTATTCTCAGTCATGTTTAACCCAAAAACAAAGAAATTAATGAGATAAACCTTTTATTTATCTTATTATTTTCTAGGAATAATTATTTAAATCTTATTTAGATAATATTCCTTGTTAAATATGACCAAATCACCCACAAATAATTAAATAAATCATTATTTATTTGATTATCTTCCAACCACTTCCTTAAAAAGATAAATAAATCATTTATTTATTTATTTTTGACTAATCAAGGGATTTGACCCAAGTCAAATACCTTTTGCCTCCAACAAATATAATAAAATATTCCATAAAAGGTGGATCTAGATTTGGTTAACATTATTTTAATCATGCACCAAGATCTAGAATGACCCAATATTTTGTTATAAATAGGAGGGTTCTTCCCATCATTCTTCACCTTTTGTTGCCTATTAGATAACTCTGGATCTATACACTTGGTCACATTTTTTCATCATTTGCTGTGTGAGCTCCCATTGAGCTCTATTCTTTGCATTGGGTTTTCTACACCACAAGAGAGAGAAATCTTAGATCTGAAGTGTTGAGGACTTCCAAGAACCCATCCCACTGAGGAGAATTGGATACACCTTCTTGTTTTCCTCCCAGGTGCCCAATTAATATAAAATTTCTTTCAAAAATTGTTCTTGTCTTGTCTATTGGTATATGGAGTAAACCCTTGTTTTTACCGCTTAATGTCTTTCCATGCATAGATATGGCTTTTTGCAGCTCTTTTCTTGTTCAACTAACCATAGATCTGAAGATATTGTCAGCCACTTTTGTTGTTAGGGCTATTAGTTATGCGTAGCTAAAGTGGTCCTTTTTCATACACTTCGACAAAGGATTCATACTAACAACGCTAACAGGTGGCCAAAGAAGAGACTTGAACCCTCTCGAATCACATTCTATTCTGCCACGCCTTGGAGAAAAATAAACAAAGTTCTAACTCTGACTCCCCAAGTCCATTTGAACTCGGTTGAACAGATCGATTTCACCATCACGAAAGAATAAATAAATAAAAACCTTCACGACCCTTTGTCCCATATGACCATGGCATGAGACGAGACAAAGTATACAACTATGTTGTAGAAGTTTTCAGAATCATATCAAAACTTCTTTAAATGAACCCGTGAAATTCCTAGAAACCATCCACCCGAGAGCCTCCTAATTAACGAATACCGAAGGTTGTTATCAAGAATTCAGTTTCAACCGTTTCTTGATTAAACAGTTAAAGTAAGATTTATCTACCATGAATTGGTTGGAGTACGTGTGTTACATATGATGTCTCAAATCTTAACTTTCTTAAATTTATGTTAATAAAGCGCATTTATGTTTACACCATTTATTAATGAAAAAATTGAATTCATATATATATATATATATTTTATCGTTTTATCAGTTTATTTCAAAATAAAATAATAAAGTATATAATACCTAACTTAACCCTAATCTTTAGATGATAATGATAATCATTATAATTATAATTATAACTCTAACTATAATTTCTTTTGGTATATTTGAACACTAGAATTCGTGAATACGGTTTGAAAGTATCCATGCAATTTATCTGTTTTGTAACAATGTCAATTGATGACTCAATTGTCACCAACAGCCTGCTTTATGGAATCATTTAAGCACGGATAGAAGCGATTCCACGCATCTACTTTTGCCTTTCTGTTGTTGTTGGGTAATACCAGTAATTCACTGATATTACAGTGCCATCTCATGCCAAAGATTGATAATGTATGGGTGCATGTATTCTTCATACATACTATGACATGCTTTTAACTATGCTTGCGCACCAGGTTGATAATATGCAGATAATTGTGCTAGAGGCATAAAATTGGTCAGAAAGACTCATACACATAGCTATGTAAGTAGTGGGTTAAACTCATGCACATAGGTTTGACAGTAATGCTAAATATTTATTTATTTATTTTTATTTTATGGTTTGACAATAATGCAAATGGTGGGTTTTTTTATTTTTATATTATGATTGTTTCATTTATTTATGTATTCATTAAATTTAAATAATTGAAAATTTTCATTTTTATTTTTATTTTTTTATTTTCTTTTGGGAAGAATTAACAATTATATTGATTTTATACTTACGTAATGGGTTGATTTTAATTGTTACTATTATAATTTTTAAGTGTTTATGTATGTCTATCTTTTACATCCTTTACATGCAGCTAAATGCAAAGCTTTCTTTCCATTATAGTTAGTCCTATTTGGATCTGCACCAGATCTAATCAAGTTCTTAAAACTTTATATATTACCATAATAAGTTGCAATGTTAACTCCTTTTTGGTTTCCAATAAGAAGGTTGATGTCAGATTCTAGCTCTTTAATTATCAAATTTGTATCCTTTCCATCTATCCTTGAAATAAAGTTGTATAATGTTTGCGAAAGACTGTTTATCTAGTCTCAATAGCTTGCAAAGATCACGAACATGAACATTATATGGTTGAGGTATGTTACAATATACAGTAATTTCATCAAAGATACCATAGGGATCAATATGTGAAATGATCTCTCCATGCCCATCCTCTCCGAAAATTACCTCTTTCAGGGACCCATGAGAAACAATGTAGAGCTTATCTACTACATTTCCTTGATCTCCTCACCAGGAAGGAAAAACACTTCTTTCAATATAGTGACAATATGGCTTATGAATTCAACACTGCAATCCCTGAAAAGAAGTACCTGTACAAATTTTTTCATATGTAATGACTTTGAAACCTATGCCCTAATAGAAACTAGAATATCTTCTAGAACACTATCTTCACCATAGCTACTCTCATACTGCAACATGACATGACCTTTGATTTGAGCCCTTATATGCTTCACCATAGCTACTCTCATACTACAACCTGACATGACCTTTGATTTGAGCCCTTATATTCTTGTCCAGTTTATGTCGGTTCATGTACTTCATTATATTAGCCATTTTATCACTAAATATTTGTGCCTTGGATCCTTTAAAAATGAGTGCAGTCATTTTACCGATCAAATAGGCCCCAAGAATCATATCAAAAGACACATATATCATTTCCCTGCAATTCACTGCATGCACATCTCCATATCCTAATGTGGCCATGGTAGCTATTCCAAAATGTAGAGAGGTTATGTACAATATTGCAAAGCTAACCTTCTAGAAGACTGATGTTAGATTCTAGTTGTTTAATTATCCTTTCCCTCAAGCAGATTAGTGAGGATATGCCTTGCATATTTTTGTTAAAAAATTTGAAGACAGAGGAAATTCTTTTCCTCAACACACAAATTTCACAGAGAGTTGCGGAAATGACTTAATCCATACCATACAATTGCATACATCAAATCATGAAGGTCTTCCTTTTAATACAGAGTGGCAGAGATTAAAATCACAACTATAGGGGAGAAAATATAATCAAATAATTTTACTCACTGTGAAACAAAATATTGAAGTAAGAACAATACGTGAAAATTCTAGAACTATATCGCGACTAACCAAACTTTATATTATAACCTCAAATAATGAAATACATTCACATATGGAGGTTGCGTCTCCTTTACCAGAAAAACAAGAGTTCTTATTGACATTTACATTCACCAAGGTTGGGAGTAACACATAGTAAAATCTATAACTGTTGTTTTCATGCACCCACTGAAATTCGCTGGACGATTTTATCCTTCTAGTCTTTCTAGACTTACATCATCCACATTACATTAGAATGTACTTAAATGTAAAAAAAATATATATATATATCTAAGACATTTAATTCATGACAAATAGAATTTAATACACAGGATGGGTGGACATCATTTTCTGAACATTCCATATGAGTAAATGTTTGCCCATGAGTTTCTACTGACCATTAATAAATTTCAAATTTAATTTTAATTGATTTACTATGTTGCGGAATGGGTAAAATGTACTATGCCCATAACTTCATTTATGCAATGTCCTTGCCTGCAAAAACAATCCACAAACTACAAAAAATTTACTGAGGTATGGCTAATGTCAGAAACTTTAACGTCATGGTTGAGATTAATTCTCCAACACTCGGAAAGAAATTATCGAAGCTAGCAACATCAAGCACCTTAAGTCCAAAAAATGACGATCCGTGCAATGCTCATTTTTGTTAGGGTTTCCTCACTTGGTTGCGATGGCCAAGAGGCTCTCACTGTTGCACCACAAACCCCCGCAGCTCAAGATCTATCCAGCATAAGCGAGGCATGGCTCTCATTCCTCCGTGAAGACACAAGAAAAATGCCTAACTGTGCATATGACAGGAACATTCGGCTCCCTCTGGATGAACTATGCTTTGTGGTGGAAACTGATGGCCCGGATCTGCATTTGTGAGCACCTTCCTGCTGTCATCTCATCACAAATCTGCCCTGCAGTTCTCAGCAACCAGAGGCTATATGTACCCTTGTCCATGCAAGATTCCCTCTCCACTAGCAGTGGCGAGGCAATGATTATGGTTTGGCTCCACCCACATCCTCACGACTTCTCCCTACCCATATCCTAAAAAGAGGTTTTTTCGCAGTAGTTTGGGCAGAGGTGCATGATCGCTCATAGATCTGTGGGAAGCCTGTTAGTAGGATCAGGTGGGATCTCAACCTTGAGGTGAGGCTGAAAACTAATGCATCCTTCGTTCTTATGCACTCCAGAATGAAAGACTCCAGCAATAGCAACCTACCCCTTCTCTACAGTGGACCCTCGATCCACTGTGCATCTCCTGCAAAGGCATACTTGACCTCCTCCTTCTAGATCCAAATCTCACTTCTCAACATAAAAAACCTACTCTACTGGGTTCGATCTGCGAATATGGTGCAGAGTTTAGCGCATTCCCTCAAACTCAAGCTGAGGATCCCTTCTGGACTACAACGATTCCTCTACAGGTGTAAACAACTTGAGAACACTCTTTCTCTCTCTTCCTATAATATTGAGAAAAATGCTACTTTGGTTTTATCCCTTCATCTAAGAGGTAAGGCTTCAGGGCAGACATCCCCTGCTCAAATTTTCTCTTACAAGGATGATGTCCATGCACAACATCCCCAAAAATTTTCCCATCCCCTTGAGGCTCCCAAGCCTTTTTTAGTGGATAAAACAGAGGAGATACCAGTGGTGGAAATCTCCCACCTGACACAGGATGACCAGTTTCAATTATATGCAGAAAAGGCCATTATTTTCTGATTCAACATACATGGCCATGCTCAGCAGATCTATATCAATGGGTCCACTCCACTTGTACGAATAACAACATAATTCTCTTCTGCCCAAAAGTTTTTTTCATAGTTCTATTCTCTTTCCATGAGGACTATCAAAAATACTTAATAGGAGGACCTTGGTTCTAGGGAAAATCTCGGCTATTCCTCACACCATGGTTCCCAGACTTTGACCCCTCCATGAATTTTATTACCAAGCTTCCTATTTGGGTCAAGATTCCAAATTTACCTGCCTCTCTATGGCACTTTTCGGTCTTTCAAGGAATCAGTAACACCCTAGGATGCTTTCCGGCAATGGATTGCTCCAGGGGTTAATCATACATATACACCTATGGTAGAATATGTGTTGAAATAGACATTAGAAAAGGCCTTCTAGTTCAAATCAATCTCAAAGTGGGAGACTTCCATTGGACACAAACCCTCAACTACGAGAACACCACTTTCCGATGTTGTCACCGTCGTCAAACATGACACCTTCAAAACTCCTGCTCCTCGTTCCTTGCCCAAAATAAGGGGAGCAACTGCAAATCAAACTCCAAAAGCCAGAAACCATGTGTACCACCTCCCATGGATGACATCAACTCCTTCAACTCAGATGAGGAAGAGATCGAAGCAGATGTGGAGGTTGCGAAGTAAGAGAAAGATATGACCTTGGCAGACCCTAGAATGCCCACTGGTCCCTCGAGTGCTCAGAAATGGTCTCATGAAACATCCTCCTAAGATTTAGACAAGGAGCCCACTGCTTCAGATATCAATAGGCTCCAAGTGATACTAGCCCAACTACCCTAGGATGGCTGGGTCAGATTCTCAAAAAAGAAAGGAAAGAAATGTCATACCGAGGATTCAACCCACTCTGGGTATATTCCTGTGTTTGTATTTTGGCTCCCTTTTTTATCTTCTTGAATCTCTTGCTTCTCTTTTGGCTACTTAAGAGGACTGAGGTTGATTTTTTCTTCTTTTCCGGTTCCTTGCTATCTAGCCTCTCTTATTTGTAATACATCTTGTACCATATGCTTTTCTAATAGAAATAGTCCAATTTACCAAAAATAAATTCTCCAAAACTCACCCTTAATCGCAAGTGCCGCCATTGACCATTCCCAAATAATCTATGAGATAAACAAAATTTTAATGTGCCAATGGCTTTGTGAAGATGTCTGCAAATTGTTCTTCTGACCTACAATGATGTAACGCAATCTCACCATTGTTAACTAATTCTGTTATGAAATGATATTTAGCATCAATGTGCTTTGTCCTCTTGTGAAAGACAAAATTCTTTGATAGTGCAATTTCTCAACTGCTATCATAGAAAATAATTGTTGCTTCATCTTGTTCGTGATATAAATCCCGCAACATCCTTGTCATCCAAACTTCTTGACATGCTACTATTGTTGCGGCAACATACTTAGCTTCTGCAATTGACAATTATACTATTGGCTACTTCTTGGAAGGCCATGGAATGGCTCCCGAACCCAAATTAAAAACATGTCCTGACGTGATCTTTCTGTCATGAAGACTTCCTTCCAAATCATTGCCAGTGTAACCAACCATCCTAAAATAATTTGTTGCGGAGTAAAAAATGACATACTCCTTTGTCCCATTGACATACTTTAAAATTATTTTCACTGCTTACCAATGTGTCTCCATGAACCGCGACACAAAACTCATTGCATACATTATATCAGGCCTAGTTGCGGTCAAATACATTAGGCTGCCCACCATACTTTTGTATAATGTCATATTAACATTGCTGCTACAATATTCCTTACTCAACTTCCACCCCATGACAATTGGCTTGCTATTATGCATATTGAACCTCTCTAAAATGTTTGCAGCATAATTTGATTGAGAGATAAATATACCATTCTCTATTTGCATCACTTCTATGCCCAAAAAATATCTTAGCAACATCAATTCATTCATTTCAAACTCATTTTTCATGATTGCTTTGAAATCAGTTATTGGCTTGTGATTCTTTCGAAGGGATAAGACAATATCAAAGTCAAGTAAATAAAGAGTTGGAGAGGGTGAGATAAAGTCCCAACACTTCAACTGCGGGTCGGGTGGTCCCCACTTCTACCACGCCACATCATTCATCGCCCATCATGGATTAACGCTCGTGCTAATATTCGAGTGGGATTTAAGGAAATAAACAATAATCTAAGATCAGCGGAAACCCGCGGGCACAAATAGAAAATAGGTTATTAGTTTTGGTGCCTCCGCAGTTGAATCCACTGGAAGTCCACTGACCACAGATCTACGACTCATGATAGCTATGGGGGCAGACTTCTGATGGGTGTGTTGTACCCCAGAGCACCCCCCACAATGACATAAGTAGCCCATCATCCATTCGGCATGTCACTCATCCCCTCGCTCATTGCACATCGCCCCCCGCAAGTCTTAACTCTGAATTTCCGTCGCCTGTATGTAAATCTTGCGATATGCGATCTAGGGGTGGGGCCCCACCTCCATCTGCCATGTCACCCTCCCCACCCCTGCACTTCGCACTTCGTAAAACATAACATTTAACCTCTGCTTGCTCCTGTTGGCCTGTGACCGCATACAAAGTGGAGAAGGAGAAAGGAAGGGAAATCCTAACTCTCAAAGAGCTTCAAATGAATCTGTTTGCCTTTTAATTCAATTGAAAGAGGAAAGTGTCGCTGATTAAGTGTGATGGTGATAAAAATCCATACTAGCCTCATTCATTCCATCTATTACCCCTTTCCTACCCTTAATTTGTCCTAATTCTCAACTCCAATGCTCTAAATGCCATTTATCCCTTTTCATTTTTATTTTACCTATGTCATTCCCTTTTTATTTCCTGATCGCACACTCAATTTTCTTTTCGCATCGGCCAAATCCAAAAATCCTTTATTTTTCGTCTCCTACAAACCTTACGAAATGCGATATGCAATGAAGTGGGACCCATTCACCCGCCACACTTCCTTTCATTTCATTTCCCTTAAAAATCATTAAACCTTACCTTTTTCCTTTCTGCTTGATCTCTCTACTTTACCTTTTTCATCGCCATATCATTGTTTTCACTTACCATCTGCCTTCCCGGTTTCCTGATTGCGATTAAAGTGGGGTCATTTCTCCTTGGCACGTCACCATTTTCCCCACCATCCATCGCACATCGCTAAATATAAACATTGCAGATCAACGATTATTAAATTTCATGCTTCACACAGTTTTTAACCTACCTTTTAAACACCCAAAAATTATTTTGTTTGAATTGTGATGTGGGTCCCACCTCCATCTGCCACATCACTCTCACCCATCTCATATCACTCCCCGAAAGATTTAATGTTAGGCCCCTATATTACTAGTATAGTCTCTTATTGTTGTTAGTGTAACCCCCTTATTGTTATTATTGTACCTTTGTAACCCCCATATTGTTATTATTATGCCCTTAAATTATTATTGTTAGGTCAGCTAGGATTACATTGTGGCCCCATGGACTCCTGTATATAGAAAGGAGGTTTTGTAATTTGTATCATCCATGAATTTTTCATTCATGTAATGTATTGGAGGTTTCCCCCTCAAAATTTCTTATTTCTAAGGTGTTGATATCTCTTTTCTTCTATTTTTGGAGCTGGTTTCACAACATTTGGTATCAAAGCTTTGGATTCTAGGGTTTTTGCTACTCCATGCCGGTCATCATGGAATTTTCACTATAAATTTTGTTTTATGAATGTTCAGAAGCTAATATTTTTAGAGTGTGAAGCCACAATCCTGAGGAACATATTCACAAAATTTTAGAGTTTGGTTTGCAATATTTTCGGAGATATGATCTATGGAAGTTAGGGATTTTTGCAGGCTCCTAAATTGAAGCTAAACAGGTCATTGCAGCATTTGCGCTATAACATTTTTTCTACGAAGTTTCATAAGCTAAATTTTTTAGAGAGAAAACCAAAAATACTGAGGAATAGCGTCACAAAATTTCAGAACTTGGTTCGCAATATTTTCGGAGATATGATCTGTGGATGTTAGGTATTTTTCAAGCTCCTGAATTTCATCTCAAAGAGGTTATCGTGGGACAATCTTCATAACTCTCTCTCTGAGCATCGGATTGGAATTCTGTAAAACATGGCCGCAAGTACAAGGACTGTAGTTTCTTTTCTATCAATTTCAAAGCCAAAAGAGGAAAAAGTGACACAAGGTAGGTTGAACAAGTTCACTCTAATGAACCAATCCATAATTGGGTCATTGTGGGAGATTGGACATAACTTTGCCTTGAGGAATCCAAATCAGGTCAGACCTATGACATTTGAAAGAAGCTTCAGAGGGATACTACAAGGTTGAATTTCAAATATTTAGGATCTACAATTACAGATATAATTCAATTTCAATATAGAGCTCCTTAAAAGCAAGTAAAAGGTGTGTATTTTGTTTTTCCCAAATTTCATAAGTCTTGTTTGAAGAATCAAGTTGAATTGATTCCAAGGGCATATTGTAGAATATATATCAATATTATATTATAAAATTTCTCCTAAAAATGATTCAACACCCATTAAGCCTTTATAAGGCTCTACTATGACTCATGAAGATGAAGAATGGCAACATGACATATCAAATTTACAAGAGCAAGTGCAACAAATTTCGCTCTCGCAAAGAGCAACAAAAAATGACATGGAAGTTTTGAAGAAAGGCGTAGAAAATAAGATGGATGGTTTGAAGAAAGGTTTTGAATCTAAGATGGATGGTTTGAAGAATGGCATGGAAGCTAAGATAGCTGGCATGGAATCTAAGATAGATGGCATGGAAGCTGGCATGGAATCTAAGATGGATGACATGGAAGCTAAGATCGACGAAAAAATATAAAACATGAAGAATGATCTAAAAGAAAACATGGAAGGTTTGACAAAGTTGATACAACAAATGTTTCATAATGGTGAAAATATAGTAGAGGAAACTCATGATGAGAACAAAATAAATGCTAATCGTGATTTCATAAACTCTAATGTTGGCGGGAAGAACCACCATATTCCAAAAATGGAGATGAGGAAGTTGGATGGAAAGGATCTTGTAACATGGATACTACAGATGGAGCAATATTTTGATCTCGATAATTTTCAAAACACACAAAAGGTACGCATTGGAACTTTACATTTAGAACAAAATACATTTGTATGGTATCGATGGCTTTTCTCCCGTAAAAAAATTTTCACTTCGTCAATTTTTACGGAGGAAATGATAGCAAATTATGAGGATACATAGAGCAACACCTTCTTTAGCTAGTTGATAAATCTCAAACAAAATGGTTTAGTGGGGGAACACATTGAGGACTTCCAAAAATTGAATACAAGGGTAACTGATATTCCATAGGAACACATGATTGATCTCTTCATAGGTGCTTTAAAGGATAAAATCCAACATGAAGTTCGCATTTTGGAACCTGATTCATTAGAGAAGGCATTCGGGTTAGCAAGAAAAATTGAATGTAAAATTATGGTGACAAGGAAGCCTACCACTCACTTCTATAAAGAGGGAAGTGTTTCTGCTCCTAGATTTCAACAACCTACAAGGTTGACACCACAAAAATTGGAAGAACAAAGAGAAAAAGGGCTTTTCTATAGTTGTGATAGAAAATACACTAAAGGTCATAAGTGTGATGAGAAGAAATTACTTTACATAGATTGTGAAGAGGAAGAAGAAAATGAACAAGAAGAGGATATATGTAATATCACAAAATAGGGATTTTCTACAACCATAAGAATATCTTAAGATATTCTAAAGTTGGATATGCAGCCATATAACTCAAAACATATGTTAAATCAGATTTCTTTCCATAAAATGTTCATCATCAAGAAATATGATTCATTCTACCCACAAAAGACAGGGGAAAACAATAATTTATGCTCTAAAAAGGTTAATTTCAAAGATGTGCATAAAAATAAGGGCAAGTGATGGTGGGATCTTGTAGCTTAGGTCATTTGGGACTTACATACCAAATTTCAGCCAAAAAAAAATGACTCTAGCTATGTTAAACAAGCCTCCCACTCACAATATGGCCTAAAAAATGCCCAATCCCCCTGACTTGATTACTACAGAATTTACTGAAGCACAGACAATGTGATTTTCTGAAGGTGTTGGATGCAATATGGTATGGACATTAGGAAATCAGTTCTACATTATGGCCCATACAATATACAATAGATAAACAGAAGATTTACATGAATAATCCCTCAAGCTTGAGGTGTTGCAACAACAAAATGGGACTACAAAGCCTGACAACATTATTTTATTGATATGATATATATTACACTTCAGATCTAGAGAAGATCTATACTCAAAAATATAGATCCAATACAGATCTGTGTACTAGATGGGCTCCTTAATACACTCCCCTTGGGGATCTGAGCAAATCATGAACAACAGTGAGTAGATCTGAGATCTAAGTTGCGGTCCTATAGTAATATTTAGGAATTCTGCAGTAAATAGAACCATATGCAAATAATATCTAAAATGAACATGGATTGGATGGCCAATCCATGGATCACCATGGTGCAAGGAGAGCCCCTTAACACCAGAGATCACTCCTCCAAAACGTTGCTCAACACCCTGCAACTTCCCTCTTGCAGATAACGTAGTTATGGGAGAGAAACTGCACTATTAGCTTCAATACTATGTAGGTCTGATGCCTAGATCTAAAAGTGTAGCTCTAATGATCCAATACACTCTTCTAGGAGGTTAAAAGACACACTCACTAAGAAGAGGCACTAGATTTTGCTAGATCTGAATAGATCTAACTTCCACTGCTGCAGCCTACAAAAACAATCAAACCCTCATTAGGATCTGAATTGTGGTTGGAAGATGAAGCTTGGCCCAAAGCCTGATAGTGGACAAGATAGAAAAAATATCCTCCAAGAGCTTCTCAAGGAAGGAGGTGGGATTCCCGACCAAGAACACCCAAGTCCTAAACAACACTATTCTCAGCTAAACAGCTAGAGAATAAGGATTGTCTAAGCAGAAAACACCTTCTGAAATATCAAATAATCAACCCTTTTCTTGGTGTTCTCCTCCTCCTTTTATAACATTGTTGGCGAAAAATAAGGTCTCGCGGGCAAGACCCAGGTTCACAGGGTTGTGGCCAACAAGGGTCCGGTGTAGTCTAGTAACACGCCGGCATTTTCACCCTGCTCTGGAAGAACAGAGCGTCTCACCCGAGGCGTGCCGCGACCACATGGGAAAGGGGAAGCAATCACAGACGAGGAATAAACCCGCAACCACAGAAAGAAAGAGAATCCATTACATATACCAGAATATTCATGCAAGATCACCAATCAAGTATACAGACAGTCGCAACTTAAAAATTTTAAAGCAGTGTAAACACATCATAACCCATAACCCAAAACATAGAGACAGCAATCCTTCTTTATATTATTCTTGAGCCGAATACATGATTACATAGCTTCCTTCTCTGATAACTCATAAATCAGATACAGATGGATCTATGGACAGAGAATACAAAACATAGAGAGTAGAGACCAATGGAGAGAACAAGTCTGATTCCTCCGCGGCTGCTTCCGCGTTCAATCATCCCGCAACAGCAACCGATCAACCAACCTTTTCTTCTTCAGCCGGGTGATTGCCTTTTATTCACCCGCTCGTCGCGACTGGCGGCTTCTCTACGTCTTTGCTCTGGCTTTTCCCGACTTCTCTTCTGATGTCTGCATGTTCTACTTCCTGTTTGCTGCTGTATCTCTTTCATCTGTACTTCTCTCTGTTCCATCTCCAGTTATCAAGTGCTTCCGCACCGCCTTGGTAGCTCCGCAACTCTTGGTCGCGCGGTGCGGTCGCGTTAGCTATGTGTATTCCCTCCGCAACTCAAAAAGAGTCCAAGTTCAAAATTCAAAACTTAAACAAAAACAAGGGCCCCAACAGGCCCCGACCACAATCCTTTGACTCGTCCGCGAGTCAATCGCAAATGACAGTCTCTACCTCCATACCTTCGCCGGCCTCTGTGCCCTGCTCTGCTGCTCCTTCTTCTGCTGCCCTTTCCTGTTGTACTCCGCCACCTGCTGTTTCAAACAAGGGCCCCAACTCCGGGACCCGGCGGAGTGCTGAATCTCGAAGCTCCGTGAAAGTTGCTACTGCTTGCTGCCATTCCTGCATAAGCAGGTCAGCATCTTGAAAAATTCGGTTGGCTGCAGCTTCGTCGATGGGCGTCGGTGCATCCCCGAACAGTGTGGCGAGTTGGGACTCGGCAGTGGCATCCAGCTGATGCATTGCCTCGGCATGGCTGCGAAGGGGCGGCCGCATCTCCCGGAGAGTGTGCTTAGTTGCTGCTGATGTGGCCTCGGTCGTCTGCATTTGAAGTTCCAGCTCGTCCGTCTGAGCGTAGAGCTGGTCTAATCTGGCCTGGTCCGTGGTCGCCCGAATTTGGGTGGCGAGTTGTTGCAGTTGAGCCGCAATGGGCTGCATTTTGACTGTCAGTGCGAGGGAGCACTCCTGCAGGCTACGTAAAAGGGCCGAAGCCGCTGCTGTCATGGAATGGAGAGTCTCTTGTAGAGTGACTGCCTGTGCCTATTTGGCAGTTACCGGTCCTGAATAATCAGTGGGTGGATCTGGAAGGGTAGGCCGTGCGGCTAACGCCGCTTGTAATTCCTGGTTCTCTCTGCAAATGGTGGTGAAGATGTCCCCGAGCTGGCGAGCCTGTAAGGCTATGCTGTCCTCTTCGATGCGAGCAGGGAGCAGGGCATTGTGAGCCCGTGCCTCCGGCCATACGCTGGAAAGCGCCTGATTAACAATGTTGGCCTGTTCCTGGAGGTAGGCCTTCTCCTGCAGTAGCTGATTGCGCTGTTCAGTAAGCGCCGTGATCTGGTTCCCCTGCTCGGTGCATCGCCGCTGTAGCTTTGTATGAATCTGCTCGGCCTTGCCGGCCGCCCACTGAATGAGTAGAAATAACTGTGCTGGACTCAGTTGTTCTGCAGTCGTTGTGCGCGGGGCACCCTGCTCAGGCGTCTGTTCCTGTGAAGACGGTCCTATGGCCGCTGCTCGGCCTGCAGTCTCTGGAAGGTGGACCGGCGTCTGCTGTTGTACCGAAATGGCCATATCAGGCTCTGGCCGGTCCTGCTGCGTGGTTGGCGCTGTGGAAGGGCTGATTGAATCAACCCCAACTCTGTCTGGTTGAACAAATATAGTGGCAATGGGCTCCTGGGACGTGGCCACGGGGTCAACAGGGGGTACCACCGCGGCAGTACTGGAGGTGACCTCCGCCCCGTGGTCACCGCCGAAGAGGTCCCGGATCAAGGAATCGGACACAGTGGCTGATGAAGTGGACAGATTGGGGGGAGTGGCATGTGGTCTGCTGGTGGAGGGGGCGGTGGATGGAGTGAACGAGGAGGGAGGGAAACGAAGGTTGAGGAAATCTGCTGGGTCAATCAGCGGTTCCTCCGGGATCAAGGTAGCTGTGGGCGGCGTGACTGGTGGATCATCCTCCGTAAGGTCCACCACGGGATCTGCAGTACGGGCCCTCTTGGATGGAGGTGGCCCAGAGGAATCGGGTTCGGGGCCCGGTTCACCCATTGTCATGATGATGGGGGTGGCAGAAGTGAACAGGGAAGTGGGAATTGGGGAAGTGAGGGAAGCAGTGTTGGAGAGACCAAGTGACCGGTTAAGACGAAATTCATTAAAAGAAGGAAATATAGGGGCGCTACTAGAAACAACCTGGGTGGCCACATTGAGTCTCCAGACCTGGTCGTTCATATGCTCCACAATGGGGACCAGTGCTTCGGGCAGGGTCGCTGCGCTCCCTGCTGCCTCTGTGGTTATCGCTACCGCGACTGGGGAAGATTCCCCGGCACTGGTCGCGGCAGGCTGCTGGGCAGCCCGCATCCCATCAAAGTTATATCGGATGACTCCATCCTGAACGTGCCGAACGACCCCCGGCCATGTTAAAACCTCTCTGTGGAAGATATTGTCGGTCAACTGGAACCGCAAGAGCGCCATGTGAAATGTGTGGTGCGGGACACAAGCCGGCCGGATGAAAGTGTGATTATGGCTGACGCCAAACCACACTTGTTCGCTGTATTCATCCAGCAGGTTCCGGGGTACCCACTGCTGAGATGCCACCACATCGACCATCCTCCCATACCATTCGCGGAACGCCTCCGCGTTCACCTGCTTGCTGCTGGGGGCCGTGGACACCTGCCAGGGGGAGTATCGCATCGCGAACGGTTGGCTTCCGGTGAGTTCCGCTGGTGTCCGTATCGGAGGAACATGCCATTTCCACATGGCGAAGGTTAGGAGCAAGTATCCGTAGATAAAACTGGTGGTCCGTCTGTAATTGTCTTCGCAGGCCGCGAAGAGTTCCTTCAACACGAACGCGCTCCAATTCAATCGGGCCCCTTTGACGCAGTGCTCCGCAATAGAAATTGTGTCCAAGGTGCACTCGCCCTTGGTGTAATGGCGCATGGTCTTGCTCGCTATCAGATAGAAAGCAAACCGGATTTCTGGTACATTGATCAGATCTATCTTGGCACCCTTGCCACCTCGGCGAGTACCATATTTTGTGTATAGGTCCGCCTCGGCCGATTTCCGGGCGCGCTTGGAGGCCGTCTGCCCCGCAGAGGAAACATCTGCCCCAAATTGACATAGCCCCGTAAGCCGACTAATATCAGCTGCATGGATTGGAATCTCCTCGTTCAACCACAGGGACCCGTTCTGCACCCGACCGAGGAGGAACCGGGTGCATTGCAGAACTGGTCCGATGGTGCCGAAGACAGGGAGACTGCGTAAATTCATCAACGTCGACTGCTGAAGACCCCGGAATTCTTCCTTCATCCGACTGTTAGAGCTGCTCCCCGGTGTGTAGCGGTGTTCCATGAACGTCTGCCAATGCAGATGGGGAAACTCAGCCGGGTCGGACAAGTTAGCGTCCATGCAGGGCGCATTGTCGTACTTGCCGACCAGTGATAATTCGAGCCGGTGAATTCTGTGATCCAGCACCGGTTCCGGGACGGAGAGAACAGCTCTCGGCATCTTGGCGCGTCTCTGATAGACCTGGATGATTCGTCTGGAGCTTCCTGCTAAGTTCTGAGTGCTCTGAGGCTGCAAGTGCTCGGGAGTCGCTGAACTTTCCAAACTGAGTTGGTCCGTCATCCCGGTGCCGATAGCCTTCATGCAAATTAGGCCATCCGCTGGCACGCGCGGGGTTGATGAGACTCCATAACGGCATTTAATTCTTGCTATCATTCTTGCCTGCGATAATCGTGCGATCAATCGCAGGCCTGTGTGTAATCTGACAGTTGCTGACGGCGGCATTGGAAGATGGGCGGACCCGACGGCGGAGAGAACTGCGGCTGATGGGGAATGATTACGGTATGATTACTGTCCATTAAGGGAATTTATGACCAAAATCTGAGCTATCCTACGGACTGACAAAAGGACTGACGGCTATGACCTGGACTGACGCTGGCACGAGGACAGATCCTTCGTGCAGGACACGCTGGACTGGGAGCGGCGTCATACTGGTTGGCGCGCCGCCGCGCTGGACTGGCGTTGCGACACGCTGGAATGGCCCGCTCCGCGCCATGGGAGGTTGCGGTATGGATGACGCAACTGACGGTTTATTTGACTGACTGCAAAGGAATGGAAAAGACTAACTATGCTCATCTCGGTTGTGGGAGAGTTATTCAACTACGCTACTCTACGGGTGCTCTCGGTTGCGAGAGTTATTGATGGAAAGGGAGAAGGTACCTACTCCTGGTAGGGCTTCAGGCGTGCGCCATTCACCCATCCTGGAAGAACTGAGCCGTCCAATTGTGCCAATCGAACGGCTCCTGAGTCGCGGATCTCGATAACAAAGTACAGTCCCAGCCAATGCATCTGGAGCTTGCCTGGAAACTTCTGGAACCGGCTGTCGTACAAGAGAACTTTGCCGCCAACCTGGAAAGTTTTAGTCTTGATGTGGCGGTCGTGCCACGCTTTCTGTCTGGCCTTCTGAACCTTCTGATGGAATTCCGCAAGAAACCGAGCTTCGTCCAGCTCCTGTAGCTCGTGGAGTCGTTCCTGCAGTGACGCATCCTCTGAGAAGTGAAGGGACGTTGCGATCAAAAGGCCGGGGACGGTGAACTCGGCGGGAATCACAGCTTCCCGGCCGTACACCAGCTGGAATGGCGTCTGGTTTGTCAAACGTTTTACCGTGGTCCGGTAAGCCCATAATGTCGCTGGTATCCGCTCATCCCAATCATCCCGCTGAGCGTTGCAGATTTTCGTCAAGCCCTTCTCCAGAATCTTATTGAAGGCTTCCACCGTGCCATTAGCCTGCGGGTGGTATGGACTGCTCTTATGATGCTGTATCATAAATGTCTCCAGTAGCGACTTGACCGTGGCATTAATGAAATGCGTTCCTTGATCGCTGGTCAAGCTTCGGGGGCAGCCAAAACGGCTGATGATGTGCTCAAAGATGAATCGAGCAGCGGTCTCAGTGGAGCAGTCGCGTACCGCTGCTGCTTCAGCCCATCGCGTGAGATAATCAGTCGCCGTAATGATGTACCGAGCTTTGGAATGGCGAGCAATTGGTGCAATGGGCCCTACAAAATCGATAGCCCACTTCTCAAATGGCCGCAACACATGCACGGGGTGGAGCGGAAGCTCATCCCTGTGTGAAGGCCGTCCCGTCCGTTGACAAATGTCGCAACGCTTCACATAGGCCTTACAGTCTGTATGCACCGTTGGCCACCATAGGCCAGCTTGAAGTACCTTCCTTGCGGTGGGTTTAGCCCCTACGTGTCCTCCCGCAACACCGCTGTGACATTCCCACATCACTGCTTCCCGCTCATGGTCAAGAACACACCTGCGCAACACCTCATCCAGGCCCAGTTTGTACAGCTGCCCTGCGATCAATTGATAATCGGCCGCCCGGACAACCAAGTGGCGTTTCTGAAGCGGCGTGTAATCCTCGGGGCACTGTCCTGTGGTCAGATACGTGGCAATGTCAGCCAGGTAGTCTGGGACCACTTCAACGCGAAACAGATCAGCATCCGGAAGTTGATCATCTAACGGACCATCGTTTTCCCCCGACTCCAATCTGGATAAATGATCAGGCCCGACATTTAGCCGACCCGGTTTAACAATTACATCGAACGTAAACTCCTGAAAGAGGAGAAGCCATCGGCAGATCCTTCCTTCCAATACAGGCTTATTGACCAGATATTTTAAGGCCGAATGGTCCGTGAAAAATGTAAACTTACCGCCCAGAAGGTAGTGGCGGAACTTCTGGAGAGAGTACACCATCGCCAGCGCCTCCCGCTCGGTCGTGGTCTAATTCTTCTCCGCATTCGATAGGCGTCGGCTGGCGAAGTATACCGGGTGGTCAACTGTCGTTTCCCCGGGTTGCGCTAATACGGCGCCAAGTGCAATCCCGGACGCATCAATGTGCACATGGAACTGCTTATCCCAGTTTGGATGAACGAGAATGGGTGCCGTCGCCAATTTCTATTTTAACGCGTCCAGTGCCCTCCTGCACTCTGCTATCCATTCAAAAGCTTCCGACTTCCGCAACAGTTTCTCCAAAGGGGCAGTGATTTTGGCGTAGTTGCGGATAAAACGCCTGTAGTAACCAGTGTGCCCGAGCAATGCCCGCAACTGCTTCACGTTCTCGGGGGCCTCCATGTGGACAATAGCCGCGACCTTGGCGGGATCAACGCAGACCCCTTGCTTACACACCACGTGACCCAAGAGTGTGCCGAATGGTACTGCAAAAATACATTTCTTCAAATTCAAGGAAATCTGCAACTGGCGACATCGGTCGAACATAACACGCAACAGGGAGGCGTGTTTCTTCAGCAGGCTGTAAACGGTCCAATCATCCATATAGACTTCCAGGAATTTGTGAATATACTCCCGGAAAGCAGCAATGACAATCCGGGAAAACACAGCCGGTGCGTTCTTCAGACCAAATGGCATGACGTGGTATGCGAATGATCCCCACTCAGTCGTGAATGTTGTCTTCGCTTTGTCTTCCTCGGCGATGCGCACTTGATGGTAGCCCGAAAACCCATCAGTAAAGGAATAAGCTTCGTTTCCCGCGACGTGATCGAGAACTTCGTCGCTGAAGGGAGTGGGAAACGGATCATGAATGCAAGCATTATTCAAACTCCGATAATCTACGCAGACCCGAATTTCCGCTTTATCCTTCTTGTTCTGGATGACAATGAGACTTACCCACTCAGCTTCCTCTACAGGAAAGATGAGACCTGCAGCCAGCATTTTATCGATCTCCATCTTTACCTTCTCTTTGATGCGTGGATTCAACGGGTAGGGTCGGTGCTTGACCGGCCTGGCTCCTGGTTTTAGTGTGATGCGCATCTCACCCAAATCCCCTTTGATCCCCTTCAGGTCTGCAACTGATGACGGAAATAGATCTTCATACTCCCGGAGGAGGCTGAAAATTTCTCCGGTTGTCTCCGCATCCCAGTAATCTCCCACTGTTGCCAGCTTCGGTTTCTCCTCCGTCCCAATGTTCAGCTTCTTGGTTTTCAAGGGCTGCAAATGGACTCCTTCTGTCGTCGGCTCGTCGCGGACACTCCGCTCGCCCTCCTTCTCGTCAAAATGGAGATGCCTCAGGTCCTCCAAACTGTCGTCCCCTGTTTCGCCGTCAACCCGTTGGCAAACCAACTCGCTCTTCACCCCTGAACGTGACGCCACCGGTCCCTCATTGGGCTCGGGATGGCGGAAAAACAGAACCTCCTTGACGGCTTGTAGGGCCTGAGATTCCTGTGCCGTCTCCCCTTCAAACGAGAAACTCTGGACGAACTTCTCCGCAACTGCTTGCCAAGAGCGGGTTCCCCGTTTCCGCTCTTCCTCTAGATACCAGGCATGGGGGATTGTACCCAGGGAGTGGATAAATCTGTGGACCCACAACTCCTCAGGGTACCTGGCGCTGCGCCACTGTTCCTCGCACGCCCGCAAGTGCTGTCGCGGGTCTGAATCTCCATGGTGTTTAAGTGTAATGCAGGTCCCTTCATCCTCTTTGAAGCGTGCCCGTAGTGCATCCGCCACCAGCTCCCATCGCAACAGAGTGTTGCGGTGATTGTTCCACCATCGTCCTGATGTTGACTTCAGAGCCACATCCAACAGGGGTATCCGGCATTCTTCTGGGACCCGGTCTTCCACCTTGAGGATAAAAGTATTTACTGCTTGCATGTTTGACAACGTGGGGTACCTGCGGATCTCGGTCCCCACCCACCGGACCTGCGCGATGGCGGCACATCGCCGCGTGGTGGTCTCGTATCCCCCTTGCTGCCAATCTTCCCATGCAAGCTCGGATCCGAGTTCCGAGCTCTGCACGCTCCGCCAACTGATAGATCCTGTTGCGGTCGGGTTGATATAATCGTCCCGCCTCCCGGCGGTCATCTGATAGAGGTGGTCCATTATCTGAGCGTCCTCCCGATTATCCATCGGTTCTGTGTATTGCGGACCCTGATACGGGTCGAGAGGCTGAGTCACCCGTACCTCCCCATCCTCGAAAATCATCAGCTCCTTCTTGAGGTCGATGATCGCATAATTCTCAAAAGCCCAATCAATGCCAAGTAAAGCAGGATAGGGGTCCTTATCGCCCATGATATCAATAACTTCAAAGTCGGCATATGTCTTCACCCCCGCAACATCAACCTCGACACCCTCGAGTCGGCCGATTGGCAGAATACAGTACTGGTTCGCCATTTTGAGTTGGATTGGCGAATAAGCGAGCCGGGGCTTTCCAAGAGCCTCCCATGTCTTTCGTGGCAATATGTTGACGTCGGACCCCAGGTCCAACATCATGTCGCTGATTTGGAATCCTGCGATCTGTGTGTTAAGTCGAAATTCTTTGCCCGTTCGTTGCTTGTTTCGCTTGACACGCTGCACGTATTGAGGCGTAGTGTCTACCAAGTTTCTGGGTTCTGCGCGCCCCTGCAGCGCTCCGTCCAACACCTGTCTGAGCTGCTTCCGCAGCACGGTGTCATCAACAATCCTGAGAAACAGCCGGAGCCAGTCCGCAACTACAGCATCTGCGGCGTTCTGATCCCCGGTTTCCGGCAGCTGGGGCTCCTCCAGCCCTCCTTCTTTTCGCAGCTGGGCGAATGCCTCCACCGCCTCCTGAAAGTACTTCTTCAGCACCTCGGGCCGAATCAACTTCTTTGGGGATGCCGGCCGCACCACTCGTACTGGCTCCTTCTCGTGGGCATCCTCACCAGTCTTCTTTCCGCCTCTCGTTATTATCGCAACATTCTGCATGTCAGGGGTTGCGACCCCTCGCGGTTCTGAGCCTATCAGATTCGTGGCCCTCTGCCACGCCCGCTCTTCCCACTTCTTGATGAGTTCTGGGCAGTCTTCAGTGGCGTGGGCGTTGACCCGGCACTGGGAACACCAGGGTCGTCGCGGAAGGGGACATTCTCGAGCTACATGACCCTCCTGGTCACAGTTGTAGCATTTTACCGGCCCGCGTCCTCCTGTTCGGCCTCCCCGCATGCCGCCACCTCTTCCCCTCGCAGCCTCGTTGACCCTGTACGAGGGGCGATCCAGTCGATCCGCAAGTGCGTCAAGCGCCCTGCACTGCTCCATGTTGTGCATCGTGGACACACATAATTCGCAGTATACATTATTTGGCACCGTGGAGTACTTCTGTAATATCGGGCACATCCGAGGAGGATGCCCTATCGTTCGGAAAATTTCACAGTATTCTGGGGTGGAGGACCCCGGTTGCGGTGGAAACCCCGCAAAGGCCTGTTGCGTCTGGTATACTCCCTGCGGGTTCATTGCCGTGCCACCCCCTGGTGGTGGACCCCCCACCGAATAGCCCCGCCAGGCGGGGTCCCGACTCTGCCCCGGCAGCGCAACAACGGGGACATTCGGCTAACGACGTGCCCCTCGACCGAGCAATAGTACACCAAACATTCGTTAAGCAGCCCCCATTTCTTCATGGCTGTGAATTTCATCGAGCTTCTCGGTCAGGGCGCGTTACGGTGTTCGCAACCCTATCGGCCGAAGGGTCTTGCGGGCCGGCCCCCCGCTGTTCCGGGGGTATCCTTGCAACCCCAATCTTCATGGCTTGCGCTCCCGAACGTCCTGCAGATTATCAATCTTCTGCTGAGTGAGAGGGGTTCGTGTCAAGGGAAGCAGAGCCTTGATGAACCAGTCCCTCTGGTGGTTTGGATCGATCGGGTAGCTCAGTTTCCCGATCGCGTCCTTGAATCTCCGCATCAACTCCCATGCGGTTTCGCCTTCTTTCTGCTTAATTTCCCATAGCTCGGACAGACCCTGCTGGTCCGTCTGGGGGAGCTTGAATTCGCGGACAAAATCCCGCTTTACATCCGCAATTACAGGATTAGGGTGCGCCTCAGACCACTTGATGAACCACCGCAGAGCTCTCTCTCTGAGCGTGGTTTGAAACTCTATCAACTTCCCTGCATCCGGTGTCTGTCGAGCCCTCCAGATGGCTTCGCACAGATACCAGTGTTGTTCTACATCGTCGTTTCCCTGGCCAGAGAACTCTGGGTACCGGGTGAAAGATCCAGCCATGTATACTGGCGGCGAATTAACCAAGATAAAACCTCCGGGTCCTGGTTGCGTAACGGTCCCGCTAGGAAAAAAACTACTACTCGTAACGCTGCTGCTACTGGGCGTTACCGGCACCGCTGAACTACTAGATAACTGACTTAATGCTTGTAACTGAACAAAAATATTTCTTAAAGGTTGATAAAGTACCAGGGGAAGGTCGGGATCCTGGCCGTGCGGACGGTGTGACGTAGGGCTGCCTGGAGGGGTGGGTGCCGTCTGATCCTGAAACATCTGCTGCATTACGTCGTACCATTCATCATCGGAACTTTCTTCGGGCTGCATCTTTTCCTTATCCTTGTTAATCGTTACTGCTCTTTCTCGCATCCTCGGGCTCCCATGCACCCACTGTACGTCTGTTGCTATCCCGTCTCCTGTCCGGGTATCCAATCCCATGGTTCTTGTCCTCTGAGGCGCCTCCTTCTGGTTTTTCTTCCCGATCTCCCTTCTCTTCAAATCTCTCATTACCCTTCTTCGCCACCTATCGGCGATACATGCCCTTCGATGTCTGCCGTAACTCCCGCAACCGCCACGACTCCGCGTCCATCCCCGTTCCCCTACTCCTACGATCCCATTCGGTCCCTGCCTTCCCCCGGTATGGGTGGTTTACGCTTCCATGTCGTTTTGCTTGGAGATTCGATCAACCTGCCGTCTGCATTAGGGCTGATCCACGGTAGGTCTCCTTCCGCGGTTTTCCCCTCGTACAGGTAGGCTCTGACCTACGACCTTCGAAAACCATTAGTGTGCCTAGAAACAAACTCCACAACGTATCCTTCAGCGTGGTCTTTGCCAAAAATCCAACTGAGGATTGGTTAGGTGTCTTTTTGATGAGCGCTACCAAGTGTTGTTGTCTTTGTGCGCCACCTGTGATTGTCTTCGCAAGCCTTCTTGGGCACTTTCGTTGGTAACCTGTATGGGTTTAGCAAGGTCAGGCGGGGAACCTTTAGAGAAAATTTCGTACGTATCGCTTGCTGAGTCAGAGAAAAGAACAAGCTCCCTGACCGCCGCCTCCTTTTTCTTAATCAGCTCCGCCTGCTGAGTAATAAAATGGTCAAGGTGATCATCCCACCATCGCCGTATTGCTCCTTCAAAGATCCTCGAGACCATGATCTAGCTCCCCTCAGAACATGAGGGTCCCGGCAACGGAACCATTTGTTGGCGAAAAATAAGGTCTCGCGGGAAAGACCCAGGTTCACAGGGTTGTGGCCAACAAGGGTCCGGTGTAGTCTAGTAACACGCCGGCATTTTCACCCTGCTCAGGAAGAACAGAGCGTCTCACCCGAGGCGTGCCGCGACCACATGGGAAAGGGGAAGAAATCACAGACGAGGAATAAACCCGCAACCACAGAAAGAAAGAGAATCCATTACACATACCAGAATATTCATGCAAGATCACCAATCAAGTATACAGACAGTCGCAACTTAAAAATTTTAAAGCAGTGTAAACACATCATAGCCCATAACCCAAAACATAGAGACAACAATCATGCTATATTATTCTTGACCAAGTACACGATTACATGTTTGTACACGATAATATAAATGGATACGGATGGATGCAATCCTAGAAGACAGCATGAAGTAGGCCGTGTAAGGAGAACAAGAGTCGGTTCTGCGCGCAACAACGCTAATCATCCTAAACGTGTGGAGTATTAATCTCTCCTTCTCGGTAGATGATTTCCTTTTATTCACCACTCGTCGCGATCTATGATTTAACTGCGTCTTTGCTACGGCTTTTCCGAAACTTCTCTTCGATGTCGTGTGTTCTACTTCCTATTTTCTGCTGTGTCTCTTTCATCGTACTTATCTCTTGTTCCCATCTCCGATTGTCAAGTCTTTCGCACCGCCTTGGTAGCTACGCAACTCTGGTGCGTGGTGCGGTCGCGTTCAAACATGTGTATTCCCTCCGCAACTCAAAAAGAGTCCAAGTTCAAAATTCAAAACTTAAACAAAAACAAGGGCCCCAACAAACATGGAAGTATTGTAAAACCCTAAACCATATTGATGATTTAGCTTCATTCACATGAGCGGCCTCCAACATAAACTGTGTTGTGCCTTTAGGAGATACAATGCATGTGGACAGTGCTGTGGATTTGATCTTGTTGACCCAGTCAATTGGTATAGCCTCTTTCAAACTTAAGTGTGTTTATGAAGATAACTCAGATTTAGCTTGTTTCACATTGAGCATTGATTTATTTTGTTGTTTAGGATTTATATTGATCCTCCTTTACAATTTTATTCATGAGATAGAAAAAGAAAAAAAAAATCAAATATTCCTATTACCTTGGGCCAATTAGGAATATTCTGATATACACGGGGAACCTGACCACAGAAAGAGGAGAGTAGGTGGGCCATATTGTGTAATAATGCATTGGCAGGAATTACCACTCCTCAAACTCTCAATATAGAAGGACATATCAATAATAAAAAGATAATAGTGTTGATTGATTCAGGTAGCACCCATAATTTTATTCATTGTAAGGTAGCCAAGGAATTGAATTGTTTCCTATACCCAGCACCAGAATGTCAAGTGATGGTTGCAAATGGAGGAACTATAAATTTCTCTGGAAAATTCCATAATATCAAGCTAACCATGGGGAAATATGTATTGAATATTCCAATGCTTTCCATTCCTATGGGAGGTGCTGATGTTGTACTAGGAGTACAATGGTTACAATCTTTGGGGACAGTAGCTTTTAATTTTCAAGAACTTTTCTTGAAATTTTTTTCAGAAGGAAAGGAAGTTGAATTACGAGGTATAGCAAGGAAGCCAGGAAGGATAATAAGCTCTAATGTCATGACAAAGCTTCTAAAGAAAGAACGATGAGGCATAATTGCACAATTATGCTCACTAGAAGTTCCAACATCAAAATCATCTATTCCTGCAGATCTCCAACAAGTCTTGGACAATCATTCCAAGGTGTTTGAAACTCCCAAAGGACTCCCACCTATTCGTGATCATGATCATGCTGTTCATTTGATTCCAGGAAGTGTTCCTCCAAACATCAGGCCTTATAGATATCCTTACTTCCAAAAGAGCGAAATTGAACGTATGATTGCAGAAATGTTAGAGGCGGGTATAATTCAACCCAGTCAAAGTTCTTTCTATGCTCCTGTAGTATTGGTACACAATAAGGATGGATCATGGCGAATGTGTCCGGATTATAGGGAGCTCAATAAGCTCACCATTAAAGACAAATTTCCCATTCCTGTGATTGATGAATTATTGGATGAATTACGTGGAGCAATTTATTTTACCAAGTTGGATCTTCGTTCAGGATATCATCAAATTAGAATGAAGACTGAAGATATTCCAAAAACAACATTTCGAACTCATGAGGTCATTATGAATTTTTGGTCATGCCTTTTGGCCTTACCAATGCACCTTCTACATTTCAAGGGTTGATGAATTCCATTTTCAAACCCTTCCTTAGAAAATTTGTGCTAGTATTTGTTGATGATATACTAATCTACAGCAGGTCTTGGAAGGATCATGTTGAACATGTTGACAGGGTGCTCAAACTATTGCAGGAGAAACAATTATATGCAAAAACATCCAAATGTTTCTTTGGAGTACAAGAGGTGGAATATCTGGGTCATATTGTATCTCACGAGGGTGTTAAGGTAGACCATAACAAAATTAAAGCCATTAAGGAATGGAAATTCCCCACAACCATAAAGCAGTTGCGAGGATTTCTCGGGTTAACAGGGTATTATCGCAAGTTTGTTAAGAATTATGGGAGAATAGCAACACCTCTAACAATATTATTGAAGAAAGATGCATTTTCATGGACTCCTGAAGCAACTAAGGCCTTTGAACATCTTAAAGAGGAAATGTGCCTAGCACTGGTCTTAGCTACGCCAGACTTCACAAAAACCTTTATTGTGGAATGTGATGCCTCAGGAAATGGAATTGGTGCAGTTTTAATGCAGGAAGGAAGACCCATTGCTTTTGAAAGTCATCCAATCAAAGTAAAGTATTTACAAAAACCTATTTATGAGAAGGAAATGTTAGCAATACTGCATGCACTAAAGAAATGGCGAACTTACCTAATGGGAAGACACTTGAAGGTAAAAACTGATCATGATAGTCTTAAACACTTTTTGGAACAAAGACTATCTTCAGAAGAGCAGCAAAAATGGGTCACAAAGATGTTGGGTTGTGACTTTGAAATAATCTACAAAAAAGGAAAGCTTAATGTTGTTGCAGATGCACTCTCAAGAAATAATGAAGAGGTGGAAGCATTGCTTTGTGTCATTTCTATTATCCAACCAGATTGGATAACCGAAGCAAAAGATGAATGGAAGAAGGACAAAGATGTATGGACACTCATTCAAAAGTTGCAGCAAGATCCTAGTACATCTGATACATTTAGTTGGAAAAATGATTCCTTATGGTACAAAGATCGCTTATATATTTGTAAAAATTCCCAACTAAAACAAAAGATTCTTCTGGAATTGCACACTTCTCCTTTAGGAGGACACTCAGGATTTTTAAAAACTTACCACAGGGTGAAGAAAGAATTTTTTTGGGATGGCCTTAAATCTGATATTCAAAATTTTGTGGCAGAATGTTTGGGTTTCCATCAGAATAAAGTTGAGACAATTAAGACCCCGGGACTTCTACAACCTTTATCCATTCCAAGTCAACGTTGGGAGGAGATTTCAATGGATTTTATCACAGGTTTACCTAAGTCCAAAGGAAAGAGTGTCATCGTGGTGGTAGTTGATAGACTTACCAAGTATGCACACTTTTGTGCATTATCTCATCCATTTAAAGCAAGTACAGTTGCTACTACATTTATGGACACAATTCAAAAGCTACATGGAAACCCAAGGGTTATTGTGAGCAA